>JANZLQ010000050.1:9324873-9396195 GCA_026212715.1 Elanus axillaris | reverse complement strand
GGGGGGTGTATTCATTTTGATTTCAAAGCACATCAGCGTGTCTTTCTGTGCCCAAAGGGTCATCATGCATAGAGTCACGTAAATAGAGACTGCTTAAAAAAATAACTTGAGGTCACTCAGAGTCAGACCCCTAGGTTTGAATTACAGATAAACACATTTCAAAGTGCAAACTTTGGAAATAAGGTACAGGGGAGAACAACCTTACATGGCACTTCCATCAATTTTGATAGAGCAGTTTCAATTTTCAGTGTAATAATTCAAAGGTCTTGTGGCTTTCTGACAACACTGAGCTCTCCTTCCCTTCTCCTCATTCTCTGTCCTTCCCTCTAGTGCTCTGTGCACACACTGAACATTACCCATTTGAAACCTGAATGCTTTATCACATCCAAGTGTATTTTCGAGAGCTCTTCCAAATTCTTCACTTTAGGCAGCATTTTCCTGAACGAGAGATCTGTTTGCGGTTAAGATGGCAAGCACATTTGGAGGCGGCAGGCAAAGTACAAATAAAGGAAAAGTACTGTGCGGTGCACGAGAGCAATCCTTCTCCTGTCCTAAGGGAAAAGTCTATAAATACTCTACACTCTATAGCAGGTGAGGATGGTCAAAGCCCCCTGTTCCTTCACTAGCAAAGATGACAGGAAAAACCTGAGGAAGATCCTCAGGAGTGACACACTCATCACTCTCGGCTCCACTTCCCCAAGCTGCCACCCTATTTCCCAGCACCTGGGGAAGCAGAAAGCTTACCATTGGCCTCGCTTGCCACCATATGGCATTATATCTCTGCACTCACCCTTTCAATCACATTAATGCCAATAACGCAACAATCTTTTTCTTTTATAAAGGTCTTAACCTGGCTTGTGCATTAATTTAGTTTGCCAAGTTATTTATGCACCTATAAAAATGCAGACTATGCATCTCTACAAGCACAGACAGATCCTATTTATGCTGATCTGAAAGAGTTCTGAGCTCACAATTACAGCTCCTTCATAGTGTTGGCCCATTACTGCATGCTTTCTAGGGGCCAGAGGTGAACGAGCTGATTCCAAGAGGAACCCGTCTGCATCTTCCACCTTAACCTGAAGTCCATTATTTCCCATTGAACAGCCTCACTCCTCTCTTGCTGCTTCCAGCCAATCTCATAGTATTTCCAGACTGATGAAAGCAAGCAATGCTGACATGTCTCCAAACACTGCTGCTGTGATATTTCCAACCCATTTCAGCTACCATTTCAGCGAGCATTGGGAATGTGTAGTACTACTCTGAAATGAGACTGTATTCACAAGCTTTCTTTGGACAGTTTGGTGAAATCTGCTCTGAAAACACTGGCAGTTTTGTCCAAGTGAAGCCTGGAGGATTAAGCTGTATGTGGTACTCCAATAATAACACCAAAGTAAGGAGTATTATTAAGGGCTAGTTTAATTTTTGAATGTATCATATAACACACTGTGAAAGTAGCACAAGGTCAAGAAAAACATCCATTATTTAATTTGACTTGGAGCCAAAGTGGTGGTGATGTTCAAGACCACACTTCCCACCCTGAATGGAACTTCCTTTATTCAGTACTTCCAACTTCATCAAAACTTTCCACTCTCTCTACCTTCATCCGTCTCTTTCTTAGCAAATCCATTACAATCGTAGAGGGTCCTCCCCTCTCCTTCTTTCTTTCTTTGCCATACAAATGAGAAACACTCTTGACTCCTTAATAAGCCACACTCTGTTTCCATTTCTGCCCTCAGCTGCATCTTAGCAGCTCCAGGAAAGTCAAAGTAGCAGCAGTAATGGCAGAATCTCATCTTAGAAATTAGTGTCATTGTCACCTGAACTCTTCTTTCCACATATGTTGCCCCTCCTTTCTTGTGCAATAGGATGGTGATTTCACATCAAAGGTAACCATGACAGCATCATGGCAGACATATTTGTTTGGTCGTTGTGTTAAAACAGTTCTTCAGCACTGTATGACAATTAATGTTACTACCCACAGACTCTTTAAAAAAAAAATCACTATTTCAGTCATTAAAAAGGTGCCTGTGAATGCAAGCTTTGCTAAGCCTGAGTGGATGTGATCAATAATTTACATATTACTGGATAACAAATAAAGAAGACAAAAATAAAAGCTTCGGTTTCAGGATATATGTAGCTGTCCTATGAAAGTAAATATATTAAAACATTCCTGCTATATTTTATGACTCTATATAAATATCAAAATAGGTTTATAAGTTGAAAGAGAACATGCCAATTCTAAAATCACTACTCACAGCACTTCAGTTTATACAGTTAAATCTCCCAGCTAACAGCATTCTGCAGGCAGTTGCTCTCCTGCTCAGGAGGCAAACCACACATCTGACTTTCCAATACCCATGGTAAAAAAAATAAGTCAGGAAATACAGGCCTGCCAAAACACATTCAAAGAGAGTGGGGGTAAGGGGAGTCATCACAGGCACTAGGTGCAACACGACCTCTGTTAGGTAGAGTAGGGGGGACTTAGATGAAGCAATTCATTATGTAAGGGCATCATGGCATTGGTGTCTTATTCTGCTTCCCTTGGCATTCTGGGCTTCTCTTTCCATGCTTTTACCTGGCCAGCATCCTCAGAAGAAGGTGCTGGTTTTCTCTCTCCTTTTCTGGATAAAAGGTCAGTATGGAGAAAGGTAATTTTGCATCCTGTACTGAACTGTCCACATATCCCTGGCACCAGAAATTGGGTTGCATCCAACGAGAGACCACAGTGTAAAACCAGATTATAAAAGCAAAGCCTTCATCAGGTGTGAAGTGTGCTTGAACTGAAACCTCTTGACAGAAACTTTACCAGTACCACAACCACTTGGCGATGTGATCCATTTGTTGGCCTCCTTCCAACTGCAGTAAACTGGAGTTTCTGAAAACCCAATGACCGTATAGGACTCAAAGGTGGTTTTATTAAACATTTCTGTGAAATGCTCTATGAATTTCCTCGGGTCTCCCCTCAAGGCCAAGAGGAAGCTGGGTCCCAGGTTTTTTCCAGATCTTTGTTTCTCATGAAATCTGGTTATCATAAAAACATCAATGGAAAGGGAATAAAAAATTTTGATGAGCTTCTGCTCTTTTCTGCCTTTCACTTTGGTAGTATTTTTCTTAGGGTTATGGTTCCTGGACAATATGCAAGGCAAAGTTGGCTTAACCTGTACAGCCTAATTCTCTACATTTTCCAGAAATCATTCATTTGACATCCAGAGGTCTTACTGAAATGACATAGATAAAGCCATGGCAGAAATAGATTTGCGTTAGTGGACCCAAGCTTTTATTCAAAGAAATGCACAGCCTGATCCCAAAAGCTTCTCCAAATCCTAAAGAACAAGACCAGAACAAATTATAAGGAATAAAATTTCCTAAAGCTCTTCTTGACAGCACTTTGGTATTCCATGAGAAAACCTGAGAGGAAAACATGCATCTAGTGATCATCTGATTGAACAGGTCATCGTTTAGTTTTTCCAACCACTTTCTAAGCTACTGACTGGAGTGATGGCATGGCAAAGAATCACTGACCCCTATTAGAGTCTGTTCTTGGATAGGTCCTTCCACCTGAGGAGATCAAATCCTTTCCAACCCCCAATGGATGCCTCCTGGCATGGTGTTGAATTAAGGTATTGGAGTTCTGAAGGTTGTGCAGGTGAGCTGAAGGAATGTTTGCTGATCTGAGTGGGAATCAGGTCATCCCTTAGGGATTACCATGTAACTGGTCAAGGCAGCCCCAACTCATTTTCTGCCAGGTCACAAGGCCAAGCACCATAACCATGCCAGGGAAAACTCCTGAGCACCCTTTCCTCGAACCCAGACTAAGAGGGACAAATAAAAACCAGGCAGTGGTTTCCCCCAGACACTTTAGGACAAATATTTCTGCTGATAGTCCCTTTGCAGCCTACTTTACCTTGCCTTTACTTTTTTTTTTTTTTTTTTTTTTTAACATTTCCAGTGCTTCTTCTGCACCAGAGCTTTATTTAAGGCTGTTGGCTGGGAGCCCCTGGGAAGATTCCCAGTCCCCTGGGTGGATTCCCGGTCCCTGTACATCGTGGTATTACGAGTGTGGCCTCATGCCTTGCCAGGACTTTAAAAGGCCCATCTGCCCTGTTACCATCGATCACATTGGATATTTGTAATTCAGCTCCCACTAAATTACCCAGATCTTAATTCCCAGTCCTAAACTGTATCCAAAGTTACTTTCTGCTATGCTTTTTGCAGAGAAAGGAAAATATCTAATTTAAACCCAAAGTTTCCCCACCCGGTAACATTTATGCATAGAGTGCATTACTGCTATTATATTCTGAAATACAGCTATTTAAAAAAAAAAAAATTTAAAAAAATCCTTTGTATAAGTGTTTTGTTCCCCACTTTTTTTCTTTTCCTTTTATGTTGCATATACCAACAGGGGCCAACTTTATTTCAGTATTGACTTGGATTTTGATGAATATGCTTCTATTTCATTTATTCTTTATTTGTGCAAAAGCTAGGCAGTATTTTTTATATTGTTTCCCACTTCCTTTTTGATTAAACTGTTATATTTGATTTTCCAGAAATAAAGCAGTACAGAGGTAGAGAGAGTGAAAAAAAATACATCATCCTTGATTCTCTCCTGACTCACAGCTCTGTAAGCTCTGACCCAAAAGCCCACCTTAACTCACTGGAAATAAGTGCCCAAAGGGAGCCGTCAGAGAGGAAGCTCTTCAGGAAGTGACTACCCAAAGTGTTAACCACAGGAGAATAAGGCCTTTTCCACCTAAAATTAACTGAGCTGCTCACAGTAAACCTACTATAATAATAATAGACGACCCAAGTCAGTCCTTTGAGATTGAATTGCTGTAATCAGTAGCAAAGATCAAAGATCAAAGGCCATTCAAATTTCAGTGTCATTAGTTAGCATGTCAGGAAAAATCCAGTCCGTACAAATTTGGTGGATAGTCTATATCTGGTTTTTCCTTTGCATGTAACTTTCCAGTGCTCTCTTCTCTGGGGCTGAGAGTTTCCCCACTCTTTGTTTGAGCTTAGGCAAAAAGTGTTCTGAGCAAAAAATATTGCCACCTCCAATACGTAGGATGTCTAGATAAAAAAATCTCCCTTTTTGCTGTGTGCCCACTACAGGACTTGGCAGTAAACTAAGACCCAGACAGTAGCTTCTTCACTAAACCAGACAGCAATGGGAGCATGGTTTCACCAGTGCCACGTGCCAAGGGAAAAAAATTGCTTATTTGAGCAACCCCATGGGACATGAGTGAAACACCCCTGGGAAAAGGAAGCAGGTAACATTACTATAATGCAGGTAACGTCACTATAGTTAAGACCATCCAGTGTAACCCCCAAAAGTGAATTTGATCCTACTTCCCTTAACCACTTTCATTCGCTCTTCCCTCCTCCTTTTTGCAGCCTGTCCAGCCCATAGCCAGTGTGGGCAACCCTCACCTTCAGGCATGTGGTGACTGCTTTGGCAAGCCACCAGTTCCCAAGCTGCTAACTTTCAGTTAAAAATGCCAACAGCAACAGCAAGAGAAACATTAATTTTCACAGAATGACCAGAGGAAAAGAAAAAGCAGACAGTGAACCTTTTTTTTTTTTCTAGAGCAGAAAGCTTCAGGCCAGATGAACTGGGTCACAGGCCATCCTTGTGGTCTTTCGGCAAGGGAATGACAGGCATTAGAAACAGATCCTGCCTGCTGCTAACTATTGCAGCTCACCCGCCCATTTGCCTGCATCTGTCCAAGAAGGAACCTCATTACCATTTTCACCGCCAAAGAGGCGAGGTGAGCAGGGTTACTTATTCGCAGGGTGGCTGCTCCCAACCACAGCCCCCAGTATGAGAAGAACCCCCAGCTCACTCCACGTGCAATCGCAGCTGGGGTCTGGCTGCGGGCTCCTCGCAGACACGTAGGAGCTGCCCCTGCTCCGCTCTGAGTAGAGAAGCAGCCAGGGCGTTGCAGTGGGAGCTGGGTTGAGTAGGAGCCAAGGAGCCCTGCTGAGAAGCAGGGCAGGCAGCTGAGGTCTTGCCCTGAGGAGCACAGTCTAACTCAGCGAGTCACAGCCAAGTGCAGAAATCACAGCTGAACAAGAGGTAGCGCATTCCTGAAAGCCCCAGAGCAGATCGGTGGCCAGAAAGAGAGCCCAGCCTCCCTCAACAACGCCCCTTGCAATGTCAGCCTTCATCCTTTTTAAGCTCGTTCTGCCCTTCTCAAGAACCAGAAGTGGCATTTGTGCCTCGGATGAGACTGTGAAAGGCCTCCAGGCCGTCAAGCTATCAGCTGCCATGAATTGTGCTTCCTCTCCTGCAGGTCTCCTGCATCCCAGGGCCACCAGCCTGCTCACTTTGCAAACAAACAGCCTAAACTATACTACCCAGCTGCCCGCTGCTAGGGTAGCCTGCCACTCAGCTGGAAAAGGCACCAGAACCTTACGACTGAAAGCGATGGCCAATTTATTTATTTGCTCAGTAAAGGAGTAGAGCTGTAGATAAAAGTTGCCAGTGCAGAAGTGGAGTGGAGAAGACCAAGCATCCCCTTGTGGTCTGACGTGCTCCATATCAGGTTTTTGCTTCCTAGCCTCTGATGGATAGTTTGCATGTAAATGGTTGCTACAGACGTAAGTGCATTGCCCTGATACTCCTTCTACAGAATCAGCAAGAAGAGCAACCACAGGCGTTTAATAATGCTGCTGCTGCAGCATCTGAACACTGGCTTGGCCAGGACTCACCTCCTTGTCAAAGGAAGCTATTTCAGTTCACAAATGTAGAAATAACTGAAATATGTATTTCCAAGTATAGCCACAAAGAAGGTTTCTCTGAAACTGTGACTGACCACCAAGGCAGTCAATGATAAGGCATATTTGAAAAGGCACTTTTAGGAATCTGATTTCACCCATAGATTCATAGGAAGATCTAACACTACCATGGGGACAAGAAAGCATTTATTATCTGTCTGCTAAATCTACAAGACAATTGTAGATTAAGTCAGGAGGAAGTCAGCTATCCAGCGGTTCTGTAAAACTTTCTAAAAGGCAGTGACATACATTTAGCAGCCATCCCAAAATGGAAACATCAAGAGAAAACATTTTTGCATTAGGTCTCCTTGCTATTGCCAGCCTCTCTCCCTGTGAAGGAAGCAGTGTTTATGGGACCAGTGTTTGGAAAAGTAAGCTTGAATAGCAGTGTCAAAGGGTAATTGGCACAAAAGAGATCCCTACATTTGGAACAAGAGGAATTAAGTTTTCTTAAGCACATTGGGACCACAGAGGGCTTGTTGTTGATAGACCCACAAGTAGTAATTTTACCAGGTTCACACCAAGGGTCATAGCATGCAGTGAGACAACAGTTCCTTAGAGCAATGAGAGCAGGGTCATGACTCCCGTGTGCAACTGATTGATCCTCAGAGTTCAGATCTGAGACGCATGGTGAAAAAAATGTGTATTTCACAGCATTCATTTACACTTCGCTTTGAAAGGTTTTTATTGAGGCAATGATCACCTTGCATTTTTTGCTTTTCGGTTACTACCTAAAAGCCAATGGAAGGATTTGAAATTTTACATGACCATGGGATTTTATCAGCAGAATTCATTAGTGCACAAGTTACATGCAAGGTAAAGTTTTGCAGCTTTTGGTAGCTTTACTTCTTAAGGGCTCATGTCTGGAGATTGGTGTCTAGTTTCCATTCAGCAGGACAGAAGCTTGAAGCCTTGAGAAATGAAAGTGAAACTATGTGCCACCACACTAGGGACTCAATTCTTAGTTTATGTTAATCGTGGCCACAAGTAGAAAAGTGCATCCAAGTCACATTTCCGCTGTATTGATCTTGAACCTCAACTCCCAGAATGGACTTGAAGAATATTTAGGACAACCTGAGGGGCAACAAGGTTTAGGGCGCTCTAAATGATGCCTTCTGCCATAGACTTCTGGAGTGCCCTACGCTGCTCTTCTAATCCCAATGCTGAGCGCAAGTGGCCTTGGTTCCTTGGTAGCCTCCTGCCTCTTTGCCACCTGTGGGGACCTTGTTCCAGGAGGTATACTCAGTGGCCTATTAGAGTTTAATTTATATTTCTAAGGACACTGGAAAATATTCAAACTCAAGCGTTAAGAAGGAGCTCACAGCTCCAACACGCAACCTTAAATAAGCCTACTGTGCTTGCTGGAAACATCTGGGAAGCTCAGCAGAAGTCATTCAGGATCTTGTGAGAGTTTTGAATCACTTCAAGATGTGTTGTATAATGTCCAAGGGACATCCCCTTGGACTGCTGACCAGGTTTATACAACAAGAAGAAACTTCCCTGTAAATTTTGAGTAAGCCCAGAGGTAGGGCCTTGGGAGTTTGGCCAGTGCTAAAGGAATACAGCAATCAATAACTCTTATAGCTACGTACTCTCCTACCAAGCCTCAGTGCCTGGATTCAGGGAGCTCGCTGTGGAGCGGCACACAGACTGGATTGCTCTGATCAATACTGGAAGGTGGCATAACACAACACTGTTAATGCATCTGGCCCTGACCGGAGTTCTGCCATTTACTTTAGTCAAGCTAGGATTTCACCTAATGGGTCTTTTCCAACACCAATATCTGTGATCCTGAGCACATTACTGAATTGCCAATGGGATCTGCCAACCATCACAGTCTCTGATTTGTCAAGTACTCTATTTGTATTCACCACATCTCTGTTGTGTAAAGGATTCCAGTAATAAGCTATTAAAGACATTTAATGTTACCAATTTAAAACTGAAAAACACAAACTACTGAGGTGGTGAAGTTGCCAGAAGAGACATCAGGCCCTATGTTAGAATATCTGAATCATCAACTCCTATATGTGCAAAGCCTGCAGATTGGATAATTATAGCTCCATCAGTGAATAGTGTGTTTATTAGACCCAAATTTGGTGCAGTAATAGAAGCAGAATAGAGACTAACGTTATCAGAATTGTTCACAGAAAGATTGCCATGGTACAAAGGGCTGGCAAATGTGGACAAATAAGGATGGCTTATTAAAACTCAGTTTTTGTGAGGGGTGCACCCAGTTTCAATGCAGCTACCTAACAGCTACTGTGCAACATGGTGCAGTAATATTACACAGCAGTTAAGGCATAGAAGAGGACTCTGTTATACTGGTTACTTAGCAAAGCTCAAAATCCCAGTGCCACACAATCAGACAGAGGGAGATTGTTTTCCAGTAGTTCCACTGGAGCAAGACTTGACAGAAAAAAAGAGGATCTCAAATACCACTTAGTCTTGCTAAGTCATTAATGGTGGAGAAAATACAGATAGCTCAATGGTTAGTCTAGTCTGGTATCAACTGCCTGTGCATGTTAATGCTTTCATATGCACATAGAGAAACAAGCTACAGACATTTAAAAAATTATGAAAAACTAGGTAATAGCCCAGCACTAGAAGTGGCTGCATTGAATTGCCTTTCAGCTGCAGGTGTCTTGTAGGACAGCTGAAGTATATGGAGTGAAAGTTAAGGAAAGGGTGATAGTCCCACTTGGCCCATACAGGGACAATGCAGCAAATAATTGTAAAACAAATGTATTGTCGGAAACCTAAATAGATGACAGTCCAAAAGCCAAGGAAATGTTCAGTCCTGTAAGTCAAAGTGCAGAAGCAGTCATAATAATGAAGATTTTCTGAAAACTTGAAACTGCTGAAGTTTATTCTCTTTAACAGTTCTTGCAGACTCCTGCAACGATTAATATGCAGCAAGCTTCACTAGGTGTTTGGCTCAGTCTACATGGTTGGTGCAATCCCAGTGAAAGGTTTCTCCTATTTTGTTCTGTCTCTCATTCGCAGTTCAGGTCAAGACTTCAGGAAGCCCTGCACACACACCTGATTGTTCATGGACGGTTCTGACGATAAATTTGGTTTATTTTTTTGGTTAAATATTTTTTGAATTTTCAGCAAGCTAAAAGGCAGAGACAAGCATTGCTTTGTGTCAAATTCAGTGTCTAGCATGATTCAAAATGTTCATCTACTTTGGGAGTTTTTTCTGCATATCTTTTTTTTTTTTTTTAATGAAGTACGTTTTTGGAGAAAAGCATCCACTTAAGCAATATTGAGACACTTTAATTTGGGCAGGGATCAGATGACTCCAGGGGTACCTTCAGTCTATTATTCTGTAATTCAAAATGTCAAAAAAATCTTTCAGAAGTCATTCAAAACGATCCTGTGAATTGATAGAAATACATCATTTTTTCCTGTTTAACTGAATCTATATTTTTCAGGATGAAAAATTGACTGTAAATTTTCATCCAGCTCTAATTGAAGTTTTTCTCTGAAAACATTCATAGAACTACACTTTTGATTTTGCCCCTTCAGGAAATAACCTGTTTACAAGTCAATTTATCAAAATTACACTTTCCAATACAGAAAATAATAAGGTTTTTCAGATACCTTTCCTGCACCATTTTTAAAAGCAGTAGAATTAGGAAGAGGAGAAAAGAAAGAAAAGACAACAATATATGTTAAAGCTTCTTTAAGTCTTTAGAACCACATTCTTCAGCAGGGCTCTGTTTTCATCACTAAATCAATCTGATTTCCCTTTCTGTGGGTCATACAAATTCAGATAAACTGCAAGAAGTAGCTTGTGTCACATTGTTTAACTATCTACAGCTTGTTTAACAAAATGCAAAAGACATCCAAAACCTATTAACACACAATAATATATCACCATTAAACATTTAAAAATTATTCTCTTTAAGAAGAGAAAAAGACCTAGCTATATTTAATGTATCTTATCTCTCAATAGAGTTTTCCCTGTTTTTAATGATGGCTTCTTGGAAGTCAGAAAACCATCTTTTACCCCAGATGTTGACATGTTTCATTCAGTAAAAATAGATATATTTGGAATATTTTATGAGGCAATGAAGCCAACACAGATTCTTCTGTTTATTTAATTATTTAATGTTGGACAGTGCTTTGCAAGCATAATATGCTATTATTTTTAGTACTACTTGCACATACAGCATTATCAGCAAGATATGAATAAAATGCTCTCAGCTTTGCAAGCAATTTTCTTGATTAATTTCTTTGTATAAAGCAGCAGAGGGAGCTCATACATTATTTTTGGTGTATCACACAAAAATGATAAATTACGCGTGCACACACATGTGCACACACGCGCACGTCTAGGTGACATGGACCCTTAGATGTATGTACACATGCAGCCAGCTCTGGGACGAACTGCACAGCTACAGTGGCTGTGCCTGCATTAGTCGTGCAGACCAATAGGAGCAGATATGTACAGCGAAAGAGTTGGGAGCGAGTACCGCGTGTCCACAGCACACATCTCGCTGGACTCGCTGCAGCCTGGTCCCACGGGCTGAGCTGCCCATTTGTGGCTTGAGAATGTTCAGTGGGCTCCCAGAGTGCTTTTTCCAGTTGGATTTTACCCAAAAGGAACCCAGCTGGCGTGTTCTGACATTGCTCCAGGACACAAACCGAAGCTCAGCTGGTGGGGGTGATGGGGAGGCACGCGGCAACAGCATGCTTTTGACCCCATCCCAGTCCCCACCACTAAAGCTGTATTAGAAACTTCTAGGTACCTGACCTGAGCTGATTTTCAGGTGTGTCAGAAATTGGATGCATGACTTCAATTTAGGCAACTGCATTCTGCCTGAGTGGCACGTTAGGTGCCTACATGCTTTTTTGAATTTCCTCCTCAGTCTCTGCAATTTTTGCACATGTTTAATGCTGGAGGTACACTAAGAAAGAAGTGCTGAAGTCCCTTAAAGGACAGGACAAACTTCCTGAAACTTCTTGTTTGTGTCTGGTTGAAGGAGCTCTTAGGAATGTAGGTCCTCAACCGCCCCCCTGAAATCTGTAAATCTGAGGTGTAAGGAAGGCTTGACAGAGTTGCACTTAGCAACCCCTAGCACTCCCTGGAAATAATTATTGTTTCCTTTAAGAGTACGCAGCGTATTTCCTCTTCAACATGCTGGCCCAGCCAGTGCTTTGAGAGCATGGTTTGGCTTCCCTAGGCACTCCCGTGAGAGTCTAGGAGGAAGCAATGTGTGGTGGATAACGTGGGGACTGTGCTTCAGAGAAGGGCAAAGCTGTAAGGAAGCGGTTAGTCCGATGGAGCATCCTGCGTCCTCCCACACACAGGTGAGCACCGTTGAGGCCAAAGTCTGGAAACAGTGGGAAAACTGGCCTGCTGATACCTTTTACTTCCAGGCTGGGCAGAGATATCATGAAGTTTGCACTATGGCTTGAAGCTTTTGCTTCCAGACGTAGACTGAGCAGGCATGAAAATGCCAATAATGGGACTGAAAAAAAACAGCAGAGGTTGGGAGACCGGAGAAGTGTGGGGAGGGATGAGAGTGGGGAGACAGGGCACGAGGTGGGAAGATGAGACAGAGAATGGCACAAACGCTTTGTGGTTTTAAAAAAAAAAATCCCCATTTGGGGTGAGGCCTGGAGCAAAAAGGAATAGATTTGGGGAGAATTACTTGTCATATCCAAACCAGCTGGCCAAACTTGTAGTAAAAAGCCCTTAAACCATCGTGAGAGAGGGAAAGCCACATTGGTTTTATTTGTCTGTAGAGCAATATGTGTCACTGTATAAATAGTAACTAATAATAATAACATGTGCTGCAGCACTTCTGTGATATTTTTCAATAATTACTGTTGTTGTAAAGGAGTTTAGTATGAAGTAAAACATCTCTATGAGGGAAAAAATTGCTACCTCTTTCCCTCTGATATTTGTGTAACTGAATTAAAAATACACAGATACATTGAGTCAAAAAAAATGTTAGTCCTAGTTCAAGCCTAAAATCTCAAGCTGAACACCTTGAAAATTCTCTCAGCTACATTATTCTCTCATGTTATGAGGATTTTTATTTCCTTTTAACAGCAGTAAATCGTCAAATGAAAGAGGCTTATATTGCACATACCATTGCAAGACATGCTCATGATGTAACATCAGAATGAACTATTTTTTAACCTAATATACAACAATTTAGCAGCATTAGAAGAACATAAAACAGATAAAAGTATAGCTTTTACAGCCATTCATCAATGGCCTTTTTTGAAGAGTGCAGATACCTCCTCAGGCTAAGCATACATCTCTGTATTTCACATAAATACACAAAGTGACAGGGCTTCCAGTCAAAATAAACATTTGCTCAGTGTATACCTGATTTCCACCCATTTCATTCAACAGGAAAGATACTGAGGTTAACAAACACACTAATCTCTCATCTGCTTCAGGGATGAGGATGTGCCATATCCACCAACTTGTGATTGAGCGTGTTCACAGTTTGCTGTTCCCGTGGACTTTCATGTCTTTGTATTGGTACTGTTAAAAAGACAAACAAACAAATAAGCCTTAAGGTGGATCCAGCCAAAATGACTTTCAGTTTTTAGAAAATGAGAATTGCTCAAGGAAGAGAAGACAATGTCTCAGGTTTGGTAAGAGTGCAAGTAGCAGGAAGGATTGCTGAAGAAAGCATCATTTGGGGAAAAATGCAGCACAAGGTGATATAAAGAAGATACCATTGCTCAAGAAAAAAAAAATTTACATGTAATATTGAAAAACACAAAGCACCTACAACTCTGGGCTAAAATATTCCAGTCTGAGACACCTAAATCTCACCGGATTTGAGGAAATTTGTCATACCTAGACCAGAAAGTCATTTTTTGCAGTCATGGCTCTGGCTGCATTGCCTCAAACCCTCTGTGGAAGGAAACGTAGTCCTGTTGCCTCGGCCTGTTTCTCCAGCAGCTCAGTAGCTGGAAGGAGAAGAGGAGCTGCAGGCAGCTCTCCTACCTCCTGGGACAGGGCTCGTCAAGCATCGCACCCCTCGCCATCGGGGCTGGCTCCCTTGCCAAACACAGGCCAGGGGGAACTAATAGCTCCCCGTTGAATCCCATGCCTGGTTTGCTAAGCCTATAATCTGATGCTTTGCCAAGTAAATACATAGTTTGGACACATTGTTTGGTGATCTCACACTAGGATTTCACACCACTCTGTTGAAGAAAAAGTAGTTTGAGGTATTTTAAGTCATAATGTTAGTTAAACCTGATTAACAGATTATTTTCCACTGACATCACTTCTTTATTCTATTTACAAGCTAAATAGCCCAGCCACTCAATTGATAAATGCTCATTTTCCTCCATCTTAATTAACTAAATATTCTTTTACTTAAACAATCCCTCATTTTTCCATAGACACAGTAATAGATCCATTAGTAGGGTCTATCTGAGACCAGGGATCTTTTATTTATGAGGACAAGTCCAAACGGTTACTATTTTTTAATGTTTTTATTTTCCTTGATACTGTACACTCTGTAATGGCTTTGGTCCAAACAGTAATCGCACAATGGGTGCCGTTCCTTCTTTCTTGACCTATCACACTCCACATGATTTAATCCATTGTTTTGGATGTTGCTGATGATTTATTGTACGAAAAATGTAAATGATCTGGATGGCAGATGTTTTATATTTTCTGACCATTCATTTTCAGTGGGAATGTAATTAAAATTTATGAAGTGTATCTGCTGAATTGCATTGGCAATTGATGATCTCCTCCAGTGCTGTCTGTCTGGAGATGATGAGTGATTGTGGACAGTGAGATGTGTTGACAAGGGCAGAAACAGACGTGATGTTACTGTCATGAGCGAGGCTACCTGCAAAAAGGCTGCTGTTTTTTTTCTTCCTTTTTTCCCACAGGAAGAAGGTGGCAACCAGAGCTGTCTTTCTTCTTGCAAGACAGAGTACAAAGCCTCTGCATACTCCTGAAAGCTGTCACTCTTCACAAGTGCAATCGTTGTCTCTCTCAGCAATGGGCATCTGGAAGCCATGATATCACTTATAACAACCCATGTCAAGGATATTAATTAAATTCCTGATGGCCACCCAGAGAAGCTAATGAGTGTAAATTTCACAACATCCCAACTCATAAGGCAGCACACTTAACCTTTTCAGCGTTGATATCCTTCCTCCAGGAGGGAAGTAAAGCAGTGAGCTGTTTGCCAAGGGAGCATGGTAAGGAGGAATAGGGAAAGGAGATGCCTGGTCTGACACAGTTTGAAATAGAAATGGACTGGAACCAGACCTGCCCGATTTAGATATCCTACAAGCCCGAAACAGAACGGGAAAGGCTGTTTGCAGAATTGAGATCCCAGATAGCATTTTGCACAGAGCTCTTATCATTATGAAGCCGAGTGGGTCTCTTCACCTCAGCCCTTTCCAGCTTCACGTGCAAGTCCAGCAGCTCTGGTCTTAACCCCAGCAAGCTATACTCCCTGGACTTTGACTCACCCTGCTCTTGACGTAGCATAGGTCTTATGTTTCTGAGTACTGTGGAGGAGACAATGTATAATTACTACCATGGTACCATACCGCTCCTTCTACAATAAATGTACAAACAGCCTAGATTAGCATGTAGTGAATAAAGTAAGTGCTATAGGACCAACAATCAGAACTGGGCAGTTTCTGACACTCATCCTTATCACCAGGGATTTTGATCACTTGAATGTTTAAAGTGCTTTCCTAATCCACAAACCTCATTAAGTCTATCTAGCATTAGACGCTAATCAAAATGCCTTCACTCTTAAGTCATGTGGCCTCCTCATTACTAGAGGCTGGTAAATGAGGTTTTTATTCCAAAAGCAAACCCCAAAGGTAGTTTGTCACAAGTACCCCAGTCCCACTGCAGTTCATGACACTTTTTCCAACGACTCCTGCCAGGAAAGGTGGGGTCCGAATGAAGGTGATTGTGCCTATCGGTTGATGAGCCCCTTTCGTGCTGATGTCAGTAGGCATTTCACCATTCATTTCAAAAGCTAGCATTACAAGCTCCAGAACTAATCCAAGCTTCAGGCCTGGTGGTGATTGTGACATTTGAAAGTGTATGATTCAAAACAGACAAGGGATTGAAATGGCAGGTGCAGCAGACGGTCAAGCTCCTGTTACACAAAGGCATTTTTGATTCAGCCATGAATGCTCCCAGCTCCATTGCTCCTGTGTGTCTCTGGCCTGTGACAGGCCACTGTGGCAGGAGAGGACAAAGAATGAGGTAGGAATGAGGAGAAAAGGTCTGGTTAGGTAGATTTTGGAAAAACCCAAGGAGTAAACCAGATACTCTCAGCAGACCTCGTCATACAAGAGGCAGAGCTCTGGGAACTAGGTAAGTAAGTCTTAAGTCTTAAGTAAGGTCTTTTGGCTTCATTGCTGTCTTACTGGGTGCCTCAGTTTACTTATCTGTAATCTTAGGTAATATCCCTTACCTGGCTTTGTATACCAAAACTTCATTCATTAATACTGATGTCAAAGAGGGCATTCAGTACCTCACAGGAGGCCCAGTGCACCTGCATTAGTTAGCCATAAATCATGGGAAACAACACTTTGAAGTGTCAGAAAGATTTAATGTGGGATACAGAACAGAAGGGGAATGTGGTGAACTGAGCCCCAAGCCCCAAATAAGGAATTTAAAATGCACCTTCCCTTTAAAAGTGTCAGCAAATGAAGAAAAAGAAGAGTGGGGGAGCCCCAAAGGCAGCAATTTTGAATGCTTTAGTTTTCTCTATTGACTTTAATTAAGCTCACCCAGGATTGCAGGCCTGTCACTTGGGGAACCTTTCCACAAAGAAAAAAGGAGTTTGCTCCCCAGGTGGGTTTTCCCAAGTTTCTCAGGCTCTTACCACAATATATGCCTGGCATCCATGACAAGGTCGTCAAAAATAATAGCTAAGGAATTCACTGTCTGTCATTCCAAAATAATTATGTATGGGGCTTTACTTGCACTTGAGATGGGTTATATATTTCATTGAGAAAATCCATGTAGACTAAAATATATATTTATATGTATGCATGTGATATATGGAGGTTGCACAGATTAACAGGCAAATAAAGAATATGGGGGAACAGAAGTCTGTATACATGCACGTGAACCATGTTGAGAAAGTGGGCGGAGAGAACTGTCATTCCAAGGTTTGTTAATTACAAAATGCATTAATGTTTTATTAGCCCTTTATCGGCAATTAGTCACCTACTTTGATGTAAAGTTCAGGCTTACCAATGCACCATGGAAATTGACCCTTACATATGAGACAAGTTTTAAGGGTCAGCCAGAAACATAGCAAAGATAGCAGCATATTCCCCTCAACTGGCTGGAAGGGACTTTTGATACCTCAGCATCGTGCCTGTGTCTACGCATGCAATAGCTTTTGGGTGCTTGCAAAGTCAAAATAGTGTGTGTTGGGGGGGGAAGAAGAGAGCTTGCAAGCAGAAGGGGAGGAGGTAGTATACTCAGCGGTATTCTTCAGGTGCACAGTTTGAATAAAAATGCAAAACAGGATGCTCCCATTCAGTAAATATTATCATTTTTATTCACTCATTAATTAAGTTGCTTAATTGCTGCTGTCAAAAGACTCTTGAGTTTGTGACTGGGGTTGTTGCACTGTTTTGATAGTAGCTGAAGAAGGAAAAAGGCAGTATCACTCAGCTTGCTCCTTACTTGATAATGAGGAGGCACTGGTGGTAGGAGATCATAATGAAGATGCAGAGTTTACACATGGAAAAAGATAGATATTTCCAGGAAAAAGAGGAAGGAGGAAGGTCAGCTTTATGAAATCCATCAGATGTTATTTCACTGGTGTGATCGACGCACCGTAGCTTGTGCGTTATCTTTTCATTCATTACTCCATGAAGATCATTTTTATGCAAAATACTTCCCCTGTTTTAATCTAACTTCCCCATGAGGGCCCAAAAATGGAAATGGACTCAAGTCATGCCAGTCAATACAATTATAATTATTCTTTTCTAGATCTGTCTCCAAAGGATTATTTTAAGATGGTTTAGGAACCATCTCTTCCAGGACACTAGATTGACAAATAGCCAACACTTATGGTATATTATGCATGTGTTTCTGAGATACTATCTGTTCATGCCAGGATGATGATAAGTCACTGAAGGATGATGACCACGTCACTCAAGACATTTTTAGAATTGATGCCCACTTTACTACAGGCATCTCACATCACAGTATCACATTGATGAAGTGCTATGGTCATGATACATGAAGGTGCCTGTGCAAATGCCAGACATAAAAATGTGACTGATCCTGCTGACAGGGGTCAGGACAACCAAGAACCATTTATTGATTCTAATTACTAAATGGAAGACAGGTTTCAATACAGGTTGTTGAGAATTGGCTATGGTACATTCAGAATCGGATCATTGCATGTATGTCTACGCCTGTAAGAAGGACTAGAGATGTTCTAGGTTATGCTCACCTCAGGCTGGCTCATGGGTCACAGAAAGAAAGGCTCGCATACAGACAACTAAGCAGAAAGAACTGAGTAGAGAGGGATTAGGGCTAGGATGATGGAAGAGGTATGTAGCCACCAATTTTACGTTATAGCTGAGAAAGAAATGAGTAGCTTATCCCTCAGTTCTAAAGTCAAGCCTGCAGTTAAATTTATATGCCCACTCTCTGCTCATAAACCCTCTTTTTTAGTCCTGTATAATGAAGCAGGTGAGCACTTAAGGGGCTTATTTCTGCTCAGAATGGAGAATTCTGCTTCATGCTGGGGCTCCCTTACCCAGGCATGGAGGGGACTACAAGTCCTGGTGGCCTCTCCTGTGCACCATGCAGGGACTGTCACAGCAGGGTTTTTGAGTTTTTAGGTGTCTCACATTGCCCATGCTGCTGGCTTGGATAAATTTCAGAGATGGGTTATAAAGGCCCCCAAAACCCTTTGACTCACTGAATTCTTGGGAAGTCTTTCATTGCATCTCAGTCAGTCCCAGATACAATTGCTAACATCTCCCCTTTTCTGATGAGAAGAGACTGTGCTTTGCGCCGAATTGTGCAATGCATTTTGTAATGTACACAAAGATTCTCCAGGAGAGAAGCAAGTCTAGTACACTGTTGTGAACATCTCATCTCCAAAACTGAACCTAGGTTTTCTGAGCTAAAAGGCTGCTGGCCTACAGCATTACACAGCCATAGCTGCCAAGTTTGTACAAAGCTTACAGGTTCCTTGAAAAAAAAAAACCAGTGGCATAATTGCATGACTTATAGGCACTTACTGCACTCATTGCTTTTAATTCCACCAGAATGGAAGGGAAAAGCAAAACTGCTATGAAAACACCCCATTCTACACATTGGAAGACGCGAGCAAAGAGAAGTCTTCAAACATTTCAAACCTTCTAGTTACTATTCAGCCAAAATATCATAAAACACAGCCATCATATTACTAGATTTTTATGGGTCAGCATAGCCTCTTTAAAATCTGCAGGCCTAGGAAATGCAAGGGTGCTGACTGATGAGCTGGGACAGCTTTACCTTGGGATGAGTTGAAAAGGTTGGCAGCTTCAGCTGTCTACCCTGCTCCCGGTGTCCCGGTGTCTAAGCTGCTTGTCAATCAGCTCCCAAACCACCGCAGTTTACAGGGCAGACTTTTCACTGCAACCATCACTGATTTTGGTTTGCCTTAAAATGCTTCACTGTAAACGCTAGCTGATTTCTATGGAGGATGACACAGGATAGGAAGAGGTACCTCCAGCACTTGTCCCCATACAGGCAGTCCCAATGTACTTAAATACACTTTATATTCTTCACTGTGCTTTTACAGAAACAGTCAAAGCACTGAAACGTGCATTTCATTGTAATACAAACTTAAAGCATATACAAGCTGCTTTCCACAGAGTTTTTGCCATCAGCCCCTGGGATTGAGTACTCTCTGGTATTAACAAGACCTGTGTCCCCGCACATCCTCCATTCCTGACCCAAACCAGCTCCCCTGACCTGCAATGGAAGTGGCAAAGCACCTGAGCACTCATTTTGCTGGTCCAGGATGCAAGATGATGAGGCTGCCTGCTCATGCCATTCTCAATATACCTCCTTTCCCAGTTTGGGAATGCAGTGGTGAACATACCCACAGAGTTAAAATGTAAAGACACATAGGTTATTCCTCTTGTTCTCTGATATGGGCAAATACCTTTTCTTCTCCTTTCCCTTGACCTTCCTGATATCTCTTGTCATGCTATCTTTTGCTTCTTTTCTCCTGTCTAGTATCTCCTTCATCCAACCCTGGAGAGCAGAAGCTGTGAAAGGACCCTGGTTTTCAGAACAAAATGTTTTTTCTTAGCTCTTCTCAGGTGTGCTGTCAAGCTTCTTTAGTCATTTCTTTGTCAGTGACCAGCGGTTAAACTATGCACTTATAAAAGGAGAAATAAGCCAAATGAAGGGACCTAAATTTAACTACAAGAGAAAGCAGGTGATGTAAGTTCTTGATATAAGTTCTCAAACAGCCACCTGGACCTGAGTAACTCCTTAAGTAATTCCCTGATACGGCAGCCGTAGGCTCTGCCTAGAGACAGTGTAATAAATTGCCAGAGAACGTTATTCCCTGAGGACCTAGCAGGCGAGCACATTGAAAGCTTCCTTGGGAAAAAAAAAAAAGAAAAAAAAAAAGCAAAAGCAAAAGCACAAAGGTTCAGCTGTTGTCCTTGGGCTTGTGTTTCCTTGATGCTTCCGCCAGCATGACATAGTCAGAGCAGATGATTCGGGAATGGGAGCTGGCACCCTCTGCAACCCTTGCCACACATCCCCGGGAAGCCAGCATGATCCCCATTCTGGCGATGGCTTCCAGAGCCATCAAGGGAAGGGCACTGCTCGCTCCTCCAAAACAGAGGGGACATCCCCATCCGATACCAGACAAGGCCCCAGGAGTGACTCCACGGTTTTCCTTTGGTTTGTGCTGCCAGGGGTGGGCAGAGAGCGGCAATGGGGTCTGCGAGAGAGAGAAACCCAGGGAGAGGGTGAGGAGGGGCCAGGCCACGTGGAGATTAAAAGACTAAATTGTTAAAAGGTAGCTGCACCCTTCAGCGTGTGACAACATTCCCGTTGGGGTTGAGTGGGCCTGCCGCCTCGGCTGGCTGTCGGAGGTGAGGGAGGCAGAGATGATGCTGTGGGGCCGAGGGCAGACGTCCCCCAGCCCCGGTGGGGCACCCGGCGTCCGACACGGAGCTAGAAATGAAGCGGAGGTGGGTTACAAGGCCGGTGGGCCCCGCGGAGGCCCGGTTCATGCCTTGGTGCACGTGTGGGAGTTGAAGAGGGGGTCAGGGGGTGAGGGAGAGTTCAGCCCCAGGCTGAGCGATGGCCCTGCCCGCACGGGAAAGGGACGTCCTCGGCCCCTGAGAAGAGTCACTGGAGGTTCATCTCGCCGGGGAGGAATTCCTCCCAGCAGTAGCCGTCCCGCTGATGAATCGCCCCGCGGACGGGGCTGCCGGTCTGCATGCCCTCCCCTCGCACAGATGTGCATCGCCACCCACCGCGGCCGCCACGGGCGCCCAAGACAAATGAACCCCCGAGAGGGATCGGGGGGACGGCACGAGGGGACCCCAGGGCACCGGGGTTTGCTCGCCACTTTGTTTGCCCCAGATCATCCCGGAGGGGGAGGCAGTGCCGTAGCTACGTGTCTTCTTCCTTGTGAAATCCCAGCGGAGTCTGCAGGCTCCTCGCTCCACCTGTTGCTAAAGGGAGAGCAGCAAGCGAGCGAGGGTTTTCTGAGAGGTTATCTCTTCGGGCACTTAAAAAGGTGCCTGAAGTTTTATTCAGAGGGACCTGGTCCACAGAGCAGTGAGTATCTGCCAGCATCCCTGACTTCACAGGGCTGGAATCGTGCTCCGGCCATGGGAAGACCAGACTGTCCAGATATGACCATGCGTATGCTGTAAATGATGACACCTTTCAGGCTGTGCTGTGGAGCAGCCAAAAAAAAAAACATCACCACAGCTCAAGCGCTGGTTTTGCAGCAGATTTTAGCAGCAACAACAGTTTTCTGTTTAAAGGGGCTTTGGAACAAATACTTTGAAAATTTTTAAATATATATATTTTATTATATGTTTTTATAAAAAAGTAGTGAGAAATGGAAGTGATTATTTTATATTCCAATTGAACCATGATGGATCAAAGCAAGAAAGTATGTATCTCAAAACTGACACATCCCTAAAAATTTCATGATTGTTGCTATTTGATGTGACACGTCACAGAATTTTATGTCAAGCTGAAGAAAATGTGACAACTTATATGTAGTATTTTCAGAAACAGACTTTAAGTGCAGTATTGAGAAGTGTATCTGCACGGTTTTTTAAACTCTGCTTGTTCCCAGACTTTAGAAAAGCAACCCCATATGTTTTAAACTTCTGCACCCCATTAATTAAAGTCAGAGCTTAAAAGTAATACTGAAAATAATTGGCTGGATTAGAAAAGGCTGTGGGTGAGCTGAGAAGTTACCATTGCACAAATATTAATAAATCACTTTTCCTGTAATTAGCAGAAAAAGAAGAGTGCAATGTGGTGAGCTAGCAGTCGTTTTGCAAAAGTATGTTGGCTAGAGCCTGTCATCCCTCTTCCTTTCCCTTTTCCACACACACATCCTTCCAAACCAAGATACGGCTGCTGAAGCCAGTCGTAAGAGAGAGACCAGCAAGGGCAAAACAGGATTTTTAAAAGGTTGGTAGAGAATGAGAAAATAAGCCAAATGACCGAGATTGTTAATAAGTGACTAATATTATGCTATGGTTACCAGAAATGGAATAGTTCAGCTTCACAGTCTTTATCCCAGCTCTTGAAAGGTGTCATTTTATAGCAAATTTAGGCAGTGTGGGAGAGCACTAAGCACCCCTCATTCTTTGCTCAGCACTTTCCTAGATGTAGCTCATGTGGAGAGAAAGAATCATAAAGAACTCTAAGCCTTCCCTTAATCTAAGGAGAAATCAAACATTTGTAGGTTTCCAAAATAAAGCCAATAAATAAGAGCAATGTTTTGCAAAACGAAAATAATGTTCTCATTTAAGAGCATCACTAAGAACACTAGCTAATTGTTTTCTTTCAGCAAGCAAGGAAATAGCTGTATAGTTTTCTTGCTTGAGCACACACAAATAATCCAAGGTGCAAAATAATCACAGCCTTCCTGACTCAACAGATTTCCCAGAGGTAGATTCAGACGTGCTGTTCTCCTGGATGGTTTGTCCACCTTCCCTTGGCGTAACATTGTTCTGTTTCCTGGGTATACCTCTTTTACGCTCAAGAGCTCACCTTCCTGTTTCCAGCAATGTTGCCTCCTGCCTCTAGATTACTTCTTGTCCCTTTTGTCTATGCCCAACGTTCTCTTCAACTTTTCTAAACAACAGTTGCTGTTCTCTTTTACTTTCGGGGAAGCTCCTGAACAGACAAATTTACCTGCAAGTGGATTTTAACTGCTTCAGTCTAGGTAAAAAAGAAAGTTCTGGGTTATTTTCCTTAAATAAGAAGAAAGAACGAAAGAAGAAAGAAAGGGTACTTCAAAGCATTCAAGCCTTTAAAAGCTCATATACTCATTCTAGATATCCCCTGATCTTTTTGGCTCCTAAGCCACAATATTATGAAATTCTACTGCCCTATATCTCTGCCCTTTTTGCACACACAAGTTCCATTGACTTCAAAGGGAGCTGTGCATGCACAACAGTGACACGTAAAGTCTCCTCAATCCTTTAATCTTCCAAGAATTTCGTATTTATTACTATCTCAAAATAAAAACCTTTTTTTCTTAAAAATAATCTAAGAACATTGACCATGTCTCCAGCAAAGCGCTTAGGCACATGGTAAACTTTAGGCAAATGAATAGTCTTATTCACATCCCATAAGATAAATTCACTTTTAAGTTGGAAGCACTGCTTACATGTTTAAGGCTAGGCATGTGTTAAGCACTTACCAAATCAGGACCATAGGAGAGAAATTCCTTCCTCAGAGATGCTAGTCAGATTACAGGGAGCATAACAATTCCTTTTCCACCCTCACCTCCCAAAAACCTAGGGTAATAACTGCCAGCATTTGTAACAATTTTATTCTGCTTCTGAACGCATTGGGTTTGTGCATTACAGCCGTTGGGGGCAAACTTCAGTCAGCCCTGTGCTCTTCCCATGAAGGAGGAATGAAGGGTTATGAGCATGATGCACACCATAGGCTACGCCTGCAGCAATGCAGCACCATGCTGTCCTGCAGCTGGGACCTGCAGCAAAGCAACAGCTCATCTACTGGTATTTTTGCATGGCCAAAGGTCAACCCAGTTCACACTGGGGTCAATGGTAAAAATCCCATCCACTCAGCTAGGTTCTCTGAGTAATAAACATTTCTTCGGAGTGGCCCCTTATTTTCACACTTGTCTTTCCAGCACTCATTACACACCGGATATTCCATAATTGCCACAATTACTATTCTTGCTTGCTCTACAGTTTTTATTGGCATCACCAAACAATGAGAACCAAATACTGATATGTATTCATAACTGATTCGAGAAAATCTTGAGGGTGAGATTCTGGGACTGGGAAGTTTTTCTATCCACAGAACGTTTCTGCGTAGCAGAGAAAGAACAAAGAGAAATGATGCTCTTTATTTTGATGATTCTGAGAAGCTAAAATTCACCCTGCTCATCCCAGGAGCAAACAGCTGGCAAACAGCTGACAACATAGATATCAGTCAACTCCCACGTATCCCACAATATAATACAATAAATATAGGTAATAATGATATGACATGACAGGATGCATAGGGTGTGTTAAAAAAATAAAATCTTACACAAACGTATGTGGAAAAGATTCCAAGAAGTCTTCCTTTCTTTTTTTGCCTCTCTTACTTTCCTACTTTCATGACATGGTTGCATATTTGTGATTTTTCTGTAAATTATGGTTTCTATTTGAAACATTTTCTTTAATTTCCATATTCCCAAAAAGTCATTTTACTATTTATGTGGTCAAATCCCTCCTAATGTGATTTGATGGCACATAAATAGTAATATGACTTTTTATGTTGTCTATTGCTTATGTAGACTTTTCAGAAACCCTATATTATAGCCTTGTATTAAACCCTGATAATTTTCAGGGGTCATCGCTATAATATATGGCTGGAAGACTGCTATTGTGATGCTGTTGTCAGCCAAAAACCTTGCCTTCAAATGTGTGCCTAAACCATAGTATAATATAAATCAAAATATGTGTCTGCCTAGCCATATATCCATTCTGTGACTTTAAATATTTTTATAATCACGGGTGCAGGACGGGACACCAGGGACTTTTTATAACCAATGTTAGAAAGAACTAAACATCAAAAAAAAAAAAGTATCTGCACATTATAATCCTATAGCAGAAATTAGCATTGCTGTACATTTTTAATAAGGGCATAAGTTTACTTTGGGTCGTAAACCTTATGCCACTTTATATAACTGTCCATCTAAGCCACTTATCTATTGACCCCTGAGTAAAGCACTAGGTAACACTTTTAGCCCTCCACACACACTCCACACACACACACACACAAACACAAGGGTTTCTTCATTAGTTTATGATCACCTCCCTAGGATGGTTAAACTAGCTGATGCCAGGCAACAGACAATGCCAAGTGAACATATTTGGACAGAGGTGTTGGTTTAAAAAGCCCCCATCCATAGGGGTGCACAGATCTGGTATTTTGACTCAGAATCACACTCTGGTTTGAAGGCAAACACTAAACTGATCCATGGCCCTTACTCCAATGTGCTCCAGTAGGAGATTTTAAGACTTTCAGGGTTTCCTTCTCCCTTTTGCATTTCCAAATCTCCAGTCAGCTTGGTTTATGAACACCAGCCAGCTCTTACCACCTCCTGGATTATGGGGTTCTGTTCATTTTATTTCAGATATTCCTGGACATCACAATGTTGCCACTTCACACTTGTTCTGGAGCAAGAATGAGGCGGTAAATGTGAACCCTGCACGTGCAATGCTGTGCTGCGTGTGAACTTCTCTCACTTGTGGGTACTAACAGACCAGGGCCCTTCTCTGCTCTGCAAATGTTGTGCATGTCCTGAGGCATTTTTTAAAAAAATCACCATCCACTGCCAAAGCAGCCCTCACCTGCAAGGTAATTGCAGAATATATGGAAAAATCTAAAGGACAGTGCCCTCCATCCCAGCAGTAGTTACATTTTTATGAAGGTGTTTGTGTCTATGTCCAAGTTCTGCAAAGCTTTATAAAGTGTGCATCCTCCTCACACCACTAATTCCATCAAATCTGATCAAACTAACTGTGGGAGTTAGAACTACAAACACAGGATCAGGACTATAGCATGTGAAATCCTTGGAGATGAAAGTGCGACATAGTTTGAAAATAGTATTTCTATTAATAATGAATGCTCTCAATTTATACCAGATTTTGTAATGTTTCTGGGTACGCAGCATTCTTCTGTTGTTGTCCCAGATGCTCTCCTTTCTGACTGATTTGGTTCCCTTTCAGAAACGAGCACCCCCTACTCACACTGGGGAAGGCACTTAAGGGAAAAGGGCAGTTAAAATTGCAAAACCAGGGAATTGACTGTAATAAAGTGCAGGGAAATTCCATGTAAATGTGGCCCTTAATTTCTTAGGCCTCTGCAACTTATCAGTACCTTTCAACAGGGCTAATGTCAGGTACTGTACAGCATTCCTTATTTTCAGAAAGCTGTTTCCTAAGGTCCAGATGATGTTATAAGTGGTATAACATGACTCAAAGTAGTTTTGCCAGATGTGATATCCCCTGTTGCAGCCTCAAATAGACTGAGAATGAGGAATGCATGCTCCATTAATTTCCATTGGAGTGAAGAATGCGTTACTCCTTTGCCGTTCCCATACTAAGAAATCTTCACACAGTCACAGCTTTATTTTCTTCATTCAGGAAGCCATATATTCCAGCATTCTCCTGTATTTGCTTTTTGAAGATGTTCACTGACTTTTTTTTTCCTTTGTCACTTTTGCAACACATACGCACAGTCCTGTCTACACACACAGACACAAATTATGTCCTCGGGGGAATATCTACAATGACCTGTTACTTTGAGTATTTCATAGCTGGTTTTCTCCTTCCAGTGATTAAACCCACAAATTTAGTTAATGTACAGAGCAGGTTTCGTGCATAAATCTACCCCCCATAATTGCTTTTAAAATGCTGGAACCACTTTCAGATGCTGTCATCCATTTCTTAGGCGGTGGCCTCCTTCTTTTGTGCATTCAGTAAATCAAAATTTACATGACTATTTCCCACCAGACATTTGTGTAAGGTAGATCAGTTCTCTGTGTGGTCTTTTTAAATAGTATTTTTGGCAGATTTGGAAAAAGACACTTATATAAACAAAAAAGAAATTACTAGAAAATCTCCTGAAGGATGGTAACTGCTGAACAGTCTCAGACACGTTAAGGGAGGGAGAAGCTCATGACACATCTCTCTCACATTGTTATACTGGTCATTACAAATCGTTCATCTCGCACCACCACTCTGAAGTGTTACTTTATTATTAAAAGTGTCAGTAACTTGGTCTTTTCTGAATTAACTCCTCTTCACCTCTAAATGACAAGAAAAAGGGATATGCATCTTTTTAGCCAGTCAGCAGAACTGCGCTAATTCACACTTTGCTAATCCCCACGCTCCACTATTCACACACAGAAAATAGTGGTCGTTCACGGTAAAGCTTAAACAGCACAGTATTATCATAGATCCCATGTTACTACAATTTCACTGTGATTATAAATATCTATTACAAAACGTTTGTGAGCATACTGGAGATGTACGTCTAGGTAAAAGCAAATTGCTTGTAAAAAAAAAAAAGTAGTGAGTACAGTCTTCTTTCTGTTGCCATAATTTCTAAAAGTTTCTTCACTTGCCAGTTCAGAAATTCAGTAACTGCCCCTGGACTCCCTAATTCTTGCTACAAGTGGGGGAAGTTTCTACCGTATTTACACCAGATTTTGCCAGAGTTGTTATTCATTTTCAATACCCAGTGGCTGCTTCTCTTTGTTTAAGTGAGTTTGAAACACATCTAGTGTTTCTCACAAGAAGAATATAAAGTGCACCTAGAGAGGTTGACTCTCAGTTCATCTCAGGTACTCCCATCATAAAAAAGTATTAGCAGAGAGCTAGAAATGTAGCCCAGATCCTCAGTTGACGTAAGCTGATATACTTCCACTGATTTCATAAACTATGCTGGGTTATTTTAGAGGAGGATCTGTCACAATTCATCACTGCTTTGAAAATTGTATGGGGTGATAATCACAGAGAATATTGCTACATGTTTGACATATTGCACCAATAGTGCTCAAACATGGTTTTTTTTCTTGTGTAGCAAGTTGCTTTTCAATGCATGAACAATACTAAAATTAGGATGATGCAAGTAATTTCCTGATTGCTAAACTAATCGCATAGTCTTAAAACCTGAGAGTGGGAGAAACAGACAAAAAGCCCTCAGGTTCACAAAAAGAGGCAAACATGCCCTTAAAACATAATGAAACTTTTTTAAAGCACAGATACGAAGCTGAGCTCAACTTCGTGGAGGTCGCTTAGTGACTTGCAAACCTACTGGAGTGTTACCAGCATAACCAAGGTTGGAAGTACCACCTGCCAAAACCACTGCAGGGAATGAGGCAGCAGCACAAGGCCGTCCTCACCACCATGAGGCACCTGTGCCCTGAGACCCGAGAGCCAAGGCTGCTCCCCAAACACCTTTCTCATCAGCACAATCCAGCAGCTTCCCAGGGCTTCCCAGCATTTCAGGTGTGTTTTGAAAGCAGTGAGTAGTCTGGCTGCCCAGCCCAAACATGTGACAGGTTGTAATGAGATCTTCCTTGCAGGGTATCTCAACCAGAAAAAGGTAAAAATGAGTGTGGAAGTCCACCTAATGGACATCACCTAATTTCCTTTGGAAATCTTCAGTGCCCTATTACAGTTGTAGTTCTCTCCTTTGCTGCCCTTGCTTACCTTCTCATTTGGCTCCTGTTCCGATGCCTTCCCAGGCAGTGACACTATGACATGTTTATTAATGAAAACATGGGCTTCTGTTGTCCACATCTTCCTCTACCTTCAGTGGCACCGGCATCAACACTTCTCTCCTTTCCTGTTCTCTTCGTGATCTTGGCTAGTGCCCTCCTTCTTGGACCATTCCTGGACCTCCTTCCATGACCATTTTGCTCATTATCCCAATTCTGGTTGCTCTCCTTTACTTTGTCAGACAATGCTGCTGTCATTTCCTCACCCAACACTGCCTTTGCCAACACCACAACACTCACTGACACCTCATTTGAAAGTTCACCATGTTTACTTGCACAACAGAAGGAGGGGATGCAATCACAGCACAGCTATGGTCACCCACATCAGCCTTGGGTGGCAGAACATGAGCATTACTGGCAGTGAAGCTGTAGTTGAACGGTCCCATTAGTTTGTCTGTGAAAAACACATTGGATGCTTTGCTGCTACACTTTCCTTGATATTAGATGTATATGTCTTTTAGTTAGAAAGCAGTAACATGTGTGTACTAACTCACAGAGAGCTTGAACCCTCAAGTTTCTGATTAGGTGTATCCAAAGGGGAAGGATAGCAACCCAGGGGCAGGGCAGATGTTCCTAACTCCATCACAGGTTTCACTGTAAACAGTTGGAACTCACGTAGCTCCTCAGCTTCTTGTTTATAAAATGCTGTGGGCTGGGCACGTGGCAGGACATCTCTGCATAACTCAACTGCAGTGGCATGCATGGACAGCTAAGCTAGCCCTGAACAGTTGAGTTAACATGGCATGGTTGCAAAAAATACTACTCTACTTGAAAACTGGAAATTTTTTTCACATGGGAAGTGGCTCCAATCAGGTCAACCTTCAGGGATGCTACTCAGCTCAGGCAGATGTAGGTAAACTTGCTCTTGCATCTGCTTGTTAGATGCCGCTTGTATCTATGCCACAGAGTGCAAAACTGAAGGCTGTGAGGCACTTGTAGGCTCTGGTTACAGAGACCAATAAAGAGCAGAGATCGTTACTCCCTTTCCTCCATCTCAGCTCCTAAGCCTTTCTTTTACTACATACTATTTGACTTTTCAGTTTTATGAACTGCACTGAGGTGAACGAAGAGTTCAAAGCAGATGGACTAATTTACCTCTTTCTGCTCACAGTCAGTCTATGGATGGACTGTAGTTTCTTCCCCTTTACCAATTATCTGAGTTTATCTCACAGAGCATTTTTCATAAAACAGTTAATCAGGAGGATTCAAAAATATAAGCCAAATTACTTAGCTAATACTAGCCACATGAGAAACATGTTCTTTTCCTCTTTCAGCTGATTGGGTGTACTCAGACATATCTCCACAGCAAATATTTATATCTACACCATTAACATTCTACTTCAGCCTATTAGAGTTTTGGTGCTCTACTCTATTTGTAGCTCTAATAATTTTAAAAAGCTCTTTTAAAAAAAATATTTCAAAACATATATCTCCATAATAAATAACACAGATAGATTACCATCAATCTGGGCACTCAAAAATTATTGCAAAGCATGAGAGTTTCTACCTTCCCTTCAAATGATTTCTAATGTGGTAGTATAATCCTTCCTTCTCCATTTATTATCCTATTTATAATCTTCTACTAACCTTTATGTTACCATTTGTTCCTAGTGCTTACTCAAATAGGAAACCTGAACTTAAATCCTTCCCTGGGGTCTGGCAAAGATTTAGGTGGCACTGACTGCCGCTCTGCCCTTCCTCGCATGGCAGACCAAAAAGTATGTGGATTTATTCTTGCCCACAAAGATTCCTTCCCATTCAAAGATATTCAAAGTGCCACAGGCACATAAAAGGTATTCCTTTGGCTGTATGGGCCCATAAACACTTCACGGAGAGCAGAACCTTGTTTTCTCAATGGACCTATGTGGATAAAATTGAATACTACGGAGGGAACTAAAATCAGGTTATAAAAATGTACCCGCCCATCACTTCATGTAGTGTACATGCCACAGCCTGATCCCATCTTGTGCCGCCCTGCATCCAGAGCAGCTCCATTAAGGACATCACATTTTGGACTTGCCCAGTGTCAGTAGGAGCCAGAGCTTGATTGCATGCAGCCACATCATATCATTTCTAAGCAGAGGTAACCTGAATGTGGACTTTCTGATCCCAGCGACATAAGGCCTACCTACCTTATACATGCTCTCTCAGACATGCAAACCCTAATGTAATTAGGTAGATGTTTTCCTGAGCCCAGGTGATCTGCAAGTACAGACGCACATACGTTTTCTGGTCTCATAGCCCCCCCATTTCATTTTTGCTCCATGCTTTTGGATCACAGTCTGTCAGCTATTTCAGTGGTAAGCCAGAACAGGCTGCACAGAACTGCTCCCACAGAAGATGACATGATATGAGATACAAGATGTGATGACGCCAGTTACTGCAATTGGTATATGTGGCTTTTACGGCTGGCACAATGAAAACATGGAAAAATCTTGTCTGGGAGGAAAGCTTTATCCTCTCTGGGTTTTGGGGTTTTGGTGCATTTTCTGAGAACTTGCTCAACCCAAGGCAGAGAGCTTCAATTAAAGTTTCCACCGTGACCAGACCTCAGACCATGCTCGTGGCACGGCTGCTACAGCCCCGGCTGGGCTGTGTCATGGCCAGGCATGTATTAAGCCCAGGACTCGCAGGGGGGTGGGAGGGCGGAAGGAGCTTTGTCCTCCACGCAAACCCTACATCCCCTGCACCACATTGCACATCATCCTCAGCTTTCCCCCGCTTGCCTCTTGCTACCCAGCTGTTATCCCAAGACCGCTTGCTGCCAACAAAAGCTGCTAGGAGGGTAAAATACCCAAGTACCCAACACCCCTGTGAACAGCAGCAGTGAACCCAGGCTCAGCCGCACGCCTGGCAGACACTCGCAGTCAGCAACAAGCATTTTATTACCAGAATAGATAGAGCAGGCATGAAGTGCTGCCCTTGCCCACCCAAAGCCACGAGAGGCACGCTTTGCTCCTAACAGGGAGCAAACCCCGCAGCCCAGCACACCTCCAGCACTGAAAGTCAGTGCTGAAAGCAAAGACAAGCTCCATCGCTCCCTGGAGGTGCAGCGAGTGGGGCAAGGGGAGGGAGAGGTTTTCCTCGGCGGGAAGGGAAAAAAGGGACTAAGGAGTACGTGCACCCACATGTGAAGCTCTGACAAACAGCCGTGTGATTTATCATCATACTCCCACTTGTAACTCTAACCTAACAGTGTGTCATCTTTACTTTTCATGTTATTTATTTACAAGTGCATTTTCAGTATCAACCCTTTCATTCATTAATCCTAATGTGGCCTTTTTCAATGTCTACTTACCATTTTAAATACTTACTATAATTTACAGGGCTTTCTTGAACACATCCAAGGTATATTATATGGGGCTAGCTTAATGGAAAGTCTTGTACACCAAAGCAGGAAAAAAGCACATTTAATTTATGGTGGCTTTGAATTTTGCTCATAATTTACTTCTGGAGAACTATTCATATAAAGCCACACCAATGAGAATTTTCAGTGGCAACGTAGGAGGAAAAAACCAATAAATGCTGATCTTATTATTCATTTTTATTTTGAAAGCTTTCCCATGTTGCATTCTGGGATTATGTAAACTACTTATAACTTAGCAATGTAATTTTGGCATCTCAATATGAAAGAAATGCAGTGTAATGGCATGTGAGCTGTAGCAAGACCTTGTTTCAGGTGTGGTCCTAAGAGCAATATCTAAAGCTTTTGGATATTAAGAGTCATAAGAATTTTGTTGTATGCATCCTTCATCTCACCAATGTCAACAGGAGCTGAAGAAGCTCAGTACAAACACTCATGCCTAAAATCTGCAACAGTCCTGGGCAAAGAAAAGGCTCTTTCAACTCACTCCTTCCTTCTGCTGACTCATTAGCAAAGTGGGGGGATCACCAGTTTCTGCCCCACAGTATCAATTCCAGCACAACCTTGTGAAACACTGAAAACAAGTGGGTCTGATGATGGATTGGACAAAATATGGAACATTGCATGGGTTTGATCTTTTTTTGTTTTTTAAATGAAGATTTTTTTAAACCCATCCCATTTCAGGCAGATGTCCCCTTTTAACCTCAGAGAAGTGGGACCCTGAGAAGCCTTTCCTACCCAAGCATCGCAATGACACGGACTGAAGAGGGGAAAAAAACGTCACCGAACTGCAGGCACAAAGCTGAGCAGTAGCACGGGCGATGCTTGGGAGTGCCTCGGGTGTTCTCCTGCATGGAGCAGCCTTTCTCCCGGCTCCCTCTCCCCACAGCTCAGCCCCCAGCCCCGCATGCACCGACTCCAGCTCGTGCTGGCATGGAGCTGGTATGCTTCAGCCTGCGGAAAACTTAGATGGGGGTAAAATGTGCCGTCGTAACTCTCCGTCGCTCCGCAGGGGAAGGGTGCCGGTTGCGGGTGGAGGGTGCAGCCAGGTTGCTGTCAGTGGAAAAAGCGGCTCATCTGCCTGCATCTGCCTGTCATGTAGCAGGTAAGGGCTCCCCACTCCCTCCTGTACTTTGTTTGATCCTCAGCATTTTCTGCTCTGTCCCCGAGGTCTCTCTGACACCCTCTCCATCTACCCTTTCCCCAGCCCCCAGCAGGATATTCATGAGGTGAGAGGACAGCCCGGGGAGAGACCAGAAGAAGGCAGGTACGCTCCACTGTGAGCGTTTCTTGGGCTTCTGCCACTGTGCTTCTGATCCTGAAGCCTGACAGGCAGAGAAACCTGGCCAGCACGATCCCATCATCTAATATTTTCCATGGAGAGGTGGAGCTACGGCTGGCGGAACATTTTCATAAGTCACTGAAAGAAAGCAAAGCCCCTTCCAACCTTCTGCCTCTGGCTGCACAAAGACCATCTGTTTCTTGCGTGCGCAGACCTTAACAAGGTTTCATCTCTGAGAAAGATGATTTCTGGTCACTGTTTGAAGGGGACACGGGAAAGTGCTTTTGGAAAATCATATTGGAGGGCCCAGCCAGGACACAGCTCCCCCAGGGATATGTGGTCCTGCAGGTCTTCCTCAGCACCACTGTAATATTGCTGCACTAGCAAATGGACCCTAGAAAACCTACCTACCGTGGTTCACTTTTATGGCAGTACCTTGAATCCAAATCATCAACATTTGGAAATATGAATAACCTTAGCAGAAAAGAAATAGTAAAATAAATACCCTCTTCCAATTTTGTCAGAAGACCGCTCTCCTCACTGAGAAAAGTTATGGCCTGAGCAGTATGGGATATCAGGGCTAAACAAGTTTAATTCAATTTTAAACTTTCCTGTGAGTCTTAGCATTTTCCTTTTCACTGAGTATTATGACACAGGGCCACTGTGGTTTGTAAGGGATTTTAAAGATTGAATGTGATAGATCTTGCAAAACAAAAAAAATTACTATTTATTGTTAATTTAAGTAATAGCATGAATGCTCAGAATGTCTCGCCTCAATCTTCTTTTTTTTTTAATGACCGCCCATTTGCAGTCATAGTTTTGTGCCTGCAATTAATTGTGCCTGCTATAGAAAATGTGGGTTGCACTTAATTGTGAATTTGGCTGATAGCATTTTGACATCTGGCTCCTTGGTTATTCTTGCAGATATGAAGGCTCTTTTAAATACTTGCTCATTTGTCATTAAGTTAGGCCAAATAATTTCAGGAACTCAAAAAGGATGCATTAAAGAGTTTGGAAGATAAGCATCACTACAGTTTTGACACCTCACCAAGAGAAATCTCTGGAGACTCATTTGTGGCTTTGCCACAAGCAGTGAGCAACGTATAGCATACACTGTGTTGCTTCAGAAGCAGACCAGGAATTGTGGGGACCTCCACTACAATCAAGCTTATGTCTAACTACCATGAGCATGCAGCAGGGCATGGAATAACAGCTTGTGCCTCGCCTTCTAGGAAGGCTTGTGTCTCTCACACACAAGCCCAGGCTGCCTCGGAGTCAACGTTTCTACAGTGTCAATTACCTAAATGAAGATTAACTTTGGGAATCTCTATCCTTACTGCTTTCATGATGCTCACTGTGATTATCGGCACAACATCCCCATCCGGTCTTTGCTCCTTTCTGCAAGGGAGAACCAAAGTGGATCAACCATATGAAGTCTGCAGTAGCTGGGGAGTCTGCTCCATTACACCACACTGGGCAACGGGGAGGGAGATAGAGTCCAGCTTCTCACCTTACCCAGATGTTCACGGAGGCAAGTGACACCCCTGCAATAGCTGCTTTTGCAGTACGAGTATGGGGAGGTCACCATGGCCTCCCTGCAGAGCTGGACTGATGTAAGGTTTAACCTGTGAAGACTCTGAGATCCTCTGATGGGAAATCATCATGTTATTTGTGTGAAGTTCTAGCAAGAGATTTTTCCTCCAAAAGCAACCAGTCTTCCTTACCATCCTTTTAACTTTACTCCTCACTCAGGTGTGCTTTATTCAGAAGGATGGAATGGTGGTTTCACACACAGAACTGAAAGAAACTGCAGAAGATGGCCAAGATTAGAGTTCTACCTCTGTTTCCCTGTGCATCTAAAGAGGTCCTGGTACCCTCTTTGTCATTTTAAAACCTGTCCTGGAGCACTTGTGATGGCTCAGAAAGAGTTCAGCAGAGCCAGACCACAACTAATGCACTAGAGGTTGAGTTAGGTCCAGCCAAAGATGAATCCCAGATCTGAGGAGTATTTTAACTGACTGAAAAGGAACACAAAGAAGAGAAAGGCCCAAAACTGAGAAACAGGTTCTTGGTAACCTATTCAGGGATGAGACATCTGGGAAAAGTAAAAAAAAAAAAAAAAAGAAAAAAGGGAGAGAACACCAAGGTAGAGCACAAGCAGCTTCAAGGAGGAAAACCAGTGGTAGGAAGATGTTCCCTGGGATTTCCAGGAGGTGGTCAAGAAGGATGTAAAGGTGGACAGAGACAGAAAGCAATATGTGGAGACAGGAAAGAGGCTGCTGTTTAGCACAGGGTAACCTGAAAGGAGAGCAGGTGAGATCCTCTACTCACCATCGATGAAGGACAATAAATCCCCGATGGGCAGAACTGAAGACTGTTGCATACCCTGAACAACAGGGCCCAGGGAGCCGAAGGGGGGCAAATGCTGGGTTGGGGGATGTGGGCTGTTGTGTGGGGAACCAGACATTCCGCTCGAAGGACAATCAAGCTGGAGCCCTGCACCAGGAGAAGAGGAGTCGGAGGCAAGCCGGGTGCTAGTGGAGGGGCCGCTGCTGCGCCAAGGGCACTGGTGCTGATCATGTGTCATCAAACACATTTCTCTGATAATTGAAACAGAATCTGGCAACACTGCACTGGAAATACAAAGGAAGAAACATTAGACTCCCGCTGCAGCACTGGAGAGACTGAAGGGAGCTGACTAACAAAACCTACGGGGAAAGAAATTCTATTTTTTCGAGGTAAAGTGTGCATGAGGGATTAATATATCTGAGTATTTGTTTCCCTTAACTTTGGTATAATACTCTCTATGTTGATCTAGTGAACAACAACAAAAAATAAAGTTAAAATAAGGTTGAGTACAGCCGTTCAGCTGTCAATCTAAAATCTTATTAGACATGTTTGTCCTCAAATTCAAGTATAACATTTTTTTGATTGATAGAAAATGACAGGTAGTAAAGTTATGCAATTATGCATGGAGGTGACATTTTTTCTCCAATAACACTTTAGGAATGTAAGAATTTTGTCATCCTCACTACCTGCCTTGTTGAGAAGATGTGATTTACACTCTTATCTTGGGGGAAGGGAAAAAGAATGGTTGCTACCTTGGTGAATGATCTGTGCATATTTTAAATTGGAATATACATCCTTTTTATAGTGCTATATCCAGGCATCTTTTCTGAGGAGAATTTCTTTGGGACTGGATGCATTCTTGAACGGCAGCAGAAGGAAGGACACGCAAATGGGAGGCTAATATACTGTAAGCAAGAAGAAGACCTGCCATAATACCCATGTACTGGACACTGCCCAGAGTCTAAACACAGCCTAAACTTTTGGTCAATCATTTCTCACCTCAGGGCACAAGGACTGAAACTGTCTGCATGTACATTGTTTTCTTCATCTTCTGCTGCACAGCACCTGACACCTGCAAATTGGATGCATTACAAGGACTGCCATGCGTACATTACAAAGTCCACAATATCCAGCACTTGCAAATGAACAATAATTGATATTAACAAAACAGGCCTCAGAGTTTAATATAAAATGTCAATTCTCTCTCTGAATGATACTACGGTCTACATACTTTAGCAAAGAAACGGTAAGGCAGAGGGGACCTTTTTAGGAAATATGAGACACAAAAGGGACAGCAACAAAAAATGACTATTGTACTATTCCTAACACCTGATTTAGAAAGCAGTCTCCTGCACTCTCAGTCAGCAGTGGTGCCAATCACTGCTATGTACCCAAAGCAATACCCCTCCGATGCCCCGGTCCAGCCGCCCGCGGTGACACAGGACCTGGCAGGTGGCAGGACTAAGCCTTCCCAGGGCATCGGGAGCACCTGGGCTGAACCGGGCTGTGCATTTCTGGAGATGCACCAAGGAAGAGCCCCCTGCAGCCCTTCCCTCCTTGATAGAGCAGTCATTTAAGGCACACTAATACCAAGGCAGCATTTCAATACATAGATGATAAATATCTAGGAATGAGGCTAATATCAAACCAAAGGAGATGTTTGAGACATGCTCTACTAGGAAATATTCCCATATTTGATTGTAACATGTACCTTTAATTCTAACAAGGAGATCTGGCTGCACAGCGACCAGTATAGGTGATAAAAATAAATGTTAACACCAAGCACATGGTTCTCACTAGAAATCTAAGATTACAGTTTGGTTCACAGTCAAATTTTCTGAGATTAATCTCAGTTTAAACAAACAGGACAGCTATTGGACTTTTAACCTAAGTGGGTTGTTAGACTATGTATATTACAGAAATACTTTAGCACTTCTGAACCAGCCACCGTAGGACACATGGTGGCACAAATGATTGAAGCTTTGACCCCAAATCAATGGGAATGTTCTTATTTCTCCCAGTAGGAATGGAATATCTTCCCTAAAAATGAGATTTCTTCAGACCACATATACTTTCAGTTCTGAACTTATAGTTTGTTTAACCTTCTGATGCATCTTGGAAATAAAAATCAAGCATTTTCTCAGATACTAGTTTGAGAAAGGTGGCTTCTTACAGTGTTTTTGTTAAGCACGGCTCCAGCTTCTTGCATTTGTCATTTCGTACCTTGCTGTCTTTTGATTTTGTCTTTACCGTCATGGCCAAGCACTGAGAGCAGATGTACACAAGAGCAGCAGACTGCCTTTTCTCTTTATAAAGAAACAAACGACAGCAGCGATCGGCTAATGTAGCTCCTCACCCATTCAGTCCCTCCTGGGAGTTCCTTTACTGGCTGATCTACTCATTAGTCAGGGTTAAGGTAACACTGCCAGATGAGTGCTTTGGGGAATGGAAACCTCATGGGGCCAGCTTGCTGGGAATGGTGGCCTCCCACCTCTGTGCTGAGCTAGGAGGAATTAAAGGTGCAGAAACCCACGAGAACACACTGCAGGATCCTTCCCTCCCGGCTGGAGAAGTCCTTTATTCTGTCCTATGTGACAACTCCAGAAGCGAGAACGTTCTCCATTTCTTCTGAAGCCCATTCTGCATTCGAAAAGGGGGAAATATACATTCAAAATCCCTCACAGCTAAGGAATGTTTCTTGATATCCTGTCTAAATTCTATTTTGATCTTCATCCCATCAAAATCTCTGGGGCCATCCTAAATCATCCTGTTCCCTACTTGGTGTTTATGTCTTTCTGTTACTTACACACCATTGAAGTGTACTCCTAATCAAAATATAATTCACTTAATCTTCTTTATAAATGAATCTCCTGAGACTCTTAATCATTTGGATTACTCTTCTCTGGACTCCCTCCAATATCTTGACAGTGTTCTGATTGACATGTCCCAAACTGTACACAATACTTTTGATGCCGCCTCAGCAGTGCTATATACAAGGAAACTGTTGCTGGAGCTTGTCAGAGGAAACCAAATGGCATTGGCTTCATCTCTTTTTTTCGTAAGAAAGCATCATAATTTGACATCGTCAGAGTGAAGCATTTTAGGTTTTGCTTTTGAAATAACTTCCCATTTTGCTTTTTTGAATAATACTTTATATTATTTGGACACACATTCTGCATCCAGGCTGGAATGCAGTAGGCCCTGATCTGAACAGCTGCACTGAGTTTTGCTGTTTTATTTTCACTTACCTACATACCATCACCCAGCCTGTCATTTACAACGCTTATCATTACTTTATTATTTACTCTTATCACTTATCAACTTTGCTTGAGTGCAGACCATGTAGAAACCCAATCTCCTACCCTCCACCTCATCCTCCCCCTCCTCCGTTTCCCACATCATTATCAAAAATGTTAAATAAAACTAGACCTAGCTCACATCCCTATGTAGTTGTGAGGCAGCCCCCAATAACTCAACACCTTAATTTATGATTTTCCTTATTTTATCATCCTTCACTTCACTCTTGGTTTACATGACAATGCTGAGATTTACATCAGTGTTAATTCATACTTCAAGTAAGATTTCAGGATGCCCTGAAACTACATGCTTCAGGAGGGTCCAGGTGCACTACCTTCCCTTTAGTTCTTTGTCCACTTTTGTAACTTTATCTGAAAAAGCCATAAGGTTTGCCTGTCATGATTTATTCTGTAGAAACCCCTGCTGTTAATTGTGCTTATGGTTCAATTTCTATTTTAATATTCATGCCATTACTTTATCAGGGATAGAAATTGGACCACTGAATGCTTAGCGCCTAGATTGTTTTACTCTTTAATTTTTTTACTTTCTACCTTTTAGAAGTTCAGTATTTCATTTGCCTTTTTTCCCCAGACCTCTACTACTTTCCCATCACACTCTGTAACTTTCTGTAAGTAATTGCCAGTGTTTCTGTAAGTTCATTAGCTAATTCCCTTAACACTCTGAAATGCATGCACACCTGCTGATCTGTATATATATTCAGATGGTTTAAGTATTCTCTTACCTGCTTTTCATCAATAGCTTTGACAAAGTCGTTATTGCTCCTTAATTATCCATTTCTCCTTCCCTTATTTTTCTTGTTTAACAGATTTTTATAAAGCATTTCAGTAGTTTACCCGTTTTAGAACCGTCATTGATTTAATCTTCCTCCTCATTTATTAATGAGTCTACTTTCTCTCCCATATTTTTTGTTCTCTTAGTATATTTCATACGCTTTGTTTCTTCTCTTGAATCCCTTTAGCTATTTCTGATGCATTCCTCTTCCTGCTGTCCTAGTAAGCCTTAATCTGAAGGGTTTTCTTCTTGGTACTGTTTTTTGACATGAGACTGGAGAAAGGTGGTCTTTGTTTAGTTATTTATTTATTTACTTACTTACTTCTTTCTCTGTTGCCAGTAAAGAGCTGTGGGTTTGGTTTTGGGTTTTGTGGTTTGGGTTTTTTTCGTTTAATACTCCCTTCATTTATTAGCACATCTGTCTGGCTCTGCTATTTGACAGCATCTACCTGTCACTCCTGGTGCCAGCGGGGTTACCATCTGATGAAAATCCAGAATCCTTCCTCCCCACCTTGTCCCATGTGTTTTTTTTACTTACCTGTCATATATCTCCAGCCCTCCAAATCAGGAACCAACCTGTCTAATCTTTTAGTACAGTGTAGTAAGCATCTACCCCCTGTTTGGGACCGTTAATCATAAAAAGTCTGGAAAGAGTGTAGATATGATCCTGATCCTCCTTTCTTCCATTTTCATTTCCTTTTCACTGGTAGCATCAGTAAGAGCTGGACATCTCACCTTCTCCATGCCTATGCACAGCTACTCTAACAACTCATAACTACAGCAAGCTCTTGGAGTTAACATTTTGCCTATTAACAGACACCTCTCTCCCCGTGACGTATGAGCAACGATCAGTCTGGGCTCCCTGAGACACAAGGTTTTAGATGAGGCAGCCATTTAGTTGGGGAGCCAGGGATCTAGGGATCAGAAAATAAGAGATTTTTCATGGCAGACGGTGGTTGGGGCAGGTTGGGTAATCTCTTCCTTCTCTAAAAGGAGAAGCTCAGCTCTAACATTGACTTGGGCAATGCAGGGGGAGAATAAAACCTGCCAAGTGCACAAGCAACATGTTGTACATGTACATAGACTCTGTGCACCACAAGGAGCTATTGATGCAAGAAGTTTTGCCTGAGAGAACTCATAAAAGACAAATTCCAAACAGGCAAAAAAAGATGAGGCACCAAAGAAGAAAGCAGGAAATTTTGTACTGCAAAATAAAGGAAGAGAGAGCCAGGAACCAAAGCAGCAAAAAAGGAGGAAGAATGACATGCAGTAAACAGTGAGAAGAAGAAAGAAGAATTGCACTCAGGAAGAAGGGAGAGAGCTGAGGTTCACACGAATAAGCAGGATGGTGTGACTGAGAAGAATAATCAGGAAGCCTCTCTCCAGAGGTGATCTAGAAACTGGAAGAGTAAGCTGCATGCCAGGGAGCGTAGGGTAGGTTGGGAGCTGGAAAGTGAAGAATCTACTGCCTATCTTCAGCACCAAGAGCGTTGTCAGATCAAGGATGTTTTCATTAGGGAAGACACTCGAAGTGAGTTATCTGTCAGGTATCTTCAGTAGGAAAATGCGAGTGCTTAGAGATTAATGAAGCTACTTAAGGAAGTCACCTGAATAGCAGAGTGCACAGACTGCAAAGTGAAAGAGAGAGGCTGCAAGGAAAGACTCCAGACTTAGCTGAATGAGCAATCATCTCAAAGTATGTTATTTAGAATGAAGCCGGGACTCAAAGAACAAGAAAAGAGTCTGAACGGTAAAGCAAGCTATTTCCTCAGGCAGGAAATACATGGACAAAGTGAGAATCTCCCCCAAAAAGGAGAGTTTTCTGGAAAATTTAGCTGAGTTAAACCTTGCAAAGGAGATTAAAACAAATAACAGCCATTTCCTCAGCTGTCTAAATAAAAAGAGACCACTGAATGAAGAAATGGAGCCGCTATAGGGAGAGAACGTAGCAGAGATTAAAGATAACCTGCAAATGGCCCAAACCTAAATTAGTACCTTTGCCTCCATTTTCAATGAAGATGGCATGAGGACAGAGGGTAATTAGTGGAAAAGCAGGGATTAAAACCCACCACATTCATTGTACAAGCAGAAGTCAGATAGTGTAGTGTGCACAAATGAGAGAGATGAATACTCTGGATTTCAAAAGCCCTATTCCACTTGGAATGAACACTCTGATAACAAGCATTCTTAATTTAGTTATCAGGTCACAGGTAATACCAAGTCTGCACCCTACTTAAATTCTCAGCTCCGGTTTCCTTTCCTGCATCCCTCCCAACCACCCATTTATCTTCCCCTTCAGTTTCCCTAGACTTTTTAACACAGGCAGCACATGCTTTTTTCCCTACTTCTGTTCCACAAACGCACTGATTCACCTGAGGATTTTGGTGAACAGTTTTCCAACATTCAGCATGGGTTTGCATGAAACACTGCAAGTAAATGATCTCAGTCTGGCAAAATTATAAGCATTTGAAAAAAAGAATATTACAGACAGGGGTTTAGGATGCTAATAATGTAATGAAGCAAGAGATTAGATCAATTACGAAAATATCTTGTCTCTGAAAGCGCAGAATTTCAGTGAGGGGTGCTCTGTTTGAGTACATTATCTTTTCTTTCAGCAGACCACTTCAAGTCACAAAAATGCATGAAGGGAAACACTTCCAGCACCTTCCAGCACTTCACCTCCAGCTAAATGCCTCCTTATAAGCCCAACCCTACTAATAATGTGAAGGATGAAGTTCTGACAGAGTTAATAATAAAGAAGCTGTAAAATTTATAACAAGCTGACTGATTTGAGAAACACCATATCCCCTTCCTTCTCTCCCAGAGAATTTAATTTTCATCTTGGTTATTGTTAACTATTCTCTGTTAGTTACAAGCCAAAAGCAGAGTTTATTTTACGTCATCTATATTCCTTCTTCCTTAATGGTACTTAATGAGTTGAAGGGGCTGAAACTTGTTCTCAGCCAGGCCAATATTCTATGAGTTATAAATGACATTTCATTCTCATATGCAGATTTTTCTGTGCCTAAGTGAATTATTTACAAGGTACAGCTTGTGGGCTCCAACAATCAGCTGCCAGAGATTTACACCTACACTGAGTCCCTGCTCTCCTGCTGGGAGAATGTGAAGTTTTCTACCACCCTTTAAGATCTGAAGACTTAACAGAGAATAGCTCTTCCCAAAGCTGGCACTGCCTTTCTTGGGATGGTGGCTGACTAGACTTTGCTGAGGGAGAGAGAATAATGGTGAGCTGAAACACCAAGAATGACTGCTTCAGTAGCTTAAAATAGTCTCTTTTTCTTTCCCTCTGCATGCAGCTGCAAATCAAAAGTATCACGGATCATTTAAATACTGTACTTCCAGTCCTGTACGCATAATCCTGAAGGTAGTCATAGCATTGTTTTTTCTCTTTAATAAGGAAAAAGTGTGTAGAAATTGAATGCTACTGTGATCAACAAAGTAACAGGGAGGTGGATAAGAATGATAAGGAAATTATAAGTTCCCTACCAAAACCTACCTTCAGATTTAAGGGACCAGGAGAAAAACTTTAAAACCATATCAGATTTAAGATAAATTATTTGAAGTAAATGGGGAAGTATTTTGAAAGCTGTGTTGCTCTTACTGAGTCTTCTCATGTAAGACAGTATCGTGGAGAGCAAAGCATGGTGAAATGGGGTTGTAGTTACAAGAGCAATGACAGCGCAGTGCTGCGTCGCCAGCAGCCAAGTTGCTCTGCGGAACGTGGGTGTGGAGTGCCTGTGGCTCCTTCCTGACGCCACAGGTGGGCTTGCTTTCTCCTTTGTAACCTTCCTAGCTTCTCACTAGCTTTCAATACTTCCATAATGCTTAGAAAACTAACGATGTTTACACTTGGGTGGAAAAAAAAAGAGCTATGTTGCAACTTAATCACTCAAAAAGAGTAGTAAAAGCCATCTACGTGGTACATGTAGGTAGCAAAACAATGTAAAAGAGTTATTTAGGGGGAACAATCCCTCAGTAGCAGGAAAACGGCCCAGAAGACATCATAATTTTTTTCCTATTTAGGTATCTGTGATTCTGAAATACCCGTTGTGATTCTCTCTTTCCTTCCATTTGAATCTCCACTGACAGGAGATAATCTGCTGCTTCTTTCATTTCTCTCTCATCCAGTTTATCTGTTACAATATTAGACTGGGTGTAAAATTGTTTGAGTATGCTTTTACCTAACCAGCCTCCTGGGAAAAAAAGACTAACTGTCAGGCTCCTGCCACTGATAGATAGATAAAATACTGGTGCTTCACTCCCCTCAGGTCACACATGGCAGAGTTTCATGTAGAGGCTAAACATTCAGTAATACTTTTCAGTAAAATATTTTCACCTTTCGTGGCTCTGGGACTTGATCCAGCTTGTCAGTTCAACACATACGTACATGCTTAATTATACAGCACATAATTCTCATTGACTCTAACAGTCAATGTGTGTGTTGCTGAATTTGGGACCCACACCTACACCTGAGGCTTGCTGACTGTCTGTTAATATCTGGCTCCGTCTGCTGCTGCCTCCATGAGACCCCAACAGCCTCACTAACATTCTTTGCCTCTGAGCAGGATGTGGGGAGCACAGCCAAGCTAATCACTTGTTTTCCAAAGGTTAGTGTGTGGCAGGAAAGCCTAGAGTGGCTTTGAGAGAGAAATATCCCTAGAAAGTAGCTAAAACTACTTTGCTGCAGGAAGGAAGAGTAAAGTTTTATTCCACATCATTCCCCTTGCTGACAAAAGGTTTGCATTTGTATTGAGAATCTTCCTCAGCATACTAGTAAATACCTTTTTTCCTTTAAACCAAAGAACAGTAAAATGGCAATTAATTTGGACTAGCTAAAATATATAATTACCTAGTCATAAAATGGACCATAAAAGTACTACATTGTTGAATCCATTTCATTAGTAGCAGGTACATAAAAACTGTTTTAGTGTATAAAGACGTAAGTATTGTGCTTCATTGTTTTCAAATGACAGTGGCTTACTTTTTCTTGGTTTTGCTATCCAGACCTCTCAGCAACATCACTCCAGCTGTTGTTTAGAATTTTCTTCGTTGTGTTATCCACATTATCCTAGCTTTGGCCTGAAACAGCTCAAAAGCACCAACGTAACTTGAGAACCTAAAGCCAAAATCTGTAGGTCACATACACCCAGACTGAACATTGATGCAGGTATTTTTACCTTGACAGGCAGGAGGCTTTTTTTTTGCCCTTTTTTTTTTTTAACCCCAAAATTTGAGGGTGTTGCAGACAAATTGTAAAGTTAAGGAGTAAAGGCAATCCTATAGAGCTGCCTTCCTAACTTTCATCTCATTATTTGTTTGCTGTTTTCAATTTGAAAAGCTCACAAGTCTTTCAAGATACACATATATTAACTATAAAGTGCATCCTATCAAAAAAAAAAAAAAGAGAAAAAGAAAAAGAAAACCTTAGGAGATGAGGAAACTCATTTTCCTGGAGTTTTTAATCGGTGGTAAATCCAGTGTACCTGCCTTGCAATGTCACCCATTCCTGTGAAACATAGCATTCTTCAGTGATCAAGAATCCAAACCAGCATAAAGAACTTCTTCATTAGGACATCAAAACTGTAGGAATATTTTCAATTGTTGGTATAACTTTTTCTTGGAAGTGCTTTCACTTATTTCATGACCACCTACGGCTCTCTAAGGTACACAGCAACACAGTTTGAGACATCTCTGTGATGTTCTGTACATCATATAGTTGCTAACAACCTGTCAAAGTCATCCTGACACCAAACTGAGAAGCTGATGGTCTTGGTAACGTATTAGCAGAGATGAAAAAAGATGGTCCTCATTATTGTAATAAAACCAACAGAGACACACTGAGAATCAATTACTGATTCTGTGACCTGTTGAACTAACCCTCAGTCAAGTGGGGAACTGCACAGAGCATCTTACATTATCAAATGATTTAGGATGGAGCGCTGTCTGAAGACTTGCAACAAGTCAAGGCAAATACGTTTCCTTAAATTGTAGCTTGCTTAATTACCTTGTTCCTGAGCGCAAAGATCAAACTGAGCAACTTAAGGTGCTGAAGTACTCTGCCAGTTGGACATGAAAAGGAAATAATTAACACACACAAGAGCTAAGTTTAAGGATGAGACTCCAACTGACAACAGCAAGGAGATCCAAAGTTAAGGCAGACACTCTGTCCTTGACTGGATCCATGCGCCTACAATTTGCAGCACATACTGGATTGGGGAAGAGCACCATGTGTTGCAGCCATTTCAAGGAAGCAGATGGCTTTTTAAAGTGCTCAGTATAGAGAAAGCAAAGCCCTTTCAAAGGCTGGCATTTCACTCTCATTATTTGTCACAGGCTGTTCCACCTCTTGCCTTCGCAATGCCCAAGTATCACCAAGAAAATTCGCTCTCATGGAAGGCACTGTGCAAACATGAAAAAAAGTTGTGTTCCCTGATACAATGGAGTGACCAGTCAGGCAGGAAACTAGTAATGATATTTCATGTTTTGAAAGCAGTGCCCAACATTAAGTTATTTTTCTTTGCAAAATCCCAGCCTCAAGAGAGAAAGCTGAAAGTCACCAAAAACCCTGTTTAGTGTCTACCTACACTTCTCAGGGCCTTCATGCCCAGAGCAGCATCTTTTTTCCTACTCTGACCATGTCCCAAAGGTAACACCTTTCTTTCATAACCAAATTCAGTGATGATAAGGTGCAGCGTAATTGTTTACCAAGGAGAGCTGAACCTAGAAGCCCAACTTTCATCCATTACTTCCCACATTTTTTAATAGGATCTCTCATGCCTGCCTGAATAGTCACCCAAGATGAACAGAAAAAGACACCTCATTTGAACATATCATCTTGAAGGATGGACTCTTTGGAGTACTGCGCACTACAGATTTGTTATGATCAGAGGGGCCAGATGTCACCAGCTGAGCCGTTCATTTGATGCTGCGCCATTGCTCAGTGCTGCTGCCATAGATACTGCCCTGCCCTTATGGTGGCTGCTGTGATTCATTGAAAGTAATATCATCCCAACTGCCACTCCAGGGAATCTTGCAGGCATGATTTTCTAACACAGCATGACCCATTAAAAATAACTGCCAGGAATCCTGCGCTTTATAAAAGGGCATCTTCATTAGCTCTCACGGTGGGTCGCCAGAAAGTCCCAGGCGCTACAGTAGTCATGGGGTAATTTGTAGTTATCAGAAACATTGCATTTAATGTCTTTATTCCTGTGGAGCTGGAGCCCACTGGTTACTAAACACAGACTCCTCCTCTTAAATCACAGAAATTAAAGAGGAAAGAGACCCATCAGATTATTTTGTCAATCCGCTCTTTGAATGCACAATTGGCAAATATATAGTCTTTGCCGCCAAGATGTTCGGTGCCAGGGACACTCACCACTGTGCTACAGGCCACTTCACTTATCAGTGCCTACTAGTGCTTGGCCTTTCTCCTAAAACAATGAATTCCTGGGTATGCTGTGCAGCCCTTCGTCCTTCACATAGAGCTTCATCCAAAGAACAGACTCTAAATGACTGCAGAGGGCTGTGGATTGGGTCTCTCACCTGCTCTATTTATTCTTCCAAATATACTGGAATAGGAGCTGGTGTTTTACTTGGATAGTTAGAAGTATTCTAAACTTCTATTTTTATCAGGTCAAATGGAAAACTCCTTTTTTTCCCAGGACTAAACAAACCTTCCGTATAAATTTAAAACAAAAATATCAGCTTTAGTGCTGCATGGACATGTTCTTTGTGTGCATCAGCTGTCCACATAGCTTATATACCCCCCACTGCTTATTAAAACAGGTACATAACTCCCTGAAGATCTGTCCTGCTTCCCAGCACTGGAGCTTATTCTATGGTGGGTTGGTGAAGGCAAAGTCCCCCAAAGAAAAGAAGAAAGACATGACAGATGTTACACATCAGCTTATCACCCTGGTCCTCAAATACTATGGTGATGAATGTCCTGCAAAAAACACCCCAGACTAGAGTAGAAAGGCTGTGGTAACTAGCATTAATAGGGACCTGGGCCCAGAAACACATTTTTTCAGCCCCTTCCAGTAAAAGTATTTCCTCTTGTACTCTAGGTTGAGTATTGACTCAAATACAGTGGCCCAAATGAAGTTATGAAGCATAGATTCTCCACAGCATTGAGTATGAGCTATAACGCTTTGGGCCATAGCAGCAATTCATAACAATGAGCAATAAAAAATAAATTCCAACACATGTCTTGCTCTGCAAGGGTGTGGACTGACTTTCAGTGCAAGCTTCTTGCAGGACTGGAAGAAAGGCCTCCAGGCTACATTGCATTTTCTGAATGATGTCCAAGAAGGAGTCCCAGTTCTGTGGTGAGTATATCAAATAGGGAGCAATTCTTTCCATTATATATTACCTCCCCAGTCATTATGAAATCATTTGGTATTCACTGTGATAACACTAATCATTAATGCACTCATTTGGTGTTCGTATGACTTGTCTTATGCACTTCCCCAGGAATCCCATTGTAATTAACCATTAGTTAATGTAAATAGTAATGGACATTTAAACTAAAGTGTTACCAGACAGGGTCAGTAGTGGCAGAGAATCAATGTGTTCGTGCAACCAGCTACAGTCACTTCAGAAAGCTCCTCTAATAGTAATGAAAGCCTAATAGTAAATATGTCACTTAATCAGAATTGGGGGCTGTTAAAAGCATTTTACAGCATTTCATCTGAAAAGCATATTCAGCTTTCCCCCACCTCTTTCTGCATCTCTAGAAGAGTGGGCACATGGACAACTTTCCTCTTATGCCGCAAACAGGCAAAGATTACTAAAAATCTTTTCTCTACACAGCCTTGTATACTGTATCAAGCATACCAAGGAAGTATCTGGTGTGTTGGCATGTTGAGCATGTCCTACAATTGGTGGGTCACCAACTGCTTTAAACCAAGAAAAAGAGCAATAAAGAAAAGCGAGCCTATGAAAAGCTAAACTAGTTTTGCTGTTTGCATCGCATCACTCCTTGAATAAACTGTAGTAATGAACTGTAATAGAATGGGATCTGGCATAATACCTTCTCCCCTGCCAGACTTGTATTCCTGGAGATGTTTTAGAGCTGGAATTCACTGACCTTTGTACAAGTGACACAGATCTAGCTTTCTGGTAAGAAGCCACAAATTATCACTGAGTGGAGCTGTGAGGACAATTTCTTGCAGAAAGCAAAAGTAGCAAAACTTGATGTTTTGCCAGCTTTATAAAAGGCCAAAAAATTTCACTTTTCAGCCAGGGCACTTATGTGAATTATTATCATAAGAAAGAACTGCCTTTTGCCAACTATAATAGAAATAGGAACTTTTCACTGTCATATGGTGTGCTAGCCAGGGTTCCTGTAAATAATAATAATAACAAAGCTAAGTCTACCTCAAGAACCCACTGGAAATATAATGACAACACTAGAAGCTCAACAGTCACTTTCCAGTTAATATTATTTCTCCTTCCTCAGTAACTAAAGAACATTAATCATTAATACCAATGACTGATTTCGCATTATCAAGAATCATTATCACACAAAATCCTCACAAACACAGGAAGCTAAAATTTGTTGGAAAAACATGTTGCAGATTGGATATTACTATTTGTTTTGTTGTTGTTGTGATTGCTTCAGCTTATAACTACAGAGCAGAAGGATGCTTTTACTTGCTTTTGGGAAGTCAGAAAGAGAAGAAGCTGAGGAAACGCTGGGGCTGGTAGATGCACGGGGCTAGTTCCCGCCAAGATAGAAAATAAAACAAAATTCAGCCAATTTGGGATTAAACAGTAGCAAGCTCATTAGGCAGTTTCTTTTCTTTTCAAAGCTCACAATTATTGGTATCCTTGGCTAGTTAAAAACTTTCCAAGATTTAGCTTCATGGCTTCATTTTAGTTCTGTAATGAAAAACATGACAGTTCATTGCAAGGTGCTTCTTTGTGGGGTGACCCCTGGGAAACCTCATTTAAAAAAAAATCCAAACCAAAAAACTCTGTGACATCAGGGTGATTGAGCTTGTTCTTCCTTATTCTCTCCACAATGGGTAAAGTCCTCTACTTCCAGGTATTTCCATCAGACTCCCTCTGTTATATGCTTACAGGAGCAGGGTTTTGCTCTTCCACATTCCAGCTTTTTACTTTGTCACTGTGAACGGCCCCAAACTGTGAGGCACTTTGTGCAAAAATCCAGTCGTGAAATGGAAAACACAAGGAAAAATTTCATATTGCCCTTCATCTGAAACTAAAGATTTTCTTCATTTGTCTATTTTAGCTTACATCTGAAAGACATACAGTAGAAATCTTTAATTACTTAGAAAGTTCAGGCTTCAAAATTGTGTATTTAATCTGGATTTAAAGGACCATTTTCCGAACAGATGTGCTGGTACGCAAACACCTGCTGCTTCCTTTCTCCTGAGCTTGCCTAATTTTAGTTATTTATTTTTTTCTCTTCTTTGTTCCTGCTATCCTGGTTTCACTTGCATCTTTCCCATCCTGGACAGTGCCTTTGCTCTTTCAACCCCGCTAGACCAGTGGAGTATCAAAAGAAACCTTGTGGACTAGTAGGACTTTCAGCAGAGTGGATAATTTCTCTTCCTTAGGAGCTGCTCTTTTGGGGCTTGAGGCTCACTCCATCCTGACCTGACCACGATGCTGATCTCAGCCATACTGCTCCGAACGGAAAGGGATGCCGCTGCTCTCAGTGCAGGGAGTGCCGTTAATTGCAACAGGTCCTTGGTTCCACTTGTGTTGAACGGACTGCACTCGGTCTCGTACCTCAAGGCAGTCAAACGGGGCTGAAGAAAGCAATTTTTCCCTTTACCAGCCGAAGACTAGTGCAATGCGGTAAGTTTTTCATCATTTCTTTCTCAATCTATGCTACAAAACTGATCATAAATAGTCTCTGGGTGCAATAAAATTGGGAGCCAGGCTTCTAGAGCAAGAGGGGAGAAGTAGGAATCTGGCAGCGAGTTTGGAGCCATCCCAAATATTGGGTGGTGGGTGGCAGGAAAGTGAAAGCCATCTGGTGGCTCAGATTTCCTGTATAAGGAGGTCCTCTGGTTTTGAAAATGTGGGCCTCAGCTCCTCCAGGAAACAAATGCCTGCAAAATGAAAAAGGAAATGTAATGGTTTGCCTGCGAATTCTGATACGTGATGCAGTAAAAACAGGGTTTCTAATAATGACATTTCTACATTTCTTCATTATGAGTCATGAGTAAACATGACATTTCTGCAACGCGATCTAGATATGTGATCAAAGATTAAAATGGAGCCATTTTAATATTTTAATTATTCCGGCACTGTCAGGCTTCAGAGTCTGTTATGCCAACACCCAGTGCAGAGCAAATAATTTGTAACAAAGAATTTTATCAATTTTAGCTGCTTTTTTCTCCATGTGGATTGTGTGTGAACGGGTCATTATTTTCTCAGATTTGCTCATTATTCGAAATGATCCACAATGAATAATTTATACTAATATTTCTTGTTCTGCAGCTTCTTCGCCACCAGTTTGTAGCTGCCTGGGCTAGTTTTGTCTGAACAAACAAATCACATGGCCTCATTTCTGCTTCCAGGTTCACTGAGAAGTGCTTTGCTGGGTAGGGTACTCCCATTTACTAGTTTTATATGTGCTCTTTGCAGATATAGCCAGTCTCCTTTTAAAAATGCTGTTTCCACAAGCACTCTTATGAGTCAATTCATTCATTACAATATTCATGGCGAGTGAAAAAGAGTGTAAACACAGCAAAGAGGATTCAAAGTTTTATCCCAGTAATTATTTTGCTGATTTTCTTTTTTTTTTTAGTTCTTAGCCCATTCTTACATCTTCTTTGGCTATCAGACCTTTAAAACTGGAAAAGTGCCAGCAGGCTTATCTAGGTGTAAACATCTTGTGCATTTGTATAAAACAGAAGGGAAGAGCTTTCTTCAACAGTCAGTGACATACAAAGTACTGATATTTCAGTCCAGGGCCAGGTGCTCCAAAAGGGTTAGGAATAGATTCCCCTATGAGTCCAGTAGTTTCAGGCATATAGCAGTGTATGTCTCATGAAGCATTTGAGTTGACAATTAGGGAGTAATCCCAGAGAGTTGGGTATTCATCCTATTATCCACCAAAATACTCACCTTATTATCCACAAAATCTAGTAATACAATGTGGGTAAGACATGAGGACAGCCCTGTCTTAATATGCTAAATCTAAAGAACTCAATCATAGCACAGATCAGCTGAATCCCACTTTGTTAAATTTGCACCTACCTGCAGATCTTGCTTTTCACGCCGCCTGCGGCAATCAGTCCAAATTTCAAATACTCTATCAGTAAGAAAATTTGACTTGTGTATTCCCTAAACCGCTCCATTCAGTCATGACCCTTTGTTCTGGAAATAGTCACAATCTAGCACTTTTACGAAGGATGGAGGATATCAGAGGCAGGTGTCTCCTCCACAGACTGCACAAGCCTTGCTACGGCAAAAACCAGTTTGATTTGTAAATTAGGCAGCCTGAATAATCAATTTTTTCGGCATCTCCTCAGACAGCCATACAGTCCTCAAACTTCCAAGGTCTTGCAGGAGTGCTATCCCCTGCCATGAGGCAAATAAACCCAATATTTATGCTGCAAATGTTCCCTTTGCGATTCATATTTGGAAGCAACCCAAAAGCAGAGAGAGGTGGGCTTGGAGCGATCTGCCCATCAATTAACATTATTGAGTAATTCTTAAATTCCTGGTCTGCCAGAACAGTCACTCGTAGCACAGCTCTGGCCATAAAACCCAGGGTGAGGGGTGAGGCATGGGGCGGAGGGGAGCGCACAGCTTGCTGCATCAGTTCTGACTTTGCACGCCACGTGGTGCACAGGGGCTCGAGTACGAGCCGAAACTGCTTTCAGGAGCAGTTCTTTGTGAGTCACCGATGGTGAGTCACGCACGCTGACACAGGACCAGAAAGCCTTCCATTTTGCAAATGGTAAGTGATGACGACAGTTAAGCAAGGGAGTCCACTGTGACTCTCCTATTCCAAGATGTGTCATTATAAGCCTGATAGAGCGCCCGCAAAGAAAATACTGTGCTCCAACTGCTTTGTTAGTTGTCCTTTCCTGGATAAAAGGAACATCCATACACATTTTAAGTTTCACCTTCACATTCTTTTACGCTTTCATCCTCAGAGGGGTGACTATGGAAAATGTCTGTAATGCAGCTACATCCATCTATCAGCCTACCTTTTCCTGCTTTATCCCAGTAACAGCTAATACCAGTGGTTATGCAGAGCCCTACGATAGTACCTCCAGGAACAAAAAAAATGTGGGTTAGGAAGATTTTTTTAAAAATTACTAAAGAATATTTTTTCATTTTCCATCCTCTACAGATGCCACTTTCTACTGACGAGTACCTCTAAATTTTGCCCTTGAGTCATTATACACACAGCGTAAGAAAGTAAGATGCTAAAGCCGACAGGACGTTCTTCCCACCAGATGGAAAAGTTTCCCTTCAGCACCTACAAGACCATGCATATGTAAATACAAATCTAATTATATATTAGGTGTGAGTATCTAGGTACATTTGCAAGTATCTGTAATCACATATTTTTAAATAAAAGAACACATCAAAAAATGCTAAGGTTCACCAGAAAATGAGCAAAAGATAAGAAATCAGTATTAGGGTCAGTAAAAAAACCTTTATTTGGCTTCTTTCCACCTATGTGCCATGGCACAGACTTTAGTCACATCATCATGTCTTATTTTTCTGCAATATCTTCCTCGTCAATGAGAACAGGGCTCAAGAAACTGGTCTACTTTTCAGTATTATGTTTAATTGTCATCATCCAGTGTGTGTTTTCAAGTGCTGTCCAGCTCTGCACTGGGTACAAAATTATTGTTTTCTTCTCCCCTTCTCCTTGTGGAGGTGTCATAACAGTTGTTCAGAATTTTTTGCCACCATTAAGAATTTACCTTCACGATACCACTGTGAAGAAATGGGAAATTATTCTCTCTGGTTTACATGCATAAAAAATGAGACAGAGCTTAATATAAGCATTCTCAAACGTGTCATTTAATTTGGGATTTCCCAACTCAAAAAGTTACAGCCTGATTTTTAGAGTATTTTGCACATTCACGGTACTTTCTTTGTTCAGAGCAGAGGTCCTCTTGACTTCACACATGGCTGTGGGAAGCCTGCAGTTCTGACAACCAGAGCTCTAATCCCAGAAAATCAGGCTCCCTGTGGAAGAACTTCTCTGAGGCAACCTGCCTGTCATCAGATGAAAACCTTGGACATGAAGCCAGAGTAGAATCCAGTTACTCTTCATGATGCCCGCCTTTGACAGCTCTAAGGACAACCCTTTTCCTCCCCCACTTTCCTTGTCCCGGGCACCAGACTTCTTTTTATTCCCACAATACAAAGCAAGGAGGACGCCCGCCTACCGTCACCACATTGTTCAGATAGATCACCACAGCACAGGATGTCCTTTGCAATGAACCAGACATGGGTCCTAAAATGAAAACTAATGTCGTCGCAGAGACAGTGCTATGCAGATTAGGAAGTTCAGGGACACAGTGCCTGGCATTTTCTGACATTTCTCTTTTGAGTTCTTAGCCACAGTGTAACGCATACATCGTTGTCCTTGGGCTTATTTGTGTGTTTTGCCCAATTCCAACTTCTTTGGTTTATCTTTGTTAGGTTTTTTTAATTTTCTGTCCCTCCCTTGCACCCATGATTGAACAAAGCCAGTTCTCAGCATAGAAATCACCACATAATCAGTTTAGGCTTGATGAGGTCCAAACGACTGACAAGGAAGCCTTTCCATAGACCACATTTAACGACCTTAACTTCAGCCATTGGTATCACTGCAATCTATAGTTCTCCATTTCAGCTGGATCGGACTGAAAATCAGAGCGTTACCAAAATAAGCAGCGTTTGAAAATCCAGCCCATCACCATGTATCATTTCTTTTGACAGGATACTCTTAAGCCTCCCCGTTTTCATCTGCCTGCCTCTATGCAGGACCCCTCCACTGAGGCATCTGCATTGGAAAGCAAGTATTACATGCATAAGGTTTTTCTCATGTACTCCCTAGGGTAAACACTATCACTGAGAATCTCAAAACAGCCCCACTTAGCTTCATGGCAATGGGGTATCTGAATCCCTTAAGCAGCTTTGACAATCTTGACTTGCAAGCATTATTGTTTGAAAACTCTGACAGTCTGCCTAGGTAGTGATATGCATAATAATGATAAAATGCAGCATATATGCATTGGCCTTTTAACTTAGGCTTGGCTGGAGACTTAGCAAGCCTATCTTCCAGCAAAACTGATCGCCTGTGAGCACAGCAGTGCAAAGGTCACAGAAGGAGACCTTCCTACTACTGAGGTAGGACCAAGCCAGGATTACAGTCTTTTCATTTGATGTGTACTAAATTAAAAAAAAAAACAACAAAAAACCAAGCACAAAATAACAAAAAAACCTCAACCAACAATATGCTTGATGAGTTTAAGATCTACAGGAAAATATTTAATGTTGCACTACAATGAAAGGAATTGGTATGAAGCATAAATGGCAAAGCAGTGAAAAGAACTGACACAAAGCATACTGGCATGTACAGCAACACCCACACAATCAAAAGCATTCAAGGAAATTTAAAAAAAAAATAAAACAAATGACTAAAGATCTGGCTATGCAGGGAGTTGTATAGCAAAAGTAATCTCTATCCATAGCTATCCCAGGGATTTGAATGAGCTGGAATTTCAGGAAAAAGTTGACTCCATTGGCAAAAAGAAAGAAAAGAAATTAGGGGTAGAAAGAGAACTTAAAAATGCAATCAAATACCCCGCTCAACTTTTTTATTTCATCTGTATTTCAGTACTCTCATTCAGATATGCATTTGACCCCAAAACTTTGAATTTGGATACCTTTAGATTTTGGGGTGCTTCAAACTTAATGAGATGTCACAGCCAAGTTTGTATTTGGCCTCAGTCCCAAGCGAAAAAAATCTAAATCCAATCCTTTCCAAGCTTTGGCTCTTCAGTTTAAACATCCCATTTGGATCCAAATCCAGCATTTCAACTCAGACTTTACTCATGTCACTTCGTATCACGTCACAAAGCAAGAGCATACAGCTGGATGCAATGTGAGAACAAGACAAAACATAAGGAAGCACAGTATAACGCACCTCACACAATAATGCTGCAACAGCTACCTTTACAACTTCAATGATCTTATTTTTTTTTTTTTTCCATTTGATCAGCCTGCTAATTTTACTGTGCACTGAAGATTTTGGAAATTCAGGGCATAAAATGCGGGAATGCCCAGCGAGCCCCATACACTTTCATGACAATGTTTGTCTCTTAGTTACAGCAAGGGTAATGTTATCAGCACCAAGCAACCCAGATGAAAATTATCAATTGGTTACCAAGAAACCTAATGATTTCATCAATATTATTTTACCAGTTACAAAGGTCATTTGGAGAAGTAATGCCACACAAAATGTGCTTGTGAAGTGGGTGATGTGTGGGTGGCTGTTAAGGGTCAACACTTCATTTCTCATTTCTTTAATTGATACTTCTGAATGAGTATTAATTGAGCTGCAATGAGAAGAGTGTGCAGTTTGACAATGCAAGTGACAGGATGGAAGTGCCATTTGCAGAGTGTATATAACCACAGCTAACACCCTCAAAGCGTTAATTCCATTTTATGTCTTTCACATTTAATAGCAAATTTGCCATTTAATCTTTAAGACAGAAGTTACTTATTCTCAATCTACCTCTCACTTGCACTGATATAATCTCATGCCACTCAGACTGGCCTGTGGCATGAAGCACATCACACTTTCAAATCAGGTCCATTTTTTCATTAGCTCATATCCTTCCTGAGATGCCCTCCTTTACAGATGGCTGATCAGCAATCAACACTAGTTTGTTTCAATCAGAAAAGCAGCCGTAACTTCTCATTTAAAGACTGTTCCTGGAGAAGCACATTAGTCGAAGGCATAAAGCTGGCACTGGGGCAACAGTGACTCTCACAACTGATTTCTTTTCAGGATTTTTTTTAAAGAGATAGACCTCTTTTTGTGTGGAGACCTGTTTTTTATTTTAAAACGAAGCATAATGAAATCCATGCCTTTGCATGTTGCAGGGAGCCCTTCACGTAGTGTGGGCAGGTGCCAATAGACTGTAAATCTGAAGAGTGAACACAAAAGGTAGCAAAAGCCCAGGAGGAAGCCAGGGAATAGTTCCCATATGTACGTGCTGACACTTTCTCCCTCTCTGTTCCTCCTCCAGCAATGCAGTGTGTTGCCCTTTGAGCCTATTTGACTGAGGTTAAGCATTTACACTTTTTCAGAGGACAGTCAGTCCACTCGGGGAGATACTGACTTTCATAGCAGGAGACTTCAAAATGATTTCCTCTCTGCTTGGGCAGCTCAAAAACAGACGCGCACAGAAGCAAAGGTCAGATGTCATCCAAGTGGCGGGAGAGTGCCAGCTAAACGCTTGGGATATATTTTTATATTGGCCTCAGCTCAGCCTCCAATTCTGCAAGAATCTACTCAGCACCCACCATTCGCTCCAGTGCATTAACCCTGGGTGCAAATGATAGGATTTAGCTTTCCAGGCACTGACTTGTGGGTGCAGTCAGATAGCTAGATAACTTAATGGTGTCATTTGCTCTCATAGTTAACTGCAGGTAGAAAAGAAAGCTGGAGTGGCTGGGGAGGGGGGAGAGAGAGAGGGAGAGGGAGAGAGAGAGGTCTTTTTTCCCTCTCCCCCCCCCCCCCCCAAAATCTGATTTCTTGCACTTGGTGAGGAATTGCTTTTTAGCTTGCAGTTCAGAAAATACCGAGCTGCTCATCGCTTCTTTCCCTGTGGTGGCCATTTGCAGTTGAGTGCATCAGTCTCCCGCTCAGCCTTTTCCCTTCTGTTTGCAAAAGCTGGCAATCCACAGGCTACTCACTTCTCTTTCCGTACTCACTGCTTTCTCCTCCTTCATTTCACACACATACCTGCTTTTATATTTGAGTTCATTCCAGCAGTAGCTTTTGCCTTTTCCCATCTGCCCCCACCCCTCTGCTTTTTAATAATTTGTTAATTCAGCCTTGCTGCTTTCTTTTTTTTCTTCTGCTGATAATTTTCTGATTAACCCAGTTACTTCAGCCACATCACCTTTTACCCACTAATACCCATATTCCTTAAGTCTTCACCCACATCCCTGACTTTATTCTCCTCTGCCCTCTTCCATTTTCTTATGTGCAACCAGGCCTGCCTTCAAAGAAACTGAGGAGAAAGCTGGCTCCCTGCACACTTGCCCCTGCTTACTTTTTATACAAGTAAGCCTGTAACCGTGATGTCATCCGCATGTCATCCGCATGTCATCATCAGCTCATCCGTGGTTGCAGAGGCATGGCAATGGATGGCGATTGCTTCACAGGCTTATAGAAGCAGCGACTAGAAAAGGACCTCATCACTAACCGGGGCCTGTGGATGCCAGGAATACACACAAAGAAATTAAATTAATAAAATGACGCTGGTGAAAACAGCATTGGCAATAGGCACCCCGGGGAGGCAGAGCTTCTCTAACCAGTGGGTGTGGACCCACTTTGCATGACTTCTTCATTTACAATGCATTCCTGCTACTTTATACCTAAACCAAATGTGGGCTACATGCAAAGATATTCTGAAACTTAATTACTCCTCCAGTTTAGTATGAAGCCAGTGCTCAAATGGCTGAATTATGCCATTTGGAAAGGACAATTGGTTATTACACTTATCAGATTGTTTGTGACAGGAATGGGTTAATTTTCCTAACCTTTTCTGTTCTTGTTCCACTCGCAGGGTTGTCAAAAGGATGGATAAACGTGTTGCTATTTTCTGGTTTTGTTTCAGTGTCTATCACGAGAGTGGACCAATTTCATACCATTTGCTGCTTTCATTACTGTCTCAGGGTTGTCACAAGAATTGATAAATTTCAGACTGTTTTTCTTGTCCTCATTACAATCTTAAGGTTGTCATGAGAATGAATTGATTTTGTGCCATTTTCTGTTCTCATTACAGTCTTTGTCATGAGAATGGCTTCATTTGGGGCCATTTTTGTTCCTGTTACTTACAATCTTTTGTCACAAGAACAGGGATTATTTGATGAAAATGAGAAGACAGCATCTGAGACACTGAGATTCGGGGATAACTTGTTCTTGTGACAGAGATCATAACGAGGACAGAAAGCAGTACAGAATGTATCCATTCTCAGGATGATTTTAAAGGTTGTGATTTTATGACCCTGATTGTGCCAACTGACTTCACCAGCAGGAGATTTTACCATTTTCATTGTAGTAACTTCATTCACGCTGCTGGTAGATTTCTCCCTACTCAGCAGAGGAAAATATATTTATAGAGAAGCTATCAGAAGAATTACAGATGAATGCCAGTGAAAAATTTCAGGATAGGCTTTGGTATCCACAGGAACACACGTTTCAAACTCCAACTGGTGCTTTAGGTGCTTTTCACAGGACCCAGCTAGGAGTCACCACAACGAAGGCTATCGTTGAGTACAGTCATGCATTTTAGAGGGTTAAATACACAGCAGAGATGTGTTTCTGAGTGTCTGGCTGATTTTAGGTTTGCCTAAGCTGCCTGTGTAGCCAGCTTGATCTGGGAGCTCTGGGACTCCGAGTTCAAATGAAGGTAAACTAGTGACTGCAAACGAGCGCCTGCAACTCAGCTAAGAATGAGTTACTGCAAATGAAAGGGCAGAAGTTAGAGATCAAGGCATGTACAACATCCAGGGCCCAGAAAACCTAGAAGTAATTATTGTGTTCTTGAAGGTGATCAAAGAGAAGCAGCAGGAAATGCTAAATAACGCAGAGACTCGTACAGCACGTGGGAAGGGGGTGGGAATGAAATAGGCATCACAATGAGATTGAAGCTATGGATAAGGAAAATGAGGAAGTAGTTGCAGAGGAGGGATGGACAAAGCTAGAGAAGAAGCTGCAGCGGAGGAGAGGAGAGAACGCTAAGGCACAGCCGGATGCTCAGAAATACTCGGGTTTGGTTTGTGCAAGGCAAAGAACTGAAAGGAAGGACAAGTGAAGAAAGAGGAAACTAAAGAAGTGAAAGACTTTTCTCCACGATGGGATGGACAGGGCAGCCCCAAAGAGGGCATGTGTCCATCAGCCACATTTTTGGTAATGGTAAGCAAGTGGCGACCTACTGCCTTGAAAGGCCTGGCATTAACTGCCTTTGGGCTTGCCAGCTTTTCTTTTGCAGCAGCTAAGATGTTGTTCCTGAGCTTAGACTCCTGGTTCCGCTAGAAAATGAATCCAGGATGTATGTATCTGATATCCTTCGGAAGGCCTCCCGAGATGAGATATGAAGGAGAGGAAGAGGTGACTTGGGAACCATTGCTATAAGGAGGATTCAAGCTGTGAAGCAGCCTGAAAGGAGACCATGCTAACTGGAATACGCCACTGGAACCGCTGGGATAGTCATCCTGCAAAGCTGTCTGGGAAACTGTCAGAAAATCCATCTGAAAATAAGCGTACCTGAGCAGTGAAAGAGATCACCAGTAAAAGGAAAGTGAGGGGGAAGGACATTCCCCACTGGCTAAGTAAAATAAAGCAGGAATGCTGCAATAAATAGACCTGACAGATGACCCCTGGTATTTCCTGGGCCAATTTCTATGAACATTTTATTGATCTTTTACATTCTGATTTGACCGTCAGAGCCTATGATCCTTTGCTTTGTCTGTCCCATACCCCCCTCCCTGCCCCCATTTTACCATATGTACCTAATCTCACTGCTCTGTCTACCATCTGCCATTGTTTGAAGTATATGGGAATATAAGTTTAATCATAAAAATGGTGGCCCTGGCTGTGTATACTACATGAATGTTCAACTTTCAGAAGATGAAGTGACCTCCAAGTAGCTTACTGCTTTTCATTAATTTCTCTGTATAATTGAACATTTTTCGGCATCTCATTTAACAAACTGTTAAGCTCCTTATTACACAGAAGGGCCATGTGATGTGCAGGGATTCTGAAATGCTTCCCCTCATTCACAGTTCTCCTACTAATATCCTGGGCATTATTAGTAGTTCACAAAGCCAGCACATTTTCTTTTTGATAAGTGTCCCTGTTCTGCCCTCCTTTGTCCACCTCCAAATGCTGCCTAGTACTTACAAAGAATAAAACCATGCTGCCTAACTAGCCTGGGGTTTTGGATTGCTACCCCTACTCACTCAGTTCCTTGTAAGGGGATGTACTTATATCAATGAAAGATAAATCCCAGCTAGAAATACAGGTCCCTGACAACCTAATCACTGAAACCCTGTCAAGTAACCCCTAATTTTAAAGCGAGTGGTTAATTCCCAGCAAATTGATTTATGCACTGTTTGAGGTTTGGTGAGTTGTGTTGTTCATCTGTTATTACCAGGAACTCAGCTCAGCCTATTCATTTAGACCACTGACACAACACAGTGCATCTCCCAAGAAAATTTCCTTTGTCAGCACATCTAGAATTTGCTAATTAAATCAACGATGACATTATTCACTTTCTGAAAAAAAGCAACTTCTCTCTCCTGCCACCCTTAATACACATGTGTGTGCATAAACACGCACACACCCAAACATAGTTTTCAACCGTTATTTGTAAAACACCTTCAGTCCAAAACTTTAAATGATCTGTATTAACTATTTTAGTCAGCTCTAGATCATCTGCTTACCTCAGCAGACATGTACTGTCTATATGCTTATAAACTCAGTATACTCTAAAGTGTGGGTGCAGCCGCATGTGCATACACGGGTGCTTGTGGCAAGAGTGGGGGCCATATGGTGCTCATAAGCAATTGTGAGTCTTACTTCTTCAGAGCACACCCCGAAGTGTGAATTTCATTAAAATGATAGGGTTGGCCGGCAAGTTCTTTTCTCGTCTGTGTTATTGCAGCAGAAGTGAATTCAAAACACCAGAAAAGACAGGTTGTCCCCCAAGCCCTGTAATTATGGGTCCATAATATCACTGCAACTCTTTGTACTTTTTAAGGTGCAGAGAATAAAAGAACATTGAAATTAACCTTTTTTGAACATCCAGGAATTTTTCAAGGAATGCTTCTCCCCTTGAGAGGTTAAAAACTGCTGAATAAGTGACCAAAAACCCCTATCTATGCTCAGACTCCAGCTTCTGTAGGTGTTAGGTGAATGTGGAAGCCTGTATCTGCGCGTAGCTATGCCCTGGCAAAGGCCCTGGGTGGTGCTTGGGATACTGTTTGTCTTGCAGGGCCACCTGAATTTGCTAGTACATTCCCCTGGCTGCACAGTCTGGCTTTAACCCCCATGATAAATCCCACATTTCCTCAGCTGCTCTGTAGTATACCCACATGTGGCCATGCTCTACAGACTGCTGGCTTATCACAGCTTGGAGATTTGCAGTGCAACTGAGAAGAAAGGTATCAGTGATGCTCTGTCTCCAGCTCAAAAAGCTGTTCTTGGGACATGACTGCGCGGCCTGTGATATCACTTCACCTCTGCGATGGGTGCATTATCCCTCATCGCCAGACCAGGGCATGTCCATCCTTCCAAGGAAAAAACGAAGAAGGTGACAAGAAAATGGGAAGTTGTTTAAAAAGGAAATGGCTCTATCGCTCTGATCCATACATAAACCAGAGTGTGGCAACCTACCACCATTACCCTAACCCCTAACCTCAGGATAGCAGCTATTCTTTTATTCTTCTGAAGAGTCAGTTAAAACTAAATTTCACTTTTTAAGAGAAACTAACGTTCAGTAGGCCTCAGAAAAATAAAATCAAAAAGAAACATCTAGACACTATGCCATAAGCTTCTTTTTCAAAGGCAGGTTGCCCTGCATACAGTCTTGTTGTGTACCTACTGTCTTCTGGCTGGCAAAGACTTTCCACTATCACTATTTATGACTGCCCCATATATGTCACTATTGAGATGTAACTGGTGCATGGTACCATCCCTTCCAAGCAGGTCTTGAGGTAACACCTCCTTAATCAAATCCAAAGTATCCTTGATTTTTTTCATTCTATCTAATTCTGTTTATTGAAGCCATTTAATACCCTTGTTTAGTCAAATGCAGTCCTGATGTATGCTCTTGGCCTGCTCTGGAAAGGTTACAGCATTTCATGCTTTCATTCTTCATATTTGAAGCAGCCATGCAGTTTTTCCACCAACTCATTGCTTGCTAATGAACTTTTTTTTTTTTTTTAAGCAGCCTGTCATTTTGTTTAATGTTGCAAAATAAGGCAGTCTTTAAGTGGGATCTGATTTTGCTAAGAGATGTCTAAACTTAAGTGAGATAATGGATGTAACAAAATACCACCAAATATGACAGCTTTGTTCTGCCAATGTAATTTGCTGATTCTGGAAACCAAACGCAGAACAGTCTGTGCCAGTCTTAGAAAAGAGTCTTGTTTGACAGATATAGACCTGCTTAAATATCAGCATACACTACATTAAATAGCAGACTTCTGCATTCATTCGTGGGTTTTAGTCACTTGTCATAACAAGGGGGGTTTATTTTATTTAAAATGCCTCATTTTTCCTATCACTCTGGTGCCCAAGCGCAGTTGGCTGATTTCCCCACACACACCTAAAGGTGGAAGGCGATGTTACTTGATGGAGACATGAAACTCCTCTAATTACAATAGTGTTAAAAATTGTAACTACCTCTTCCTTCATCTCAGAAGAAAAAAGGTTTCTATCGGCTGTGTTGAGGAGAAACCTTGGGTTGGACTTGGTCTTTCCACAGGTGAAGAAAAAGGTATACATTTGGTAAGAAAGCCCTAGGAGCACAAACTCTTCAGATACTGCTGGTTTTCTCTTGTTGACCACATGCTGTTAAGAGATGCCCTTGGGACCATGAGACAGAGCCATCAGTATTTCTTGGTAGTCAGACCCTCAGTGGTCTATAGCAGTATCTGCATGTAGTTCGGATTCAGAGTTTTAAAGTACATGACCAAAAGTTATTGGATTTACCATGCTTCTGCATGCTTTTGGATTTTTTAATATCCTCCAACACATACATATATATAGACATACAAGGCTATCTTCTGTTTATTTGCTATTGACACTTCCACATTTATCAGACTTACTTCACCTTACCTTAGACCTTCTGTCTCCCGCAGTCCCTTCCTCCTCTCTGCAGTTCTCTCATATTACTTTTTTATACTCTCCATTTTTCATATTTAAAGTTTTAAGATGTTTGGACCTTGGTTTTAGCAGTAACGTATTTCTTCACTTAAACATTGGTATATCTTGGTAAGGTCCTTCTGCCTTTCTACGTGCCGATTCTGACACTTTCAAGTAAAATTAACTGTAATTGTCACGTATTACATGTAGCCAATATTTCCACAGTAAATTCTGCCCAGGAACGTGATGTTGGCAACCCTTTCTCCTGCAAAAGAGGAGTGTTCAAAATGATCACCAGTGTTATGATTCTCCTGCACTCAGACCAGCCTTATGTGAGTTTGCCTTCAGACGCTTAGGATCAGAACATCAGATGATGATGGGTTTTTTAGATCAACAAAAATTAATGGTGCTATGACATTTCATCTCATCGGAGGATATGAATCTAAATGTGCAGTCCTGACCCCACTGAAATGAAGAGGAATTTTGCCACAGACCTGAATTTCACTTTAACTCTACTCTTACATATACAGATTAAACTCAGTGAAATTATAGTTTTTTAATTTATTTGAATCCTTCTACTCACAAGGCTGTTATTTTAATAGCAAATAAAGCTATTTTTAGGTTACAGGAGTGATTTGGGGGGGGGGGGAACTATATAATAATTAAAAGGAAAGACAAAAGTAAATCTACCCCTCAGGTCAGAGTTGCATCCCTCAATCCAGAAAATATCTTTCATATTCTGGTGTACAGCAGATATTGCTGGTTGCATTACTAGGCTTGCTTTGCAAGTGTATGATATTTTAAATGCAAATGAATAAAGCAACTGAGCCAAGACCTCTTCAGAAAACCAAGTTAATACCAGTCTTCTCTTTCCATATCCCACTAAGACTCATGTAGTGTAGAGTCAGTGGCTTATTCATGCCACTTCTTCCAGTCGCATAGCAGAGGGAATCAAGAGACCTTTCCTTGGACTGCTGAGGCTCTTTACCTGTCCTCTATCTCGTTATGAAGCTGAAAAGCCCTAAAAGGCTGAATACAGAATCACAGTTCTGGCCACAGGGTAGTCTCTGGAGTCTCTGTTATTTCTTCCCAAATGGGTAGGATGTGTGAGGTTTGCTAATTTTCTTCAGGCTCCTGACAATGTCAAGCACGCTGCAACCAGCAGAGCTCTCTCTGCCTGTCCAAAAGCAGTGGGGACACGGTGCGGTTCGGGCAGGTACATCTGGAGCAATGAGACCCTGGTCCAAGTCTCATTTCTTTCCCAGAGAAGTGACGCTGAAACACAATTAAGGTCCCTCACACTAATCTACAAGCATGTGTTACTGGGAGGGCAGGATGGCGGGTGCAGGGTGGAGGGAGAGGGCTTGCCTGGAAACAGTGGACCCTAAAATCAGTGAAGTTTGCACACCGCAGGTGTTAAACTGAAGAAGGGAGTGGGATCTGAAAACTAAGCACTTTAAGTACTGTGTCCTCTGACAAGAACAGCGATTCAGATTAGATATTGATAGCATGCCTATATTTATAGCTACTGCTGAATGACCCAAGATGGATCATTTTCTTTGATAAAGAGAAACCTTGTCATTTTACACATTTTAGCAAAATTGCAAATTGCTGGTAATCTAGCAATGAGATTTCTTACTTCAGTTTAAACTAGTAAACCTCTCTCTCATTCTGCTTACAAATTTCCTCAAAGACCTAAGATAGAGCATCGTTATTACTATTTAAGTCAGAAGCACGAGCAAAGCATATTTTTATGAAATCTCAGTTCCTTCTGAAAAGATTTCCTGGAAGTTTCAACGCTCATCCTTTTAGGAGTGGCCAAGGTGGGGAAAAAAAGTCTGACTTGACACAGCTCAGAACATGTCTGAAGGTCAATTTCTTTTTGTCCTGGTAGAGGCCTGTATGCAAATTCAGTGCTGGGATATTTTCCTTGAGATGGTTGGACTGACAAATCCTGGAATTTTTAGGTTCATAATTAATTTGAGCGGTGACAACAAAACACAACAGCTTTAGTTTAACCATATACGTCTTCAGCACCCATGAACCATGCACATGCAAGAATAAAGTTGACTCCACGGGCAAAACTCTGAGGTATAGCTCCTACTAATTTTCTTGTAGATGAATCTGGCCGAAGGAGAGATAGTGGAGAAGCACCATATTATTTTTAAATCGGACACTAATTTTAACTGTTAAAACAGCAAAATCTAAGCATTAGGTAGCATCTGCTGATTAGTGACTGAAAAGCAAGTCCCACAGACAGATATAAAGGTGATTATTGAGATCTTTGCCTGTATTTTCCAAAGGGTCCCAGAAGCCTAGCAGCATCACTGGTCTCTGACACAGATGGAAATTTGCTACTCAGAATCCTAGGGGGAAGAAAATGCACTTTGTTACTAAAACTATTCAAAACAATCCATCTTTTTTGAAGGCCAAAACTAAGAGAAGCTATTTAAAGCAAATTTAATGTGACTTCCACTGTAGAGGATGGGAAGCCAAAAGGAGAAGTTAAAAAAAAAATCATTCCACATGCCAGGAATCAGAGAACCACCCACTCATCTAGGCAAGCCGGAGAAGAGTGCAGGAGATACAGCTGCCAGATAAAATACATTACAAACCGAACGAGATCCAAAACATTGATGATCCCAACCATGAGCAGAAACAGGAGAACCAAGAGAATTTAACTACATCTGCAGAGAGTCCAAACCTGAATTTAAAATGAGGGCTGACTACTTAGATCAAACAAACATACAAGACCATCACCAAGAATCCAAGCAAAATAGTAGAGGCTGAAGTCCAGTATTCTTACTCACAACAAATAGTTCATATTATATGAATTATCCCATTGACTTCAGCAAGGCTACATGAGTCACAATGTCCTATTCAGAATAAACTGAGGCACTAGATTTGGGTCCCGAGTATGGTAATTTCCTTTCAAGCTCTTTGTCTGAACACAGAACTGGAGACAGGATGTGTATTGGGTTTGTGTGGCAAGGTTTTGGTAGCAGGGGGGCTACATGGGTGGCTTCTGTGAGAAGATGCCAGAAAACTCTCCCATGTCCAACAGAGCCGATGCCAGCCGGCTCTAAGATGGACCCGCCGCTGGCCAAGTCAGCAATGCTGGTATCACCTCTGGGATAAAGTACTTAAGAAGGGGAAATGTTGCTGTGCCAGAGAAACTGCAGCTGGAGAGAGGAGTGAGAACATGTGAGAGCACCAGCCCTGCAGCCCCCAGGGCAGGGCAGGAGGAGGAGGAGGAGCTCCAGGCGCCGGAGCAGAGATTCCCCGGCAGCCCGTGAGGAAGACCCTGGTGAGGCAGGCTGTCCCCCCGCAGCCCAGGGAGGTCCCGGGGGAGCAGATCTCCACCTGCAGCCCGGGGAGAGAGGAGCCCATGCTGGAGCAGGGGGATGCCTGGAGGAGGCCGGGACCCCGTGGGAAGCCAGGGCCGGAGCAGGCTCCTGGCAGGAGCCGTGGCCCCGTGGAGAGAGGAGCCCAGGCCAGAGCAAGTTTTCCAGCAGGACTTGTGACCCCGCGGGGGACCCACGCTGGAGCAGGCTGGGCCTGAAGGACTGCAGCCCGCGGAAGGGACCATGCTGGGGCGCTGCGTGAGGAACTGCAGCCCGGGGGAAGGGCCCACATTGTAGAGGTTCATGGAGAACTCTCTCCCGTGGGAGGGACCCCACGCTGGAGCAGGGGAAGGGTGTGAAGAGGAAGGAGCGGCAGAGACAACGTGTCATGAACTGACTGCAACTGCCATTCCTCACCCCCCCTGTGGCGTCAGGGGGTCTGGGAGGACGAGGTAGAAGAGTTGGGAGTAAAGTTCAACCTGGGAAGAAGGGAGGGGTGGAGGGAAAGTGTTTTTAGATTAGTCCTTATTTTTCATTATCCTACTCTCGTTTGATTTGCAATAAATTAAATTTATTTCCCAAAGTCGAGTCTGTTTTGCCTGTGACAGTAACTGGTGAGTGATCTTCCTGTCTGTATCTCAACCCTTAAGCTTTTCATGGTACTCTCTCCCCCTGCCCTCTTGAGGAGGGGGAGTGATAGAGCAGCTTGGTGGGCACCTGGTGGCCAGCCAAGGTCAACCCACAACATCCACTTTGTATTTTTGTCTTTGTTTCTTACAGGTGATCTAAAGAAATTTAAGGAGATATAGTAATGGTCTAAGACTCTACCCAGAAATACTGTGAGGACCATGACAGAGTATATATATGTGTGTGTATATATTCTGAAGTGTGTGTATGTACGTTTGTATACAGATAGTCCAGAATACATTTTAGAATACCTGAAGGTACAGGTTTCAGCTGAGCATGCTCTAGAGAAATTCCTCTTGCTCTTTTTTTTCAGCTGTGCAGGCACATGGGTTTGTCCAAGGGAAAGGAAGATTGGTTTCCCTGAAGTACAACTAGTCTGGGGAATATTCCTCTTTGTTGTTGAAACATATGCAGCAGTTATTTTGCAAGCGTTAGATGTTTTGTTTACTTGTTTGTTTTCATGTTATTGTAATGATTTACATTAATTAGTAAAGCAAGGAAGAAACGAGTTTAAGAACTTTCCTCCAACCCTTTCCAAGGGTTTGGAAGGGTTCGTACCCTACAGTTCTTTCTAGATCAGCAACTTGACAGAAGAAACCATAACTGTAAAATAATGCATCTCAGTTCAGAACAACCTCTGGTTATGTCCTCAAGGTTTTGTTTTAGTTTAGTACTAAAATGGGAAGACATAGCCTCATTTCTCTTAGCTGGAATATTATCCTAATTTGATTTTGATAGTATGTAAGAGTTTAGTAAACAGGGGTAGTACATTGGGTCATAAACTGGGATATTTAACATCTAGAATTCCATGGAATATTCTTTTCCATTCTTTCCAGCTGAGAAGAAGGAGATACCTTCCCAGGTTTTGTCCTGAGGAATGTAAAGTCTAAAACATAGCGTTGCTGGAAGTAAAGGTGAATACAAACAATTCATGCGCAGTATACCACTATGTTTCTCTGAGTGATATTAACCTTATGTTATTTCCACTGGGTAGCTGAATTTTTTATTACCATTCCCCAGACACACTGGCCTATGTTTCTCCAAGATAAATCTTCTTTTTTTATTTTCTGTTAGTATCCTAACTGGTGGTCACAGCATTTCTCCACTGGGGATAGCAAGGCAAATTTCACCAGAGTGATGTTAATTCTGTTCTAGTTCATCAATGACAGCATTTGCATTGATCCTTAAAGCACTCATGAAATGTGTTATCTATGCCCATGAATGTGTAAATATTATAGGCACTTCCCCCTCCCAGTTTCTGAAACATTTTAATAAATATTTTCTCACTGAGCACAAGACAGAAAATGCGCTATCTCCTGAGTTACTAGGTGTAAATGTGGAAATTGGGCAAGAGTGTGCCTATAAAGCAAAGTCTAGTCAGGAAAAGAAGGTATCAATAGCAAAGCTGCCACTTCTTAGAGGAAGGTACACGCAGCTGGACAGTGTCCTGCTGTTGTACTACCAGCATCAGCTTCCAGCAGATGATAAACAAAAACACCTCTCACAGGCAGGATATGTCAGCTTCATATCACATTAATTTTGTACATTGTACTTATAAAAATCTATGCAGCCAGGTGAACTGGGATTACCACCAAACACTGAGTACAAAGACAGACATGCAGCAATTGTTTCTTCCTTACTTAAACTTATTGCTTCTCATTATTAGTTCAGTTTTGCCTTCAGATAAGTTTTTCACTTTCTTTGACTACCCAGTCATCATATATAGAATTAGGGAAGCTATCAGGCTCATCATAAGACTGGGATCATTATGCATGACTGTTACCCACATATGCTTAAAAATCTGAGGTTTTCCACAGTAATCTGACTTAATTTGAATTTCTGAAGGTGGTCTACAAGTGTTATTCTTTTCTACCCTAGAAAACATGAGGCACAAACCACAGCAATTGCTCATTTTCTATAACGTGTAACCAAAATATTTAACCAATATGCATTTTATTGTCAAATTTTAATCTCAATAATATTAACCTCCTGTCTTCTTTTCATCTCTTGTTCCCCTATGCAAACTGCACCCACCTATATTGACATTGCAGTTACGAGTATTATCCCATGAACTTTCAATTATAATCATTAGGTCATATAACCCATCATTTAGCAACATTCTAGTTAATGATTGTTCTTAAACTTCAGGTATTTTTATATAATCACTTTAATAGAATAAGTATTAATATAATAAACTTCATATTCAGTCGCATAACTCAGTTTCACTGTATCTTGCACCTAGAAGATGAAAAACATTACAATAAATGCCTTTCCTCAACTGACCTGGATTGTAAGCCTTGTAACAAACATTGCCATTCTGGATCTAGGAAGTTGACACTGTGCCTGTACAAATAACTATGAGTTAAGTCAGAAGTCAGTCATCTCTCTTCAAAGAAATCAGTCCAATACTCAATAAAACACAAATCATGTACAGGTCTTGTTTCTGAGCTGGCACACATCTTCCTTTCTCTTTAAGTCTGACCACAGCAGCGTGTCATCATGTTCTGTCTGGTATATATTTTCTTTAAAATTCATGTGGGAATTTATTACCAATACGCAGGAGCCAGTATACTGACACTGAAAAGCAAAGCACAAATATTTTAAATATAGAAAACACCTCCTACTTCCATAAAAGTATATTTGCCATAAAAGATTATTTTAACTGGAGGTCTTAAAACAACAGTTTTAACATGTTGATTACATCTATGAAAGCCAGTGAAAGAATATTTCCACAAGTTCCATCAAATCTACCTAATCTAAATTAGGCTATGTGGGACTTCAGAGTGCAATTCAAGACTCCTCTGTTTTCCTGCTTGTGTGCATTGTCTATGTTTTAAGAGTTTTTATTAGAGTAATGGAGATCCTTTCCTCTGGATGATTCTCTTCAGGTACCAGGAAAAACTGATGCATGTGTAAACCTTAGGTGCAAAGTATAGATAGCAAAAGGGGAGAGAATAAAGAAGAAAACAACCTGCAAAATAAAGGGCAGTTGAACCAGCAGAAGAGAAATTAGATCCAGCAAACACAGTCAGCCAGATGTTCTTCATCGCATCCTTGGCACCTGTTGTTGTATCTTGTTGCAGTGTCTAAACAGAAAAATGTTGGAGTTTCTCTGTAGACTAGTAAAAGAGAGCAGATAGTCTAGGTGTCATCAGCAACAATTAAACAAAAGGTATGTCTAGTCTTCACACTGCTTTCACCTGTATTTTCGTTCAGTTTTAACATGGGAAGGGAAGGGAAGGGAAGGGACGGGAAGGGAAGGGAAGGGACGGGAGGGG
>JANZLQ010000050.1:9268563-9324773 GCA_026212715.1 Elanus axillaris | reverse complement strand
GGTGGGGGGCAGGTGTTCTGAGATTTGGTTTTAATTCTCATTATCCTACTCTGATTTGATTGGTAATAAATTAAGCTAATTTCCCCAAGTTGAGTCTGTTTTGCCTGTGATGGTAGTTGCTGTGTGATCTCTCCCTGTCCTTATCTCGACCCATGAGCCATTTGTTATACTTTTTCTCTCCCCTGTCCAGTTGAAGAGGGGTTGGGCAACGGCTTTGGTGGGCACCTGGTGCTCAGCCAGAGTCAACCCACCACAAGATGGATGACACAAAGAGGGCCATAAAATGGGTATGGGTGGACATTGAGTCGGCCTCAAGATCAGCCCAAAACAAAGCCCTCCCCACCCCTTCTTGGGGCAAGAAGAATCTCCTGGTTTCACCCTCACCTGTAGAGCAGTTTCAGATGCACCACCAGATACATATTGGGCAGGATGCCTCCTCTCTCACCACCTGCAAAAGGAGAGATTTCTAAGATGGCACTCGTGGTGATCTAGCAGAGCTGAGCTGCTGCTGTATAAAGTCATAAATAGGAATGATGGAGGGAAAAGCCCAGACCTGGAGTAGAGGGTCTCCTAGCTCTTGTCTGGCAAACAACCTTGGAAGGGCACCTCGACCCAGCACAGCTGTAGGAAACCCTGTAAGGGCTGCAGCCCCACCAGCCAGAGGGTTTCCCAAGAACAACCATCATCAGGAAGCCTGCTGGGGCTCCAAGTCTCCTAGGCCTCACACCAAGAACTACCTGCACACTAAGGTATAGAGCAGATATAAAGACAAGAGGCTGTCATAATTCTTGTCCTATGCACACCACCAGATCAGCAAGGCTGTTCCCTCCACGCTGAACCCCATTCAGTTTTACACTAGCCTTTTAGCAAGGGTGCAGCTCTGTGGGCCCTGCCTTGGAAAAGCAGTCAAGCATATATTTACCAAAACTCACCTCAGTTAAACCAATAAGAGCACTCGGGTGTCTGAAGTCAGCTTCAAACTGAGTGGTATGAGGTGTAAAATGCATTGGTGCTGGGGGATGGCTATTTGTTCATCCTCAAAGGCAGGCAAGCCAACATTCTAATATTTTGCTGTATGGGGGTCTAAAACTCGACTGAGGCAGTGAATGCTATTGTAGCATTATCAGAGAGTTTGATTCATTAAGACTGAAGGATGGTACCAGTAAAGATTCCTCTTGAAGCTTACAGAAAAGATAACCTCTCCTCTCTTAATTAAAACACCCATGTGTAATTCATTTTTGTTCAACACATAGCTATATAAACTATTAGTCCTCAAACCACGTCTTAGTCTTCATTTAAGCTTTCTTCTCTCCAAAGACTCAGAAAGATGTTTGTGACTACAGACCACTTTGCAAATACAAGGGTTTCGGTTACTGCTACCTTTCGGGTTTGGCATTTCCAGTGTGACTCCCAGGGGATAACGGGAGTGCTCTCCCCCCCCAACCTGGGGTCTTCAGCTATGGCCTCCGGAGGTGACCAAGCAAGCTGTGCATCTGCGCTGAAGGCAGCGGGGGGCGGGGGCGGGCAGGTAAGGTCAATAACATTTCACCCATACTTGACGAGCAGAATCAAAGCAATTGGAACACTTTGCATCTGGGCAATTCTTGGGTTTGGCATAGATATTCAGAAAGATTAACAGAATAAACTTTGAACTATGTTCTTACTTTGGTGCTTCTTATGCTTCAATACAGTACAGCACCATTTTTTTTTTCCTGGAAAAGTTTCACAGATGTTGGAAAAGGGTAGTTGGTAACACTGGGCTCCCAAAGGGTTGTCAGAAACCTCTGTTCTAGTCACCTTAACCTAATTTTTGCATTACACTTGCCACTTTGACCCTGACACAGAGCAGGAATGGATGATCAAGGTTACTTCACTGTAGAGCAAACACTGTAGTTTGTCACAAACATAAAATAAGGTGACCTCTGAGATAGTGGGGCTGCAATTCAAAGACTCTCCTGTTTGTCCTAGTTAATGAGGAATAAAACATATTAGCCTGTAACGGAGAGAATTTTGGTAACCTTCCTTCAGGAGATACCCAGAGCGAATGTCCTTTAGCAGTTCAGTAAAAAAGGCTTATAAACAGTTTTTTTCTAAGCCTGTGTACACAATAGGGGAAATCACTTAATAGAAGTGGATTATTCAGAAAAATGTTTTGCTGAAAACTTGATAAAAAGGTTTTGGTCCTGTGGCAGAAAGCTTAGTTACAAAAGAAAAGGAAAAGAGGCTGCTCACCACTTACAGCCCCTTATCTTGCAGATCTTATCAAGACTTCAGCTGAGCCCTCCCAGCACTGAATGCAGGAAGGAAGAACTTCACAGGCACAATTACACCCTGCAAATTTCCTCCAGCCTGAAAGCCTGTCCCGCTCGGGGTGGGGGAGTCCTAAGCAGTTTCATCAATGCTGGTAAAAATAATTATTGCCATTCTTAGCAATTCAGACATTTTTCCAGCTAGAAGGGAGTTCCAGTTGGCAAGGAGTGTGGTGACCGGACCTGCATCGCGCAGCACACGCAGAGGTCCCTACAAAGGAGCTGGGAGTTTTCCCCTCACCTTTGCTTTCTTGCCATGGTGGCCAGTTTTCCCAGGGAGCCCAGCACCCAGCTCCTCCGCAATCCTGACTCCAAACTATCCCTGACCTGGCCCTTGGAGCCTGCTTGGCATGGGCTATGAGCTATTTCTATAGCTGGCTGCAATCTTCATTGAACAAATGAGGGAGATACCCTTTTTAATGAATGAAACACATTCCCTTTTATTATAGTGGCTCTGGCAAAAAAAAATGGGGGCGGAAAGAGTTCTAATAATTCAGGTATGATTAAAAAGAGGATATTTACTAGCTTGTAGGCCTTGGGGAGAAAAAAACCAACACAGCAGCACAGTTTCTATATACATCCCTAGGGAAAAGTTCAAGAAATAAGAAAATGCATATAACCATTGTTCGTGTGCATTATGCAAGCTTTAAAAAAAATAGATAGGGCTGAGTTTCAGAGTATCAGGAAAAGTATTTGGGCTGCATTTAAGTGAGAAGGATTAGCTTGCATGATGTTGATTTATAAATGGCAACAACCAATCCCTTATATTCTCTCCTGCAGTCATCTCTCCTGCACAGTAATTCCCAATGTTCCCTTTTGAAAGCCCTTGATACTCAGTTAGCCCCGAGGTATAATGTTTGATAATATAACTACTGCTTCTGTCACTGCGTTTTGTACAAACGCATTATATGTGGCCCAGAATGGTAAAGATTTATGTATGGGTATGGAAAATAAAAATCAGCATTGATTAAAAGCCCCAGATAGACCATCCAATCCCGCCCAGAGAACATCAGTTATTTTGCATTTTGACGTGGCGATTGATAACTCATAAATGCAAGCAGGAATGACAAATGCGGATGGAAACTGGCTTTGACAAAAACGATAACAGTATCAGTCTCGAGGGGCGATGGAGGTATAAGCAGGAGCTGTTTAAAATATTTAATCATTTTATGAAGGCTGCAAGATGTTGTTTGACCCTGAAGGAGTGTGAATGTCACATGGATCAGAAATTGCCAAGTCTTTGAAGTGAAATAAAAAAAATGGTGTTATTATAGATCCTTCTTGACATCCTATCATTTTTGTATAGGATTAAAAATATGTATACAAAGCTCTAGATAAAGGACTCCAGCAAAAGATGTCTTGGTTGAAGGGGAAAAAAAAGTAAAGACATACTGTTGTGAATTTTTACTTCAAAATCCCAAAGCGTCTCTTTTATATTCTTCTGGAATGGCATGAATAGAACCAGCAGCCCCCTAGTAAAAAGACTCCTTTGGTTTTTAACTACAGGGTAAATTACGCTTTACTTTTGTTACCTTGGGTCTGACTTTTGGTCTTCAAAGAAAATCTTTTTTTTTTTTTTTTCCCTTGTACTTAGCTGAGCGACGGGTATTGTGTGAATGTATATAAGTATATCCATATGACCCCTAGCTGTAAGACTACATTAAACATATTTATTTTATTATATACATGCACAAAAATATGCAGTGTGCAAGGTGTGGGATTTTTTTTTTATGGGAGAGGGAGGAACTGGCAACTCAGCAGTGAATTGATACACTTAATTCTTATCTACATTTGTGTTTTCAAATTTTCCAGGTCTTCCAGAAGACCTGGAATCTAACCAGTCAAGAAAAAGTACCAAAGCCACAAGTAAATTCTGAGTGAATATTCCCATATGAATGAGGATTAGTTTATGTTTCACTGTGGTATATCAGCAGATGAAATATTACACTGTATATTTTCTCTTTATCTGGTGTATTTCTTCCCTCCTTCCCTCTTCCGTACCCTCCTCTCCCCCTTAAGTCACTGGGTTTTGCTTTATTCTATTATTCGAATTTTGTTTAGTCAGGGGCATGTGGGTGTTTAGAAGGACATTTATTTCAAGGGGGGGATTTCTGAAAACCGTGGTTCTTTTAGGGTCTGGTTTTGTCTTGTCCTTGAAATATGCTTTTTCTTTTCTCTCCAGTTTGGCCTGTTCCATATATTTCTTCAGGGCAATTAATCATTTAGACTCGACATATAATTTGTTTATTCAGTAGTTATATATATGCAACCCTTCTTTTCTCCCCTCCCATTAAAGATTTTGCTTTCCTATCACAGAGGTTTTCATCAGACCTCTGTTTTATGCCTTTTCCCTAATATTCACTGCTAGAAGCATGCAAAGATCTCGCTTGCTTTGTATTAAGTTACCCTTGCCCTGCCCAAACCACTAGGAAATTACACATATTCAACTTCACAACAGACCCCTCACGGTACAGTGCGGTCACAGCTCTTTGTGTATCCTGCACGAGCTGATCCTTTTATTTGCTTAGGATAGCACAGATGCTTTGTTCCTCGCAGTAGAAGGGATTCTGCCTATTCTCATTTACATGTCCCATTGATTTCAGCTAAGTACATACAGTACATGGTATTGCAGCGAAGACCGTTGGAAATATCTCTGTTATTGCAGTACGCTGCACACTCTGCAGCAAATCTGCACCACAATAAACCTCTTCCTGCAGCATCTAGAGATCCTCAAACAGCAGCAGGAGGGAAATGCCTGATGGGGTCCTGAGTGATACGTTACGTTTCACTGTCACTTCTGGTCTGCCTGCTGGAGCCGTTCAATCCTGGTTATTTATTAAAGAAATTTCAGGGTCCTTTTGTTTTTTTTTTTTTTTTGCCCTCCTGTTCTTATGAATTCCAGACCTTTTCCTCCTCTGTTCACAAACGAGCTCCCCTCTGAAGTCTGAATGACAAGCCGAACTTCGTGATCTTAACATAGATCCTTCCAACACACAGCTTTTTGAATATTTCCACAGGATTGCTTCATGCTGATGGACAATGCCAGAAAGGACATATGCTTCTGTTGCCATCTTACTCACACACCTTCCCCTAGTACGTCCCAGTCATTTCCAGGACCGTTGATTTTAATTTGCCACGTCTCCGGGAAACAACAGGAGAGCACTCCTTTCAGAAGGGACCAAATTTATCCCACAACATTTACCTCTATTTTAAACTAATATAATTCCTCCCTGCCTTCTTCTTTTCCCCCCCCGTCACTGCAAGAGGGGCTGTCTCTCTAACGACACAGGTAGATGTACTTGCCAAGGGGAGCAAAGTATTAGGAGCAGAAGAATGTTTACTGACATTTCACCACGTGAGTGGCTTCGGGATGGCACGGGGAGCGTTCTCTCCCCGGCAGCAAAATCCCCATGCCCGGTCCTTGCCGCAGACAGGGTATTTCCCATTCGGGCCGATACGCAGGAGGGCTGTGATTGACGCCTCATGTCACCTCCAGCTTCCAGCCGGTGCAGGCAGGTGGGTCAGCTCCCCTCTCGGAGGAGGGAGCAAAGCCCAGCTCGCCCAACCGGCAAGTGGGTAAATTCGGCTCACCTGAATTACTCATAGCTCCTACTCGGGTTCAGATATGTGTAATTTTTAAATACGAGCACAAATGAAAGCTGTGCATAGGCGAGCTATTTTCTATAGCCATAGTCCCCGAGTTAGACATCTAGCTGCTTTTAATTGGAACCGCAAGTCATTCAACCGTCAAAATAAATGCTGGTCAGAAAGTAGCAGACAATTTTATAAACCGGATCCATTAAATGGACCTTGCATGCATTTAGCTATCTCTGCATCCACTGCAAATGAGAAATTTTTGCGCCTACAGTATGGAAGCTAATTCTGCCGTTGACCTTTCTACAGTCGTCCCACCTTCCCTGCCTGCCTCCTCCCAGAGCCTGCCGTCCTCCATTTTCACACCAGAGTGGGATGACACTTTGGGTTGCCGGTTTTATTTGCCTCAAAATGCAAATTTAGGTAAACCAAAGCACTCATAAATTTCTGATGAATGTATGGATGAATGTGCGCTCGCACCAATTTTTCTTTTTTTTTTTTTTTTTTAAAAGGGGTCATTTGTTAAAATTTTACTTCAGTGGTTTTGAATCTTAACAGCTAAGGAATGAGAAGTTTCCCTCGAAGGTACCTTTTATTTCAGAGTGGACCAAATCTTAAACAGAGAATGATTAAAGTTGAAGATAATAATAACGAAATGTTTTCTTTAACTCAGGACAACTTATTTCATGATGAAAGATTTTTGTATCAGCAGAAAAATTGAAAACCAAATGAATTTAGGGTAGACCACACTGATCTGCTTCTGTAACTTTTCTGTAACCTGTTAGCAATCTGGAACGGCCATTTTCCCTACAGTTCTGCTCCCCAAACCTCTAACTATTTTTAACCCTGGGGATTTCTTTCATGGCACTCTTTAAACCTGCTTGTTTGCCCCTTGTCCTATTTCTCCCTTCAACTCATCCCATAGGGTGCTTAGTTTGGAAACCTCTGCAGTATAAATTCAATACATAGGAAAATAGTCTGCACCATTTGGGGAGACTGGAGGAAAGTCCTGGTAGCTTGGTGCAATGGTTGTGTCATACGTATCTTTACTAAAAAATAATCTTCTTGTGCCAGATACTCTGCCTTCTTCTGGGCTCTGTGTAGATCTGCTGAGGCTGCACCAAATAAACCAGACAGAGTTTGGTCAGTGCATTTAATTCACCCTTGTTTCTTTACCTATCATTTGTTTATCAGGCAAAGACTGCTCTAGACCTTAATCAAAATGAAGAAAATGAAATTCCCACTAATTAGGGAGATCTCAGCACTTGCTAGATCTTTTCAAAGATGAAGAGGTTAATCATTTGCAGTCAGACGGTAAGAAATGAACCTCTTGTCTCTTCCTTCATCCTCTATGCAGTTCCTCCATTTCAACATCCTTGTTACTAAATCTGAGACAATGTGTAATTATACAGAAGGAAATCTCTCTGGGGTATAGCTGAAGTTGCTTAAATTGTGCTGATTTACAAAGATGAAGGATTTTTATTTTTTTCCCCCAACTAGAAAAAAAAAAATACCTTTTTTTCATAATGGCAAACAACCTCCTGCAAAGTCAACTCCTTTTCTGAAAGTCATTGCTAGTTTTATAATTTCTGAGTCATTAGATAACAGATAGAACTCCACACTTAGTGGTTTCAAATGTTTATGGTCTGCAATTCATTCTTAATGAGCTCTCTCCATGTCTTTATTCTTCTTCACACCCTCCTGCTGGGAAATGTCTTACTCTGCCTTGGCTTTTGTTAATGATTCCACAATCATTTCAGAGCCATTTCTTCTGCCTTATGTAATTCTGACACTGCATAAGAGCCTGGCTCTGCAGCCTCACAGTTGGAAATGTAACCTTTAATGTATTAATTTCTCTTGCTCAAAACAATTTAACCTCTGTCTTGGTTTTGTGATTGCTAAGTGTTCCAATTAAATGCCTCTTTCATTTTTTGTCCTGGAGGGCTTGATCTTACCAGTATTATGTTTAACATACCCTACCTAGCAAATGATGAGCACTCCAGGGTCCCCTCAAGTGTTCTTTATCAATCCATTATCTATCTCATGAGTGTCTGTCACATTTTCAAAACAACAACAACAGAAGAGATTAATTAAACTAGTTTTAAACACTAAATAACAAAATCCACTACAAGTGGAAACAAATAATTACAAAGCAGGAGAAGGAGTAATCCAGGAGGAATAAATGCACTTCCCCCCAGCCCCCCTGATCAATAGTAACCCGTGAATGCTATTTAAATGCTGAATCTTCCACATCGGGATGCAGCCAGGATCAGGAGTTGTAAGAACATGAAAATTAATCACAGTAACAAAAAGTCTCTGTGCGCTTGTCTTTTTTTATTTCACCACCTGGCACTTAACAAAAAACATGCCCAGCAAGTTCTGAGGATTGCTAGAGAGGTTTTGCACTAGCATCCAGTGAGGAAACATCTTTCTGAACAGAGAGAGGGAGCAGGAGCAGGGGAAAGGTGGAAGGATCGGAAAAATATCCTCAGGCAGGTCACTAGCCCTAGCACTATCGTTAGCAAATGGTAGCATAACAAGTCAGCTTCTGGCTGCTTCAGTGTTCCATGTAAAATTCCAGGTTTTCTCCATTTCCTCCTAATGTCTTTTTTCCCAAAGTCAAACTTATTTTCACCATCAGCCGTATCGCATCAGCTGTTAGGAGATTTGTATAAAGTAACCGAAAGAGTGATAGAATAAGGCTTCAGTCGAGCCTGTGCCTGTTTATTCCCGACTAATATCAAAGTGCTGCCTACGCGTACCTGGACTCAAACCGCTGCGCCAGCGCCTGGAGAGCAGAGGCAGCAGAAGCAGCAGGATGGTTTGTGCCGCAAGTGCTGGGGCCACGCTCAGGCTGCCTACTGGCGCCGGATAACCGGTGCCATCGCAGCTGCCGCCCACCCAAATTCGGGACAGCAGTGAGCACTTCAGGTGACTTGCCACCCCCCAGGTCCCTCCGCAGGCAGGCAAACCAAGTAACAGTAAGTAAAGCTTAAGCCAGGCAGCTGAAGCAGAGATATGGCTCATGCTCACCGGCACTGTTTGCTGACGCTCGCGGCCGTAATTCCAAGTACTTCTCAGACAAATGAAATTATGATTAGCGTGCCATGTTCTACAGGCATTATCTGAAAGCAGGAAAGGATACAAGTCATAAGGACCAATTTCAAGGCTAATGCCATGCGCTCAGTCATGATTTCTTTTCCAGCCAGCCATCCTCAGGGGCAGTTCAACAGCAGTCCTGCGAGAACCACACCGCAAGCGCAGCCTGTCCTCCTCGCTCCTTCATAAGCACTTTCTGGAGTTCACACGCAGGAGAAATAGCCTTGGTGTGTTTCTTGGCATCGGAACCAAAAGTGTCCCACTCTCTCTGCACCTCCCCTCCCACATAAGCAGCCGGTCAGGTTTGACAGTGGTTGTTGTTTCCTAACTTCCACCTCGCTTGCAAACTTCAAAAGCTGCTCTTGGGGCCATGTGCTTTAACTCCGCACTTGTCACAGTAGGGGGTTGGTCTGAGAGCTCGATAGACCAGCGCAAGGACCACGGGAATGGCAGGCAAGGCCTTGCACTTCGCTGTACAGGCACCATCTCTTCCTCCCCGTGTCCTGCCATCTTCCAGCTGTGCTCACAGCACTGCTTTCCCTGCTAGGGAAGCTGATAGTTTATTTTCCCTTAGCTTCTGTTATCAGATTTCTGCTCTTTTAGTGGGACCAGTTAAGGTTCATTTCTGAAGGATCAAAACTTGTTCTGCAGAACACTGCAGCTTCCAACATCATTAAAGGAGAGACCCAAGTGTTTACCAGTGGCATGGAGTCCACCATCACTTGCCCTGAATTCCTTTAGGTCTTTTGGGTACTTCCACCAAGACGGTACTGCAACAAGCTCTACCGTGATGCCTCTAAGTTTCTTGGGGTGCTCACGTGCCAAAGTCAGGCCGGTTGCTGACCGCCTACGGCTCTACCATTGCACGGCAGCTGTGCTCTCAGACACAGAGACACAAAGGGCACCTTTTAGATGCCCAGACATAAGTAGCTCCTGCAGTTAGAGATGCCCTAAGCATCCACATGGCAACTGGGAGATAGGACAAGGCACCTATGGGAGACCCAGACAATACCAGACGCGGCAGCTGAGGGACTGGCAGGATGCCGAAGGTGTCTCAGTTGGCCCCAGATACCTTGGTTTAGGCAAATGAGCTGTACCTGAAGTATCTGGAGCTCTTTAAAGGAATGATGAAACTTTGCATGTGCAGGGCAGCCATTATCTGAAATGCCACAATCTGGCAGTAACAAAGGAAGGCACCGCTGTGAGCTGGCGGGACGGCATTGCTCCCTAGAAGTCAATATTTACAAGAGATTGCCAGATGGGTGTGCAGATCTTCCTCATCCCCAGACTAATCAAGAGCCAAAGGAAGCAGGTCAATGTTTTTAATGTTCAGCTCTCCCCTATTGCTTTATGTCCACATTTCCGCATAGTGAGGAGACCTTTTCAGCAGTAATGAGATCTCAGCATCCTTTTCAATTACATCGTGGCCACAGAAAGCTGTTGAATAAATGCATTTTTATTTTCAGACTCGCAATTTTTACCTGTATTTATCACAACAGCTCCTGCAATCACAGCCATGAGGTTTGTTTTTCATAATTATCTCCTACAACAGTGTCTCACTTACTCGCCTGTTGCTTAAAAAGCAAAACCCTGTCTGCTCACAGACCGTAGCACTTCAAGAAGGGATTGGTAATTTGTAGACTGACATTTTACATTTATGGATGTTATCCATTGGCAAGCCCAACCAATATTGTGCAATCTTTGGTAAAACTGCAATTACAAATGTTGTCCCCTTTCAAAAAGAACATGTTATTTACTGCCAGAAACAGATGAAAGAGTGTATTGGAAATTTTGTAGGAAGAAGTATGATCTCAAGGAAGATTTTTGAGATGGGTCTCTTCAGATGACATGCCCTTCAGCATGGGGATTCTTGCTAAATTCTGTATCCATGAGTCCTTTGGCACAACAGGACCCTGTTCCTAGCTGAACTTTCTGAGCACTGCATAAAAGAAATATCAATTCAAAATAAATCACACAGCTGGTTCAGGTAAAAGTCCTACATTAGAAGTTACACTGAAACAATTATTTGCCAGTGGTTTGGAAATCCGCGCTTGTTTAAAATACATTGATAATAATAATTTAAACTCTTCATTACGATCATTTAAATCATTATCTTTTCTTCTGTCTGTAGCATTGCATGCTATGAGAAGTAAATTAGATGAACTCTTGAGGCATCCTCTAACTTTGGAGGGGTTTTATGATTCTGTGAGAATATACCAGCTATATTTCATTTCTCTTGAGGATTCCACTCTTGAGAAAATGGTTAAAAATTTTCCAACATAATTGGGCTTTCACTGGAAAATTAGGAGTTCATTTAAATAATTTATTTCACATAAAGTGTCTTTTTATGTAGAAATTTTCAACTTTACATTGTAAATGCAAGAACTTCGTACCTGAGAACTTCAATTTCCAACACAAACTAAAATCATTTAGTTTAACAATCGAACATCTTTGGGAAAAGCCTGTCCATTTTCAGTCTTAAATGAAAGAAAAACAGATTATATATGGGCAAAATGCTATTTTCTAATAGTTCTAGAGCTGACCTCTCCAGTGAAGTTAATGGACCAGATCATAAGGTATTTATTCAGTATGCTCTTGGGAATTTCTCCAGTTTTACACATGCAAATGCCAAGTATCTGAATAGTAAGTGTATGAAACTCTGAATATGACTTTCTGGAAACAGTAGTCGCTCAACATTTATCAGTCTATGTAACAAACTTCTTCACCCATGGCTGGTTATCATCAGATGATGAATGTTCATGCAGCGTTTCTCAAGCTGTGGGATGGAATAATACTGCAAGGAACATTCTTTCTGTGAAATAGTCTTCTCGCAGAACTATGCTAAAGCTGAGCTACTCATTCTATATACAAGAGATACTGCACAGGCAATATTTCTGCTTTTGCTGATCCAGCAAGAAAGACAAGCAAAATGGCTCTCCTGGGTTAGTATCTGTCCAAAAGCAGCAGGGAATGTAAGGATAGGTCTCCTGTGCTGTGAGAAAGGAAGTTTCTGCTGAAGCTTGTACACTGCAGCCAAAGTTAATTAAGAGTCCAAAACCAACTTTGAAAAATATTGGGATTTTTTTAAAGCTTAGCTCTGTAGAAAAATTTCTGATCTATCTGCAAGATTTTGGACAAACCAATATACACAGACACAAGACAAGACATAACTTCAATAAAACTGTCACTGCCCAACAGTTACCAAGACTGTGATAGGTACCTATTGCAACAGATCAACAAGCTTAGATAGCACTGACAACAAGAAGCTGCAGTACAGAAAACCACACATGTGTGTGCAATGCAATAGAAAATTCTGCAGAAATTCAGATGCTCTTCCCTGCTAGCTGTATGCACTTAAATTGGCTTTTCAAATGAGCACATGCTAAAAACAAAGACAACTACCCAGCTGCTGAGGAGCACTGGCAGAAGGGTGCTCTGTAGAAGAGATGATGGAGAACTTTGTCACCTATAGATTAATTATTGTCAACAAGCACCATAAAGCCAACAAGCCTATTGCTGTGTGAGTAAATCCATGGACCTCCAAGTCATTTTCCACACTGTTCTTCCCTCCAGACAACAGTCGGACTCTCGAGCAAGGGATGGTGGGTGCCTGCTGGGAGGCATGTGGACTCAGAGCTACCCCATGCGCATCACAGCTCCATCCCCACTTCTTTCCAGTTCCCTTCCAACAATGAGTTTCCAAAGAAGCACAACCAGCTCAGTTGCCCTGACAGGAAAAGGGCAAAGCAGGACCATGGGCCTATCAAATCAAGCAACACTACTAAAAGGAAAAAAACCATTATAGCTCGACTGCTTTACTCAAAAAATAAAAGATCAAGTTCTATGGGTCTTGTCTGTAGCTCCTTCTCAATCAGGAGACCCCACCACCTCTCTCACTGTGCAACCAAATGCTAGTGTTTGTCTGGTATGGTCCTGTGTTGAAGGCTTCGTCTGATGTGCTCCTCTGGGCACATGGCAACATTTGTATAATAATAATGGTGTTTTCTTGCAGAAAGTTCATTGAATTGTACAACACATGCCATTGGGTTCAACATTTCCCCCCCTCCCAGCACTTAACAGGGAGTATTTAAGATCACATCCAAAAGTTGCTCAAGAAAGTTTGAAATAAGTAGATGTTGTAATCTGGCAACCAATTTCAGTCTTTTTGTGCGGTGATAGATTTAATAATTTATAAATCAGTGGCATGAACAAAGCAAGAACCAAAACAGAACTACCCATTTCAAAAGTGTAAAGACAGTTAACCTTTAAACAGATGGATAATTCCAGACAGCACTGTAAAATTAATAGAGCCTAAACTGTAGGTCTCAAAGCTTCAGAATACATCTTGGGAGACCATGTTTTTGAGATCATCATAAATCAATTTTTTTCTTATCAGTCCCTTATGCATAAATCGACTACAAGGCCAGCTAGGTTATGAATATGTATGTCATGACATGACAACTGATCCAATACTCAGTATCAAAAGTCCTGTGATCTTATTGCTTATACCAGACCATCAGCTTCTTCGCGTTATACAGAAATAGTAAGAACAACAGAATGAAGGCTGGACTGGGAAAAGGTAAGATGAGGAGATTTTCTGCAGGGAGTATTTTAGCAAATGAAAGCATGGAATCTCTTAAGGATTCCCATTACCATCTTTACATTATTTGCAATTCTTTTCCTCATTAAATCATGACTTTTCAGAGACATTTCAGTTTCCCCAGCTAAAATATTTCATCTTTGGGAAGAAGCAGGAGGCAAACTGTGAACTACTAGGAACCCAATGGCCTTTTATGCCTTCGTGAACGCACATGCCCTACCCACAAAAAATAACAAAGCTGACCACGCTCCAGGATAGTATAAACACCCCCACACACACACATACACACGCTTATGCTTTCCTGCAACAAAAATTACTTGAAAACATATTGTTTTGTTTTGCCTTAAAAAGCACTATTGAAAACATATTTGATAGCAGCATACATTTATAAATACGGGATGTGATCAAAAACCAAATGAGAATGACGGTTGGGATGGAAGTGAAGCTCAAAGAGTGATGTTACATAGCTGCCAGGCTCAGATATGCCAGTCCCTGGGAGACACTTTCATTAGCAATAGGGAAGATGCTGGCTGTGGGATAAACATGAAACTTGATCTGATGATCTCTTGCCTTGATACCACATAGACCGCTGCTAATTATGAAGCTGCCTGACAAGCAAATAGTGCTCCATATTTATAACAACAGACAAAATCAGCCAATTTGTCATTTTAATGCCTGATATAACTTTGAATTTTTCATAAAAGCAACAAGGAAATGAGGACCAGAGTTTCCTGTTAAAAAAATAGAGGGGAACGTATTTGTCTGGATTCCCAAAGGTCTTCGTATTTTCCTGTCATCCCATAATGCTCCTTCACTCTAATCTCTGCAGAGATTACTTTTGGGGCTCCTTTAATCACACGAACATGGAGGTTCTCACTCACAATAATGGCAAGGCAGCGCAGCCCAGTGAAACCAGCCTGCTGCCAAACCAGTACAAAGCCACAATGAACTGGTATCAGCTGGAATTAAGTCCTCACTTTCATTTGCTCCCATCCTGGGTAGGCAATGGAACTTTATGTGAACAAAGGCAAATACAAGGACATGGCACCGGGAGATTTGCCCTCACCTGAATTTTAAAAAAAAATGGGTACCAGCCAGCAACAAACAGGAGGTTTTCAGTCCCTTGATTTCACAGAGACACAGGCAGCATGCACAGAAGCAGTGCAATACTAGAGGTGACTTGCTCACTTTGCACACAAAAAACTTATTTGAACAGACACATGCTGAACAGAATATACAACGCAAAGCTTCTAAGCTATATGTGACCCACTTTTGCAGATATCTACAGCCTGTGAGTGTTCAGTATCACATTAACATAAATGCCATTAAGTTTTGGCCCCGTATCATCTTTATTTTTTTATAGATACATAATTATTGAGAAGAGGCTGTTAACTTTTTATAGACTTTAAATATAGTCTATCAGTTCTCTCCATCTCACTTTGTGTAAGGATTTACCCAGCAGAACAATTGTGTTGCTGCCACATTGCTCTACTTTACAAAAAAATGTGCTTCTGCTTCATGGGGTGAGGAGAGAGACATCCACTGTAACCTCTCAGGTGTATAGGCACTGGGTACACACACCGATTGATACCGGCTCATCAGAGGCGAGGCATGGGCATAGCCAACCCTTTAATTTAAGAAAGCTTGGCGCCTACTTTTAATGTATGTTATAACCTCAGTAGTTCTGCAACATCATAAAAATAATAAAGAGCAATGTCCCATGTCTAGAACCAGAAAAGATTTCTATCGGAATTTATGTATTCGGTGTAATTAATTCTTATTTTTTAGCCTTTTTTAAGCAAGAAGCAGTCATTCAGTTCAACCAGGAGAAGATACTTAAAAAGATTTCTTTTTATTTTTTAGAAAAGTGAATTTGCTGTTCCATCTGATGATGGGACAGAGCAGAACTTTGCAGGGTGTTTAAGCACATTTTTATCCCATTGTTTTATTTGGAGCGCCTGGAAGAGACACTTAGCATAATCTTTCACATGTCCAAAGGTGAAACAAGGTCTCAACTACTCTCTGTTTGCGTGGGGGGTTTTCCCCCCAATATGGAGAACACATGCATTCAGTATATATCATGCACAAAGAGGCTTACCTGAGATTTCTGTCTTGACATGGCCAGAAAATCCTTCTTGGGGGGAAAAAATATGACAAATGCTTACAAAATAACTAAGTATTTTAGATGCTACTTTTAACAAATGCTATATTTGACTTGCCACCACCTCCCCAAAACTATTATTCTTCCTGCTGGGTTTAGTAGCTGAAATACCTCAGTGTTTTCACTGAGCATTACCATGTTTACAATAAAAAGAAAGCCCTACGGGAGTCTCATTTGATTTCATTGCACTGTTTATAAATTAACAAGAAATGGAGACTGTTCTGAATGGCAGAGACAAAGAGAAGACACATACACACTGGGAATTCAGTAATGGCAAACCCCAAATCATCTCTGATGATAAACAAATCCCTGACCAGAGACCGCTGCTTCAGCCAAGGCCTCTGTATCCAAGCTGTAATGAGGGGTCACGACGTGGTCTTTAAAACCTCAGTGCTGCTACAGACGATGACTGAGGTTAAATCTTGCTGATGAAATCCCAATTCATTGATTGCACTTTTTAGTGCTTTCTGTGGAAGCGACTGGAAGCAGTAGTGAGCTGTAACTTCAAAGCACTGTATTCTCGTTGGTTTCGTAATGCTGTATTTTAACTGTTTAATCAATTTTGCAATGGCAATACAGCAGTATTGACCCGAATGATTAGAAATACCATTGCTTAGCCAATGCACCAGTCTTAGTGAAACACAGAGGCCTATGAAGAGGGAAAAGGCACAGGGCATGAGAACCGAGGCAGATTTGCTAACATTTGCATATTTGCTGAGGAGGTCCAGGAGCTGAGCAGCACCAGCACAGAAACATTTTGTTAACCTGTGGCTTTCACGCAGCCATCAGCTAAGTAAACCTCTTTGCGAGGGAACTTTTAAGGAGACTGCAGGCTGTGCATGGTGTCCTCAAGCACCAAAGACTTTAATATTTTTTTACTTAAGACTCTGGTAAAGTGATCCTGTGCCCTCAATTTGTGAGGTTTTTGTCATTTGAAAAACTCTCCCAAAATTTTGTGACATTTCCAGTTATCCTGAAACACAAGTTCAGTCCCTTCTTAAGAATATCTGCCTGAGCAACAGCTACAACACTCCACAGAGCCACCAGAAGAGAAAAAAATAGATAAATGTGCTCTTCACTTAAGCATTTGCTGAAGTGGTTTCCTGAATTGGGGTATGAATGGTGAAAACCCACAATTATATAAGACCTAGCTGTGAGTCTTCCCATAGAGATAGGGTTTGGACTATTACTTCCCCTAATAGCCACAGATTTCTGTTGGCTTTAATCCTCCCAGAGCTTCAGCAAGTTGAAGAATTAGAAGGTTAATGTAAATGTTTGGTACGAAACAGAACTGAGAAATTTGTGGTGAATTATTTATTCCACTAATTTAGCCTTCCTTTCTGTTAATGAATTCTTTGCTTTTTTTACATATGCATTTGTTATTCCAGCTTGCTTGACAAACGCTTTGTGTGAATACGTTTCAGCTGGTGGTTTGTGCACAAGCTACTGACAAAGACTCTCTATGCCCCTCGTAGCTGCTCGCAGTTACAGCTGAGGAGCCGGTTATCTGAGGCTCCTGGTGCTACTGCTGTCCCCAGACTGGGTGACCAATGCTTTTCAAGTGGTCATGGGGTTGCTTGTGCAGAGAGGAAGAGGGCTGGATGGTAGGACTAAGATTTGGGGAGAGATGATGCAGCTGCCCTGTACCACGCTTTCTGCTCAGCCAATGCTTAGTCCCATCCTACTTTCAGAACTGGTCAGGGCAGGCTACAACTTTATAAGTAAAACAATAATCTGGGGCTGTATTTATGAGCTGCTTCACCACACACTCAGCCCATCCTAGGACTGGCTAGAGATGTTTTCAAGCATGCTACCTTGGCCACAGTGCTGTTGCTGCATTTCAACAAATTAAAGGATATGAGCAGAGAGATCCAGCTGCTCAAAAGCTACAAATATAAAGTAATTTAAAAGCTTTTGACAGAGGCAGAGAGGCAAGAATTTCTGATAAAGACACAGCTGCAAACAGCTTCGAGCCTTGAAATAACACAAGGAACGTGTATCAGTTTCTGTCACTGCGAACATCGACTGCTGAAACTTAATACCAACCTCCCCTTCGCGGTGATGAAGAGATGACATTTCCATTTTATTGATCTCGGCAGAGACGCAGTGCAGGCGGTGTCAAAGGCAGTGGGGCACAGGGGCAACGCAGCCCAGGTCCACGTGCGTGGACGCGTCCTTAGCCCACCGTGCCGTTTGGTCCCCAGGAAGCTGGGCCAAGACAAATCTCTTGGAGGGCTACACATGCAGCTAAAGAAGAGAAACAAGATTACAGCAGAAAACCAGACTTAACTATATTTATAAGAACATTTGTGGTTTTCACCATGTAAAAGACCTTTATATTCAAATGTATCTACACATATGCATTTAAAATTTATGGCACAGTATATCACAGTAACATTCCTTAGGAAAAGTTGCAGCAATTGAGCTCCTTTGGCCTTTCTGAAAAGGCAAAACATGAAAATACTTTTTTAACAGGAACTAAGTGCAGATGATCTTAAATGCAGGGCAGAGTAAAATTATTATCAGGAGCACAACACTTGCTCTTCAAAGGACACATTCAGAGGCCTCAGTTCCTCAGATATCATGATCTTCAGCAATAGGAAGAGCTGGGCATATCTTAGTGGTTAATTGCAAAGTCCAGCAGGCCATACTTTACAGTACTTTTTTAATTGCATCACAGTATTTGTCACATATATGGTATCAAAACTGCTGGGACTGTTATTTTTATTTTCTTCCTACAAGCTGATGATGTGTGAATAAACGAGCTTCAGTGTTTTTAACACTGTCCGAGTCATGAAACAGAAGACAAAAATATTTTCAGCACTTAAATTGTGGAAGGATGGGGAGCTGTTCGTAAACATGTGCCTTTAATTTGTTTCTGTCATACACTCCCCTTACACTTTTCAAGGTGATTTTATTCACAGAGTTAAACTGTGAAAAGGCACGTAACAAGATATTCATGGGGTGGGAGAGGCTGATGTGGATTTCTCCTGTTTGGCTCCTGCTTCGAGAGGTAGGTACATCCCTCCTGTCAGTCCTCACCGAGCTCCTCTCAAGCAAAAGACACAAAAGGCCTGTTCAAGGTAGAGGGTAAGGATGGAAGCGTCTCCCATAGATAAAGTTAATCATGGAGCTCTTTTCACTGAAAAATGTTGACTCCATCCAAAAATGAAAGATTTTGGTTTCTTTCACTGAAAGAAAACACTGGAATTTCTCATTTTATAGTGAAGAAATGTTTATTTTAAGTCAAATGAAATGTTTTACTTGGCCTCAAATTAAGGTTTTCAGATTTTTTTCCCATTTGCCTAGGAAACCAAAAAAAAAAAAAGAGTTGCTTCAGATCAAGCAGAAAGACTGTTTCCCTCCAATATTTCAATGCAGCCAGCCAACTGAAAAGTCAGTTATGCGCATAGTTTTAGATAAAAGTAGCAACTTTTGGCTTTGCTGTGCTACAGAAAGAAAAATGGGAGAGACTTCATTTTTCCTGCATGCAGGCAGGAAATAGCAATATGATTTTCCACTCCTTTAGCTGAGTCTTCTGACTAAGATAGGCTGAGAAATACCCTTGCATAAACCATGGCAGAAATAGCATCCCACAGGACATGGAAGTGACCTGCTTTGAGAAGGACCCATCAGACCTGCAGATCATCTACTGGAAGGAAAAGGAGGTGCAGGACATGGGGAGGCAGTGACAGAAGCAGGTGACTGGAGACCAAGCGGACCGAGTGTCCATCAGGAGAATGGCAGCAGGGGACGTGGGCCCAGCAGCAGCGAAGGCAAGTGTTCGAGATGGCCAGAGTATGACAAATCCCAGTATCAGCTACGTTACTGGTTCCAGCACCATACGGTGTACAGTCACGCTCACCTTGCCGATGCCTCCTCCGGCCGCTGTGGGAAGGTGAGCTATCAGGCAACCCATGAGCTCTGGCCCTGCAAAGGTGCAAAGATACCAGGCATCCTTTTCACCACCACTTGCCTGGACACAGAACAGTAGCAACAGGAGAGATCTCGTGATACAAAAGCGGATACTAGCAGTACCTTGAACCTATTCCCAGAGAAAATGTGCTCCTCTATGCAAGACGTGGTATGCCAGAGTGATAGGAATGCCCTGCCTGCCATCTAAGCAGATTTATAGCTTGTGCCTACTGCTGGCTTCGTCTATCCTGCAACATTTCTTGTGTCATTATATCAGCTGTGGGTAGCTAATAGTAGGTTAGGGCTTTAGGAGCTGGCATGCTAGAAGGTGGTTTGGATTCCTGAAAACCAGCCAGGGGAGGCAGGCTGCTAATGAACACATGGGAAGTAAGGAATACGGCTCTTGCCTGACCTTGGAGACACCCACCTGTCTGTGACAGTGTTTCCCACACTGCTAACCAGAAACCTGCCTCTCTGGCTGGCCAAGCACCGTGCGGTGATGGAGTGGCATCCTTTTTAATGGATACATATGCTGGCCTGATCAGAAGCGAATTGTGGCCTCACAGGAGCCAATTGCCACCTCCTGCCGGCTGCTATGCATGGCCTCTAAACCCACTATAATTTCAGGTGTATTGGCAACAGAAATAATTGCAATGCACTTTCTGTTAACTTGTCAACATCAAACTTCCTGGCCATCGACGTGACCTGTATTAACTTAGCCCTGGGCTAAGTTCGTGGGCTGACATAGGCAGTTGCCACAGGTTCTCCATGGTGTCCACTCTTATGCCATGTCCAGAGTCATCTCCAGTCCACGTAGCTCCACCCCACTTTGTGTCATTAGCCCTGCTTCAGAAACACCAGTCCACCACCAGGAAACCCGCTGGGATGCACAGCCGTAGCCTGCCCCGGGCTAGCTCTTTCCATGCAATTCTCCAGCGCATACCTCCTCGCTGTAGCAAGCTGCCTCCACCTCCTGCGATCACAAGCCACGGTGGAAATGCCTTCCCCCTCTGACACCACCCCTGTACACCCAGCCAGCAGTGACAGGAGCTCACCCCATGCCGGGCCCATGCCTTGGCTGGGTAGGAGCGAGGAGCACGCATGGCAGGGCACGGTACCGGCTGGGCAAGCTGGCAGCGGGGAGCTTTCCTGCACCGGGACCCAGAGAGGTCAGGCAGGTGCTCCCACCACACACAGTAAAATACACCCAGGGACATTCCTGCTCTTGCCACCTTTAGAGCATCAGGCAATGCCCTTGCTAAACCCAAGTGCCTGCAGCAGCTTGAACGCGAATCAAGTGCAGCTCAGCGTCCAGGTCCAGGCTAATGCTGCAGGGAATATATTTTCTTTCAGAGGTCCTGACAGAAACTGTAAGGCTCTGCCTCGGAGTATCTTCCCAGTGGTTGCAAGTGTTTTCCTCAAAGCTCAAAGCTATCTTGGAGTTCCATAACAGCTCTCTAGAAGCATGAAGAGCAGGATGTCCCTGCCTCGAAACCTGAGTGGAGAAGACAAGACTGTTTCAGGCTGTGTTATGCTCCCTGAGGAATCCAAATCACTGAAGGAGTGATTATTTTTAACCAGTAAAGACTTAATTGCTGAATTATGTTGTGCAATGTACTCAAAACATAAAAGTCTCTCTCTAATGTGCCACTACAATGAATATGTAGAGTACAATATTTGCAATAATTTAGCAGGAGGCCAGCTGAGCTGATAAAGCCTGGGACAACTTATGAAAATACCTAAAAAGGAAAATTTATAATTTTTTTCCAGTCATGGATTTAATAAGCATATTTTCCTAGGCATGGTCTGCAATTCCTGCCTCCCTATAGAACAAATGTGTTTCCCCAGTTAAATGTACAGCACCAGCTGAAGTGAATAGGGTGTGTGTTTGCTTTGTTTTTCTTATTAAATATAGATTTGTGGTCAATCAGGAGTTGTAAAAATATTACTGAGGTGGTTACAGCCAATAATATTTCCCTTTGATAATTTTATGGCCCTGTGGTCAAGACATGAGTGTCTGGAGTGTGAAAGGAAGCAGGATCTGATTCTGCATGCCTTTACCAACTTGCTGGTAATTAAAAAACTGAAAAGTCAACAAAAAAGTGCAATGTATTCTCACTGTAGCTGTTGCTGCAGTAGTCACGGCCAGCCACACAGATTTGCAGGCTAAATCCTCACCACCGGCACTGTTTTCCCTCTTTCCCCCTTGTCCTCCCTTTATCCTTGCAATCACCACTTTTTTTCCCCTGACCTACAAGAAGCCATCACCAGAGATGAATATCATTTTACGAATATCATTTTATCTATCACATGCATCTGGCCGAGACAAGCAAATGCCATTTCAGGACAAAAAAAAGATCATGGTTAACAGGAGCTTCTCCTCATGCCCCTGGGAGCACCGCCTGCCTCTGCCTGCCCTTCTGCCGAGCTGCTCCCTGCATCCCTTCCACCCTACGGCACCGCCGGAGATGGCGGCCGCCCAGTGCCCCATCCCGGAACGCTCCTACCGGAGCCACCCGCTCCCCACTGCCCTGCCAATGCTCAAGCCCCATGGGGCTCACCCTGACCCCTGCTAATCTGTGACCAAGCTGACCACAGCAAGCCAACAGCGTGGAAACGGACAGCGTTGGGGCCCTGAACTGGTTATTAAAGAGCAGTAAGCAATATCCGCAAGGGAAATAGCACAAGGGCTGCTCCTCCCCAGCTATGCCGGCAGGAAAAAGGCAAAGGTCTCCAGGTGGGGTTTTGAGCTACAGACAAGACAATAAAATGGGCACTACCCCTTAGGATATAGCCAAGCCAGCTATCTGAGACTGACAGTTCCCCTTCATCTCCTGACTGCAAAAAATGAGCGGCTGAAGCAGACCAGACGTGACAAAATGCTTAGCTGGAGAAGCACTGTGATAGTCCAGTAGCCCTTCCTTTCATCATCTCCATGGCCACCACACAGGGACCCCAAAGGTTCATGCTCCAGGTTGTTAAAACTGGTTCATTTGTCTGAAATGAGGAACTCTGAAACTTCCAGAAAGAAATATATACCTCAAAAATGACAGGTCTTTTATCCCTGTAATGACTTGAAGAAGTTGCAGCATTAGGCATAACAAGGAATGCTCTCTCATGAAGCACTGAGTGGCCAGAAAACACCAATATTTTTTATTTTTTAAGCCTTTTTTGCTTCCTTACTAAGCAACAGCAAGCAGTGCAGCAGAAGCACTGCCATCCTGACCAAATCGTCCTGCTGCCTGCCCCCGGATGCCGCCTCAGCTCACGCTACGGACAGACAGACGGACTCACACCCTGACAACTGCCTGAACGGCCCAAATATCACCCCAACCCTGCAAACCGATCCTTTCTGCTAGTCTGAGACTGGCCACCCCCAGAACGTGGGCTTACAGGGATGGGCACCCCCCCCTCCCTAGCCAAGGCAGCCCCAGGGCACCGGGGACATTTTTGCCTTCTCACTTTCTGGGGAGAGCAGACAAAATCCTGTTCGTTCCTGTAAATTCTTTCTTCCTGTTCAACAGAAGATGGGGTATGAACAACCATTGCTATGCAATTTGTCACTACAATTTTTAGGGATTAGATATACTTATTATATTACATATAGTATATGCCAATGTGAGCACGAATACGTACTATTAAAAAGAAACAAAGATTTTAGTCCTTCCTGAGCATTTGCATGCAGTGTCTGAACACAGCATTTTGAAATACAAAGGTACAAATTTGGTTGGGTTTTTTTTTCGGGGGGGGAGGGTGAGGCAATAATTATTTTCCCCATCTTTTTTCCAGAAATAATGTATTTTTTTTTAAAAAAAGCACCAGCGTCGTTTCCTCCCACACACTTTTTCTGGTTTTACCCCTTCAGATTTTTGGTGGAAATAAAATAGAATCCAATTATAAAAATGAGAGAAAAATTTGATTTGTCAATTGAAAAAATGTTAACACTTGCAGAAAGTTATATAGGCATTTTCTATTTCACATTTTTTATGAAAAATCAGGACATTCTGAAGAAGTTGAAATGTTACTCTGAAGTATTTCAGTTTTGTCAGCTCACTGTTTTTCAACAAATATGTTTTCAGTCAAAAATTGTCAATCTCCTTTTCTTCTCAGATCCTTTTGCGACTCCCTCTCACCATCTCCTTGCACTGCCATCTGGCAGCTTCTGGCCCCACAATAAAGATCATTTACCTGCTAACGTTTTTCAGCTAATCGTATCTTTTTCCTCCTGCATGCCACAGCAAGGGCAAGGGCGGGAACAAAACCCTCTTACCCCATCCAGCACCTCTGCACTGGCTGCCTTTCTGGACCCTGCTTTTGCAAGGGCATTTATGGATATGCAAAGGTGACCTGAGCCGAGGGACAGATTGCCTTCTTCAGCAATTATGGAAACATCTCCTTTGGGGGGATTTTTTTTTTCCTGGCATTGTTGTTATTTTTTTCCTGAAGCACAAATATGGATTTATCTGGACGTGAATATGTTCCACAAATTAAATGATGTCTCATCGTGGGGGTAAGAGGGGAAGCGTGTGCTAGATTATTTAATAGGTCTCCCATCTGTACTGTCTATGATATGATGATAAGCATACCTAGAAAAGCAGGAAACGATTCACAAAAGCAATCAGATAATGAAGAATATTATTCTCAGAAGGTCCTTCCTGTGTTTGAACAGGGGGAACAAATTAAAAGCTCAGGTTGTGTGGTAGCTTGGAAATAGTGCACACGGTGACTAAGGCCCTTATCAGAGGCAGCACTGAAATAACATTTTCTGCTAAAGAGCTTGAAGAAATATGTTACAAAATTATTAATAATGCATTAAAATTTGCAACAGCATGAAGGCAATGATAGCTGAGCTGTGTACTCCCAGAGTTTGAGTGGAAAGAAAGAAGTGCTCGTAAGGCACAGAGAAGAGGTGGCTTCCAGTTACAACTGCTCACAGCATTAAAAATAGTGGTGATAATAGAGGTCTGTTACTGCTGCTGATAGTATTGTGATGGAAAAAAAACAACCGTGCAAAACAAAACAGGAAAATGGTGCGTACACCTTCCCTTTTTGAGAAACAGAGATCCAGCTCTGTCCTGGCCACACTAAGAGCAGCAGCAGCAATCAGCCACACCGGCGGCCGCCTTTGGAAATCAGCGGCAGGGAGGAGAGATAACACCCGTGAGCAGAGGGTCCTTTTCCCACCCTTCAAGAGCGCCTTTCCAACAAGGTCCTGCAAAACTTCCAGGCTGCAGTGTTTGCTTTGTAAACTAAGGGGAGCAATGCAGCGATGGGATGTGGGCTGGAGATATGCAGCGAGGATGTTTGTAAAGGAGAGCTTAAGCTGCTGCTCGTAGTCTGCTCCAAGAAGGAAAGAGAACAGCCACACTGGGGTTCAAGTCAGACCCCCCAAAGTAGCGATATCCCAAGGCTAAAATTCAGGTTTGTGAGTACCCTCTCTTCCTTTAGAAAATACCACCGCAGCTCAGCAGGATACTGAGGTCCCTGTTCTGACCGACGTGGTAATTGTGTGTCCCTCTCCCTTCGAGCCAGTTCCTTCTTCCTCCAGCATCGTTTCAGCGAAGTATTTATGCTCAACATAATGTACGCTCAGGGCCGATGAGAAACCACCCTGAAGTCAATCAGGCAGCCAAGCAGAGCTATATGTATAAGCACTTTATTGTAACGTGTTAGAAGTAGTATTAGTATTAGTATTAGTATTAAACATATATCAGGGCTTTTGGTCTCCTTTGATTTTGTGGAGAGTGGGAAAACCAGTCCTCCAAAACTGGCCTATGCCTTTAAAAAGCTAATCTTTGTGCTTTATTAATAAACATGTAACTACACCGCTGGTATCTTTACTGAGCATCGTTCCTCCCATTCTTGGTGCACTCTGACTTTACATGAAAAGTATGTGCTGTTTGCCAAAGATTTCTTTTTCAATGTCATAATATTTCCAACCATAAGATAATATTGAGCAGCAGAAAAAGGACAGGTGACCTGCCAGAAGACTGAATAACCAAAGAGTGCCTTTGAATGAGACAAAAACCTTCTGCTTTCACTTCAGAAAAACCCACATGGCTTCCCAGGTATGATCCAGATCTGTTATATACAGCAAAGTTGGTCAGTATAAATTTTTACTTTGTGTTTCTGAAGGTATGCAATAGAAAACCCATTCTAACAATAAATGCTAGTCACCTGAGGTCTACAGCTTGTTTTGCAGCTCAGAAAAAAAAAAGCCTCTGTTCACCCTTGGCCAACTGAGTTACATTTTCTGCTATTATTAATGCATTGCAAGGGTTTTTTTCATATCAATTTGAAATTATACATCTGGGAAATCCCAGTACAACGGCAGTCAATGCTTTGTTTCTCTGTGTGGCCCTTTGCAATTACTAGAATGTGCAAATATAATTTAGCGCAGGTAAAATTCAATCAGTCACCCCAAGCACAAAGAAATCTCCATCTCCCAGAAAAAAACCCAGAGAGTGTTTCCCTGCAAATGGCACAGGGGAGCTGTAAGAGTTTCTAAAACAAATTTATTAGAATATTTAAATTCAAGTTGTAATGGGAAATTTAGCTCAATAGGTGAGGTGGCAGCACGCTGAAACCCAAGCCAAGCAGGCACACAGCTTTCAAGACTGTGGGCTTGCTCGGATTACATTCCGATTTCTGCTTGCAGAAGGCAATTGCGAAAACCAAGCAGGCAGGTTGCTCGAAAAGCAAACCCCAGGGGTGCAAGGGAGGGCCGGGGGTACTGAGGGACGGGGAGGCTGCCGAGGAGTGAGGGCAGAGGTGTGGCTCTCTTGCACTGGCACGAGAGATGGTGGGAGACGTGGTTCTCAGCCACCACCAGGCTCCCCACACGGCCATTTCCCAAGGAGGCATCACCTGCCCAACCTCAAAGTGCTTGATAGGGCCTTGGGCCAGGCTTGCCAACCTCAGGCCCAGGAGAGTTTGAAGCTTGAGGCAAACATGAGGGGAAAGGCCAGCACCATCCAGGCTGGACTGGAGGCTGCCGCTGGGGCAGCATGCCACCTCTGCCCACCATTGGCACAAGGACATGCTGAGCAGGCCTCCCTGGGCCACCTGAAGGAGATGCTGAGCAGGCCTCCCCAGGCCGCCCGAAGGAGATGCCGAGCAGGCCTCCCCGGGCCGCCCGAAGGAGACGCCAAGCAGGCCTCCCCAGGCCGCCTGAAGGAGATGCCGAGCAGGCCTCCCGAAGGAGATGCCGAGCAGGCCTCCCCGGGCCACGCAAAGGAGATGCCGAGCAGGCCTCCCTGGTGCGCCCAAAGGAGATGCCGAGCAGGCCTCCCCAGGCCGCCCGAAGGAGATGCCGAGCAGGCCTCCCCAGGCCACCAGAGTGCCCACAGCTGCCAAATGGCCGGCACCTCACACAGCCCACCTGGAGATGGCCACTGGCATGGCCAGGAATAGGGTCAGGGTTACAGCTCTATGGTTTTTATATAATTACACCGTAATGAGGAGGTGTAGCTTTAAAAAAAGAAAAAAAAAAAATTAGGGGAAGAAGAAGAGGCGGTTTAAGGACTGCTGGATTTATGCTTCTCAAGGAACTCCAGCACCATAACGTTTTGTTTTTGTCAAGCAGCAAAGGCCACCCTTCACCTCCTGCTACGTTCAGTGAGAGCTTTGTCATCGCCTTCAAAGGAATCAGGATCAGGCCTCCAACGTGTTAATAAGCAACAAGAATTATGGAAAGAATTACATTTAATGTGAAGTCAGGCTGCCTGTGGTGATCACACCATACAGCCTGTCACAGATTGCTTTGTGCTGGAAACCTACACCACGGACTGATCTGTGGATGAGACAACCACAAGACATTTCTGCTTGGCAGGAATATGGAGGGAGACAGAGACGAGAGATGAGTCAGCAGTGGCTGAGTGTGCATGGGGATGGCTGGAAAACTCCAGATACATGCAGCTCCACTTCTGAGGAGCTGAGAGCACCTCGGACATGGAGTGGAAGCAACTGCCTTTGCGCTTCCTGAACCATCATGACCACCCTACCAATAAAAAAAGACTTGTTCTGCTCTTGCACATCTAAAATCCCACAGCTCTGAAAGCATCCACCTCGACATTAGTAAAGTACCCTTTTAGAAGTACTTTGGAAATGAAAATAAAACAGTTTTCTGTGCTACTTCTCTCTGAAAGAAGCATTCCTGCTTGCCTCCTAGAAGAATGAATCAGCAGAGGAACATGTTACTCCAAAATATCTCCAAGCACACACAAAAGGGGATAGCAGGACCGTGTCTAAGATGATGCCCATGTGGACTCTTTGTCCATGAGACTCACCTTGCTCAATATGTTCAGGCAATGTTTTTTTTCATGTAAAGAAAGCCCAAAGAAAGCTGTGACCACCGCAAGCAGACCTGCTGCACCCTCCAGCAGAACGTTAGGGCACCCATTAAAGTTGAAAAGGTTCAGCTGGTGTGGGAGCAAGCAGGACTTTTGCTTTTTGTGCATAGGGATGAATGAGAAACTGCTAAGTTTCACAGAAATAAACAGCAGAGCTGAGGGACAGCCCAATTTACTCATTCCCTAACCTGTGATTGCACCCAAACACGGTCCTTTTACCCATGGTGGAAAGTGAGGTTATTTCTGTGATCCTGCATCGCCATCATTGAGCTATTTTCCACTCATCCATCTAGCAGGTAGCCTGCACACAGTGGCAACTGGTTTTCTTCATGGAATGGGCAGCTTTGAAAAACAGTCTTTGTAGCCCCAAACTGACTATGGACAGTGTTTTCACAATGCTTCTGATCAAAAATGCTCCTACTTTCCTACCCACTCATTTTTCTGCTGCTCTAGACTTCACCTTCAGTCTCAGTCTTTGCCTCCTTTTGCTCCTAGAGCAGTGTTGTGCCATTTCCTAGGAGTTCCTCCCTTCTTCCTTCTAAATCACTCAGTCACATCCTGGTTTTATATCTTGCCCTAAACTTTTTGTTTTGACTATAACTTACAACTGACTGTATAAAACAACATCAATATTGTAACAGCCACTTTGGAGCTGTTGTGATGGAGCCTTCTAAATATGCATGTTAAAATCTCTTATGAAATTTCAGGGGTGTGAGGGTGGGAAGTGCCGTGCACATCCAGGTACTGATGATTAAATTGTTTTCAATTGTTTTTTGGTAAAAAGTCCCAGCTGGCATGGAAATAGCAAAATGGAAGAAAGGTGCCTATGGTTATTTTGGGAAGCTCCCATGTTGCTGCAACCCCTGCTTACCTTATGGATTGCTTTAATTCGGGGTACAACGTTGCTCCTGGCATAGGCTGAGTAGTTGCACCCCCACCTCTACAGTAAAAATCAGTGTTTCCTCTAGAAGTTAAAACATCCTGAGGAAGAGAAAGGAAAGCAAGAGAATTTATCAGACAGAGCCTGACACATCGTAAAGATGCAGCATTGTTATCAGGTATCATTCTAACACACTCGCTGCTCTACACCACTCAAAATTTTATGACCACAAAAACAACCCACACATACATGCCAAAGTGTGACTAGCCGAAGACAGCTCTCAGCATGTTAGCTTCATTTTGCTCAAGAGACAAACAAGAGATCACAAATGAAACTGCCTACACCATACTGATGTGAGCAGTAATGTAGGGTTTTGTCAATGCAGCTACCAAAACAAGCGCTTTCCTTTCGTGGCTTATACTACCTGTAAAGCCCTCTGCCTAAAAGCCAATCAAATAAGACACTGAGTCGCTTAGTTGCCACCTAGAGACACACAGCAAAAGCAGCCACTGTATGAATAGTCGATGCAAACATTTTGTTCACAGTTAATTCAGAATGAGTAACACAGAGTCATATGGTTACTTCCGCACCCAGGTACAGCAAGATCTATAATGCATAAAATTGATGTTAAATGCATGAAATCTCCTGCTTGGAGCATCAAAACATAGTCATGGCCTTGAATGCTGATGTTAAATCTGAAGTATATTCCACATATCACATGGACTGCAGCTAACATTAACAGCTTTCCACTGCAACTGTTACATTGGTGTAATTGGGCAGATGCTGGCTGGGGATTTCTTCAGAGGCCTATTTTTTCAATCAAAGTTTAGTTTTCAAGTAAAAGTGTTTATACAGAACGAGATTGTCCACACACCTCATTATTGTGCTTTTTCAGAACATGAGATTTCTTGGTTTCTTATTTCCAGGACAGTGCAAGGGAAAAGCAAAAGAAATAAAGGAAGGATGATGCTTTTTCCAAACTCCCTTCCAGTTCCAGGACGAAACAGCTATCCCGGTCAGTGTTCGCAGGTGTGTGGTCAGGCTTGTCTGACATACCACGAGTTGGCTCAACAAGGAGAAAATCATTCTGCATGATTTTCTTCCCAAGTAAAGAAAAATGGGAAGAAAAGCCACCTAGAGAACAAGAGAGGTGTTAGTCTAGCAAAATGAGAATTGCTCTTCTAGCAAGTTGGTCTAGATATAGCGTAGGCTTAGGCTTCCAAACTGCTCGCTACCTAAATCTTCTGCTACTACTACTAGACTGGGGGCAGGGAAGGGAATAACACAGATAACACACACACACACACACACCCCAAGATAAGCAAACCCCAGTAGTCCTGTGAATCCGTGCTGTAACTCCTGCTCCCACCGTGTGCCTGCCTCCCGGGAGAAGCAGTGCCCACAGGTACATCTACGGATCCCTTTGGTGGAGTTCAGGCACATGCAGGAAGACAACTCTCCCCTCTGGGTCCACACAGCTGGTCCTGAGCATTGCAAGGAAAATCCGTTACTGCTTCCCCATGTTAAACAGTTAAACCAGCTGGATTTGGGGATCTAGAAAATGAGGAGGATGAGATAACTACATTTGCGAGAACATTTGTTTTGAATCCAAACCATTTCCCCAAGTGTATTAATATGAATTACCAGGAGATTGTCTGAGGATTTATATATGTAGTATTCCAAGAGAAAAAAAGAAAAAGCCTGAGCAGGAATAGTCAGTTTTAAATTAAGATAAATTACTCCAAGTTTCTTTTTAAAATATATGCATGTCCATTGTTTACGATTGTAGAGTTCAAAATGCTGAACGTGTCTGCTCAGAGGATATACGCCTCCCTTGCAAAACTCTTTGCTCTACTTATTTGAAAGACAGCCTGATAACACCGCAAGGAAAAAAAAGCAGGGGGGGAGGAAAAAGAAAAGGTAAGAAAGAAAGTGGGAGAGAAAGAGAGGGAGCGAGAATACACAGCATTATTGGCAATTGCTAATCTTTGGGGGGGTGAGTTTTAGGAGTAAACTAGAAATTAAATTTTGCCAAGATGTACCAGAGTACAGTCCCTCTCCATTTACATAATCAAATAAAAGGTAAGATTCAGCAGCATGAATACTCAACCTGCCAGTAAGCTGTTTGTTTCTGAGTGAGAAATAAGAGAGAGAAAAAAATTTCTCTAGGAAGTTAGCTCTTTCTCATACAGTTCATATTATACATGGCACAGGCAGCAGATATAGAATTTGCTACAATATATTAGTTTGATAACATTGTAGAAGGTTTCTCATCAAAATACAGAGATGGGGAATTATGTTCCAAGGCCTAATTTAATAACAAAGTATACCGTTGTTAAAACCATTTTTTGCCTGCACTCTATAAGCAATGTGTGCATTGTATGAAGAATCTGGGAAGAAAAATTGAAGAATTATGCAGACAAATACTGGTATGTGGCCAGAGCTTAGGAAAACATGTAGCTGCCTCTCGGTGTCCTTATTGCCCATAAAAGAACATTTCACACGGTCAACAGCTCAAATTTATGTGGACCCTTAGGGGTAAATTTTCAGTACAGTGAATAGGAACTCACACACGCAATCACGTTATTGTTAACGGGAGTTGTGTGGCTACTTCTTCCACTCAGTGCTAAAAATGTGCTCCTTGCTGTAGAAAGCTAACTCTCTACAGACCACTCCTGCTCCCACTCTTCTTCATCAACAGCCCCAGAGGAGCAATGGAGAGTGGCCCAGAAAACCTTTGCCTTGTGTCTTCTCCTCCCATCGTGCCGCTGACACAACCCTTGGGAGGGCATGTCCCTTCTCCCCTGGTAAGGACTCCTGGAAGGAAAGCACACCACCTGTGATGCTCTTGCCCTTTCCTTTCCCCTTGCTGATGCAGGTGAGCCTTCCCGTCCCTCCCTCTCTCCCTGCCCAGGAATGTGCCACCATCTCCACTGTGATTTAAGTGCCGGAGACCTCCCAACAGGTGTAGCGTGTCTTTGTGCCCCTCTTTTCCCTCAGGTGTAACTGACACCAGGAGGGTATTGCCTCCACCGATTTTGCTGGTAACAGATTTTTTTTTCTTGCTGCCTGTTTCCAGCTCTTACCCCTGTGGTATTTCTCTAGCAATTCCTTGGCTGCACTGCATCCAAATAACCATCCAGTCATGACTCCAGCATGATGAACTAAGACCAGCACAGGAGGGTTATGAGTTGAAATGGTAGTTTGAAAATAGGTAACCAACAAAAACTCATCAATTATTATGAGACTTTGCAAAAGAGGACTGATTTTCTTTAACTAAGCTTTAGGGTGACATCCCAAAACTTTTATCAGCAAGTCCGAGGGCTAGAAACTTCACTTACATTTGTTTCTCCCCTAATCACCTAGCTAACGGCATTAGGGCCTGAATAACAATGCCAGATATTGCAAAATTTGGAATGAAATCATAAATGTCAACACCACCAGAAACTGCTGTACACTGGCAAGCTACTTTGCTCTGACAGCTTGAACACACTCAAGAGCTCTGTGGTAGCTGGTCACACACTGTCCATATTACTCCATCCCCATGCTTGCTTATAAAGCTGGATGTGTAGCTGTCCTCTACGGCCGCAAGCGCACCCACCCAGGCAACAAGAGCCCATCTTTCTATCACACCCTGACCCAAAGCGTAGCTGAGAGGGCTCCAGCGCTTGGGTTACTGACAGGTGCGGTTGAAGCCCATTTGGGCCAGGCTGATGGTTAATGTGTTTTCAACCATGAAGTCAGGTGTTCTGCTTTGGTTTCTGAGGTCTATAGGGTGGAGCAACGATTTCTTTAAACTTGGTCGTAATACCACACAGCATTTCAAAAAAGAGATGTTGGCAACATCTAGCCAATGTTATATATCTGCCAAGAAGTGAAAAATATCAGCAATGCAGAAGGTGCTCCTCCCTCTCAGGACTGGTTGGACATCATTTGTGAATGGACTGCATCCACAGAGAGAAAGTGTAACTTACTACGTGCAGATGAGACCAACCCATACACAGGCTCTCCTCTTTATGAAGTAATGAGATCCCACATAACAGCAAGAAGGTCTCGCACAGAGGGAAATGCATGGCCAAGGAGGTAACTGATGTTCCAGATAAATTTTGTAGGGTCATCCTTGTAACCTGTACCACAGAGACCTCCTGCATGATGGAGGAAGAACTTCACAGCCAAGCCTCCTGTCTGTTCTCTGCAGCACTGGCTAGAGATCAGATACCAATCTTATTTGCCACCATTTAATTTCTTTCTTTTTAATTAGATGTGTTAGGTACTCAGAATCTTGTTTGGGATTGGTTTCACAGCCCGTCATATTTCTTAAACTATGATAGGACAATTGGCCATTAATTCAAAGCAGTGTTAATAATGGTTGCTACAGCTACTAGGAGAAACAAATGAGAAGGCTGTTGAAAGACTCTTAACCCTGATACAAATTTAGATTTGTCAGACAAACAAAAACCTTAGTCTCTCAATTATAATTTGTTTATTCGTGTGATACCCTTTGGCCTATATTAATGGCCAGTCCCCAGCACATGAGGAGAAAAAGAAGAGAGAAACTGGGGTGGGGTGGGTGAAAATTATCTGGGAACATATGTATACCTTCCATGCCATGCCATGCCATGCCATACACCTTCCAAATTACAGCCAGAGGAGGCTGCCCAGAGCCATTCCCTGAGCAAGGCCATGGCACTGAGGACCCTGCAAGCTGCGACCCTCCTGACCTTGGTGAGGAACAGAGGGCTGGGCGACCATACCAGCATCTTGTACCACACAGAGATAGCAGGCTGTAGCGGACGATAATGGGGCTCATGGGGCGTGGGAGAGTTGCCTGTCTCATGACACAAGCCCTGAATATTCTGAGATTTTGTTTGTGGAAGTAATCTCGCCCACCTTCTCCCCTCCCTCCCTCCCTCCTTCTTTTTCTTCTTCAGTGTGCAGCCCTGCTCCGGTGTACTGCCTGAGTGGGAATTGCCTGCAGGTCCTGATGTAATAGCTGTGCCATATGGTCCCTTCACACAGCGGGAAGGTGGAAAAATCCAGAAGGAAAAAAAACCAACAGCAAGCCTGGAAAACTTTATGTAGCAGCTCAGCAGAACTACAGCTGTGGCCACAAACAGAGGCAACAACTGGAATATTACGCATGATGCATAGGGCACAGCAACAGCGCACAGCCTCCCCAGAAAGCAGCTGAGCTTTATGTCCCATTTAACCGAGAAACCTCCTCGCGTACCATAAAGCTCCATTAAAGCACACAAGCAGGTGTGGCAACCCTGGTGTTTTCAGTGGTAGATCACTCGGCTCCTCTTGCCTCCAAAGTACCCTTCGCTGGCTGCCTTTCTCCAGGTGTTTGCAGAGGAACCTAATGAGACTGATTGGGACATGCTGATCAGCTTTCATTATAAGCTGTTCTCTAGCAGTCCGATTAATCAAAATGATGGTATGTGCTGTGCATGTACTTTATGGCTGTACCTAGTTTTGCTTTCAAAACTAAAATAAGACACCTGTTTTCCCCACCCTGTCTTGCTGAGTAGTCCCTTTAAGAGCATAACCTTGTTATCAAATATATGATATACCATCAGAGCTGGGGAGCTTCACACACACATAAATATCACTCTTCCAGTTTGTGCTTTTTATACTAGCAGAAGAATCTAATGGAAATAAATTCAGTCCATGGGTCAATTACAGGCTTATTTTCATATTTATGGACTTAATACTTCCACACACAAAAAGATTCTAATGATAGCCTAAGGCACAGAGTAATCAAAACAACAGCTATTGAAAGGGAAGGAACCAAAGAAAAGTACCACTTTGAAATTCTACCCCCATCTCCTGATATTGTTATATACAGTACATAAAAAATGCTTTTTCACAAATGAGTATGATTTTTACCTACTTACCGTCAGCATAATGTTAAAAAGAAACCAAAGGCAAGAGTTGTTACTGGAACAAAAGCCACACTTTTTCCACCTCCAAATTCAAGAAATTAACGCTTTGATATGAGCAATCAAATCTCCTTCTTTCTTCTTCTTCCCCCTTGGCCCCGTGTCGGTTAGTAAAGGAGGCAGGATTTTGCGCTTCCCTCACAGACGGGGGATGCCCACACGCTCTGCGGTGACGGAAGGATCCCAGAGGCATCACCCCATGGGAGACGGCAGGTGCCCATTCCTCACTGACCGGCTGCATGTGTCTTTGGAGGCTTCACCGCTGCCTCGAGGAAGGAGGAGAGGGAAAGACTAGCTCTAGCTTACTCTGCAGAGCTGCCAGGTTAGGCAGCGCCGAGGTACGGACTTCAGAGGGGCTAAAGGAGCTGCTGCCCTGCCCTGTCCTGTGGAGGGGCCCCTTCTCCCCAATGCTGGCCATGGAGGGCACGCGGGAGGCACCCCCTCCCCTGCTGCTATCCCTTGAAGCAGCCCCCCTACAAGATAATTCAGAAATTTCCTCTTAAGTATTAGCAGTGCGTGTAGGTATTTGTTATCCCGGCTTGTTTTCATGTATATTTTATGTACCAAGCAAGGAGTGTGAGGCAAGAAGGGAGCATGTTTAAGCTTTCGATGCCAACTGAAGCAAGATAGACTGCACAAGCCATCACTGAGCACTTCATACATTGCAACGTCATTGCTTTGTTTCTTGAGTTAGTTATTTATTAACAGTCACTGGATTGGAGCATCTTGCATTTGAATAGATAAAGGATATGTTGTTACTTGGAGCATTTTGTGAAGTTGTAATAATCTCTATTGGCAATGCATCTATTAGTTTGGCACAATATTTTCTAGCCATTGAGAGGATTTTTATGGATCTGAATTCAATGCAAAGGGCCCTAAACCTCAAGCCTTAGTTCTCTAGAAATCTGACATGAGAAATAGCAAAAGAAAATGAAATATTTTCCTCATTTGCTGATTATTTCCACAGCCCCTGAATGCCTATGAATAAACTCTGCCACACCACCTGACACAAGAAAAATAGCCATACAGGAAGCTTAATATTTGCTGTAACCTCAGTTTCCTGGAGCTGGAGCGCTCCCTTAAATAATTTACAGCTCTAAAAGTGAGATAAGACTATCTCCAGTTCTGGCTTTGTTGTGTCCTGGGTTATTCTAAACCACTTTCTGCAAGGGACATCCATCATTACAGACCCAGCTTTACCTTCATCCCACATAGACATCTGAGAGACAGCGACTGGAAAGAGTGCCAGAACTGGAGATAGTCTGATGTCATTTTAATGATTGTAAATTATTTAAAGAAGAATACCACAGCTAGAGTCCCAGTCGTCTGAAAGTGTTTGCTAAAATGTGTAAGAGGTCTTGAGTGACAATCTCTAGTACACATACGCAATGAAAATAAGGTTAATGACTCTCATTTGAGAGGGAAGAAGTACATAGGGCAGAAGAACAATTGTTCAATTTTACTCCGCCAGACTCTCAATAAAGAAGGGAATGACTCCACTCAGGAACCACTCCTACCATTTTTTACTACAGTCCAGCACCATTAATAAGATCAATGGTATTAAAAGCAATAGAACACCCAGTCTACCTGGGACCCCAACTTTTACCCGCTCCACTCAACATACTAACTTCAGCTGACATCACCGGTATCTAGCATCAGATTTGCTGGGGTCCAGGGGGCAGAGAAGTTCCAGGAGCTGCCAAAACTGTTTTGCTGCAGCTAGAAAGGAAGCAAGAAGGGAAGAATTATGAGGACAGTAACAACTGTTGTGATAGATTTGGATATGAAACTGCCCTGGCAGCTGTGACCCTAGACTGAGCTTAGTGGTAGGCAGTGGGGAGCTTCCTAACCCAGAGGGTAAGAAGGTAGAGGAGCACCACAGAGAGCATCAAGCTGACCTCTTGCCTCAGGAACTGAAATGGCTTGGACTGTGATCTTTTCAACTGCCTTCTTCAAAAGGAAATTTTAAAGACAGTGCAGTAACTGAAAAGACACTGGCAATGTCAAGAAATGCTTTCTACGCAGTATTACAAACTCTTTCACCACAGATTACAGCATGTGTCTTCTCTGCCATACAGGCATTATCTCATCTCTTTAAAAGACCGGTAGGTTCAGCCACAGAGAGGTCATATTCGAAGTCACATACAGAGCTAGGAGTTAGGACCCATCAAGTAGCACTATGACAATGTAAGACATGGTATCCATTGACTTCAGTGAGAAGCCCAGCATGAAAAAAAAAAAGATGACCTACTGTCATTTGAGGTGTTTTCCACTTCCACATGTGTGCTCAGAGCACTGTATATTGGCTCCAGGTCCTCGAACCATGGGAAATGGCAGGCTTCCTGCATGGCTGCTTTGGTTGTGTTCCTCATTTCAGGCCATTGTTCCAGACCATATCTTTTGTTTGGGCCTCGGCAGGCAGTAAGACAGAGAATGCTAATGAATGTCTTCGCTCTGAGCATAATATGAGAGGCATCTCATTTTCATTTTTTTTTTCCTGAGAGTTTGGAGTTTTAAACTTGAGCTATGCCATGGAAATGAAATTCCCCTTCAAATGATGGCTTCTTCCCTTTGTGCAGATAGTCAAAAGACACTGGATAAACCACTTCTCAGGCAAACCTGCGTAGCCTTAAATGTTAGAAAGCAAAACACACCTGCAATTTATCGTTGCAGAATGGAAACTCTTGGATATTTATTGGTAAAGATAGAAAATTCCTCTTCTACAATTTAGACCTCAAGTACCAGCTGTACTTAGTGACTTGATACAGGTGTTTGTGTTGCTTCAAAATTGGTAGGAGAAGCTGGCATCATCATAACAACACCTCTGGCTTCAGTCTGTTGCACCTAAATTTTCACCTCAAGAATCACGGGTGATTTCCTGACTTTTGGAGATGTTCTCGGTGGTGGTTGTCAGCATCACCATCAGCAGCCCGGCTTATCCCAAATCTGCAAAGGAAGAGACTCTCTTTTATATGTATATATACATTTCATCTGGCACTGCACAGAAGTCAGTTTATCCTGGATTGATCATACTTGTCTGGTGTAAGCAGAACTCCTAGTTTTCTACAGTTCTCAGGAAATGCAACCAGGAGAACGATGCCTAATTAAACCACCTCCCCCAGATTCCTGGCCCTCTACTGGCTGAGATTTTCCAAGAGCATGCAAAGAATGGATTTGACTTTCAGCAGGCAGCATTGAGCACCCGCAGCCACCACCACCTCCCAGGGAGCTCCTGCCTGTTTGACAGTTTTGAAAATCATCAAGTCATTAAGCTACTATTTAAATTAAGAGCAAGGACCTAATTTTAGGTACCTGTATCTGAAATCTGTATGCACTCATTGTCATAATTTCAAAATTCCTCACACTAGGGACAGAACAGGACTTCCTCAATCCTAACTTCATACGTCAGCTCTTATAGTCTTGACCATCCCCTTTTGGTTCCTTTTTTTCTTAGTGAAGTTGTCCATGCCTACCCCTTTCCCCAGTCTTAAAATAAAGTAAACGTCTTGGTGATTTGCATTTCTGTGTAGATAGTTGGGGTAGGGGGGCTGTGTGCATACGCATGTGCTTGCACTTGTGCGTATCGAAATCAAAGTACTTAAAAAGCTTTACTGTGTCTTAATACATATTGTATATCATCAGTGGAAGTGTTCACTGTGTTCATAGAAAGATATGTGTGTCTGTGTGTGTATGAGAGAAAGAAAGAGCAAGAGAGACAGACGGAGAGAGGGAGAGAGAGTGCACCAGGAATTATCTATGCATAAAGAAATTAAAAGAGAATATTTTTCCAGAGCAATTGAAGCCCATCTCCTGAACAATGACGACAGCTCCTCATTTTCGACAACAATAGAGGGCACGTAGGAGTCAGCTCATTAGAATATCTGTGGCTCTTTTCTGTTCTCTCTGCATTAAGCCCCCATAATGTCAGTTGTCACTTATTAATGACAATTAACTAGTAATCAGCAGTGAGACTCTTCGAGGTGGTCCTTGCCTGACAGGTGAAGAAAGAGAACATTGCGTAGTGCCATGCAGTGACATGGAACCTTCAAAGGGAGCACGGCATTTCCATAAATTATTTCAGAAAGAAATTTTCTTTTAGACATTCTCTTTAAAGCATTAGGATCTTTAACCCTAGAAGGACTATATGGTTGCAGCTGTCCTCCCCCCCCCTCCCCTTATCGCTAGTATTGGATAAAATTGGAAGGCAGCCTGATCTGTCACGTAACCCAATTCCCATCTGGGGCTGGAATAGCTATCAACCCACTCTGCTGAAACTATAAATACCTTCCCTTGATACTCAACCTTAAGTGCTCACTTAAAATGATGCCCAGATATCAATGGTGAAGTTGCCAACTGAGAGCAGCTAGGTGGATGGCCAGTAGAGACTGCGACACATCTATTACAATGTCTTGAAAAATTAAATTACTCACAAGTGCTCAATTTATGTACATGCCTAGCCTATGAAATTGCACCACCTTCTCCCGTTTCTGATGGCTTTTACACCCACTTGTTATGTCTTGTCTTAAATGAGATGGCAACTACTGCTACTGTGCTTTTGGAGCAACCAGCATACTCAGGGCCCTGGAGCCTGATTGCTATTGCAATACAAATTCAATGTAGTTACTGCTCTTAGAAAGACCAAAGTGGGGAAAAAAACCAACCACCAGCAACAAAACAACCCTTAAGTTTCCCCCATGCAAAGCTTTCCTCTTTGCTCCTCTCCCCGACTTACGCAACACCAGGAGAAGAGCACTCACCATCACCTTTCACTCAAACTCTTTGCTCAGGCTTCCCTCTTTAGATCTCTCCTCCTTCTCCCTGACCCTCCAGCTTTTGAACAGGCAACCCTGTGAAGTCTTTCCATTGAATACTTCAGCTGTCCACTACAAAACCTTGTTTCCTTCCTGCGACAAATTCAGCCTCATTCCACGTTTTTTGCAAGAGGTCAGAGAGGTTCCCAAACATCACTCAGGCATGCTCGTATCTCCCAGCACAGAGCCCCTTTGAGCTTTACCTAGCTAGGTCCCCTTTTGTTTCCTAACAGGCAAACAGGCCTTCCAGCCTTTCCCTTTTCACCCCTCTCGGTCCTAGCTTTCAAAATCCCTGCCATCTGCTCTTGCTAATAGCAATTATTGTCCTATCATTTCTTTTTCCCATCTTTTCCTTCTTCTCACAGTAGATCTCCAAGCTCCAATTCTTTTTTGAGCTGCTTTTACCCTTCTGATGGCTGCTGATTGTTAGACTCTGTTCTTAGTCGTTCCTCGGTCCTATTTCTTCTTTGCACTTTTCCAGATTCCTAGTTGTCAAAGCACACTTAAAAAATGTGAAATGTGACACTCACCAACCCCCCAAACTGGGGCGGAGGATCCCCATGCAATGTTAAGTCTAGACCTGATGCCTTTTTTAGAGCAAAGCTATCTCATTTTTCACATTATCCCACCACAGAAAAGTAGTGATGAGAAATAGTAGAGACAGTTAATGCTAAATGCTACAAACTTCAGCAAGATAGCACTTTAGAGGCAGCTAAGAATACAACTCTCCCTTGAACATAAAGACACACATGACTGCAAAAAGAAATGTGCTATACGGTGCATCCTTGAACCACATTTTATCATCATGCTACACACTCGGATACTACTATATATAATTATTAATACAGCATGCCCATTGCAAACATGCTGAGTGTGTTTGACCTTGGACTGCCAGGTAATATACCAATTGTGGGCAGTGTCTGAGGCTGCAGTGTTTTTCAGAGACAGCATTTGCACATTAATAAACTTAAAGCTTTTTTACCATGAGGATTTTCCAGTTAAACCATTATAGTTACACTGGTAGCATTAGGCAGTTTCCCTGCCACAGCAGCCCTGGGCAGTTTTTCTTATTACAGAATAAAAGTGGCTTTTTCCAGTTTGGCTTAAATTGCTTCCAAAGTACTTCAGTCTAAATCGAAAAAAAGTCCAGAACGAAAATGCCTAGGGAGTGACTTATACCAGTGAGAAAAGCCATTAATGAATCTCACATCCTACCTACAATGGGTCGAGCTTTCCCTTGTACATGGGATGAACAGAAGTGATCTGCTAGACAACTTTTTCACTTTTATAAGTACTAAGCAATGAGAAGTCAAAGACCCTGAAGCCAAAGGACAGTGTTTTCAAGAGCCACTTCTTGCATTGCCAGGCATGGAGGGTTAAGCTGAAGTGGTCACCTGAAAACATAAGACTTTGTACCCCTTTATCAAGATCAAAATCCCCTGATATCCCATGCCTCTCCCTCCCCGTCCACCCTCAAACTCCTTGCAGAATGACGGTGACTTGCAGAGCCGCTCTGCCAGTTCTCCTTGCTATGCTGGAGACTGGGGGGAGAGCGGGAAGAAGAGGATGTTCTTGATGCTGAGCCTGTAGCAGTGCTTCCATGACAACAACTAAGACACTACACGTTGGAACTGTGCAGTGATAAACTAAGCCTAACCAGGACTTGAAGAAGAAGGTTAGTTTTTACAGAACGCTGCAACTCAGAAATGCTCGAGTTAAACCATAATTTCTTTGTGTGTCCCAATATGCTGTGCGGTACTGGGGGGAGAGAGGAAGGTGAGAGTGGCAGAAATCTTGTTTTTCCCTAGCTGGGTTTCACTTCCAGAGGCAGTCTCCAGGATTTTACAGCAATGGTCTCCACTAGCTGCAGAATGGTGGCAAACAGCATGTGATCCAATCTGTCTGTCCGCATATGGAAGACAACACCCATTTCCAAGATACAGCACTATATCCAGCCATTCAAAAATACAAAACCTCATGATTTCAAGTAGTTCAGCAGGACTGGTATTTGACCTCAGCACTACGCAATCCTGAGTATCCAAACTCCCGTGAAAGGAATGTCAAGGGATGAAGGAACTCTGAGCACGGTGTTACACAGTATGATGTAATGAAACTGAAGTGCCAGCTAGCAGGCTAATGCGTTTTGCCAAACTGGTTTAGCACCCACCAGTCCACTACTGAACTTATTTGAAAGAAACTGCTTGCTCTTAGCTATTGGATCTTCCATCCCAGATTATAATGGACTGAACTCAACTACTTACTCTGATTATAAACTTTCTGGGGAGTAAGGAGCTGTGCCTGAGAGCATGCTCTAGTGGCTAGACCTCTACCTGCTGGTCAGGAGCTCTGGGCACTATTTCTGACTACACGACTTTTAGCATGCCGCTTTCTGGATTCCACCATCATGCGTGTCACCTTTTGGGTAGGAACTACAGGTACCACCCCACTTTGTGCTTCACAGACAAGGTATAATACAAACTTCAGTTTGTACATACTCTAAGGAGGTGGCTTTGGACATGTTGTTGTGCGTACCAAGAGAGATGACTTCCACCTGCATGACCCTGAAGTTTGGCCTGTATTTGCCTAATGCGTCCCATCAGCCCTTAAGATTTCATAATGTATGCTGTTCTGAGCAAATGAATCAGCTCTGGACTCCTACAAGAGCAGATGGGTTGCAGACAACCAGACTCCAACCCTCCTTCCTCAAGTAACCACATGGCATTTAGCTGCAGGTGTCCTACATCCGACAAACCTGGTCAGGAACCTGTCAGGCATTACTCTGCATCTTCAGACAATGCTGATACAACCACTCTGGACAGAAGTACAGCACACTGTCACTACTTTAAATTTGTTCAGAATTATGCTGTACTGATGGTCAACCCATTGTGCCCTGAACAATTTAGTTAGAGAAAAGCTTCTTTTAAAAGAATGAATAATTTTAACAGTTAATCCTCCCTTGCATTTTTTACACTAAGAAGTTCATCCAGAAGTAAAAACCATAAAAATTCTGACAATTTGTCCATAGCTAATCAAATTTAAACTTCATGTTTTTTTATAGGGAAGGGGAAAAAACAGATGTAACAGCTACAGTAGTTAGGATAAAACTTAATAGACGCATTTTGACCATGCTGACCCTCATTCAGCAAGTCACTAGACAGGACTGAAGAGCCGAGTGTAAAAAAGTAATCTTCACAACAGGGTAACTGGAGCTTCTCATTCTCAGGGGTACAGTATCACCTGTTACTTAGAGTAGCATCTTTCATCCCAAAATGTGGTCACTCCACCTACCTGTAGGATGAAGGCTACTATACACAGCGATGAAGAGAAACTATGCAAAGCCACATGAAACATTATGAGAAGGAAGTCAATCAGAACAGCAGGAAGAACAAAAATTTGGAAGAATCTATTAGTGGGATTTGTATCTGGCCAGTAAATTGGGGTTAGCATTCTATTTTCATACATGGACAGAAAAGGACCCTGCTTTTAAATTTCAGTGAACAGATGGTGAAATCCCACTTCCTGCTACTTTCATGCTGGGAGAGTAAATCAATGCTGCATCAGCCAGGAGACCAACACCTACAGAGCTGCGAGAACACTCCACATGGAAACTGGCCTCTCCTTGGAGGTCTCCTAAGCAGGACCCCTGCCATATTATTTAAAGAGTATCACACACTCCAGTTTGAGATGGCTTTGGAAATTGCAGGCAGAAGCTGATGCAGTGCGCCTTGATTAGCCTAATGCAAGGTAATGTGTATATTTTTATGCCTTTATACTTAATTGCAATTGCATTTTAGCGGCCTCCATGTTAAGGACCAATTATGTTTGGTGTCATTATTATCAGCATAACTATGCAGAGAAAGCTGTAACAAAGTTACGTTGCAGAAGACATTAGTGAACATCCCACCAAATGCTATTAAAAAAGAAAAAAAAGTCATTTCATTCAGGACTAATGTCATCAGTACACAGATCTCTCAAATTTGCAGTGGTTTGCATCAGCTTCAAAACAGCAATACAGAAAAGTGCACAGAAGCAGAAATCAAACCTGTGAAACAGACAAACCAAGCTCTTTCCCTCTCAGAACAGATACAAGCAAACATGCAAATACCAGCAATGCAATCCTGAAAAAAAAGTAGCTTTATACAGCTCTGAAAAGAATCGGATACAATGAGTTTTGAATATGTCACAAAACAGGCATATAGTCTTACAGAGGCTACTATGGGTTTTAAGGGACCTACATCTCTCTTCAAGACCAGTCGTGAAAGGCTGTGCGGGCTCTTCCATGTAGTAGCTTTAGTAGGCACTAGTAGAATAGCATAAACTTACCTTCATTTAAATCCTATTGAAATAAAGAAGAAATAAACCTGCAAACCAGTTTTGAGGAAAAGAATAACTTGGTTTTAAACTGTGCCATTTTTTTAAAAAGGAAATTTTTTTGGAAATACAATATTCAAACAAAAGTGGCAAAACTCCAAAAGAATAAAGATCATACTGTCACTGTGCTTCATTTTGTTAAGCAAGTGAAACATCAGAGCCCTCAAATTTTCAGCTACTTCGTATTTCAGTCTTAGAAAGTGTTACATCAGCATAGCCACCAGGTAAGGCTGCTAGTTTATTCTAAATGGACTTTCTTCAGATGCTAGCACAGATGATGAGTGATTGACCAATTCTGAAGCTATCAGAACTGAACGGATTTGGCAATGTCATAAACACCTCTCGAGGGAGTCACCTGGTGTTGAGAACTCACTTTACATGCCGTGTTTCAAAATGAGTTTTAATGGATTTACATTAGATTCAAAGCCACTTTAGAGCTATTATTTCTCCCTTTCAACCTTTTCACCCACCACTGCAATGTAACACAGCATATTCTATAACCACATGTTTGCAGGCCCGTGGTAAAGTAAACAAAACTTCAAAGGGTTATTATTTAAAGACTCTGTATTACAGCCGTAGGCGTGACTGTTATTCTTCCTCACCACCCCTTGGGCCCAAAGTACATAATCATCCAGTAATTGAACTGAAATGTCTAAATGGCTAGATCCCCTGAAGGACATAGGTAGTTAGCAGCGAAGAAAGTAAGGGACATTTAAAAAAAACCCTCATGGCACTTTCCTGCACTACTTAGAAACACTATGTAAATGTAACCGACCTGGACCTGCTAGGCTCTTGCAGAAAACAGAACGATGCATGGGTATTCCTGGGGTTGTAACTAAAGTAAAGATTAAACGTAGAACTGTACTGTATTTGGAAGCAAAGGTCTTATATTCAAATTACTTTCAGAAGAACTGAGAAGAAGGAGCAGAAATACACATACGTACACAGAAGTATATATAACGAAACAGTATCACTAATACCATGTGAAAGCAAACCCCTCTAGGTCCTCATATTTAATAGCCCCTCCAAAAAGTGTAATGGATAGCAGATCCCAGGCTTTCATACACTGTAACTGTCAAAGCACTCAGGAGATAGAGTAGTGAAGGCTCTGACAGCTCTCTTTTACATTCTAAATGACATCTGCATTCAACAGAACAGAAATAAAGATTAAGGGAAACACCTGATATGATAGCACTCAGCTTACCTCAAAATGCAATATTTAAAAAGTACAGAGAAACACAGGTCTGCCTTCTTGTACTGTAAGTAAAAACTGGTGTCAAAGCCTCAGAGGTCTTCACCGCTGCCAGAAAGGCAAGTACCGCAGCATTCAACAGACTACAGGGGCAGAAGCCACAGCCTCTGACTACGCAACTGTTGAAATCAAAAGGTGCTTTGCCTGAGAAGGAAGGGAGGAGACGGTCTTTGAACACACACAGAAAATGACTACGGGCACAGTCATACAGCATAGGAAAATCATCTTGGCCGAAACCTTTGCAGCCCTTCGCGTACTTCAGTGATGAGCGGAATGCCCGTTGCTAATTGATGGTGCCCCACTGATCCTGCACCTTCTGCAGTACATACCTGCTGCAAATCTCTTTTAAGAGGTTATTAGTATTATGGCTTCAAATGAAACACGTCAGCATACAGATCATGAGAGATGATTTCAAATAGATTTTTGCTGGTTGATTATATAAACGATGCCTCTCATTGCTGGAATAACACCTCAAAGGCAATATAATGACGACATGACAATGTATGTAAATCAAGAACTGCATGTGGGTTTATTTTACACTTGAGAAAACAGTGGATTTAATTGTGTGAACCAAAATGTACTGTACAATATTAATGATAAAACATCAAAATGTATAATTCATAGTGCATTGCTTGCTTTATTTTTATTTATTTATTTTTTTGTCAGATAGTTCCTTTAAGTACATGCATCTGGAAAGATGCAGGTGCCAGTAAAATTCCTCTATTTATATCAAGCTGCAGGAACTAAATTTTATTCAAAAAGTGTGGTTTTACATTATATACACAGAAATTGAATATAAAATGACAATATAAAAAGTTAAAAGAGAAAGCATACAGCCAGAAGGTACAAAGAAAGTTGAACAGTTTAAAATGGTACGATATGTAACATGTATTTTTTTAAGCTGATGCTGGCAATTTACAAGGAACAGAATCCAACATTTGCCCCATTTTTTTTTTGTTTTCATTTACCAATGCAGCACACTATAGAAAGGTCAGCTTGTACCAAAGCTTAACATTTGTAAATAACTATAAACTGCAGTATTTTACAGGAAAAAAAAAAAAAAAAACAAAAAAAAAAAAGGAAAGAAAAGAGCATTTTTACACTTGTTTTAAATAACAGCTTGCATACTTTTTTTTTTTTTTGCCAAAAAGTGGCAATTCTCAGCATCCAGAGGGTTTGGGCATAGTGGCAACTTGGTTTGCTTTTTTTTAATTATTATTTAACTTATACAGTTGTGGCTTCCTAACCCCTTGAGTACTACAAAGCTCTCCTTCTTCCAAGGACTGCATGCACAATTTCTTCACAAACCAGTTCTGCATTAAAAAAAAAAAAAAAAAAAAAAGAAGCTCATTCATTTAAAAAAAAAGTTCTGCTTCCGACACAGCTTTTATTTGAATGAAATGCCTTTAAGCCTTTTGTTTTGTTTTGTTTTTCCTTATTTACTCATTTAGTCACTGGGAAAGGCACAGAAATGCTATTACAGTTCTCAGAGGGTTAAAACTTGACACTACCAGGTTCTGTGACCTTTATTGTCATGGCAACTTTGTAATTTTAGGATGTCTCTTTATCATTGTTCTTTGTGTCTTTCTTTACGGCTAAATTAATGTCTCTCAATAGTGTCTCCCACTATATTCTACAAAAGATAGCTTAACATCAAGGACAGATGTTGAAAATAAAGGTCAGACTTTGACTCACAAAAAATAAAAACAGAAACAAAAAATAACCATGCACAGATCAGACAAAGAGCATATAAATATAACTACAAAATAAGTGTAAGAAAAACCAAGGTCCAGATAGGCAGTTCAGCAACAAAAGTAAGACTGATTTCAGAGGCTCAGGTCAGGCCTAGTGCAGTACTATGAAGAAGTTTAGTGCAATGTTCCTGTGGTCACTTGCATACCTGGCTGCTTACCTGGACGCTATTGTTTTTCTAACTCAGTTACATAGATCAGATGGTCCTCTGGGGACTTGCCATGTGTTTTACTAAGGTGCAGTTTGACTGCATGCTTGCTTGCAAAAGTTCGGTTACAGAGCTTACACTGGAATGTGGAGCCTAAGTCCTCCTCAGCAATTCCGAGTGAGCCCAAAGTCTTGTTTGCGAGGACTTTTGAAACATTCTGCTGTTCTTGAATCTGATTAAGTGGCAACTTTGACAGATCCTTCAAACTAAACCCTAGGTGTGTCTCTAAGTGACTTATGTATGTAGAAGCAGTCCTGAACTGAGAGGCACAATCATTGCAAAAGAAAACAGGATGTCCTGTGTCCAAGTTCTTTAAAAATTTAGTTCCACCTGTCCTCCTTAACTGATACTTCACATTGGCCAGCCAGTGGCTAATTGTGGTCATGGAAAGACCAGTAAACTTAGAGATGTGTACCCGCTCTTGTGGACCTAGGTCCGACATAATGTATTTGCCTTCTGGGGTCTCCCTCAAGCTGGAAGCAAACTGGGCCTGAAGGATCAGAAGATGCTGAGGGTTCCAGTTGGACTGCCTGCCCTTCCTCTTGTGTACTGGTGACAGTTCATCCAGAGCTTCCTCAAAACTGCTCCCGTCAGCATCAGACTTCTCTGACACGGTAGATGGAGTTGACGACTTGGGTGTCAAACGCCCGGTGAGGTTCTTCACCATATCAGAAATATCCAGCAGGGCGCTCTCCCTCAGCGGGGAAGAGGCAGAGTCAGCCACACTGGAAACAAGAGGTTTATTTTTGGACTTGGTTAAATCAATAGGTTGATCACTGTTCTCATAGTAATACCGGTCAATAGCATCAGCCTGCTTGACCGGAGTGGTTGGGTAAATGGGTTTGTCCAACATGCTGTTGCTAATCTTGTACAGCATGGCCAAAGGGTCCAGAGATGGGCTTACCGGCTTAGAAATTTTGCCTAAGTGGGTATTCATAATGGACTGTAATGCGCTCAATGGATTAATGAAGGATGGCTCAGGTGAATGATCTGTGATGATTCCTAAATTGTTACAGCCATTTGCAACCTTTGTTTTAAGTGGCTCTGTACCATTTGGTGTATGTGCTTCTGCTGGAGTATCCTTTTTGACCTTCTGAACTTCTGTCTCAGAGCTCTTCTTCTGCTGCTGTTTGTTATTTATTTCTTCTGCTTTTGGGAAGTCCTTGTTTTCTTTAGCAGCAGGTGACATGGGTTTGACTGGAGAACTCTTCTCTTTCTCCAAAGGCTTTTCCTCCTTCTTCACATTGATCTTACCTGTAACTTTCTCCACTAGCTCTTCCATAGCAGATACATTGCTCTTGTGAGGTGGGGGTGTGAGATTGCCTGGGGAATGGATGAGCGCATTGTGTTCTGACGACAGTGATTTTACGCTGCTCGCGTAGGACGGCTGCATTTGAACACTCTGCACCGCGGGCTGAAGGGGTTTGACTGTTCCCGGGAGCTGGTAAGCCGCATGAATACTGGGATATCCTCCCCAGGAAGGGGCTCCATTCTGAGCTTTGCTGATAGCTGTTGTCACCGTGTTCTCCAGGGATTTCAGTATGTCTATTCCGCCTTTAGGACTATCATCTAGGTCCTCCTCTCTGAGGTACTGATACAAAGTTGTTGGCTCAAATTTCTCTGTAGTGTCCTCATTCTCCTCTTTAATCTTTTTCTCTGTTTCACTGACCACCACCTTTTCCTTCTCTAGGTCTTTCTTCTCCTCTGAGTTTGTGGAGCCTGCTGGGGAATCAGGCTGCTTTTTAATGTTGGAGGCTGGTAGCCTTGTGTGGGTGGTGGGTGGAAGAGGTATAGACTGTATCTTCTCCTCCACTACAGGGTCCAATACTAGCTGTTTGCCTTTTTTGGAAGCAGAATTGGTCACCTTCAAGAAATGACCAGTGACCATCATATGAGCAGTGAGCTGCTGCAAAGTGTCATGGGAACTGCCACATTCCATGCATTTCAGTATTTGGGCCTTGCGTGCCTCAAACTGCCAAGTGTAGCTAGCACCATTTTGATAGCCATAGCGGTTGTTTGGAGTCACATAGGGGTTGGCAGTTTTCTGATCCTTTGCAGACTCACCCAGTGAAGCTTCTGCAGTGATCCCTGTTGGCTCAGGTGAACAAGGTGAAGCTAAGTCCTGAAGTGCTCGCTTTTTGGTAGAAGGGACCAATTTAGTGATGGCTGGTACTGGCTCCTTCAGAGGCACTTTCTGGTAATGCTTTGTTTTTATCATATGGACGCTGAGGTCTTGCAAAGACTCAAACGAATGCCCACAGTACATGCACTTCAGCACTTTTTGGGCATCCTCTTTGCCTTCCATTTCCATAAGTGATCGTTTTCTAGGCTTTGACCACCGTTTGGTCTTATCAGCTTCTTTATCTCTGTTGTCATCACGGTAATGTCCAGTTTCATTCATGTGCACTGTTAGCTCCACCAGTGTGTCATAGGCTGCACTGCAGTCTTTGCATCGGAACTTGCTAGCACCGGTGAACACAGACCCATAAAGTTTATTGTTTTGTCGGTAAAGCTGTACTGTGCTGAAAAGACTAGGCTCTGGGAGAAGTCCGTATGATGAGGTCTGCTGCAAAGTTTTAGCTAATGCAGCTTGGTGCCAGTCATAACCTGAGCCACCACTGTTACTATTACTGTTACTAGTATTACTGGTGGTTGTATTGGTACTAGTGTTGGTACTGGTAGTACTAGTACTCTGGGAATTGGCATTGGTGTCAGTACTGGTGGTGTTCTCATTCTGGCTGATTCCATTGTTGCTGGTGGTTGGATTGGATTTCTTTAAGTCCAAAGCTAAACTGGACCAGCAAGTCTCTGAAAGCAAATTTGCATACACAGCTTTTATTTGTGCCAAGCTGTCCTGTGGATAGGAAACATTGTCTGTGCACTGAGGATCCTCTTTCTCTTCTTTAGAGGAAGTGCTTTTGAAATGGGCCAGCTGATCGCTGTTTTCACTAAACGGCGAACCATAGCCTGCATCCTGATTAGTTGCAGTGCTGACTGGGGAGTTCTGGTAGCTTTGAGCCTCTTTGATCTCCGCTTCTTCATTGCACAAATACTCATTCTCCTGGATGTCCAGAGACAGCCCATCATCTTCCACGCTGTCTTCATCTATTTCTGCTGCTTTCAATTCCTCCTCAGGAACATATGCTAAAATACAGGAGGGGAGACGGGGGTGGGGGGGAAACAAGACAAAGTTATTGAACACACACATTTTACATCGTTGCTGTCTTCTGTACTAAAAGCAGTAACCATAAAGACAAATTTTGAAGGTACATCCAGAAACCAAACTCGCCATCACTCACACACTCCACATGCTATAAATCCACATACTCTGTCCTGGTTACAGTTTGATATCAGTGCTACCTAAGAATAAACTTTGACTTTAGCAGTAAAATATGTGCCAGGACCACAGCAGATACCATAATATCAAAACCAAAATCAAACAAAGAGCCTAGTAAACCAATTTTTATCAACTTAAAAAATGGCCTGGCACTGAGCTATATTTACTGCACTACGGATGCGCAACACGTTGCAGCTGACCTGCACCCCTCAGACCCAGGTGCTCGGAACCACTGGCTTGACCAACTCCGTCTCGCCAGTGCTGTCTTTTCCGGCAAAATGGCTTTAGCTAAAGCTTCAAGGGCCATTTCTATGTCACTGACACCTGGCTCTAATGGAGCTATATGGGGCAAGCGTGTCAGGTCAGCTGTTCCAGGGTCTCCTGGTGGCTGGCTGTACTGGGTCCATCTGAGAGCAGAGCAGCTTTCATTTTTACAAGGTGAAAAGAGAAGCAAGACGATGTTTTCTGAAATGGCTAGGATATGCTTTGCCTCCTGTTACGATCTGATGCAGGTCCTGCATTTACCGTTTTGAAAACAGCAGTCAGAAACTAAAAGTAAATATTAGAGATTAATTTTTAAAAGCAACAAACAAAAAACTTGAGACCTCCATCCCAGCTTAATTATTGGCTCATGGTAAATATAAAACTTTGCTATTGTATTGCTACCTGGTGAAACCATACAATCTTACCAAACTATGTGTTTATCTATATCAAACTATTTTTTAAACTAGCAAATGTGATATTCATGAGCAGATGGCCATTACATCAAAACATATTTACTCCAAGGGCCCAATTCACAGAAGTGGCTTACATGTACCTAAGTGATAAATGTACACTTTTATTGCAAAGCAGAAAACATACTTGTACACATTTCCCTCCAGTTTTGTAAAAGAAGCTTAAAAAAAATCACAATGATAATGGAATGTAGATCATTTATAAGCATGTCAAGGTAGAAAACATGTATTGTGAACAATTTTCAGGAATTGAATAAAAAATATGCCTCCTTGTCAGGTGAACTGTGCAGCAAGTGATGCTGAAATGTGGCCTATGCCCTTCCATGGTACAATACTGAAAAAAAGCCACAAAAAGAGACACTTCTGCTCCTATGTGATGTGAAGAAAATACATATTATCATGTTAACAAAGCTGAGGCCTTCTTCAGTTTGGGGGGGGAGCATAAGTACAAGCTGAGCTCCTTTTTGTATGCAGTTGCTAATACACTCTCAAAGTTCTTTTCTGAAAAATAAAAAGAATTACTCTTACTGTAATACGAATACTCTTTGAAACTTTTTTTCGTTAGAAAAGTAACAGTACTGCATTCTGTATTCACCTTTGCTTTTCAGTCTTAATGCAGCCCCTAACTACTTCAGTCTGATCTTTTAAGATAAAGTAGGAAGGTAGTCCATCTAGTACTGGGGTAGTAATAAACCTTAAGATGCCCACTGAATCTTTTTTATGTCCTCTAAGTGTCAAATTTTTTCAGAAGATAATTTGGTCTTTTGGGTTTTTAAAAAGTTTTAAGCGGGGTCCAATTCCTTACAAATCCATGAGGCTCGGGTGTTTTCTAATATATTTAAAAGGACTGGTGAGTACTAAGCACAATAGAAGTCACTATAGAAATCATCCTGGAGCCAAAGGCCAGGAACATGCCAGAAAAGCATTATAAAACCAGGAAAAAAAAGTATCTTAAAAAACACATTTTGTCCATAAAATGAAAAATAAAAATACAGAAATAGTAAAAGAACTAAGAAGTCAGTCAGCTTTCTAGCCTTTCACTAATGCTGCTGTTGAAACACTCTGCAGGTATCCGGGCACGGTAGTACTGCTGCAGCTCTGAACTCCAGGTTTGCAAGTAGAATTTATCCTCACAGCTACAGTCTATGATCTCTTAGCTCTCTCATTAAACACACCTGTCTTCAGTCATTTCTAACAGCAAAAGACAATACATTTTTAAGTTTCAGAAAAGTAAAGAACAGTTACAGAAGAATATGGTTTATGATTCTGAAATTACTTTTAAATAAAAAATAAAACAAACTCTGAGGCCTAAAATACATAAAAATGGACAGTTACCATCTGGCATTTTTATTTAAAAAAAAAAATAACAGAACTTAGTAATGATCAGCAGACAGTCACCAAGTAGAAGCTGAAAACTGAGGGGGCCCACATTCTGAGCTTTTATGAACAGCTATCTTCTTACTAACCCCAGTGGAACTATGCCAATTTTCTCTCATTTTCACATCCCATTATTTTTAATAAATAGATGCAAAAAACTGTTGAAGGTGCTCAATGTTGCTATAGTTGATACAGCATGTTGTAAGAATACATATGAATTACCTGCTTACATCTCTATACTTAATTCTAAATTGCATAACTATATATTTTTATAATTGCTACATAGAACCTGCTAAATGTATGCTTAAGTAGAAATTCTATTCGAGCCACTGCCCTACCTTTTATTTACCTTTATTTATTTATGACGGTGTGTTTTCTCTATTCTTGTTTTGCACTTTACCATAAAAATAAAAGGAGCTAAACCACACAAGAAACGTTAAAACTACATGAAAGGTCGGTGTTAAACTGTCAAAGCAAAGAAACTGAGTGTTAAGGTGAAATATCCATCTTTCACTTACTTTCCTAGTCTTAGGTTCTGCTGAGACTGCTACACGATTGAGTTCACTCCCTTACCAATATATATTGCAATATAAGAGTTAAGAATGTATGATTGGCCAAGACTCTGACTTTCTATGATTTCAGAATTTAAGCCAGATTCTAAAAAAAAATAATTTACATGATGTGCACACCCACATGTCTGTACAGTTGTTATCTGAAATAACATGAAGAAATAATGCTTCTTAACCAGAGAGTAATTTTCCCAAAATGTTTATTTTCTATCACTGCAATCAAAAAGATTTTATTTAACTCATTTAGTTACCATCAGATATACAGAATACCTTTTCATTCAAGACTACTAATGTTTATAAGATGAAGAGCAGCACACTCAACATATGGTATTTTGCAAGGTCAGTGCAAATCTCTAACAGAAAAGGTTTCTGTTAGAGCTAATTCAGAAGCACACAAAATCAAGAATGTTAATTTCTAAAAGCATGTATGTTTTACTAAAATTCTCACAGAAATTTGACAAATAAGTGAGCTGCAGAATTTTAAACACAGCAAAAATATTCCTATTAGAATTATTTGCAGAGACAAGTAATATTATTCTACATCGAATAAAAGCACAAGATGCTCAGATTCTCCCCTAAATTATAATAGGTAGATCAACAGACAGACAGATTTCAGACAGCGTATCTTTCTGTGACCGAGAAACTCTCAGCAATCTTCTCCAGATATTCCTGTGTCTGCAAAGACACTGCTGGTTTACACTTGTCCTGAAACCACACAAAAATACCAAGAGCAGACAGATATAAGCAGTGATCTTCCTCAACAAAAACTATATCCAAAGCAGAAGAAATTACAGAACATAATGTCAGCTTTTCTCTTCCTTCTCATTTGTACATCCACAGACTCAGGGAAATGCACGGTGGAAAAAAGCGGAAAAAGCTTCAAATCCCAGACAACTAAAAATTAGGGGGGGGGGGGAGCAGTTTATATATTTCTGTTCTTCTTATTAAGTCTTGCTAATATTTTTTTGCCTATAAAATGTGCCTTCTGGATGCCAATGCTTCCCCATAGATACACTGTCATCTTTGAGCAGTGTTAAAAGCTGTGCATTCTAATCTGAGTGGACGTGAGACGCTATACATTGTACATGTGAGTAGCCCAGCACATTGTGTTTGCTTCAGTGAGAATATTTACACTATAAATACACATCCATTGTTTGAAAAAGCAGACAGAGATCTGAAATGTAAGGATGTGGTTAAAAATATAAATATTCTCACATAAAACCTTTCTGTAACCTCAGACCTGTGCTTTTGAAGGAGTCTGTCTCTACGGAGATATTCTTTTCCATTCAAAAAGGGATTCAGTATTGAATACATTATTTTGAAAAGAACAAAAAGTAATGATTGTGTTTAACAGTCTACAAAATTAAATGTAATAAACTCTTCAAGACCTGATTTTAAATCCTCCAAATAAATAAATAAATTTATGCAAAAGAAACACCTAAGTACTGAAGGCCACAATTCAGTAAATCAGTTGAATACTGAAGTAATTTTCACTGAAATACGTATTTCATAGTTTCAACAAACAGGGATGGGTTTAAGTCTAAAATTCTTCACTAAATCAGGGCCTACTCTGGAACTAAACAATAATGGCATGATGTGAACGTTCACCATTTTTCAACAGATATATTTCCACAGTTTCTAATATTTACCCAGCCAACAGGAGACAGCAGCTGCAGAAGTTTTCACAGCCCACACTGTCACCTTGCACAAACTGCACTCTAGGCTGGGGGTGACTTCCACTGCACACAAGAACACATTTCACATCTTGGGCAAAAAAAGTACAGATAGAAAAGACAATCTATAGCCACACATCTCCCTCATTACAGAAAAATGTGAGGGCGAGGAAAAAAAACCCACTTACAGATACGCTTCCAGTATACAGTCATGAGAGTTTTACAAAAGAATCCAAAATCTCACATTGTGAGAGGTTAACATGCCTGCTGGAAGATTTGAGAATTTTCTATATTAGTATATACAAATGTTCATACAAAATTCTGGCACAGATGCTACAAATCTGTGTGTGTGTCTGTATTACAGTGTCACTACAGTGGAAAAATATGGCTTAGTTATGACAATGGCTGAGGAGCAGCACAGACTCTCAGGCAACCAAATAACCTTACTACAGTGGTTTGTGTCTTTCATTTCTAATTGCAGCAAAATGGGGAGCAAAATGCTAGAACTGCCTACCCTCTAATTCTAATGCAATGGGTCTGAAAAGTAGATAAGGTACTGTAACAAGAACAACCTCTGTGCTTCTAGCAGGTTGAATGATAACCCTTAAAGGCATTCCATTAAAAACCAACAAAAAGCTTCTTCACCTCCTTCTCTTCTCTACCCTATCCCCTTAAAATGAATGCTGCAAATTATTAGCCAACACTGGCAATTGGAGAACGAAGCAGCTTGCATGTGGGTATATTTTCACAGTGATTCTAATCTGAGAAATTTACTTGCTCTTCCCCTTCTATCTGATACACTATACATTCAAGCATTCTCATTAGTGTTCGGATCACCAAAGAGAGCTGGAGATGAATCAGTCCATCCACCCCTCCTCTCCCTGCTCTGTCGAGATTATTTCATTGAAATGTTCATTTTCATCCCTGCTGGCAACATTAGAATGGAAGTATTTAACCTGTTTCCATTACTTATACAAATTACCATTATGGGGTAGGACAGATGTTAGAATCATGCCACATAACTGACTTCCATACATTCTTTACGGGGAGGATAAGAAGAGGGAAAGCTGTTAGATCATATTATCCAGTCTCAATAATGTTCTCTCTGCTACCAGATTCATTAACTTCCAACATCAACGTTTCACTTTCTTTCTGCGTGAAAATGCTCCGTCTCCTTGAGCTCATTTAATTTGGAGCAGGAAATCTTTGTCAGAAATAATTTTTTGATCAGGTGCTCTAACTAAAGGGTGAAGGGGGGCTGGGGAAAGAATAAAG
>JANZLQ010000050.1:9255815-9263315 GCA_026212715.1 Elanus axillaris | reverse complement strand
TTCTAACACTGGTTGAGCAAAGAATATTGATTCATCCTCCAGTCTTTGCTCCGACAAAATTTCCACTTACGTAAAGGTGGCTTCTGCCTCGATAAGGTTTCCAAGTCGAAATAATGCCCACACAACTCATCTGCCGAGCCACACAACAACACACAACCTACCGCGGGTTACCTATGCAAGCTCACACGAGCGAAGCTGACTCAAGAGTCACAAATCACTTGGCCTGTGGGTGGTAAAGGAGATGGAGCTTAGGTAGATCCTTTTCCCACTTTATGTTTCTAGCATTGCCAAGTAAGTCCTTAAATAAAATGATGGGATTTCTTCTGCTTGTCACATAGTCTCACTTTCAGAGAATATATTAATCATAACAAAGGTCGGGGTTTGTGTTTGTTCGGTTACTTGGTTTTTTTGCAGTAAGTCAGACTTCTGTCTATTTCTATGGAAAAATACTTGTTTGTTTGTACAAACTCTGGTTCAAGCAGGAGAACCATGGAGAGGACTTTCAAGTCGAGTGCTGCCTACAGGATTTCCAACTTCACAAGGGTAAGGGGAAGATAAGGCCGTTGGTTTCAATACCTAACTTTATGAGGAAAAGGTGAGGATATGCCACTTGGACTACATGTTTGTGGTTTCTCCTGCCGTTTCCTCATTTACTGGATATATATCATAGCCACTGTGGTTTACCCTCCATGTAACCCCTTCTGTGATGAAAGAAACATCAATCACTCACTATGGTGGGTTTTAGCAATGTAAGTTCATGACACCATAAAATTTGGGAAGTATGGGGACACTGTGCACTGATAAAATGCCAATGTCACTTGCTTAAATTAAGAAACACATTCCCATCTGGTTTAAACTCAAATTAGGAAAGCCATTTTTTAAAAAGATTATTTTTCAAACTAAAATTATTCCCAGCACTATCACATCACATGATCAACCAGAAGGTAGCCCCACTGTCGCAAATCCAGGAAACATACTTGCTTTGCTGCTTTCATTCAAAATAATTCCTTTAAAAAATACCAAAACAAACTAAGAAAGAAACAAACAAACAAAAATCCATACCCGGCAAAATAAATAAATACAAAAGACAATTTGACTTAATTATACCAGGAACATGGAGAAATGACAATGAAAAAATAATTAATTAAAATACACTGCATTCAAGCTTTCGCATGACTCAAAATTATTAAGGTAATGGCTAAAATCCAGAGCTTGAAAAAGCTTAAACTTTTAGTGGTTTTGTCTACCAAGGAATAAAGATACCTCTTCCTGTTGCAAGCTATGACACTTTAAGGTGAGGAAAAAAAAAAAGCCAAAAGCCAACCCCCCCAAACCCTACTCTTTAACAAGTCTTTGAAATATGACCTCCTACGTCATTTAATTTTTGAAAACCCTAAGGTCATGTAACACACTTTCTCTGTCATTTGTAAGTACATTAACTCAGTGGCCATACGACAGTGAAATTATGATAATGGGCTGCTAAAATGGGTCATGCAGACACTGCGTTTCATGTTAGCTTCAAACAACAGTGAGAATATAGTCCAAATCAAATATGACAGTACAAAAGCACATGGTTTACTTTTCTCAAGGCTTTGCCAGTAACTGGGAAGGAGGCTGCAACCACTAAATATAAATGTATTAGTGGAGTTTCCCACCTATGAACTGTCCTTCTCTCCCCACCCATGATGCAGTAAAAGAAAACTGCCATGACAAAGCAGCAAACTTTTTCATAAAAGACAGTATTATCCCTTGCAAGGTTTTCCTTTACATAATACAAAGGTTATCGCTAGACAAAGCCCACATTCTTAAAATGAAAACAGTTTCATATAAGAAAACTGTGAACAACACACATCCTAACACAAAATAAAATAGGTTTTGTCTTTTAAAGTATACAATCATTAGTATGCACTCTTCTATCCGTACAAATTCAACGGATACTATTGCCTGAAGCCTAGGCAGCTCATCATAAGTATCCTTTGAAAAGCCAAGAATTAAAACATATATAATTTGATATACATACAGAAGCCAACAAGCCACAACATTAAAAATTATTATTATTGTTATGACTACAGAGTTGAATGACAAAATGATCCTGAAGTGCACGCTTCAGGGACAGTTTGTTTATGTTCCTGCTTGTATCAATCTACAGGATCCGGAATACTGTTTGCAAAATTCACACAAGCATGGCGCATCAGGGTTTGCTTGTCCTATCTTTTTTCATACATAGTGTTGCAGTTGGGAGGAGGAGAACTGCAGTGTTGAGACTCTTAAAGACGACCTCCTGAAAATGCAGGCAATCCAGACAGGATCGAAATCTGTGCACAGTTAAAATCATACAACTGCATTTAACCCATTGATTTTTTTTTACAATATTAATACTTATTAACTACCTGTAATAAAGGCACAATTTTCTATAAAAAGCCCTTTTCTCTTTCTTTGTCTTTTCTGCACAATTTGAAAACTGTCAGTCTAATAGTTCCTAAGAGAACTCAAAGCAGTAAGGTTGACGAACACAAAAGCATAGAAACACCATCGCATGCAAAAGTTAGCTGAATAGCACAGATAATTGCTTAGGTAATTATTTTGATAGAAGCCCTGCTGAAAGCTCCTGTATTTTATCATACATGTGAAGTGTACATGACCCAACTCCTACATGTGCATTATATGTTGGTTGATAACTGAATTAGTGACTTTTTGCTTCTTCTTTTGGTTCAATACGATAAATAACGTGCGCAGCTAGCTAAAAGGAGAATGGGCAACCTAGATTACCAGGCTCATATTTATTTTTAAGCAAATCGTGTCTGTCAGACAGGGGGAGAAATCAAGTTACATAATTTATGTAAGGGGTGTCCATTATGTACACAGTAATGTAGCAGTCTGTGAGAAGACAAGCAAGTAGCAGTGAGAGAAGTTGCTCTTGAGGAAGATCACATTGCCCAGCTCCAGCCTGTGAGCTTCCTGAGCCTTATGCAGCCTGACTGACAATGAGATTTAATGTAGCCTAACTATAGTAGCCTTGAGCAGAGATGCAATTATAACAGGAAGGCATAGAGAGTTTTAGTGTATTAGACTGTATCAGACTGTTGCGAACATCAGTGGCATAATCAGCAAACGCTCGCTCTTCCAGGCTCTTCCCCCCACCACCTGAAAATTCAGAACATAAGAACCTTCCACTACTAAGAACTTGAGTAAAGGTCATTTTGTTTTCCTCAACACCATAAAAAATGGCATAGCTAGATTTGACATGCATATGCAAATCAGCACAGAGGAAAAAAAAAACCTGATTTTCCTTCACACCAGATTACTGTATCTGTATGAAATGTTGATATAAACACCTTGAATAAGAAAAAAACCCACACCAGCTCTGTGGTTTAATTGGCAGGATAGACTTAACAGATGTAGCAGTGCTGGACAAGGTTATTGTCTCATGGCAGATGATAACAAAAATGTACAATGCTATACTGGTCAGAAAAATATAAATTCAACTGAAGTTGTATTTTAACATACTTCTATCATTTACACAAAAAAGATGGGGAGGTATTTTACAATAACATAGAATACTATATCCATTACAGATAACTGGTTAATAATATCAGCGTATACAATACAAAACAAATGGAAATATTTATTTGGGAGAGAAAAAGATCACCATGGCTGTTCAATTTGTAGACATCTGAGGTGTCATAATATGCAATATGTCACTTAGTGCTTTGACACGCAACCTTTCTTGGTCTTAATCAACCCTTCCATTTCAAAGAGTTTTGAGTATATGAATCTACTGACTAGATAACTGCACCCACTCCCCAAAAAAATTCAAACCATTTTATTTCACTTAGAAGATAACCAACCCAAATGTTAACTAAATGTATGTTTATACAAAGTTTAGAAGGAGAACTTTTGGCAAGAGTAAATAGAGACTGTTATTTTGACCATACTTTTCATAAAACACATGTTCATACAGAACCACAAAAGGCATACATACAGAGTAAATACATGCAAAAAAAAAAATCTGAATCCCACCTATTTATCACAAAAGGAGCTGCCAAATCCTTAACTTCTACAACCCGTTCTAAACTTCTTTTTTAAGACTTGTGATGGGTCTAGATAGATATTACGTGTACTAAAGTAACACAGAAATATACCCTAATCTAGCACTAACATCTTTAATTTGTCACTTTCATGGCAGACATTTCCAGATAGTCTAGAGGTCCAGAAATTTTATGTTGCCAGCACAAAAGCAACTGAAGTACCTGACCACTTAAGCCCACATATTTTAAAATTCATGACAGAAGCAAAGTAAATTTTACTAAAGACTATTATATAATCAATAATTTGTTCCAAACGTTTTTCTCATGGAAAGTTATGATGTTATTTCAAGCAACTGCTTATTACTATGTTATAAAGCATATTCCTCTGCAATATTCTGTTCAGGATCATGAAACCTTGGCAGCGTTATACATTTCCTCTTGATATACAGCAAGAAGTAAGAGAGTTTGGGACAGTAATAAAAAGGATTCATCACTTTAAAATAGTTTAACATCCATTGTGTGCATTAAATGTTGGGGAAATGTTTGCAGAACTACTGCAAAAGAGCTGCAAATCTAATTCTTTTCCCCTGTCTGATTGATACAATCAGGAATTCATTTAAATGGTCCTTCAGTGAGCTGTCATCAAACTGCAGCCCATTTACAGAAGGTTAGCTAATTAATGAACTCTTGATTGAAGATTAATTTGGCAACGCTTTTTAATTTTCGCCTTAAAACCATGACAAACAATGATGTATTTTAATTAGAGTGTCAGCTATAGCTGGGTGCTTTATATACATCTTTGATATTGTAAACAGATCACATCTATTCATTGGTAAATAGATAATAATGTTTAATTATCTGGAAATTAACAAAAGACTAACAATGTATCCTTATTTTACACACACAGAAATAACGTATGTCCATAAAATGAAATGTCTTATCGAAGAATGTAGATTCCACCACTGTACTTCCAAAATCCCCCTGTAACACATTGCTTTAATAAAAACTACTAAGTGCTAATTAAAAGAAAGATATGAGAGGGTGTATTCTGTACGCATACCTACAGATGTAGTAGTCCAACTATCCAGTATAAACCTGATTCTTCTACTGTAAAAATAATGCTGTCTTCATGCAAACTGTGATATTTCTGCACAATGATCGGTGATTTATTTGTGAAATTGCTAGAATGGCAAAGGCACACAGAGGTCTCAAAGCTCTCGACCAAGGTAAATAAAATGTCATAATATATTTAGCAAATAATAATGGAAAAAATAGAGAAAAACATCAACAGAAGATGCCAGGAAACAAATGAGAATGGGGAAAAATAAAATTCCTAGCATTTCTTCCCCCAAATAAACTCACTGTTCATAGTGCTGCAGCCCAAGTAATAGCAGCAAATTTAACTGCATTTTCAGAAAAAGTTCAATCACATTATTTTTCAATTTATCATTTTAGTTTTCAGTACTGTCTTCCATTTACAACTTTTTGTTTTCTTTTTCAAAAGACGTGCCTTTTCATAGCTTTTATTTTATGTGCCATGACCCCCAGCTAGTTATTCTAACCATAAAAAGGCTGCAATGAAACACCATCATTAAGTGAAAGCAGCAGTAAGTTCCTGCATATTGTCTGTGTTTTTGTTTGTGTGTTTGCTTTAAGGACAGGAAAACGGAATAGCATTTAAGATGCTCATAATAACCATGCTCACAAATAACACAATCAATATCTTGTGGTTTTTTCAGAAATCATTTTCAACTAACTTGTCTCCTAACACTGGAGACATAGAGTGCTTTCATCTGTTTGAGATCTGGCCTTTAATTGCTTCAGATTAACATTAAAATGCTATAATGCTTACCAAAAATGTCTTGGCCATAATTTCATGCATTTTATTTCATTTTAAACACTCTTATATATTAATGACAAAATATTCATCGATAACAGCAAAGATAAACCTGGAAATTAATTCAGTCTAAGAAGGTCTCACTTCCCCATTGATTATGTAGTCAGAGCTTAGTTAGGCAGGTGAAAGGTTCTGAATCAAACCAGTCATCTTCGCCTGAACGTAAGAAACTCACAGCACATGTATGCGCTTACCCAAAGAAGTATCTTTTCTTGGTTAGATTAATATGTGAGCCTTTCTGTAGAGAACTAACATGCAGAATGTTGGAGCCAGGCATGAACTGCTGAAAGAGCTTGGGGTTTTCTTTAGTTCCATCTTTGTTTTTCATCGACTTTACGGCAGGTGATGTTTCTCAGAGGTTTATGGATAGTATAATCAAATACCAGGGAGAACATGAATTCCTGAACATTTTTATAGTGCGGCCACGTCTTAATATGGAAACAAATACCAATCCTGAACAGACATCTAAACAGACATAGAGTACTCCTAATTTACACGCTTATTTACTGTGTCCCTGCTAAGTAGTATTACTGTTAGCATGGCCAGAAATCATTATCCCCTGTGGATGCATGACCTCTCGTATTTCAGTTTAGTCATGTTTTTGATCATATAGAGCACCTGTGGAAAGTACATCAACAGCTAACCAAAAAGTAGTACCACAAAAACATGCTGTGATTTGTTCTCTCATGTGACTTTGTATCTGGAAAAGAGCAGGAGAAACAGCAGGAGCAAGCTGTCCGTATACAAGCAAATGTTCCTAGACCTACCAAAACCAATGAAGAAGAAAAATGATTGCTACAGTAACTAACACCTGTGAGTAAACACAATATGCTTTGACAAAAACAAATGCATAAAGTAAAACAGATAAAGGCAAAATCAAATTCTACATTCACTGACACAGTTACAAACTCATGGACTCTCATGACATAGCACAGGTATAACAGAGGAGAGAATTTGGCCCACTAAACGCATCTTTCTTAATCCAGCAACTGTTCCCCTAACCAGGCTGAAAAAAAGAGACAAGGTTAGAGGACAAGAAATCCAGTAATGTAAAATCAGTGCCACACAAACATTTGAGAAACAGCTTTCATCAGAGCTGTCTTACCCTAGACGTTTAAAATCGTCTGTGTGAAAGGAGAGAGGAGAAAGAGGAAAATCACCTCCTTGTTCTGAAGGAAATGTTAGATTTTGGTACAATTATTTTAGTTTGAGTGGGTTGTGGAGAACATTAAAGGAAATGAACAGAAAAAGTGTTTTCATCAGTTGTTAGTTCGTGCTTGAAAAGCTCAAATACTGTTTCATTTTAATAGTTCAGTCTCAGCATTTATGTACTCCTTGGCACTGACAATGCAGGGAAAAAGAACGTGTGAGGTCACAGGTAAGGGAGGGGAGCACGACATGCATTATCGGACAGTGTTTCCCTTCCCACCACAGGAGCACAGCACAAGTTCTCATCCAGCACCTGCCGTGGAATGTTCTTCGCTAACAGCAGTGTGCTCTGGAGTACATGCAGCACGCTCCCGGCTGGGTCCCCAGCTCTTCAGCAATGGCTGAGTGACTTACTCGCTGTTGTTC
>JANZLQ010000050.1:9240167-9255715 GCA_026212715.1 Elanus axillaris | reverse complement strand
TTCAATATGGTTAAGTAGCAGTTACATCAGGTATCGCCATTAAAAAAACAAACACAAAAACAAAAAACCAAACCTCAAAGAAACAAAAAAAACCCCGCAAAGGCCACAATACAAACCATATCTGTTCCTTTTATTTTGAAAAGTGTGGTTTTGTTTAGCTTACAATTTCTGTTGCTGCTTCGCAGTGTGTTTTGTAAAACTCTTAGGACCTGCTCCTACTCCGGGATGCATATCCTCTGCAAAATACTGCCTGCCCTTATTGGCACCAAGGGTAAATCATAGGAGGTACTGAGCAAATCACAGAAACAGGCCCTTATTCACTATGTCATCTTGCTGTTAAATCTTCGCTAAAATGTGAGGGGAGACCTCAAGGCTTTGCCTTTTGCTGTTTGGTCTTTTCATAAAAAATATCAAGTATGTGGATGCCAAAATGCAAATCCGTGAGGGTTTGTGATTTCCGATCCAAACATGGATTTATTTAAACAGGGAACCCTGTAAGTATGTTAGGATACTAAAATACAAGAGGTCATGAAACTACAGAGGATACTCATTTTTCAGCAGTAATGATAAGAATATCAATACTTAGCTGGGAAACAGTAAACAAGCAAGATAGCTGGAAAAACTATTTTAACCCCACACCTGCTTACAGAAAATACTATACATATACATGACACTAATTTGCAGCTGTAATGGAAAATAAAATCTAAATTTTATGACTTGGTTCTATCCATCTGAAGAAAAATACAACATCACATTAATGGATATTCTCTGACTTAAGGAATAACAAACAATACTGTATATATTATGAAAGATTCATGGCACACATTCGGCTACCTTTGAAGTAGAAAACCTTGTATATCTAATAAAATGCACTTCTTGACTCTGGATGGGACTACGTTTACAGCCAAAAGACCTCCAGATGTTTCATACAGCCTTAACCAGACAGCAGAATCTGGTTGGCTTAACATTTCCCATCCAAGCTCTTTACACCATAATGCCCATTTTATTCATAGGAAAATGCCATGGAGTCCTAGAGTGAACTTATCTGTGTATCAAAAAGCTGACTGCTGCTCATGGTCAGGATCTTCCTTTCCTGCAATTAATCTAAAAATACAAATCTGAAATTTAAGGGTGCAGATTTCAAGCCAATGAATTACTTAAAATCTAAGCACAATTTTAAAATGCCCTGGGAATACTCATATATTTAAAGAAAGGTATATGCTTAACCTTTGAGAAATGAAGTTACTGTCTTTCTGACATGCATACATACTTGTCAACAGGACTCATATTAACATCACAGGAACACACTCAGATGTGTTCACAGTTGCAAAAAGAGGACCTGAGCCCCACTAACTACATTAGAAGCCACATAAAAATGAGCACCGCACACTGAAAACTATCAGAGACCGTTACAAAAAAAATAGAATTTCCTCAACTGGTTGAAAAATAACACACAATAAACCAAGTATCTTGTTCCAATGATGCTCCCTAAGAATAAGCTTGCTCTTGGAAGAATTTCAGTACTGGAACTCAGTAAAAATAATATGCATGTAATGTTTGTGTTAGACTTTTCTTGCCTTTAGAGTAATAGTCACCTAGTCTCAAACTGTTTTAATTCTGCCTTGAATGACTTAAGGAAAAGTTTTAGTTTAGAACAGCTGAAAGTAACACGGTCCCTTTTTGTTTATTTCTGCGTTCATATGCTAGCATCAAAGACACTGCTAAAGGCTGGGAGTATTAGAGTTTAGTTTACTGCCAGAGCTTGGATCAATAAAGGAGAGCTTTTCCCATGTATCTTACCAAACCAAGGTCTTCTTGCACTTGCACAGTGCAAAAGAATCCCACCAGTGTCCATAAAAGGGGGAATTGAGATCCAGGCACCTAGTATTTTTTTCAAAAGATATATTGTCCATATTGTTAATCTTCATTTTCAAAGAGAGGTAAAGAGGAAGAGGCAGCGTTTGGCACAGTCTATCACAGCGTTAACCAGGGGAAAGTCAGCCTTGGGGCTGGCACACTCCAGAGCAGAGAGTTCCCTCCCTGTTGCCTGCTTTTGCCCATTGCAGCTACTTCTTTAATGTTTACCTGCTTCCAAACAACAAGCATTTGTCTGTATTCCTGAGCTTAATAATTATAATTATAAATCAATGTGCATTAATAAAATAAGTTTATAAGAGCTTAGTTGGCTTGCTATTTACGGCATTATGAAATACTCACATGTTATATGAACAATCCCAAGAGGCTTCTATTATCTATACTTTGAATCATTTTATGATTATCATCTCATAATCATTTCAGAAGAAACAGGCAAAGTAGCTTTGTAAACATCTATTTAATTTCTCAGTATTGTAATCTGGAATTTTCTCTCCCCTGTCCCACTATGGATATTTAAAAAATAATAAAAAAATAAATCCTCTGCCCAGGTTACAGGGCATGGGAAGAGACATTTTGGCTCAAACATGCATGACAGCATAATATTAAGGACAGTAATGTAGCCAGCTTTGCATGTCCTCAAGTATAAGGGCAGCTCTTACTGAACAAGAAGCATGCCTTCAGGTGTCTCCCAAATGCCTTGATGGTTGATGCTTCAACATAAGGATGATTAAGAAACCACACATCCTACCAAAATACTGCACTCTAAAACTTGGAATAAATTCCCCTTTCTCTAGCTGCAACATTTCTGAGCAGGGCTTTAGCACTCCATTATTGTGAATGTTTTTTGGCCCAAGGCAAAAAATATTGACAAAGTTCCACCTCCAAGACAGTTATTGTCTCTGTATACTTGATAGCAGCCTTCAGAAGTTCACCTGCCAGTATTAAATCCTTGGTTTGGGTGAGAGAAGTAAAAATTTGCTAGCATTCCAAGCTATTTTACTGTAGCAGCAGCTACAGCAGCAAATCAAATTGTTCTTTCAATTAAACCAGTTCAGTGCCTTAGAGAAGAAAGATCTAGCCTTCCTCTTCTCCAAAAAAACTGCAGTTTATGCCAAGTCTGAAGTTTTTACTACAACTGAGAGGAAAAGGCTCAGATGTTCTTATGCTAGTGGTCAATAACCCACGTCACAAACCAAAAAGCATTTCAGGCCATTTGCATATAACTGACAGTCTTTGCTAGAAGCCTGTGACACTGAAGTGGGCTAAATGCCAAGGTCTTCAAGGAGGCCAGCACCAGGTTTGAACCTTCCTTTTGTCAGCAGCATGCACTAGCGGATTTGCTAGAAACTGGCAATACACTGGAACATATCAGAGAGCAAGATCCAACAACGTGTTGTGATAATGTCCCATATTTAAGCAGGCCAGAAAGAGCACTTCGAGACGTACTAAAGCACCTCGATAGGAAGCACTCAGGCAAGCAAAACGGGAGCCTTACACCCAGGGCGTTATAATAGTGAGGGAAGAAAAACTCATTCATAGAAAACAAGTATCACGATGACTGTTCTGAAGCAAAACACTGCGATGCAAATTTAGCTGGTTCTCACTGAACAGCAAAATAACTTACTTTTTTACATCCCCCGCATAAAGACATCTATCCAAATACACAGGAACTGCCCCTCATATGCACAGAGTTTGTTTGCACATGGGATGCAGAGTGACAGCAATGCTTTACCTTGCTCTGTTTTTCCTTTTGGGTTGGTTTTTATTTTTTTTTTAAACAGTTTTCACTCAGTGGAAGGACTGGGGAAATAACTAAGGTGGCATCTGCTAACAGAATATATAACTGTCACTGTACCACAGAGGGGACTGAAAGAACTATGTGGCAGGATGCCTTTAAATGAGATGGCCATGGCTACACAAGGATGGAAACCAAATGACCCCTCGTGGGTAATCTATCCAGGTTAGAGAGGAGGTCATTGCAGGGGCACTACCAAAAGGCATGCACTCTGCATGGGAAACCAAAAGAATGTCAGAAACCAGAATTTTACAGGCTTTAACTTCAGAGACAAAAAACTCTTTCCCTGATGCTTTTAAAAAGAAAGCTTTAAAATACCATAACACCAAGCCAACATCTTAGTTTGAAACAGAATGTCAAATCTTCTACTCTTCTGCAAACACTTCATACTGCCATCATAGCAGGAGACAGGAGACAGCTCCAAATCACGTATCTTTTATATTGACTCTACCACAAACCACTTTTTCTGCAGCTGTGCAAAAATGTGGCCTTATATTCAGAATGAACAGATACTGCCACCTGCCCAGGTTCAGAATTACACTAGATGAGTTTATGATGTCCAAGCTCTACCAGAAACAAGCCCAGCCCTTAACTCTCACTCAATTTGATGGAAGTTCAGGATGCTCAGTATCTTGCAGGATCAGGCCTTATGCTGGCATAAAAATGTTATGCAAAACTGGATCACTACATGGAGAGCTATTACAGTTCTTGAGAGGAGACTCTTCCCCTTTCCTTGTCCCAAATTTGCTCAGTAGCTAAAATTCTAAGGGTATCTCACCTGTTTTACCTATACAGTATTTTCACTGGCCAACTTTAGTATGTTTCTGAAAGCATAAATGTTCTCTTTCTCTTTTCTAATTAATATTTCTACCATCTTCCTCTCCTTCACCATTTTCTCCACCTCTTCAGTTACACACACAAACACACACAGACTCCCCCATGCCAAAGGCAGAGGAGTGAATCCAGCTTCTCTTCACTGATTATGGGCCTGGTTTTAATTTGTGCAATAGTCCTTTTGATAACAATGCCTAGTTAAAACATCCATTAAAAGTCTGTATCAGTCATTTAATGGAGGAGGAATCTAATAGGGTTCCATTGGAACTCCTTCATTAACTTTTAACAGAATTCTTTCTTATAGTCAGTGCTGTAAAACAGGGATATTTCACAAATTTAAGACCAGCCTCATTCTCCATGGGGTGATAGTTAGGTCACCACTTCCCAATCTTTTTTTGGGTAACTACATCAGTTCACCATTTCAGCTGCAACAATCAGTCTCTTCACAACTTATTAATTGCAGCCGGTACTCACTTGCTCTCACTAAACTCAGAATAACCAAGTGCCCAAAAAGTCCCAGTTGCATATAATAAAAAGCATAGCCACCAGTTTCTAAAACAACGTATTACCAACAATCAACAACAAAGGACCAGATCCACCACGGTAATTACTGATCCGTCTAGCTTTTATTCAGGAACCTAAACTCTCAACCACAGTGATGAGCTGGTGTCTAAAGAGATCTTGGCACTAAAAACTACATGGTATCTGTACTGGTATATATAGCAGTTGCTAGAAGAAAGAACTGCTGTATAGGCAGTATCTCCTTCCACACTGAGGTTTACTGGGAAAAAAACAGCAAACAAAACTGAGACCACCTTCCTGCATTCATTAGCTGCTCTATGCTGTTACAAGATTGTCAACTTGGCAATTATATTATGCTCTTTTGTAAGTAAGTATCAAAATCTTTAACACAGGCAACTAATGCTAACTTCATTTTACAAGTGCAAAAGCTAAGGCACAGGAACAGAGTCCAGGTCTTCTAATTCCCAGCTTTCAAGAGCGATGTTGAAGGCACTGGGAATTGGCAGTGTTCCTTCAGGACTAGCTTAAAATAAGGGAATATTCTGCTTCTTGGCCAGACTCTGAATGGTGGAAGTACAGTTTAACTCTCTACCATGACGGATCTCCCTCAGCTACAGAAGCATGAGGTACAGGTGCATGCGGGAAATGAGAAGGGATTTACTCGGGAGATTCCAGCCCGAACAAGCAAATCGCCGTAATGGAACAGGTCAGGACCCCCGACTTCCACTGCCGGCTTCAAATCCCTCCACCCAGAGAAAGCAGGGGGAAATATTGTTGAGATTATCCTCCTGTCACACTTTCAGAATTAAGAATTTCATTAATCACTGAGGAGTTCAAAGATCCTGTAAATCTGATTCTGTTCGCACTTCCACCAGTTTGACACTGATGCAGCTGTGAATCCATTCACTGCAAATGAGGTACCCCAAACTGCATATGCATAACTAAGACGAATCAAGTTTGTAAGTGTTATGATTTTCTTAGTCCCAACCAGCAGTTTCAGCAAACTTGAGTAGGAGCCCTGAAATCAACCTGGCTTGTGCAGTAGAGCCTCTTCAGGAGAAAATAAGAATTAAGGCATTTTTTTTTCCCATTACACCCTGAACAAGCTTTAAAAAAAAAATCAAAATGCAATAAAATGTCACCAAGATACATGTGGTTGTATACACACCTTTCTCAAGGAGTAGAATCATTCAGCTTTTGGTCTTGTGCTTCATGACACTCTGAACCAAGCAGGTGTTTTACTACCACCCTACACAATTTTACTCACAAGTTTGTTTATACATAAATAGACACACATGCACAGATACTCACAAGTTTTTCTCAGGCTTTGTAATACACCCCAGAAGCGCAGACAAAAAATCAAAAAAGATGAAAGAACAGTGCTGTCCTTCTTCAGCACTTTTATTATTTGAAAAAAGACAAGAAGGAGAGGTTGTGGGAGCATAATTTTTTGTTTCACCCACTTGTTCATCATGGCCAACACTAATGAAGAAACTGAAATTATACCTAGGAAAGGCCGTTGAAAATAGGAAAATGGGAGACCAAGGCACAGACTTTTTAACAAGAAGAAAAAGGGTCTCACCAAAATATATTATTAAGAAAGAATCAATTGCTCTACATGTGAAACCACATAAGCTTCACCTAAGCTTTTGGGGAACTTTTTTTCACCTGTCTTAAGAGCAGAACCACTGGAAAATGCAACCACTAGATCTGAATAGAATAGTAGAGGTTGTTTTCTCACATAGGAAACTTGTGACAAGAACATATCACAGAAAAAACTTAAATCTGAATTTAGCCATTCAGTCTTAGGTTACATCAGGACTACACAATGAATGCTCTCCAACCCACTTTCCACCACACAGCTACACTTGTATCTGCCCTTCCCTTCCGTAGCTTACCACCCCTTACTGCATCCTTGAAATTGCACATCGTCATTGTACACCTCAGCATCTCACTTGCTGAAAAAGTGGCAGAGAGAGTAGCAAAGTAGCAGATCCCTGGTGCAACTGAATCAAGAGCATAGAGACAAAGGTTGGTTTAGAGAAAGTCCAAGACACCTTATTTTCTTTGAGACAATTTTCTTTGGGAAGCAGGGAAATCTAATCCTAGATTTATCCTTGGTGGTTTAGCATGCTAGTCAAAGATGAAGGCTGATAGGATGAACTGCTGGTGCAAGAGACATCTAAACTACTTCAATGCTAGCATGCCAGGCAAAGACTACGTCTGTAAGTACAGAATGGCAAGTTTCTAAAGGAAACGCGTCACTTCAGAATATGTCACTGTACGCCTGTACAGCAGCCACACTGGCGCTCAGGCACAGAGCACTTCCAAGGAACTGCATTTAGTTTGTGAAAAGAGGGGCAGCTAAAGCTCAGCTCATTTCTAAGAACAAGTTTAGCTGCACCTGGTGTAGACTGTCAGTGAAAGCAGATGCATGCTATGAAGCCGAGGCTTTGCGCGGAAGCAGCTGAGGAATGGAGATGTGTTCTGTTTGATGATAGGAGAGGTAGTCCCCACTGCTGTGAGAGTGGTAGCCTTCAGCAGAAGGGCAGCAACAAAACAGCGGTGGTAATAACGAATTGTCACAGTTATGTTTGCTACATCTTTGGTCTCAGCAAACGTACCACAGTACTGACAGCGCCATAAACTCACAGGCTTTGGCAAGATGCATATAAAATACAAACAGGCAACAATCAATCAAAGGCGTAGAAGGATGGAAATGGGCAGGGTGGCACTGTGCTGAGGAAGAGGATTACAGAGACTATACATTTTGCTGAATTTTCCCTAAAACTGCTACACGCAGTATTCTCCAGTCTAGAAACCCTCTCTAGGAGGAGTCAAAAGAAGAAATTAGATCATTTTTTTTTCAAGTGCAAAGCATTGCAGGGATGCTTCTGGTTCAGTCCTTTATTTCTGTGTGCTCTTTCCATACAGAAAATACAGTACAAAGGGACGAAACTCGGAAGATGTATCTGATCTAACCAAAAGTTAAGTTGGAAGTACAGCACATGAAGGAGAGCTTTCGACGTGTAAAACGAACACTTAATCTGAGGAACTGGGCCGTTCAGCTGAGGAAGGGAACTATACTTCAGGATCTGCTAGAAATTGGAAACCTCCTAAAAGCAGATGCTGCTGATCACTTAAGTGAAAAGAAGGAAAAAAGATTAATGATTAAAATTTACCTCTCTCCCAGATAGATAATAGGTTAGATGACGTGTTTATTTGGTCATCCAACTAAGTTTTTACTCCATCTACCTGATCCCTAATGAAGCAAATCAAAAGTTCTAATGAAGAAGTACTCTTTAACTATGATGTCACTTAGCAAAATACAATATAAATCATATGCTACACACTGCCTGTAACAGACTACATACAAGTGATCATCTTTAAAAGAAAGGATGAGAAAAAAGCAGCTCATCATGGGCTATCAGTGGAAAAGGAAGTTAGCTGGAAGCTGCCTCTTCTAGAGGGATAGGTGTGATGTAGTGAGGGACAGAGCACTGTGGCAAAACTTCACCTTCATAGTGTCTCTCCATATTTTTTACTCCACATTAGCTGCCTTCATGATGACTGTATACTTTGGGAGTAGAGTCTGTGCTCAGTGCTTATAAACAGCATCTAACTGAATGGGCTCTGATCTTGACTCAGAGCCTCTAGACAACAAAATGCTTGTTTCTCAAATAAAAAATAACAAAAGCAATTTTACAAAAATATAAATGTAACTTATACACAAAGCCAAAGACTGCTTAGTAATCTAGCTAACAAGAAAATCCAGGATTTAGATGTTCATGTGATCTGCTACCTTTAATTCAAATAAACCAGGCAAAACCACCCAAGTGTATCTGATGCTCCATTTGTCTTGAATACAAAGTCATTCCCACTACATTACTCAGTCACATTCTTATCACTTGAGCATTAACTTTATTCTAAGATTCCATTTCAACACGACTAAATGTAGCAGACACCAGCAGGATTGCCAGAGATACATGAGCATAAGGCTAATTTTAGAAATTTGTTTAAGTTTCTTTTCTTTTTTTTTTTTTCTTCCTAGGAATGCTTCAGTAAAGGAACCCACCAGCTCTGGAGAGCACCAAAATTCAGAACAGAGGCATGCCTCTGCAGGTTCATAAAAAATTCTTCATGTTACACAGAATACCACCACCCTGTAAATATAGAGACCAAGGAGTCAAAAAAAAAGGTACACAGAATATTGGATATACCTCAAATGCAGAAACACCTGTGCTAATTACATCACTGACACAAGTTAAGTGCACAGTAATCAGACGACAAAGTGTTAACAGTCAGTGAGTTGCCATGTAATTACCGTTGCATCCAATGGAATTACGCAGTACTGTATGTACTGCATTGTTCCTGTTATTATGTGGTAACTATCAAATTACCACATGTCATCACTGTAACATTAGGTTGATCCACTATGGAAATTCATTCTGTTCAACAGCAGTCTAAATTCTTCATTTTGTCCCTCTGGTGATGTGGACAGGTGGATTACGTACTGAGCTATACTAAAGGTTAAAGGACTAGGTTAGGCACTTCACAGATTAAACCTGATCAAACAGCCTGATTCTGCCACGTTTTCCCACTTTGGATTTCATTACTCTACTGCAGATGGGATAATACTTGACAGGGTACTACTATCTGTCCCAAAGTGATCATTTTCTCCTTAAATTTCCTGTAAAACCTACATCAACTTTTCCTCTCTACAGCTATAGTAGTTACTATCTTAAAAAAAATAGAGTAGAAAAGCAGGTTTTACTTGCTGTAAATGGAAGGGACTCAAAGATGTCAGGAGATCCATTTAGGACTTACACTGTTACTCATCTATTTTACTGAGAAGACATACAGAAAATAATACTATGATGGGAGGAAAGAGTATTAGGAGTTTTTTTAAAGAGACAAACATAAATAGACACATCATGATAAGCTTTGGTTCACACATTTTCTGCATCTATATTTCTGTGGAGAACAAAATTAAGTGTTAGAAGTGTTTTAAAATAACATTAGGAATACAGACACAAGTCTTGGAAACAGCCCAAGCGAGGGAGCAAAACTGCAAGTGTAGCTCTCAACCTGGGAACCTCCCACACCACAACAAACTCATTAGCAACTGCTAACAAGCCACCTGGTGTGAGCTACATGATAAGTGAAAATACGATGGCGAGGATGTTATGAAAATGGTTATCACCCATCAGTGTATTCACTACAAGGAGTATTTTGCACATGTATTTTACATTAACACTTGGAAGGTGCTCAGATGTTATGCGAACAGGAGCCCACACAAGATCCTGCACAGATGACACAGTGGTTTCAAGGGCATGGGATTGTTCACTATTAGCTTCAGTGACATCTAAATAGGTGCACAGCCAAATTTATACACAAATGAAAGTCAAAGGCGTTAAAGGGACAAAGACAATTGGGTAATTATGTAAATAAAATTTGAAATATTATAGAAGTTTTATCAAAATGAGGAGAGAGTCTTTTCTTACCATGATTAGTTAGCACATAGCAGAATCCCTGAGAAGACAAGACAATTACTGTTTCACACAGGTTAGCAGAGTAAGATATACCGTCTGGGGAAAGTAAGATTTATTGACAACTACCATGTGTCATCTTCACCAGGAGTGGCCTCAGGTTTGCAAGTGTGTCTGAATTAACATAGAGGTAAAACACACCTTTTTCTTCCTTCTGAATAAAGGCCTGAGGTCTCAGTAAAACCCATGGTAACATTTTCTCTGCAGGACACTTCCACCTCAACAGCTGCAGCTCATGGTTGAGTTCTTTGAAACAGTCCATCGATAGGTAAAGGTAGTCAGTCCTGTGGCTACATCTGGTAAAAAAGGGCTTGAAGGCAGCTTTTTCCCCAAAATGGCTCACTTCCCTTCCCCTTTGCACTTCTGCACAGAGTGTTTCTGACCACTTGCTACATCTCTGTCAATCTGCCAGCAGCTCTGTGGCTCAAGACTACAGCACTGGAGATGCATGCAATTTTCAAGTATCAGGAACTAACAGCAAGTCAGCAACTGGATGTTTATTGATAAATCATGCATTGTTGTCTCTTCAACAATTTACCTCCAACCTTCTTCAGTATTTTCTAGAATCTCTTGCAGAATCCAGCTCCCCTTATATGTCAGTAGTTTCAAAGTTGTTTAATAGGGAACGGTGGTCCGTGGAGCCAAATGACAATTGGAAGAAGAAACCCTTGCAAGCGATTTCAACAGAAGACCCGAAGCAAGGAATGGAAACAGATTCAGGTCCTCGTATTACATCTAGGTTGTTCTTACACTGTCAAATATAGTGCCTCCAAATCACAAGTGATATTGCTCTGTTTATAGTAACAAACATGGTGGGACGGTGTACGCATAATTCAAGAGGTTTCATCACTGTGTCCTCTAGCCCCACTCTAAGGGGACATAGGAAAACAATAACAGCGTCCTAGCCTTGTTTACACTACATCTTGCATGATTTACTAAGCCAGCAATGAGACATGCACCTAATCAACTGAATGGTAGCCTTTTACAACAGTTTTGCTGCTCAATACCTACCCCAACTCTAAACATGCCCATGAGACCGAGTTAAAAAAGATCTGTGTTACTTAACTTGATGTCACATCTGAGAAACTGCCCTGCTAAAAACCATTTCTGTACAAAGAACTTCTACGTGAGCACGTGAATATTTATGTGATGCAATGACTAGCATCCCCAGCACTGGGATCTTCCCAAACATTGCCTTAAACAAAAGCTTTGGGGCCAATGCTACCTGTGTTGCTCATGGAAAGTAATGAACAAGTTATGGGAGAGAGGGAGAACAAGGACTTTGTCTCTTTAATTTTGCATGCATGATAATGTTTTTAACCACTAAGGTCATACCTGCATGTGATGACTGACAACTTTTCAGCTTGATTCAAAGCAAACAGCTGTTGGTTTGATTGCCTAGCAACTAAAAGTTGATGGATGACCCTTAAGATGGATAACTACCATAAATCACCTCATTCAGACTCTCAGGAAAAAAAATTAAAAAACAATGGTTTTCATGACATTTGCTGCACTCCATAATGTGCCATGATAAATTTGGCTGCCTTATGGATGCACAGTTGTGGCTGCTGAAATTAGACACTTTTGTTTTCTGCATTCTGCACTTCTTGTAGCCCCCTCTGTAAGGTGTGTTCATATTAATATACTCCACTGTCAGAAGAAAGCAGAATACCAGAAGCTACTGTCAGTCACCACAAGGCAGGGAGAATCTGTGTTGAATCTCTGCATCACCAAACAGCTTTTAATCAGGAAACAGCAGTCTTATATCATAGCTATGGCACCGGGCTACATGCATTAATAATGGTTACAATATATTTAGTGTAATGACTTGACCCCGGTCAACATTATTGATGCTATGATTAATATGAATTTGATAAACTGCTTCCTCTTTGAAGACATTTTGTATGTTTCTCAAGCAAGAGAAAAATACTTTTTATGTTTAAGTAAATATAGCAGGCCTTCACTGAGGCATTCTGATCTCAGCTGCACAGGTGTAAAAATAGATTTCTCAGGATTTATACTAGTGTCCCTGAAACTGAAATCTGGACCACGAGAGAGAGGGACGGGGAAAAAAAAAAGGGGGGAGGGGGGAAGATATCCTCATTATTATCTCATTAATAGAAGGGGAAAAAAAAATCCAAAACCCCCAAACCATGATTCTAAATGGAAGGCCATATTCCTCCCAGAGAGTGTTCAGACAGAAAGGGAAATTCCCTTTTATTGTTCTAGATAATAGGATTTCTCTGTTTGTTATGTACAGAATACATATGCATTCAAAAACAGATGTTCATAATTGTTTCCATTGTTTGGATTTTTTTTAACTCTTGAGCTTGACTATTCATATGAAAACTCTCGCACTGAATTTGGTTTGCAACAGCAGAGTGATTTCTGGTTTTCTTTAAAGAAAAAAGAAGAAAGGAGGAGATATTTTGGTGCAAGTTTTAGCACATCCTTTGGAAGTACTGCTTTAAAGGCTAGTATGTGAGGAGTTCACCAGGGACAAGCGTGGTAAGAGCTACCTTCCTCTTCGTAGATACATATTAGCCCACATGAATAAACCACGGTCCAATGCAATTTTTTTGTATGATACAGTAATTACCAAACTGCGATACACAACCCACTGAAGGGGGGCAGGTCAAGAGAGACCCAAGCTATGATCAGAGGCATGAAAAAGAACTCAAAAAACTGAAGCAGTGCAAAATGGGAGGTATCAGTGGAAATCAGAAGATCAGATGGAAATGGAAGATAAGCAACTTCACCTGGGGAGCGGGCAGTTACCTGAACAAGTAACTGGGAAAACGATGCTAAGGGAAGAAATTTTCAAGGTGGGACTGAGCTGTCAGAACATGTGGGGGAAGCGTGCTTGACACCTGCTCACACTGTTATCGAGACCTATGCTACAGGTTTCAAGAACTTCCCCCTTTACTGAAGTCAGTTGAGCGTTTTCTGAATTCAAGTTAATTCACTTCTAAAAAAATCAAAAGTCATGTTCCAAAGTGTGAAACATTCTAATAAATTCACGAAGCACACAGGTGTGCTCATGGTACTAGATTAGAAACAACACTTAGCTGAACCATGCCTTCAGATTTTCAGCAGGTTGTAAGCAGTTTTCTAAAATGTATATTCTGAAAATATGAGGTATGTTTTCCCCTTCAAGATGCCGATCTACGTTTCTTAATTTTACATAAAAGTGGAATGTAAGCACAGTATGCATAAGGCTGTTGAGGTCTGCTGCATTTCTCAACAACCAAGAAAGCTGATGCTCCACCAGGTACATGCGCAATTTACTGGATGCTCCACTTCTGTAAGATACCTCAAGCAGTTAAGTGAATATGTAGTTTAGATGCTCTTTGTCTCTCCCAGAAGAGATGAACATGGCAATGTAACAATGCTAGTTGGAACGCAATTTATTTGGAGCTTCTGATATTTCAGATCACAGCACTCTATAATCAATATTTTGCATTATTCAGCCACAGTACCCCTTCAACTGAGCACCTAACTAGTGTAATTCATACCAACAAAAGTCTCAAGTGCACCTAGATATGTTTAGCATAAAAGCACTTATATACATATAACATTCAGACACAATCTCTATTTATTGTCTCAGCTTTAAGTCTAGGATGCCTCTGTGAGTGAAGGATCTGCTAAAGAGGACAAGACAGCATGCTGGCCCTTTAAAACTGAAATGCTTGTTTCCCTTCTGTAAGAAAAGTAAATCATGCTATAGTGAGTGGAGCTTTGAAAAAGCATCCATCCATTAAAGTTCATGGATCCTCGTTTCCAGATTGTCCCTCCCCTGGCTGTGTCTCAAGTTACAGCCTTGTACAATCCAAGTCTAAATAATATTCACTATGATAAATGACACCATAACTCCGATATCCACAATCAATCTTTGCTTTAAAGATACATCCATCTTCAATAATGTTGATGGGGATTCTGTAAAATGGGAAACGTGACTGTTTTCCCGACCTCCTAACAGTGGGGGAAGGAAGCTCTGAGTGATGGCTGTCAGCCCACATCTGGCTGCAAAAATAAATTAGCCTTATGTAGACAAATGAAAGGACCAGCCCTGACTAGAAAACAGCCACTCCTGAGCAAGGGCTAATTTATAGGACTCCTTTCTGGAAAGTTCCTTGCTGAGGCTACAGTCTCCTTAGCTATCTCTTTAAATGATATCTGATGCTGTAAATAACTTCAGTGTGGTAGGAACTATGCAAAGTACAAAGAGTGATTTGGTGGGGGAAGGGGAGGAGACAATAACTTTCTCACATTCTTTGTACATGATCAAGATGTAAAATTCAGCCACTTAAAACACACTCATGCACACACACATGCAAACAAAAGTTTTGTTCCAGCAAAAACGTTGTTGTATTTTGAAAATATGCTCTTCCTCATTTGACAGGAGATTATTTTCTGCTTTAACTCCTTTGTCATCTCCTGGGCTGCGGGACTGAGGCAACTACACTACAGAAATTAAACTATTCTGTGCAAGTGACACCTTGAGGTTTGGGGATTCTTTTTTTCCCCTGTTAAATGCTATCAAGTTTTCTTTCTCCTCAGCTTGCCCCCTCCAGCTGATAGACAAGTTTCAGGAGGAGCACAGCGAGTCCTACCAGGTCAGTTCCTCTCTGCAGGTGCTGCGCGGCTTGGATGTCGTGAAGTGGCATACAGAGAAACTACCTGCTCTATGCATTTCAGCACATGGTTTGAGAATAAACCAAAGGAGAATTTAAAGAGGAAGGTGGAAGAAGACTCCCTCTTTGTCTCACTCACTGCCTTACACGAAGCACAAATCTCCACCTGTGCATAGGACAGTGGCTACCCTTTTTTCATGACTGAAATGCTTTATTACCTTATTCTTTATGTCTTTGACCTTGTCCTGCTGTAGAAAAACGTAGGACTTCAATTCTTATAGCGTACAATATATGGGATTTAAAAAAAAAAAAAAAAAAAAAAAAAGTCCTTTCCAGGAG
>JANZLQ010000050.1:9174934-9203822 GCA_026212715.1 Elanus axillaris | reverse complement strand
GAGTGGGGAAGGAATGCCTTGCTTGCTTTGCTTGTGTGTGCGGCTTTTGCTTTCCCTGTTAAACTGTCTTTATCTCAACCCAGGAGTTTTCTCACTTTTACTCTCTCCCGCATCCCACCAGGGCAGAATGAGCGAGTGGCTGTGTGGGGTTTAGTTGCTGGCTGGGGTTAAACCATGACACCTAACTATCACACAGTAAGTGGAAAGGCTGAACAGCCCCCAATTCTGACACTTGCACATCCAGCAACATGCCTGAAAGTCTGAATGTTTTTTAAAGAAAACAAGCATATTTGCACTAAGAACCTGTCTCACTCCAAGAAGATACAGTCTCAGAGCACTGTGCGTGAATTAGTCTTTTTGTTCAACTCTGTATTTTAAAAAAAAACCACCAACCCTAACACTCAGTCTTATCCTCTACCCCAAGGCTGCCCTGGTTCTGTGCCTGGCAAGCCGGCTTTGCTCTGAAGCATGCCAGCTCTCCGTACCTTGTATATTTTAATGCCGACACTGATCTTCAATCAGCATTGCCCTGGCCTTCCAGTGAAAATACGCCAAAATGTCACAGGTTTCCAAATGAAATGCAAATACTGAACTTTCTGAAATTTACTGATAGTATTTTACTCCTTTACTGCATCTGAGCTGTACCAATGAGACACAACGGAAACAAGGGTTTAAGATTCCTGACAGCAAAGGTAAAGCTCTTTGCACTTGCCACTCCACAGATGTCTCAGCTGGATGGTCTGTAACACCTCCTGAGAAGAAGATGAGTCCTCTGCTTGCTCGCTCGCTCAGCATAATGAAAAGAAGAGATGAAATAAAGTCAGGTCAGCCTACCTTTTGTCGTACGTAACTGTTATTACACAGATGTCACAGCAGCAGGTGCAAAATAAATACCTGGATAATGGAAACCATTTGCTTTGCCTTTAGCCACAGGCATCGGGTCTGATTTACTGGTGGCTGGCAGCTAGAGAGCATGGGAGAGCCAGGTCCCTATAGCCAGCCTCGCCTTTGCATACTCAGAGATGGGAAAAGATAGCCACAGTGGAAGCTGCTCTGGAGGAGACTGTCTTATTTTTCTCCCATGCCCTCCTCCCCATGCTCCCTACTATTCTGCCAGTGCAGGGAGATTTCGCAGAGCCATGAATCTGCGCTTACGCGCTGCCCTTTCATCATTTGGACCTCGGTGGATGTACACAATCTGGAGCAGTCTTTGCTCAAGGCAAACAAAGTAAAGGAGGAGAGTGACATTTCAGTCTTTCACTGCAGAGTCATTCAGGTCACTCACTGAAATTATAGACAGCAGCTCCAGCAATGTTAACAGCCAACTTTAGATTATTAACCATCCTTTGGATAGCAGTACATTTATGGTGCCAGCGCGCAGAGAATTCCTCCAAATTGCAGGGTGTCCTAACACAGCCGGTCAAACCACATGGACCTTCAGATGCAGTAAGCGGTGTAATTAAGTCTGTTTTCTCATTTGTACTTTCCTAGCAGCTCTCAAAATAGACTCTCGACCACTGGATGCTGCTCTTTGCATCAGGCTGTGAAGGGAGGCAAGAGTGAAGGGTGCCTTAACGATAGCTCATTAAGGAGACCTCAAACATTTTCTTTTATTGCATTATTTATGTTTTGGAGGATAAAACCCCACTATTTCCAGGGCAGAGTGCACTCAAGAAGCTTATTGGCCTGTAGATGGTTTCATTTGATTAGATTTAGAAGGGGGGAGGCTACAGAAATTTCTTTTACGTGCTGCTTTCTTAAAAGACCTGGGTTTTTTTCTTCCCCTCATCAGGCCATACATTGTCAATACCACTGAGATCCACCAAACTTCATTAGCCCTTTCAAATATTTCTGGGAAAGGCAGTAACCTTTTTTTCCCCTAAGGCTCTAGAAATCCTTCTTCACTGCAATGATCACTGGCATTCCGGGTAGGATCCATTTTTTAATATAATGACCTTCTGCATTCAAGCAAACAAACACGAAGAGGACCTAAACATTTAAATTCCCATGAAAAGATCATAATGCTGATTTCATGCAAAAGAGTCCATATTAAAAAAACTCGACCAAAAATAATACTGACAATGGTCATGAATGTTTATTCCCGTTCCTTAAATAGTATTTTATAGTTAGTCTAGCACTGCATTAATTACAGTCTTTCCTCGTATTCTTTCCTTATTCTCCTACAGAGCCATTCTCACTGTGTAACTGCTGCAGTACGTTTTGTTACCCATGTACAGATCCAAGAATAAATTTTGGCCCTGACCATGGAATATTCACTCACTTTCAAATGTAAGTAAAAGAACTGAAACTAATTAACTGGAAACTGCAAATACTGAGAATTCCTTTTTTATTATAGTGCAACTCCCATCTCTTTAGCTTTTCTTTCTGTTGCCTCTCTGCTATAAACATAACACTAATGACTATTAAAGCAAAAAAAAAAACACCAAAAACCGAACAAACGAAAACACATCCTCCACCCCCAACCAACACCAAAACCCCAAACAAAACACCAAAGCTGGAAGAGGCAGAGGGGATAGAAACTATCAGACATTCCAAAGAGAGCACGGGATCATTTAGGTTGAAGATCAAAGCTATGCCATGTAAGGAGTGGATGCCAGGTCTGCTCCTTGCTATGGAGAGGGACTCTAACAGAATTCATGGGCTGTGAATGGATCCCCATGTCTGTATGTAAGAATTAACTACAAGACCAGAAAACAACTGGAAAGAACTGCTCCTCATGCTCTTTTAAACCCTGAAAGTGTCCCCTAAATATTCTGAATGTGGAGAAGAATGGCATCTTGATACTAAATGAGAAAGCATTGGTTAAGTAATTAATATAAAGCACAAATACTTCCATGATGTGAAAGGGCCTAGTAGCAAAAAAACCAAAGAAACATGGGGAGGACAAAAGATTTCTGATTTTCAATATCATAGGATTAGTTTGACTGTATATACTATTCACTGCCTTTCTGAATTACAGATCACAGCGATCTCCATCCAGAAATACAATGTACTGGTATTCATCTTGTCAATGATACATACTCAGAGGGCTATTTCTCTAATTGATGGCTTCATCATTCAATTCAAGATGCATAAGGATAGCTATTGTTATCTAAAACTAACTATCATATGTTCCTATTGTTCCACACTTCTTTCCTTGTCAATAGCATCCAAGATATCCTATCTAAATCTTCAAGATAACAAAAGGAAGGTGCATTATTTGTTGACTCCACACATCACATTATTAAATGTTTGTGAGCAACCTGCACATCTCCCCACTGACATCTTTAAGTATTCAATTAAAATTGGACAAGAGTGTACACCAATACAAATAAATACTCAGTTAAATGAAGGCTTTGCATTGCATTCTTAAAGTATTCTAATTCAGGTGCTTGCTAGCAGGCACTCAGTTGAAATCAGGACAGCGACGTGAGTGTGAGAATGAACTGTGTATAAAAGGAAAGAAGGCAGATTGCTTTATGGTGGAGTCATGGCAGAGGTTTGACAAGAAATGCTTCTCCCAATACAGCTAAGCAGGGAAGGAGAACCCTATTATATGGATGAGTGGGGCCGGCAGTGGCATCTTGTCATTCTAACTTGTATAAGTAAGCAAGCTTAATTGCTCCTTGTCTTTTCAAGATGACTTTCCACCAACAATCTCATTATCACACACATATGTTTATTGCACATATCCAAGTCCCTTCACGCAGACCTGAATGCAATGAGAAGAGCAGCAATATTATGTTATCCAGTAACATTGGGTTTTTTCCTTTTTTTTTTTTTCTCTTTTTAACCAGACGGATGTGACCTGCCTTCTCCTTCTGCAACTAACAGGGTGACCAGAGGCAGTGGAACGTACACCAGGATTGGAAAGAATAAAACCAGAGGGAAAGCAAGCTGTCAAGAGAACAGTGTACTGAAGAGGAAAAATGTAAACATGACTTCTATTTACCAAGATTAATATGTAAAGTTAACATGTTTGTCATGGAATATATTAATATGTATGTTTTCCCATTATGTAGATCTTTTCTTATATTACTTATTAGAAAGGGATATAATCACAATGATGGGGCAAGAATGCCACTTAAAAATTAGGTGATGCCCAGTCAACATAATAGAACCACTACAGTGTCATTTCTGATTTAGATGTGGTGATATCAGTGTAATTGCCACTGGGAAGAAATTATAATGGCTGTTAATGGTAAATAAAATGACAAGAAGGAGGATCCTCCTTCACATATAATTCTAAGCAAAATTCAACTGCTGACTCCCTTAAGCTCTCAGTGCTGTTTGTCGATGAAAAGGAAATAAGCAGGTTTTGTGTAGCTGCGTGGCCATAAGAACGGCACTGTCATGTCCCAAGTCCAAGCATAGACACTACAGGTCTAACAAGACTTCACCACTCTATTTCCACTCAGGGGAGGTGTAGTAATGAAGCTCACGTGAAGTGAAGTCTTAACACAAAGTTAACATTATTCTCACAGAAAGCACTGTAGTGAGCAAACACAGAGATAAGGAAAAATAAAGTCAAGCGTACAATCACGCGTGTGGATACTTTTCAAAGCCCCCAGATACTCCAGCCTTGTCTGTGTAAACGCAGGCAGCCTTAAGCCATGGATCAAAAGACCTTCCTATGTTTGTTTTATATCATAAATGTGTCAAGAATGAGCTACACGAAGCATCGTTCACCCACTACACATGGCTTGTTAGCCTAGTTGAGAGCATCTTTCAACTCGTTCACACATTAAAAGCCAGGAAACCAACATTTGATTAGTAGTTCTAGCATTAAGATCAAAGACCGTATCTTCCCATCTGTGAGGAGCAAGAGCCCAGTTCTTTTCTCCTCACTCTGCCATTACAGAAGAATCAAAACACAAAGTCAACATTATATTCCACATCCCATGAATAACACAGTTCCAGACTATAAAAGCACAAAGCACCCAGTATAGCACACATACACACATTTTTTCCTAGGCGTCTTGGAAAGAAGACAAGTATAAGCAAATCTGCAGTCACATCTTCACAGTACTCCCCATCTGCAGCTATCCAAAGATCGGGGACTGCTTGATCCACAGGTGTTATCCTGGTGTGCAAAGTTACAACACCTCTTAAAAGGCAAAATACCATGTATCTGCCATTTACTCTTCATTTGGTATCTTCAAAAGCAATTGGTAAATGGTGGTGTAAGGGTCAAATTAAAACAATGCCTTAAACTAAAACCACAAAAAAGATACAGGCAGTGTGGTCACCCTGTTATTTCATTATCATAGCTATGGTTTTAGTTATCTGTTAGTCAAAGAAGTTTAAAAATAAAAATAAGTAAAAAACAACTTTAACCTGGTGAATAAACCTGTCCACTTTCAGGTGAAACCGATTTGCTAATTCAGTTCTAGCAGGTGCAAGCACTTCTGCAGGTCATTTACTCTTGGGCACAAATAGCCAAAGAGGGCAGAGGCAGTGGAAGAAGAAAAGGTACAAAAATTAATAGTGTGTAACATGTTTTATAAAATATGGTAAATTAACACAGAGAAGACCCTAGTGAAATGTCTGAACCACCCGTCTAGCGTTTTGAGGTATATAGGTTTGGTGGGGCTTTTTTGTTGGGTTTTGGTCGTTTTTCTTTTTTGGTGGTCTGTTTTACTACAGTGTATGTCAAAGGAGTGCAGAGATCTGCCAAACACCAGCTAATTGCTTTGGCTCCTTTGCATGAAGATCATCTGCTGATAAACTGTTACAGACACATTTAGACGACAGGTTTTTATAGGATGCCTGGTGGTCTTTATAATGCAACTAGTTTTATTTAGTATATGCTTTTTCTTATGCATTGTTGTTCTTTTGCTGGCAAACAATAACGATGAGGTCTGCACCCTTCAAGTGACAGAATCTTCTCCCATCTTTCCTGGATTTGAGCTCTCTTTCAGGAGCAAACAGTCATCAAAGGAAAAGGCCTGCCTAACGGTTAGTAACAGGAGTCTTATTTTAGTGCCTGTTCTATGTTTGGGAGAGTTAGAAGATGAGAATGTGGATTGAGCTGGATCTTATTCATTTGCCAGCTTTTCAAAAGATGCTAGGAACGCTTTCTTCTAGAAAGCAAAGCATCCTGATGTCCTCCAAAAGAGCCGCAAAGAAAAGCCTTCCTACGAGTTCCCGTGTTAGAAGACTCCTTGCAATAGCTACGCAGCCATGCTTGGTTAATTAATGAACCCCCCCAATTCAGACACCTCCAAGCCTCTGTTCACCAGCAGACTACCAAGGAGGCACCTAAGGACCCCGGGTATCTGCCTTTCTTCCAACAGCAGTAAGGTTCTCCGGGTGTATGTCCTCTTCCACAGGACACGCACCTCGCGTCAGGTGCTGCGAGGGTGTTATATTCCCGGGTTACCATTGAGCTGTGCTGGCACTTGCATAAGAGATATCCCTCCCATGTACCACACAGGACCCAGTCTGGTAGGCGTCCATGTCGTATGAATAATCTAGCCCTGAAAAAGCAGTGATCTGAGCACCTACCTGAGATGAAGGCAGAGAAGAGAATTAAGTTCAGCTCTTCCAGGGTGATTCAAACGCCTGCTTTTTAGAAGTGCCCTGACCACAAAAATACGGGGACTGGTTTTGAGTAGGGATATCCCTTTTTGAAGGTGCTCTGCTTGATATAAATTATATTCAATGTAGTAGGAGCCAGAAGACCTCAGACGCCCTACTCCTAACTGGCCGTCATAATCACTACACCTTAAAGTCACTTCCTTTCTCACTAACCATAATGCTTTCTTCTGCAATACCTTATTTTCTAGGATCTCTGTTGCACAAAGAGCAGAGGCACTGCTCTGCAGCCCGAGAGTCTTGTTAGTACAGAATCTGATTCACAATTTCCCACTCTGCTACTGCTGCCCGAAAGCACCTAAAGCTTTGCATCTGGGCATCTCCACAAGCATCCAAATCTTGATCCACTCACTCTTAGTACCTGCACTTGACGCAGAAGGTATTCTTCACCTTCCAGAGCAGGCTCTGGGTCCTAGATGTGCTCCAGGTACTTAACCGCCTCAGGAAACAGAGCGCAAGTCTCTCGTCTCCCATGTGACCGTGCTAACCACTGAGCTAAACAGTCTGTTCAGGTTCGCTCAGTCTCCCTGACCTAGTAAATGTTCGTAAATCCCACACGAAGCACATCGGCAAGAGACCTTGGAAGAGCCCCACCCCAAAGCCAGTTACGGAGCGTGTTGTGACAGCCCTCCGTGGCTCAGGCTGGGAATTAAGGACCGCTGCGGCTTTCCCAGGTGAATCAGCAGCAGGAATCCCTTTGGGAAGAGTGCAATTACCAGGGCTGGAATTTAACCAGAATTAACACCCAGCTCCTGCGAAAATTCCCATCCTCAACAATCGCTGCCGGTCAGGACCTTGGGTTTTGCACCTTGCTGGGAAAAGAGCAAGCGGGTGTTTTTCGGTGGGGTGCTGGCCCCAGGGACTCGGCGTGGGTCGAGCAGCGGGGGCAAGTGCTGCCGGCTGGCTTGCCCGCACCCCCCTTGGGAGAAGCTTCCCCCCAAAACTCCTGCCTCACCCCAGCCTAGTTCAGGCTGGTAACTTCCACTGGACTTTTTAACCACAGGCCATAGTGCTGTATACTTATGGAAGTACTTTATAAAAGATTTTCAGTCACACATCCCGGAGAAATACTGGGAGGCCTTGAAAACTTCGTGCTTCCCTGCTCTTTCCCACGTGCCGCGTGAGCCACTTGCAGTGCCAGCGTGAAAATGGACTGAACCATCGGCCCCGTTTTCCTGAGGCAGACCTTTCCAGGAAAAGCATTTCCCTTTGGCCGCTGCTGGCCAAATGGATATGGCCCGCGGCAGGGAGCAATCGGAGCTAGCCCCTCGGTTTCCCGCATGGATGCCTCTCTCTTCATGGAGTGCTGTTCTTCGGCAGCAGGTAGAGATCACCTGTGACTATGGAGAACTGTGGGGATAAAAATGGATTGAAAAATATTATTTATAGCTCAGAAAGAAACGTGGTGAGACAAAAAAGACCCCCCCCGTTTGAATCGCTGTGTTTCTTTCAAAGAATCAACAAAATGTAATAAGCAATTATTGTACAGCTCTCTCGCACTGCTAGTGGAAATAGTTGCACAGATTTCTTGTACAGCTCTCTCACATTCCTAGAGGAAATAGTTGCACAGATTTCAAAATCTCTCCCACTTCCTGAGCCTGAATAATCTCTGCTTTGAAGTATATTATTGCACGTGTGTCAGCTTAGATGGGTTAGTGAGCTGGCATATGACACGCTGGCAAAAGGGGCCAACTAAACGAAAACATAAAGTGGCATTATTTCTCCTGAGTGAGGGCCTGATTCAGCCCAAACATGCTGGAAACATGCCTAGCTTAAAGCAGGCACTTAAGTGCCCTGCGGAAGGAGAAGAGGGGAATTGCTTGCATGCTTGGAGTGAAGCACGTGGAGTTTAAGTGCTTTGTGGAACCCCAGCCTAAACTAATAGCATTGTATTTCTTGTTCACCGAGAACAAAAGCAAGCCAGTTTGGGATCACTCTGACCTAGATGCTATCAGAGGTTAGCAAAAATGACTGGTCAGACCTGTCAGGACTAAACAGCTGCATCAAGCAATGGGGGGGTTCTGGGGGGAGGAGGGCACTGGAGTTGCAAATGGAGAGACAGGGGAGCAGGAGGAAAAGATGGAAACTGCGTGTCCTGAATACGTATGAACGTGTGTATGTGTGTGGGGCTGTGTGTGTGTGTTCACTGCAGCTGAAACTCGGGTCTTACCATTTGCATATACACAGATCACCGGACATCTTTTGACCAACCTTTCAGAAGCAACCTTATGGCACCATGACTCCCATGCTCTCAGCGCTCCTTGGGCTCCATTTCCATAAATTACAGTACAAAAGGATAATAGCCTGTTAGCAGTCCCAGCATTGTGTGACATACAAAGCACCAAAAGCAGGAATATTTTCCTTGCCATCCTGCGCCCCTTTTGGGGGCCAGGTGTAGCCCCACTTGCAAAATGTGGTAGTTTGCCAGCAGTTTCTGACCTGATTGCAAACCTAACTAAAGCTAATTTATCATGGCAGGCTAATCAGAATGACAAGGTTGGGGAGGTGACATTCTCCAAAATCTCCAATTTGGTTTGTTTCTTTTTTTTTTTTTTTAATCCCCTAGCAATTTATTTTCTGAATAGCAAAGTTTTCCCCAAGAATGTTCCAAAATATAGTCAAGGTTAACCATGCTGTGAGCTTATTCAATATTTATGATTCTTTTTTTTTTTTTTTGTACTAGGACTTTTTGGGGACTCCAAATAGTCCATTAATCAAACAGTGACAAAATAGGCCATTTTACAATTTGTACAGGGGCAGCTTTTTTTTTTTTCTGTTCAAGAATAAAGAACCAACTTAACTTCATCAACAGTTCCTGATTAATTGTTACAAAGTGTCATCCATAAATTTTCCTTCGATCTAATAATCCTTTCAGAAGACTTAACAATATCCCCAGTGATTTGGGTTTTATTGAGGGCTGAGTTCCTGGAGAAGCAGTGACACAAATAGCTCAAGTGAACTGAGACACCTCCGTGGACAGTCTTCACAGAGTTGACAGTTCTGAAATACAATTATCAGTGTGATCTGCTTAAGAATTCATCATCAGCTCCTGCCTTCTGAAGACTTAAAAAAATACTGAGGCATACAAAGAAAAAGAGGTGATAAGAAGGCATCATTTTCTTCCAGCCTCATAACTGTAAATTGAAGAAAATTATTTTCTTTGCCTGCAGCTCATTGGCATATAGGCAGCATTATATTATAATTTCATAAGCATAAATCCTTTGAATAAATTTCAGAAGAATAACTGAATTAGAAATGCAAGTAAAGTATCTAAAAAACTTAACTGTACTAGGCAGGGAAAACTGGATGTGAGTAAAACTGGCATGGGGAGATTTACTGTCTGCCTGCTCATCCTCTGTCTGTGAAGGGAATACTCCCCCACTCCTCCCACCAACCTGATCCAGCTAAGGTAAATTTTAAGGAAGAAAAAAAAAATGTTAATTTCAACCATCATTTCCATACACAGCAGGAAAATGTGAAATCTAACCCACCTTGCTGCCTTCTTTTACAGAATTTCAGCTGTATTTCATCATTAATTAATCCTGGAGATACAACAGGCTTGGGGTTTGTTGTAATTATTGTTATTTGTTTATTTATTAGTAGTAAGCATATGGGAGATCAAAAGCATGCCTCCCAACTGTTCCCTAGCAACAAGTCAGTCAGTTATTCATACAGAAGTCGCCCAATCTTCCCACGGAGTGAATCCGGGATGCAGCACCCCTCATCGCCGTCCTCGCCCTATCCCACGGACCAAGAGATGCTGCGGATGCCGACGGTCTCCGATGCCCGGCCAGGTGAACTGCACAAGTGTCTGCCAAGGGGCAGAAATAACTCACCTCTTCTGAGAAGCCCTGGGGAACGGCTTGATTTTATAGTTGTATCATAAGACGATTGCAAGTCGGGAGATCAAAGTTAAGCCCTGTTATTGACTTTCTGTCCTCTTTGGGCGAGTACTCGCTCTTCAGTTACCCACCTGCCTTTGGGAATTTAGGCTCTCATCTCTCTGTGACTCAGCTACTCATCTTTAAAATGGGCATGTTAGTATCATATTCTCCAATATGTTGGGTTTTTTTTCCTGCGTTGTCTGTTATAATGTGTGTGTTACTATTACGGTGCATTTTCTTGATTGCTAAGACCACCACCAAATTTGGTGCAAAACTCCCAGGATTTCAACTGGAGGAGTTTCAGTATGAACCTAAGTATGAAAAGCACTAATTACCACTCAGGTTGTCTGAACTGGTGTGGAACCCCCACAACAGCACAGTTAAAGCCGTGTGTGTATTTCCACTTTGATTTATCTATTAGTCGTTCACAAAGGCAGCCTAGCTCCAAAAGCATCCCATGGGAGCTACAGAGCCAGGGCCAGTGGCTTTACTTTAGCTTGCTCCTGTCTGCACTGTGGATAACCGGATCATCTTTGCTGTTGCCCAATTTTTGCCGCAGAATCTGCAGTGCTGCAGCACCTTGTGCGTGGAAGAGATTCAACATTTCCTCCAGTTCCTCCAGCTGCCGTGCAGACTAGAGCCAAAGTATGGCAACATGAACATGTCTTTAGTGCACAGGGCAATCCGTAGCCATCACAGAGCATAGCGCTTCTCTCCTATCTTCAACCCGCTGCGTAAGTATTAATTGCTTACACCACACCTTGAATTTACTGCAGTTTCAACACGCAAAACTTACACGCGTTGCACAATGTGGGCTGCTCAGCATGCATCAACCTGAAAGACCACAGGGGAAAACACAAGAAATAATTCTGTAATATTACGTGCTATGGCTCATCAGTGGACTTGGGTAAACAAATTTACACAAGTGATAAAAAGTTTATATGGGACTTATGGTATGAATCAGATGGCCATTTAGACTAGACATGAACATTAGGCTAGAGGGGATCTCAGGAGGTCGTCTAGTTCATCTTGCTAATCTCTCTTGGGATCTCTGTACAGTTAAATTAGTCACGAACACGGAAAATATGGATCCCCTTGCTCCCAATATTACTAGAAGAAACAGCGTATATGGGAGAGTGGGAGGATCAACTTTCCTAAACTGCATAAGCCCACTGGATGATTGCCAAGGTCTCATAACCCCTTTGGATCACAGAGAAATTTCCCTGTAACACACTGCTCAATAGCTCTAACATGTTCTAGACTCTAATGGCCCTCTCAGGGAGGGCTGCTTCATGCCAGGGTTCAAACCTAGGCCCTCAGAGATTTTAGCAGATGAACTATTAAAAAAAACAAATCACACAAAAAATCTGTTTCTTTGATTCTTGGACTCTTCTCCCACTCAAGAATAACTGAATCGCTTTTATCTTGAACTATTAAAAATTTTCATTTTGCCAGAGAGCAGACCTGGAACATTTTATCCTGATAAGTAAAGCACTTGGAAAGCTCTGAGCAACTTGAAACAGAGGATTAGGATGGAAATGCTCAGCTATATATACTTAGCTACCACTCTTGCAGCTGCTTCTGTGGCCAGCTGCATCATGCACCGTGAGCACGCTCTGTGTCTTTTCGTTGCTTTCACTGAGATTTGGAGGAAAGAGATTCTAGTGGCCCCACCTTTCTGGTTTTCACATGTTGTGTGTTCAGGACCCCAAAAATAGAGCTTACCTACTGATTAACATCCCACCAAACAATTAAGCTTAAATCAATCCTTTCCCGGGTGAATCAAGGAGGTGTCCTCATATTCACCACCTCACCAAAGCAACACGATGGAAAAAGTTTTCCACGCTTGTTTTTAATAGGGATGCACAGAGGCACGCTTCTTGTCTCCCGTAACTCCTCCCTGTTTCTGCCCTGGCTTGCAGGCGTATGGGACTAGTACCTTTTGGTGGTTTTAGCTTCCCTGGGGCCGTTGGCATGGAGGATAGCAAGAGAGGAGTCAGCAGTGCCTCAGACTGTGTAGTATTTTTCTTGGCTTTTTCTCTTTTGGTCAACGAAGAGACGATTTGTATCCATCCCTGAAATGTTCCCACCTATTCACCTGAGTTGCTGTGGTCCTCGGATGACCTGAAGTGGATGCCAACTACAGACAGAGAGCATCATTCTCTCATACGACATATGGAGCCTTGTGCTTTCAGCTCTGGGGTCCGGGATTTCCACCTCCAGGACCAGCTGAGGCAGTGGCTGTCAGATGAAGGCGAATTTGGTGGGCGATGAGAAGCCATCGCAAGCTTCAGGCACTGGGAGGCTGGTACCCCAGAAGTGGGCAAACCAGCCTGTGAGCGGAGAGGAAAAGGAGCACTTCTGTTCCTGGATGGAGGTATCACTGCCCTGGTCAAGACACACACATACACACGCAGGCACGCGTACAAGCCCGGGGGGGTGGAATAACCAAACGGTGGCAAACAGCCTTCTCCCTGCACACAAAGAGCAACATCTGAACCTCGAGGCAGCCCAGCAGTTTGGGCACTAATGGAGACCACAGGGCAGCTCCATTGGCCCCTGCTCGGCACAGCCACGTCCAAGCAAAGGTGTGAAGTTTAGCGGGTGGGGTACGTGGCTGCAAGCGTGAGATATTTGTCATGCTACAAGTTGCCTTTTCTTTTTTTTTTTTTTTTTCCTGGGGAAAAATATTGCCACTTTTTTCATCAATTTAATTAGATACAATTTGTCTCAGCTTTTCTCTGCAGCATTTGTTTACTTTCTCATCAGGACCGACACAGGCCAATTAGTGTAGTGTAATTGTTTAACCTAGTCAGTGCGCTGCACTGGGTAGAGGAGTGTGCTGGTTGCGAGGGAAGCAGAGATGAAGGAGCAGTCACTGGCTGCAGTGTGGTGCAAGGGCCTTCAGGAATCGCTGACACGACACCATCCCCTGGAAGCGCAAGTTGCTCTGACATCCCGGCAGCCCCGATTCCTTGTTCTCTGTCACCACTATCATGGTACGATCAATTCCCAGAGCTAATTCTTCAACCGCACCGTGCCCAAAGCGCTGCGCAGCATTATCTCCTTCCTAGGATGCCCCCTGAAAGCAAAATCTACTGCAACCATAGAAACCAGAGGACTTAAGTGATGTGTCATGTACATGTGCCGTCTCTGTTTTCAGTACCTTTGCCAAGAACGCAATGTGAGAGCCTGTAAGAAGGTTTATTTCATTCCTTCATCCCATACCTCTGTAAAGACAGACAGAAATCAGCCATAAAATAACCGACGGGTGCTCGCTTCTCTCTCTGAGGCTACGCAGAGCAGCCAGAGGAAGGGGGCTGTGACTGCCACGAGTGGGGACGCAGGCAGAAAAAGGGTAGCGGGGCTGGTTCCGCGGCGAGCCCAATGCCGAGAGTGGTGCTCGCTGGGAGGGTGGGAAGTGGAAGAAAAGGCGGAAAGTGAGGTCCGTGTGACAAAATATTTGAAGTTGCTTTGGCTCTGTTGATCGGCTTAAGTGTTGATCAAATGCATATAGCTGTGCCATGCCGTGGAAGCAGTTTTGCATGAGCCTGTGAAAGCTACTGACTTTTTTCCCCCCTTTCCTGTGGAGAATGCGGGAGGGAAGAAAAGACCACTCAGGTGGCCATTGCGAATACACATCAGCCTTGTTTGCGAGAGCTACCACAGCTACAAAAGGAACAGGGGCATTTTTAAATGAAACAAGAACCGAAGAGAGGAAGAAAATACCTTTCCTTTTTTTTTTTCTTTTTTCCTTTTCCTTCTCCTTCTTTCGTTCTTCTTTTAAATCAGACCGATGTTGTGATTAACTTGCATTCTGCAGCACAGTTGATCTGACAGTCAACCAAATTAATCCCATTATGCAAAATCCAGTTCACAAGTGGTTTTTCTTTTTTCTTTTTTTTTTTTGCAAAATTATGTCAATTTCCCCATAAATTGGAGAGACCATGTCAGTTTTCTGTATTGCACATAGACACTACACAGTGCTGTATGTCTATATTCCTTTAATGCAGTAAGATACAAATTTTAGCTCAGTGGCACAAATTAAGATTCATAACTTTAATGCTGATCTTTCTGTTTACATGAAGCTTGTAGGAGAATTTCCATTAGTTTTGTCATTCATTTTCATTCTTGCATTTCATAACAACCAACTATTAAAAAAAAAAAAAAGGATGAAGAACTTTAAAAAATACCCAACCAGCCACCTGGAATAAAACCACTTAGTTATTGTGATAAAGGAAACATGATTTTTTTTCTCTCCCACTTCTTTTTTCCCCCCCTTCTTCCCTTTTAAAGGAATTTGCCGCCCGTGGTAAACAAGCCTCCTCGAGGCTCCCCATTGCGTGCGTGGTGTCAGGCGGCTGGAGCGGGAGGCATTTCCACAACTGCTACCCTTTTAGCTGAATGTGGCCATGCAGTAGGTGGCCAAATCTGTTTGGCTTTCACCGAGATCTGTGAATTCCCTGCATCCAACCAACTTGTCAAATTAAACCCTTGCCTGCTCTGCGCTGAAGAACAGACGTGCGATGGAGGCTTCTTGCACTCTAGCCCTTTGTCACCAGCACGCTGAGCTCTCAACATCTGCTCGCTGGACTCAGCTTTTGCACTTTGTTCATTTATAATGCACCAAACCTCAGCTTCCTCAGCACAGGAGCTAATGTGTCCCTGGTTTAAAAAAAAGAAATCCAGAAAAAGGAACGTCGGTCAGGGAAGAGAAGAGAAATTGAGGTTCTAATATCTACGTTCCTCACAGATTTGGGAATAAATATATTTTTAGGGGGGGTGGTGGGCATTGGATTGTGCTTTTTTATCCAAGTAATGCTTTCTTGTACAGTGAATTGTTGACTTTTTTTCCATGCTTTAGATTTATTAGACATGTGTCAAGTTGTCAGCCTCCTACCGCTTGCATTTGTGTCCACCTTGCAAACAGCAGGGAAAAATATTTTTTCCCTTCTCTCTCTCTCTCTTTCTCTCTCTCTCCTGTGAATGTTCACTTCTTGGCAGCTCTGAAACAAATTTTGAACAGTTGCTGTTCCTATTGATAGCAGTAGTTTGATGTTAAAAAAAGGGGTTTTTATTTTCCCCCAAGTTTCTGACATATACTGTCATATCATCTCACATCCTACCCTGATGCATCAAAACTAAACCAAACCAAACCAAGAAAGAAAAAAAAAAAGCAGAAAGAGGGGGAGGGCATAAACCAGCATGTTCACACAGCTCCTGAGCCACCGAAGAACACCCGCCCATCTGTTCACCATTTCAGTCCCTTTGTTCTATCTTTATTATATGTATTCTTCAATAAAATGAATTCCTGCTACTTTGACGACATTTCAACACATGCCTCTTAGTCCGCGTTTGAACTGTCTGCGAGGATCTCCTTGCTCCCCTCCTCTCGCTTGCTGTCAGCGGCTGGGCTGAGGAGGTACCTGCCAGCCGAGCCAAGCCGAGCCGAGCCGAGCCGAGCCGAGCGAGCCAGGGGGATGAAGCCTCTGAGGCAGCAAACAGCTCCTGGTGGCAGAACCGGGGTCTCCGGGAAATGGTTCCAGGTGGGGGATCCTGCGGAGACGGGCCCACTTACTGAGAATAAAATGCTGTGTGTTACGTGTTTGCTGCCATCTGAATTTCATCGATGTCGAGGCGCCTCTGCAAGGGGCAGGGCTCTCTGTGCAGATACTAGCTATTTCTTTCAACCCTATGGAATGAATGCTTAAATTTGATGTTTTTGCCCATTTTTAAGCCCAGCTACGGATGTCCACTCTCACACACCGAAATGCATGTATCTAACCTTCAGGTGGCTTAATTTTAGCTACGACTGTCCCTAGCTGTTAGAACTTGCTTTCCTGACTCACCTCCTCCTGTTCCAGCCATGCAAATATTACAATGTCCTGTAGGAAGAACAGGTCTGAGATCTTAGTTCCCCACCTGGCTATCTGATTACTTCTCTCTCTCTCTCTCGTCATGCAACTGTATTCCTAGAAACAGACTATCTTATGACAGAGGATCAAGAATGGCGTGGCAATGTCATTTTTGCAAATTAATGCCTACCAGGTGCATCCTGCTAAGGAGAAGGATGAACTAGGTGAAATGGGGTACCCCAATACACTTTGCTTTGGTTCCTGTAACAGCAGCAAGAGAATTCAAGTCACTAAGCGTCAGACAACCCAGGCCTCAGTGGCTTAGCTACAGAAGATTTGTTGCTAGGTCAGCCAAGAGGGGCAACTGCTAGAAGAAAACACCCCAGTCTGCCCGATCAGTTTATTTTCCCTGGACAAAGAACCCTTAGACCCAGGACTGCCGGTCCCCGAGGAACCGGCACTGTTCTGGCCTGCATCCCGGTTCCGCAGCCTCTCGCACCATCCCAGTGGCACCTTATCCAGCGATGCCAGGCACCCTCTCGGCCCCAGGGACACCCGTGCGATGGTACATGGCTAAGGTAACTCTGTTCCCATGCAGACCTTCCTGCCTGGGAGCAAACAACCGCTTCAGGAAACTGCACTGTGCGTGTCCCCAGAGGGGTGCAAACCGCAGAGCAAATGGAAATTGCTCTGATCCAAACACTCTTCCACACCTGGCTTTTCATTACACTGCAGATATGCAGGTCCAGAGGTATAGGTAGCACTTCCCTTCCATCCAGAAGCACTTTGCACCCTCTGCCTAATGTCTTACAGCAGTGGCAGCTGTCTGGGGGTAGAAAGGACATGCCCATTTGTTTAGCTACAATTAACATTCATCTGCTGTAATGATTCATCGGGTGATAAAGCAGTGATGAAATGTAACTTTCGGGCTCATCAGAATACATCACCTTCTATGTGGCAAGTCAGAAATCCCTGCCACGGGAGAATCCGTGAGTGGTGGCGTTCCCATCCCCAGAGGCACATTCCTCCCCTTCCCAAACGCAAAAGCCTGGAAATGCCATTGCTGTGCTGACAGAAGGATTCATGCAGCATCTCTGTTTTCACTGCAGCTGAATTCACTCCTGCTGTAGGTTCAGCCTGTGTGGAATATTATGAACATCTCCACATGTACATTACACCCCAACTCATTGGCTGCTATTTGCTCTGGAGACTAAACATTCGATCTGCCAGCAATCACATTATCGTGCCAGCCAAAATGCAAACCTGAACCATATGGGCAGAAGAGGGACCCATTGCTTCCACACTGCTGTCTCTATTCTTATCCCTCCAGTTCCCCAATGTTGAAACAGACCATCTATTTCCACATGATATTATGAAGCGGAGTAAGAAAGGAGCTATTTGAGAAAATTACTCTGTTTATTAAAAAATAAAAAATCTCTATGAAAAATGTTTACCCACTGTTTACCCACCAAACATAAGGTTTCATGCACAGGCACAAAAAAATGCAATAAAATAAATACAAGACATTTAGAAATCTGTGCTGCAGATTTTGCCAAAAATGGAGCAACAGAAGCTCACCCCGCCTGAGGGAATGACTGACTGGCTGAGGATACATCCCATCAGAGCAAGCTGAGTTTAGGGCAAGCAACAGGGCAGACAAAGGGAAAGGTAAAGTATCTGTTAGAGAGGAGAAAATACAGTTTCATTAAGCTGGAGCTCATTTCACTTAAAATTAAATTCGCAGCTGGACTTTCAAAGTCAACCTCTGCAGCTCTTGGTGCACTTTTGCACACACTGCCTGAAATTCCATTGTGCAGAAGGGTAACACAGAGCCCAGCCCCGGCTTCTGGCTTATCCTGCTTATTTTCACAAGCAGTGTTCACAGGTAGCTGGAAGAAGTACCATGCCATGGCACGCTGTGCCATGCTGTGCTGTAGCACAGGGCATAGCAGCTGCTGGGGAGATACTGGGGGAAATGGGGACCTGCTGCTGAATGGGATGGGGCCCTGGTAACAAAGGACACGGAAAAGGCCAAGGTACTCAAGGTCTTCTGCAACTCAGTCTCTGCCAGGAAGGTCTGGAACAAGGAAGACTTACCCTCCGTGTAGTTTAGGGAACTTTTAAACAAACGGGATGGACACGGGTCCATGGGCCCTTATGGGACGCACCAAAGAGTTGCCTGATGTCTTTGCTTGGCTGCCTCTGATTATCTCTCACAGGTCATGGTGAGCGGAACAGGTTCCTGAGGACTGGAAGAGAGCAAATGTCACTCCTGTCTTCAAGAAGGGCAAGAGGGACCCAAGTAACTACAGGCAGGCCAGCCTCGCCTGCATCCCTGGGAAGGTGATGGAGCAGCTAATCCTGAAAACCACTTCCAGCCACTTGGAAGATAGAAGGGTGATCCGGAGCAGTCAGCACAGGTTTATCAAAGGGAAATTATGTCTGACCAACCTGATAGCCTTCCATGATGAGATGACAGGCTTGGTGGGTGAGGGGAGAGCGATGGATGTAGGTTATGTCTAGCAAGGCTTTTGACACCGTCTCTTGTTGACATCCTCACAGACAACCCGGTGAAGCATGGGCTAAATATATGAGACAGTGAGGTGAATGGAAAACTGGCTGCAGTGCTGGCCTTGAAAGGGTTGTGATCAGCAGCTTGAAGTTCATCTTGAAGCCAGTCACTAGTCACTAGCCAGCCCCAGGGCTGATAATGGAACCAACACTCTTTAACCTCTTCATTAATGACCTGGACGAATGGACAGAGTGCACCCTCAGCAAATTCCCAGGTGACACATAACTGGGAGAACCTGTTTACAGACTGAATGGTTGTGCTGCCGCTCGGAAGGACCCTGACAGGCTCCTGAAAGGGGCCAACAGGAACCCCACGAAGTTCAATTAAGGGAAAAGTAAAGTGCTGCACCTGGGAAGGAACAACCCCAGGCACTAGGACACCCTAGGGACTGACCGTCTAGAAAGCAGCCTCGCAGAAAAGGGTCAGGGGCCCTGGTGAACAAGTTGACTATGAGCCAGCAATGCACTCTTGCAGCAGAGAAGCCCGACAGCGTGCCGGGATGCCTCAGGAAGAGCTTTGCCAGCGGATGTAAGGGAGGTGATCCTTCGCCTCCCCTGAGCACCAGTGAGAAGGTATCACCTGGAGCGCTGTGTCCAGTCCTGGGCTCCTCAGTACAGGAGAGACATGGACATACAGGAGGAGGAGGGAGTGCAGTGAAGGGTCGCTAAGGTGATTAAGGGCTCAGAGCATCTGGCATGTGATTAGAGGCTGAGAGAGCTGGGATTGTTCAGCCTGGAGAAGAGGAGGAGGCTCGGGGAGGGGGAGATCTTATCGATGTTTATTAAATACCCAGTGTGGGGGTTAAAGCGGACAGAGCCAGGCTCCTCTTAGTGGTGCCCAGAAATGGGACAAGAGGCAATGGGACGAACCGAAATATAGGAAATATTCCACTTAAACACAAGAAACCCCCCTTTTTTTTCCCTGCAAGGTTGATCAAACGCTGGCACGGGTTGCCAAGAGAGGTTGTGGAGTTTGCATCCTTGGAGATATTCAAAACCCAGGTGGACGTGACCCTGAGTAGCCTCCTGTAGCTGACCCTGCTTGAGCAGAGCTGGAGCAGATGTTCTCCAGAAGTGCCTTCCAGCTTAAGATGTTCTGTGATACTGTAACTTGCATATCACTCCAGCTTTTCAGGAGCACGGAAAATATAAATCTACGTCGAATGATACAAGACTGATCCAGGCCAGCACCTGGTGGTGGCTTTTGGCAGATTCTCTGAAAGCTAAATATTCATCATGCATGCAGAACTGAGGACTTCAGTGTTAATACCTAGACTTTCAGGTCTTCCCAAACCTTCGGGGGAAACTGGACCTTAAAACCTTTCAAGGGTCTGGGCCCTGGAGTGTGATCAACACGTCACCAAAGTTTGAGACTGTACATTGACTTCCTTGGGCTTTGGATCAGGCAGTCTCTTAATGATCGTTTCCTCTGGAAAAAAAATAATGCTGGAGGAGAACTGCAATCTTTCTGTTTAAAATAGGTAAAAATTAATGCCAATCAGGTAATACAGATGTGTGCACCCACACAGAGACAAGTTCTTTCTCTGAACACGAAGCTTAAATTACTTGTAGCGGTATTTGAAAAACAAGTGAGACATATCTCAGACTCAGGAGATATGCTTGAAACCAGGCAAAATTGATTTTTTTTTCATATTCACTGCCAGATATTGCACAGTTACATGGCTTTATGCAGATAGAAGACAATGTGCATCTTATCATGCCAGTGATAGACTCCACACTGGCTTTAAAGGAATAAATCATTAATTTAAATCATGGATTTTCTGTTTACAACACAAGCTTTTAAAAATATTTCACTCCCAGCTCAGCAGAAAGAAAAAAAGGCCTTTTAATATATAGGCCAATCTGATAAATGCTTCTATGCACATGTAGGCATGATTTTAGTCTGTTTAATTTTGTTTGCTTGTTTTTTATTTAAATCAGTAGTAGTTTTGCCAATGGTGCATTGTAGAAAAATGCAGAAGATTTTAAGAGAAATTAAAAGACAAACAACATTTCTCCCTCTTTTCTCTACATGTAATGACATATTTTGAAGCTCTGGTGAGCAAGAAATGGGATTCCAGCTGGTGCCAGCTGCCACCAAGGTTCTGTACAGCAATGCTGTTCAGCACCTGCAGAGCCTTAATCCTAATGCAGGAGACCCCAAAATGGTAATTATTATAATAACGATAATTAATTGTCTCCTTATTGCAGACCCCAAATTCTGCCAACATTATTTACAGGGTCTATTGCTCCCTGATGGGAAAAAAAAACCTTTTCTGGCTGGGATATCCCTAAATGTCCAGGTCCTAACATGGTGGAACCCTGACCTAAGCCCAGACCTTTAAAACTGCGTTAAGAATAATGAGAATGATGTAGCAGTGAAGAGTAAGATGGATGTTGTCCCAGAGGTAGACTGGGGCAATGTTATTAAGCCCTAGAACAAATCCAGAGCTGAGGAGTTTCAAAGATGAACTGTGGGTCTGGACTGACAAAACGGTGAGCATTTGCAGTGTAGTTTTTTAGAAGCAGCCAAACAGGTCCATGTGGTTTTGAATTCAAACCAGACTAAAAACCTGAGGGACAAGTTCAGAGCGAGATTTGATCAGATATTCTTCCTCATGAAAAATATAAGAGGAGCTCAAATCTGAGGTCCATGGCTTGGACCTTTTTATTATTTTAATTAAAACTAATCTGTTTGCATCCTCCTACATGCTTATTTTATTGCCAGGATCTGACTGGGAACATTAGACTAAGTGAATCAGACTGCTTGGTGATTATCCAGCTGGAATATTGTATTTGTCTCTTGTTGCATCTCTGTAGCTTAGTGGTCTTAAGATGAGGCATGTGGTCCCTCTTAGGATCCACAGAAAGGACGTTTTTAGAATGAGGCAGTTGGAGGTAGGGGCAAGAAAGGAGAAGACGATACTCCTGAAATATCCTTCCTCTGCAGAAGTGGTCCAAAAGAGTGGATCAAGCGAGCAATCACCATTCTAGCTAAACAATTTTCTAGCATTTGATTGATGTTTAGATTCACAGAGCTGGGAAAGACAAGTAAACAAGTCAATTCCCCGACTACTGTTACGATGCCTCTGAGCATCATATCAAATGTTAATGATTAAGTTAATTTAGTAAATATAATCAAAAAGTCCACCTTTGTCTATTACCAGCAGTTCTATTATTCATTAGCCCTTTACCTCTTGCAGTTTATGAAACATTGCCCTTAGTTGGTTTTTTTTTTTTTTAAATATTAACTAGAACAAGGGTTAAGAAGAACCAAAGCAAAGGACCACCCATGATAAAAGGCCTTGAAGATTTCCTCCAGATGAATTCTAGCAACTAAGCAAACATGTGAGAGTTTCCAATTTAGACAGAGTCATTTGTGGGAAACGAGAAAACACCTGGTGAACAAAGTTAACTGGCTGAGTGACTGTCCAGAAGAACAAAAAAAAACCCACAAAAATTTGCCTTACCCCAGATTTTGCCTGTTTCGATTCACTTGGCCAAAAGAAAGAAGAGCAGCACTTACTTCCAGGTCAGATAAAGAGCTCTCTGCTGTGATTGAGATATTCCCACATTGCTTTCCACTACATGCTTAAACACTGTTTAAGCAAATGTTCCAGACAATTGCATCATTCCTTAGACTGTGAAAAAAAAAAAAGTGCAAGAGCAAAAGCTATGTGAACAGTCAAAATAAATTAGCTTACTATCTGATTATTTGATTAATATCCAATGACTTTAAGTAATTAGCATTCTTTTGGGTGAAGGAGTGACAGCCTTCTTGATTAAAAGCCTTTATCCTGCATAGAGAACACAGAGACATGCCGCTGCTCAGAATCCTCCTGAATTTGGGGCCTAAGAAAATTCCTTCATTGCCTTGTAGCGCTTTGAATCAGGTGGGAAACAGCCGCTCATGGGCATTTGTGGCAACAGAAAGATGCCACAGAGGGATCTCAAACTGCTGGAGAATGCGGACCACATCCATCTGGGGAATTATTTAGGTGGAAGTAGCTAGATAAAAAGGATGCCACTGGCCACTTACATATCTGGGAGATGAATTTACACAGAGTTCACATCAACTTTATTGTTTGGCTTTTTCCTTTAACTATAGGCGGATTCAAATGCAAGTATAACCTGTCTTGAAACAGGAGACTCAGTAAACACATCCCTCAAAATTTTCATTCTTAATGTATCAGTAGCTTTTCAGTTCATTACAGTGTTATTAGTCAGTCTTCATAAAAGAGCAATGCATCTTTATTAAAAATGGAAGTTCACATCATTTTATGTTCCCATAAAAATGGGTGGTGGTAGCTTTGATTAATTTCTTCACGTACAGTGAACTTTACAGCAAATTGGACAGTGTAATTCAATTCCTATTTCTGTGGATTTTTTTTTTGTTGGTAGAAAATTGATATAATTCATATGTAATCGTATTGCCTTTGCAAGAGATATTTAAGAAATAATATCCTGAGGTAATGATTGCATGGCTTAATTATTAATACCATACTTTCAGGCACGACAGTGTGCACTCCTCCTCAAGCTCGGCTTCTATCAAAAAAATATATCCCTTATCCACAGTTTGTTACTGGCTGTAAAGTGTAGCTGAATTTTACACATACACGCATATAGGTGTGCGTGGAGTCGGAGTGCGTGATATTAGCATGTTTCTCTTCAGAGTAAGCTCTAATTTTAGAAAGGGTGGATGGCTAAAGGACAAAAAGAAAACCAGCTCGGTAGCAGAGCAGAATTACATGCACAGATTTCAAGCAAGCCGGGAGGGCAATTTTGAAACTGTGTTTGTTGGAAATGGTGATTTGCTGGGTTAGGATAACTACTGAATCCCTAAGGAAGCTTAGCTAGCCACAGATGGACCACACTAGGAAATCCAAGGGGACAGTCCAGCATCACTGGGAGATCTAGAAGCTCCCGTGTTCCCTTAGGCTATATGAGAGGTCTGGTTAGGTCTTTTTAATAATCAGATTATCCCAGTCTGCTGGGTAATCTTTAGAGATATTGGGAACTGACTGTTCCTGTATTTACAGTTCTGCCTTGAGGGATGCAAGAAAACTCTTCATCCAATCAGAGACAATGCAATATATCATTATTTCTTTGTTGGTTTATGTTTAAGCATCTGTTGGTATTGAAAATTGCTTTCTGTCTCCTCTCTTACCTTTCTGTGATCACTTCATACGGCTAACCCACTGAAATGAGGGAAACTTTAAACAGCCACACAGAACGTGTGTTCACAGACAACATTCGTAAGTGATGTTTTGCCATCCTCCCATTTTGTCTTACTGCTGGCAGTAAGGAGGGCAAACCCTTCCAACCAAGCCTCGTTGAAAAACTGTGGACTATATCTGCTATTTTTTACTGAGGACAAAGGCCTTCCCAGGATAATTTGATAATTGTCCAATGATGTCCCACATCACAGTGGGACTCTTTTTGCACATAGACCACAAAAAATCCAGTGAACCTATTTACTGAAGTTTGAATTATAGAAAGAAGTACCTATACAGAGTACCAGCAGACGTACTCCTCCATAAAATGAGTTGATGTGACAACCTCTGACTGCATAGACTATTTTTTAATACAATAGATACAATTTGTATGTGGAGGTCAATCCCATGAGATCTTATCAGGGCATTCCCCTTACTCACATTTTCTTCAACCAATAAAAGCATTTGGGTGATGAGACGGTCTCGCAGTATTCTGGGTACTGCTGGTGAACCTACAGAAAAAAACAAAACCTGTAAGAAACACTGTCTTACCCAGACCCAAAATGCTCTGTTAAAGGGATGGTCTTAAAAGAGCACCTGCCAATCTCTGCTATCAAAACTAAATGGAGAAAAAAAAAAAAAGAAAAAGAATTGCAAGCAGAAAAATGCTAAATCGTGCTAGTATTTACAGATCAGTATTGACAACTGGAAATGAACCTGAAAATCAATTAGAAAGCAAGATGTTCCTTAGAGGACAAATATCTTAGGTTCTGGGTGTGACAGAAGCCAAGTTGAGTCCATGCGACTTCTAATTTCTACGTAGGCTTCAGGGGCAGGATCAGCCAGAATGGGTCACAGCAGTCGTAGGTGGAAGGGTTATTTCCAGCCTCCATCCCCTTAGGAGTGGCGTGCTGCCTAACCACACTCAGATAAACAAGGTAGAAGAGAATGAGAATTTTAATGCCTTGGAGTTCCCAACAGGCTAGTCCCATATGAGTATCTTTAATTTCTGTTGGACATTTGTGGAGCCTCTTCTCAGCAGCAATGCTCTGCATGTCTGAATAGCACAGAGCTGAATGCAGATGGAAAGAGATCTTCCGTCAGTCCCTCTGATTCACCTGGGCTTCAGCTCACAGTAATTAAGGAGCTTATTGCGCTAACCAGAAAAAGTCATGAATAAATGATATGATTCAGAGAGATGCATTTATCATATTCATAGTAGGTTATCTTATTTACTTATTTCATATTCTACTTGTGTTTGGCGTTTATATACATTTCTGTGTTCAGATATAAACTCCTAAGTGGAAAACTATAAAATTGTGACCATGTTAGACCTAAGAAATAAAGAAATATGTATGCTCACCTTCAAAGTATCACTCTGGTACATTTTGCTATTACATTCTGTTCTTCTGAGAAAGACTGTAAGTAGCAAAATGCCAAGCAATACCCAGCATATCATATTTAAAGAAAACACAACCATTTCTCTTGTGCATATTGGAACTTTACAGTTTGTGGAAATCTTTTATTATTTCAAGATAGTAGCTCCTGCTTTCTGTTCAAAAAGAATTTTCTTCTGCTGGCATATTATTCAAAATATTTATAATAAGGATAATCAAAATTTTTATTGGCCACATAGGCTCCTGACAGCTCAGTTCCTCTTTCTTTCTAGAGACTTACTGACCCCTTAAAAGCAAAAATCACCCAGGCTCAGTCCATGGACACCTGGTGTTTGCAAACTGTTTCCAAGGAGTCTTTAGAAAGTATGGGAGAAAAGCAAACCGATTGTCAGGAGACTTAAATTCACCATATAGGTCCCGAACCTCTACTGGAAAATTTGACGAGTTTGAAAACCACAATTAGTTCAGGTGTTTAGGTATTATTAAGGCCTCGTTCTTTTCTTGCTTATATCAGTGTAAGTTTAAAATAGCTCCCTTTAAGCCAGTCGGTGTTGTCACTCTGGGGTAGAACAGCTCAGTTGTACCATCACCCCCATACTCATAAATCACAGGTAAGGCTTGTCATGCCAGGCAAGACAATTAGTTCGCCACATCCTGTATCTGGTGCCTAATACTAACGAATACTTGTTGCGTTAGAAGAAAATCGCTGTTTGTGCAACACTGCACAGGGGGAGACAAATTCTTCCCAGCTTCCTGTGGTAATCCTCTTATGCCAGAGGCAGAATACATGATTAAGCTTTGATAAATATTTTTTCCTCACGTATTTCCTGACTCTTCCACTCATTGTGGCCCTGAATCAGCAAGGTACTTAAGCACATGAGCAGTCCACACTGGTGCTACTCGCGTTCCTAACATTATGCATGTGTGAGGTCTTTGTTGAATCAGGTTCTAAGTTGCTTTTACATCCAGGTATAAAGATGTAAGCGGAAATCCTCCATACAACAGCTCAATGCCACCATACAATATATGCCATACAAACACGAAACAATGAAAGAATATGCTAACTTTGTTCTTGATGTGTCTTATTTTGTAACGAGCCGAGATCAGACAAAACATAGGTTGTACCGACCATTTTACAGGTGGGCGATGCATCTCAAAGAATTAATGAATTTGAGTTCCCTGAGATCATTGCGCTGATGTCAGTGCTGGTAGAAGCCTACGTACCAAAAGTAACAAAATTACCGTACTGTGACTGAGCAGAGCATTGATCCTGAATCTGGCACATAACAATAACCAAATCAACATGCAAAAATATAGTAATGCCCGGTTACACCAGATCAGGAGGAATTGAGTTCAGAGGACTGTTTAGGCAGCATAGTATCTCCCTTGTGAGAGCTATATAAGGGAGAGCTCTTTAATACATAATGCACCGAGTGAATTGCCTAATAAGACAAAAGGCAAATAAATATGATTCACATTGAAAGAGCAGAGACAGATGAACTGGGAAAACCAGGTAGGACATTAGAAGACATCTTTAACTTGTACACAATGGACTGTTTCAGCTCGCTAGGAGAAAAAAATGAGCATCTGTGGGAACTCCTTTGTTATTAGTACTGTTTCAGAAGCCATTTTCAGTGTCCAGCTGTAAATTGGATATAAGCACTTGCCAAATGCAAGGGGAGTGGTTTCCACTTTGGTCTTTGTTTTTATTGTTTCTGCACTGGCAACAGAATTGAATTCATAGCAGCAGCAAAACAAAGACAGCTCTGAGTTATACTGTAATTCACTGCTGGAGATTTATGAATATTATTTTCCTGTAAAATCCAGCATTTTTCGCTTTACTACTTGTAACCTGTAAGTGGCATAAAACTGTGTACCTAGCAGGATTTCCTATTGCAGTGAGTGCCAAACACCGATGTAAGAACTGCACTACATGCACATGTGGTTATACAGTATGCATAAATTGTGCCTTTATGTTTTACTTGTCTAATCAGCTCACCATATCAAAACTTAATAAGTAGCTGCTTCTCATTTAAAGGTCTAGTAAAACTGCAATTACTATGGCTGTAAGATGCCTTGTTTCGAAAAGAGCATTAAATAGTTTTATAGATATGGTTAGAAGCACTTGTGTAGTTGTTTCTATGAAAGTGAATGAGTTCATTAATAATGGCAGTCAGACAGAAATATAAGTTGGGAGTTGGTGAAGTATTCTGCTTTTGCATCCCTTCCTTACAGGTTGTCCTTAAAGTGTAAGCCACCTCTGCCTCCACACGGAAAACCGGGCACGGCTAGACCCCACTAACACCCCCAGAGGTGACATTTTGTAAGCCACCCTTCCTCTCAGGGACAGAACTGAAGGGCCTGATTATCATTTCGACATGGTTTGCCACCAGGAAAAAAATGAATTGTCTTCAGTGCAGTTACTCTGAATTTAATTCAAAACCATGACCTGAAGCCTCTTTCACACAGTGAGACTATATTAAAAAAAAAACAAAAAAACCCCCCACAAACCAAAATGAAGCCAAAAAAAGTCCTATTATACTCATGAACTAATGAGCTATGTGTCACGCCGTGTGTGCCGGGGGACTGGCATTGCTCGTCAGCCTTGGTAACTGCGAGCAAGACACCTGATCTGGAGACGAGCTAATCGGAGGACAGGGAGCAGAGGGTCTCGCTGCTCCACCATACGGCTGGCTGCGTAGACATCAGGGATCTTCCCACTGGCTCCGGTGGATTCTGGTCCTGATCCCAGGGAGACCCGTCTTTCATTTCTCTCGGTAAAACTGGGAAAACGGGTACCCTGCCTAATTAGGGTTCAAGCTCTCACATCACCTCCTCTTCTAGAAACTTCTGCAGGGAACCTGAAGCCAACACCGAGCCCAGCGCAGAAAATGTCCTGCCTCTCGTGTGCACCGAAGGCAAACTATCATTTTAGATACTGGTACCTTAAATTAGATCTCTCTGTATCTCTACAGACACTGTTGGCCAAATCTGTACATTTTTAAAAATGTACTTTTTGAAAAAGGAAATCTCAGATTTACTGTAAATGCAGACGGGGGAGGAAAGAGCAGATGGGCAGTGTTTAAGTTACAAACCTAAGGGAAGCTTTTTCATACAAAACTCTTAAACTACAGCTCTTAAAATAAAGAAAGATTTTCTGTTTTCCACAGTGACTCACTAAAACTTTATTTAGACAGTTGGTAAAAACACCACATCACATAATTCACTGTTTCTTTTTTTTAACCCTTGATTAAAGTTTTGGGGTGTGTCAGGGTATTATTTGGAAAACCTTGTTTCCCTGAGTGTCATAAACGACTCACCCGCATGATGCACTCCAGTCTAGTACTCTAGTGTGATATTCAGTGGCATTT
>JANZLQ010000050.1:9153055-9174834 GCA_026212715.1 Elanus axillaris | reverse complement strand
GCCTTTTGCTCAGCTGCAGTTTAGAACTATGATGCTTTTCCTTTTAAAGGGAGGCAGGAATCTACATTAAGGCATTTTGTCTTTTATTTTTTATTGGCAATCTAAACGTAGTTTGGAGTGGCTAATAGTCCTGTTCAGACCCACAGCACAGCACCCTCTGGTGCGCATATTAAACAGGAGGATTAGAATTGTTATGAGGGTTTTGTTCATTTTGTGGTAGACATTTTTCAGAGATGAGTTTTCGTACTCATTCAGAAATTCACAATCAAAAAGCAGGGCCCGAAACACGATGATTTGGAATAAATAGATCACCTTACCCTTTGAGCAACTGTCTTACCATGCTTCTTGCAGGAGCGCTAGCTATTTGCAGAGTTGGACAACTTCCTTTCCACATAGCTGCTTCATGATGATTATTTGTCTTCAGAAAGGCTGCAAGTTGCATAGTAGCTGCTGTTTGCCCTCAGCCAACCTGCTGCTGGGTGATAATGGACCCCCTTGTTTCCCACCAAAGCCAATGGTAACTGAAAACACGCAAATTTGGTGTGCTTAAAACCAGCAGTGGATTTTCATGCAGGGCTCTGGAGGTTTCTCTCAGCACATAGTTGTGGATTTCAAAGGATTTGCCAATTGATTGCTGCTAGCCTGATTCCAGGAGATTTTGAGCACCCGGGTTTACTTCCCAAGAAATGAATTAGAGGCGTAAACACTTCACCACAAACAACAAGCACACATAAAATTACACAGGTTTTCCTGTATCAGGTGAAGCACTGTTAAAGCAAGTTGCTTTAAGGTCTCGTCTAATGGCTTCTGGGCCTCCAAACTTTTGTTGTAGGCACTACTGATGGAAGTTGCTACCTCCGGTCACTGTCCTTGCCATAACACGCAATCGCATTGCTGCTTGAATGCTACAGACAAGCCTAAGTTAACCTTTAATTTGCAGAAGCAGCTTGGAAATGAAGAAGACTCAAAAACCAGGGGGATCCCACATAAGAAAGGCCTTGCTCCTTGCATTGGAAGTTATTCTACTTAAGAGTCAAGATAATTTTTTTTTCAATCTTCTCAGAGATACGCATTGGTCCCTGTGGGGCTCTTTTTTCCATAGCTGTGTGTTTTCTGCTCTTCTATATTTAAAGCCAAATTCTGCCACACACAGCTGAGTTAATGACTGAAGAGAAGAGCCGCACGTGAATATCTGAGGAGATAATGTGGCCTTTGGTCATCTGATAATTTGGTACACTGCCTGTTAGGCAATTGGAGGGTGACTTCCACTAGCTCTGATAGGAGCCACATGGGCCTGGTGAGGCACTGGGATAATATAGAAAATATAGAAAAAATAAACATACAAGAATAGTTTAAGAAAGCAAGAAATAGCCTTACCTGAAGGAATACCAGCCTGCCAGAGAGGTTTAGAAAAATCTGAAAAATGTTAAAAAAAAAAAAAAGGCTATTTATTTTAATAGGAAAAGAGCAAATTTTCACTGGGGCCCATTTGAAAAAGCTGATAACCTTTCCCAGAAGCTTGATGTACCCCATCTTCCTTGTGAAAAGCCATGCTCATTTGCAGAAATCATCAAATAAAAAAGGTTCCATTTCTGGATAGAACATGAATATTTCTGTTACTAACAGCTGTGGTGGCCTTTCAATTTACTAGACGAGAAGCAAAGAAAGCAGGAATGGAGCCAGTCTAGTGGTTGAGAGTCTTTATGGCTTCCAAACCACATAAGGCCTCACTTGTGTTGTTTGCATCAATTTTTTACTTAGGGTGGTTCCAAGAAAAAAAAAATCAGGCTTTTTCTTAGAAGTAGAGCATCCAAGATATGAGGCTTTTACGACCTACTGCACATCTTGTCTCCTATTTGCCTGCACTTCCCAAGATGCTCCAGTATCATTCTCAGCATTTCAGAGTAGAGGTATGTGAAAACCACAGATAAGAAACCGTGACAGAAAGTCATATTGGCCGGAAGGATGGACAAGCAGCAGAGTGGGAAATCAGAATCCCTTTGGTCTGCAGGATCTGAATCCTCCGCACCTATGGGTGCCTCTGCAGTGCTGCTGATTGGTTATATAAATAATAACCCATTTCACTTTTCAAGAATCCTTCTTTTTGAAGATGACCTGCTCAGAATTGATCATGGGTTCTCTTCCTTTGACATATGACTGGTTTCTCCCGAAATTTCAGCTCTCTTCAGGACAGATCAGTTTCCTTCGGCGGTTCCTGCTGCCCTCACTCACCCACCGTTTCCCCTGCCCTTGGTGCACAGCCTCATGGAGCAAGTTTGAAGAAGGATAGCTGAGACTGATGCTGAGTTAGGAAACATTTAAATCTTCATGTAGCTGAAAGGTAAATGAGCAGCCATTTCTCATGGTTAATTAATAGCACATGTTTTGCAAAGTGAAGTCCGTCTTATAGGTTGGAGTCTCCTCTGGCTTTACAGCAGTGTGACTCCAAACAGCTCCTGTGGAGCCGCTCCAGGTTTTTCACAGGGAAAATAGATTCAGGTCCAGTGAATGGAAATTAATGTTCGTGTAAGGTGGTCCAGCTGACCATGCTGTTTTCATTCAAAGTACCTAAATGCTGAGTTCCCAGAACCAGTGCCTGAAAATGTGGAAGTGGGTTTGGTAAGTGTTTCTGGAGAAATTGGAATAAACCCAGCATTTCCCTAAGAATATTTAGTCTTCTTTTCAGCACTGTGGGAGGTTTGGGCTGCTGCTCTGCACATTTTTTAAGTGCCTTTCCCTTTGAGACACCTAGGGCAAAGGCCTCAGGCACTGATATTATCTGTTTTTCTAAGAAGACCATTTTCCATACCGCATTAAAAAAAAAAAAAAAAAAAACAACAAAAAAACAACTTATGTGGATTGCCAGTGAATGCCGTGGTCTCTGTGTATGCAAAACTCCCACCATCATCACCAAAGAGCTGCACATAGAATAAGCATAGCCCATGCAATCTGGATTTGTGAACAGCGCAAGCTGTCCAGGGCCAGTCATGGTTCAGAAGATACCCAGCCACGCCAGGTCTGGTGGGCAAAAGGAGAACCTGGATAAAACAACTGGTGTGGTCAAAAGAGAGTCTGAAGTCTTAGCTACAAAACGGGAGTCTAAGAGAAGACATGTATTTGAATTCTCTCAGAGGTTATTTTGGTATAGCTATAGTAAAACATATAAAATCTATTATTACTTTTTCCCTCTCCCCAAAGTGCTTCAAAGCAAGCATTTGGGGTCACTTTGCCCATCACTGAAAAGATGCCTAGAAAGGGCGAAAGGGTGAAAGACCTCATGCTTGATACTGAAAGGTAAAAGTCACCCAGCCGAAGCTGCTTAGGGCAAAGTGCATTTTCCAGGTGTGATGGGACGGCATTAGGTAACAGGCGCAAGAACCGTTTCACCCTCTTGCATCACCCCGCAGAGCTCTGACCTGCCCTCACACCCCGCAGGGACGCTCGCAGATGGGCAGGCTGCCGTGCCGAGCGATGAGGGCTCAGGGGAACGTCTGGCTCCCTCCTGACTTGGGGCTCCGCGCTCACCGCCTTCCATGCGGGAGCGGGCTGGTGGAGCAGCCCAAGGGCCGTGCCACAAACACATGGCTCACCACCATCCCTCCCTGCCCGTGCACAGCTGAACATCTTCCTTCTCCCCATGGAGATCTCCAGTCTGGTGGAAGGTACATCAGCAATCCGCGTTCGTTTGCTTGTGCTCGCCCTGCTAATGCTGAAGGCAAGGTATTTGCTCATCTGGGAATCTCAGCCCCCCAGCCATCCTAGGGTGCCCTCGCCCCCATCTCCTAACCCACGTTTTTTTCTCAAGGTTGGCATACCGTGGTGGTTTGGCATCTGTCTGCGTGGCACACCACCTAAGTCCGCGTGTCTTTGGAGCAGGCAGCTGCGTGCACAACAGCTGGATGGAAGTCAGATGTGGTTTGACTAAACCCTGTGGAAATCTTGGAGGGTCTTGGCTCTAAAGCCATTTTTAAAAAAACCCAACAACCTACCTTTCAAGATGTGCTTGGCAGAGTGTTATAAACAAACAAAACCAGTTTGCCCATGGGATATTTTTTCTTTTCCTCTAAGATTTGCTTGCTTCTGAGCAGGTGGTACCAGCTGATGCAGAGAAGGAAGTGATGGTGTCTGGAGGAAAGGACAAGAAAATACTCCAGACTTTTCTGTTGAGTGGAGAGACTGAGGTGGGAACACTGAGCAGCACCACACCAAAACTAATCCAAAACAGTGCAAAATATCAGTGGAAAAAGAAAGAAAGAAAGACAAAAAAGCAATTCTGGTGGGACAATATAATCTATTTTACAACCGACCCTCTTTAACTGTCCAGTGGATTTCATGCTTGTTTGGACATTTAATCAGTTTCCCTCAGTGTTTACCTGTGTGCTGAGTTGCACTGGTTTTATCTGAGGCGAACCGATTTTGTTAAATCACTGCAAGCTGCATATCTTCACTGTACTTTGTACCATTTTTATTTCTGTTTGCTCTAAATTAATTAGCATCAGTGTCAGGCTGGAGCAAAGCACATCATTCTTCAGCCACACCAAGTGTCCACTCATTTAAGTCAATCAGTACAAGTTCACCTGTACGCAATATAAGAGCAGCCAGAGTAGACCAGACCAAAATCCACCAGGCCCAGTACCCTGCCTGACGATCGAAGTGATCCAAAGCAGCTGCCTTGGGATGGGCACGGTGAGTGGACAAGCACACGTCATACCCTTCCCGCATATTTATGACTCAGGAGCTGCCTTTCTTTGTGCTCGTGAACATTCTCTTTTGTCAGGACTTTTTTACTTGTTGCCCCTAAATTTTCCAAGGGACCATTCATCTCAACACTTACCCAGTCAGTCAGGCATCTGGTGAAGGGGTATTGCTCACCCTGCCCCAGAGGATGTGGGTTGAAAGTTTTCTTAAAGAAAATAACCCCTCTTCCTCCTACATCTCTAATGTGCTGGGTTTGAAGGGAGGGAAGATCTTCTCTTTTCAGCTGTTAGCTTTAGGTGGCCCCACCCTCTCCTTGGGAAAATGTAACTCAAAGAATAAAATGTGCTTTTTTTGTATTTCTCCAAGCTTCTGCTAAATCCAATATTTAGAATCTGTAGAGCAGATTAACACACACACACACACACCCCGGTTTAATAAACGCTCTTTAATATTGCCCTGACTTCTCAACTTGTACCTGCCAAGCAAGACAATAAAACTCCCACACAGGTAGCCGGCACTATATGTGTTTGTACACAAAAATGAAGAAGTGGCAGACAACTTTGTGTGGATGAAGGCTGAGCTTTCCTCCAGTGACCGGCCCGAGACCTTTCCAGGGTTTCATTTTGGTTGCTTCTGATTCCCAGAAGCAGCATTTGCCACCAGATTTTCAATCTCATCTCACTTACCTGATTAAAAGCTGCAATTCCCACGGGGGAAGGTGGCTTCTCCCAGCCTGCCCTGAGTAACCCAGGGCTTGTAGCTCTTCACTTCTGATTTTTTTCACTGCACAGCAAGCAAGAGGAACCCCTTTTATTCCCCCATCCTTGCCAAAGGAGTGCAAAGATTACTTTGGGCCGGAGAGCGATTTACTACCCCCTGAAGGGGTTCGGGGCAGTCGTACTGCTGGGACAGAGTCCCCTGATGTTGGCCAAGGTTAAGGCAGCTCCACCGCAACAGCATCGTAAGGCACAAACCCACTCTCTTAAATCCTGAGCCTCGTCTGCCTCTGAACACAAGTCTTTTCATCTCACCGGGGCAAGAGGAGGGAGCTGGCAGGCGAGGGCTGGGTTGCAGGCAGCTGCCAGTTGCCGTTGCACAGCATGATAGATAACGTGAGTGGGAACTTCCCTCCCTGTGAACAAACAGGCAGCACTTCACCTCTGTTGTGCCAAGAGGTATTCGTTTTACATTGCTGAGGCATAAACTTTCAAGATCTTAATGTGTTATGTCAGAAAAATGAGCTTTATTTCATACTTCCAGCATCTGGTGGTGGTGAGGAGGAGGGAGGGAGAGCAGAGGAGGAGGCTGCTATTAGCAGCAGCTCTGCTGGGGAAAAAAAGCCTGGACCTTTCCCCTCTCCTGCAGGAGCAACTGAGCTCAGAGCCTTTGTCACTTGCTGGGGACTGTCACCTTCCCGGTGACACTGCAGGGACCAGCCTGATGGGCCAGGTCTAATGAGGAAAATGATGGTGCGGGAGCCTGGGGGCGAGGACTCGGGGCTCTGCACCTCCCTGACAGTGCCGGGGGTGCAGGTGGGCCCAGAAAAGCAGCCCGAGAGGTTTTGGCCAGCTCAAAGCATCCGAGGGTGTTCCTCCTGGCTGCACTGGTGGTCTTGTTTGGGCTGTACCCCCGCCCCGGGCCAGCGGGCACCAGCATCGCCCCAACTTTGGCGAGAGCAGCCCTGCCATGTCATGGTCTTCGCATGCCTCTGCTGTCGGGCTGCCCAGAGAGTGCTGCACCGCAGCCGTCTCGTGTCTTATTTCTTTTTTATTATTATTTTTTTCCAGATAACACTCTGCCCCCCCTGCGCTCGCAGTTTGTGGAAAGAAAAGTGGAAGATTTCCACAAAAATCTCAATAGCTCCAGCTGCTTATCCAACAACAGGATATGGATTTTAAACCTGCTATATATATATATACATATATATATATAGTAGTGACATAACTGTGAAAGGAAAAGCAGTTTACTCTCTCTGTTTTTTATTATATGTAATCTCAGCAGGCAATCAAAACATATTCACCCACCACAGGGACCAGAAAACAATATATTTGTACTCCTATCAGACACAGGCATTGACTCAAGGGGGGGCCCTGGGGTTACCCCTCCCAGAGCAGCCTTCAGATCTGGCACCGTTTATACATGAACACAGGCTTTGGTGCACGTTACCCTTTCTGGGCTTTTAAAAAAGGTTTCACTCATGGTCTCAGGCTGTTAGATGAGAAACCTTGCTCTGGGGTCGGTCACTGGCCCGTAGGTGGTTACGGGGGTTTGGCCCTCGCTTTTGTGCAGCACAGCTTTGCTGGCCTCGCGGCAGCACGTTAGCACACGGAAGCTCTTGTGCGACGTCCTTGGATACCTCTTGTCTTTTGGAAAGAGGCTAGCTCTTTTAATAGCTTAAAGGTGTGCTTTCCACCTTTTGGGCCAGTTTGGCGTCTTGGCTGTGCCAAGTTATTTCTGGTTGTTTGGTTCATGAAAGCCCTGCCGTGCAAGGCCTCTTTATGACGGGGCTTGCTAAACTTCTGGGCTTGACTTTCAGTGGGAGAAATGACCGGGCACCGCAAGCTGCCGTCCACATGCCGGGGATGTGGGCCCGTCTTGAGCAGATCAGCGGGGAGAGAGCCTGGCACCAGTCACCCTCTGGAGCAGGCTGGGCACGTACAGCCCGGCCTCTGGACGCCTGCTCTGAGGGCAGAGACAATCCCAGTGCACCAAGGCTGGTCCTGGCCAGCAGAACTGGGCACCAAACACCTCAGGCAAAGCTCAGGCCCTGAGCACATTTCTCTCTGCTGCAAGGGACAGCCGCCCCGAGCAGGCCTTCAGCCTCCTCTTGAGCATCCATCAGCGCAGGACATCGAAGGAGGTGTGGGTCTGGAGATCAGCACATTCGTTGGGTGGTTTCCTATCACCAGCTTGTAACTTAGCCATAAAGCTGCGATCATGCCTTCAAACGACGCCTTGTTCATGGCATGTATTTCAAAGACTGGCAGATCTGCCTGGCAGAATGGGGTCCCATATATGAATTAAAGTCTTTACTTTTTTCTTCTAGAAGTTTTCAAGAGTGCTAGTGACAGAAGAGGAAGGGAGGGAGGCAAATTAAAAACTTTTTATACATTAGGAAGGTAAATGAAGCAAGTGAATGCAAAGACAAAGAGATGAAAGTCATACTTTATGGTAAGCATCATGCAATAGCTTCTTATTGGTGATGGGTGTGCAAAATAAGACACCAGAAGCCAATGAAAGAAATGGTTGCTAATACTCTGTCTAGAAATGATAGTTAGTACTGTGACTTTCTTCTTTCCCCCCACTGATTAAATAATTTATATCAGAATACTTTTGTAATTTGAGTCTGTCAGATGGGAGCTCTTTTATAGATAAATATATTTTTTTCTTTCTTGCTTTCTAATTAGCAAGGTACAAAACAGAACAGCAATGTATTACACAGGCAGAGAAGTGACATTGTCTGGAGAGCCTTGCTGTGTCCCGATTCCCAAGGAGGAGTGCTGCGATTCCGTGCTTGGGAAGCCCAGACGCCCCTCCTTTCAGCAGCTAAAGAGTTAAAGAGCTAGATCAAAGCAAAAAAAAAGAAAAATATTCCTTTCAGGCTTTGAAACACCGTTGCCACCATGGAGGAGAGTAGTAGAAAATTAATAAGGTGGTGTTGGAGCAGATGCATGACCTGCAGTATAGTACAGAGGGCAAGAGTTCAAATATAAATAAATATGTATGGCTGTGCTATGTCTTATTAGATAAGAGTGCTGTCTCGTAAGCAGTTTAGGTGTAACGAAGTGGCATCTGTAGTACTTGCGAGACAAGGAGCGGTACCATAAACAAGCCTCCTGATTAAGCCCGGGATTTTCTAAGAGGCCAGCAAGAGCCAGGAGCGATATTCGCCGTTTCATCTCGCTGGGATGAAGGCATCAGCGGTGGCGGGGGAGAGGGGGTGAGACTCCTGCAGTGATCCTGGCAGGATCATCATCATTCGGGACTCAGGGCCGCTGGGTTTGGTATCCCAAAAGATTCCCCATGAACAAAACTCCCATCCATTTTGACGGAAAACTTAAAACATTGTCCCGTGAGGTGCACAGTGGGTGGTCAGTCTCCCCAGCTTCCATTTCCCTAGGTCAAATCCTCAGGTGACGGCCTGTAACACAACGCATGGGTCTGCGGGATGCATTTCGGAGTCGCTCTTTGAGCGTCCCAAAGCCAGCGAGTGCTTGGGCCAGGTGACAGCGTGATGGCAACTGATGCAGACCCCAGCCTTCCCTGAGATAACCCGAGCAAGACAAGACCCTTTTGTGTCCACAGCTATTCCAAATAAATCTGACAGAAGTCATTTCACAGTAATTTCTCAGTCAGAGGCTACTTTTTTTCCTGCCTGGTGGAATCACTCGGAAAAAGAAAGCAAGCATCATTTGAGACTGAACTGAGCTGATTACAAATAGTCTTAAGAACAAAAAATTGACACAGACAAAATATAGATTATCATTCTTCATCAGTCACAAATAAACTTCACCTCGGATTTTCCACTTGAGTTGACTTTCCCCTCTATTTTTCAGCCAAATATTTCCCAAATAGTTCCAATGACCCAAACCAAGCATTTTTCACAAGATGAATTTCTCTGCTGCAGAAGTTCATTCATCCCAAGGCAGACTCCCAGAAAGCCATGGGCAAGGCTTGTCAAGTAATTTGGAAACAAATGTAGGCAAAAGATGGAATCGGCTCTGCACGAGTTTCGCCCCTCCCCACTGCACCTCCCTTCTCTAGTTTTATAGAGGGGGATTAGTGACATGGATAAGCCTCGGGAGTTAAGCTCGTGTGGTTTGTACATGTCACTAGAACCCCTACGGAAAAACGCAGCTTCATAATATGTACAATTTCGGTTTAGTTTATTATTTATAATACCTGGGTACCAACAAAAAAGCTCAGACATTAATGCAAAGTTTTTAATTTCTTAGTGCGTTGACATCACTTACTGTCTTTCTCAATGTATTTTTATTTGTTTGATCTTCTATAAATTTTTCTCTTTGTTCTTCAGATGGAATAGCAAATCTAGTTCATTCCAAAGACACTCCGCCGGTATAAAGTAACTGCAACACCTTAAAAAATTTAGAGTTTTAAGTGTGATATCATGTCCCGTAAGAATATTTATTTCATTACAGGACACAATATCACCTTGTTCTACGGCACTCTGAAATTCCACTGATTTATAAGAATATCTATCTCAGCCATCTGCGTTATTTTAATACAGACAATTTATTGGAGTCAAGGAACTAAATATTCTGTTCCCGTACTGGTACAGCATGTGATTTTGGCTACGCCAACATTTGCAAACCTTTCTTCCTTTCTAGCACCTTCATATTGAGGCACCTCATTTGAAGCTTTTAGTGCAGGTTTCTGGTCACGGATGAAGATTTCTAAGTTTGCAGCACTTGCTGACCGTGTGTCCTACTTTCACCTTATCTTACCTATGGCTGGGCGCATCAATATTTTAAAGTGAAGCCAGTGGTCCTCTCTTTCCATAGACTTGTGGTCAGACCAGTTTTTTAACTGTCCTGGGAAAGAACAGGGCCAATGGTGGCTGATGGTATGTGGATGGCAGAGCATTTGGGATTTGGGGTGGGGGATTTGGTGGAGCCAGGGAGCAGAAGGTACCAGCTGGAACTGAGATGGGGGAATGGGCTTGGACAGAGGAGGGTTAGTGAGCATCAGGATAGACGGCGGGCCAGTGTAGGAGGTAAAGGCTGCTGGAGGGCCAGAGTTACGCATCCAGCATATGGCCACAGAGAACATCTCGATGGTGTGCTGTCCTCTTTGACTTGGATCCCACCTGGGAGCAGGGGGATGTGCTCAGGAGCATTGTCCTCCCTCGCTACTGATGCCTGGCACCCCCACCACCCCCTTCCCACAGGGACTGTCGCCATCCCAGCCCCACAGCCTCTCTCTTTGCCACTGGGAGCCCTACCTTTATCTCCTCCAGACACAGCAGTTTGTATTCTTAGACTATCACGTCTCCTAAAAGGAAAAGGCCAGCTATGTAAAGCTTAATGCAATCCTTGCAATGACTGAATGGGACTGTCAATTGACTATAAGGAATTTCATGAAAATTGGCATGTATTCAAAGATGCTAAAAAATGATGCCCATTGTACAGTCCTTTCCTCTTCCTCCCTCCATACACATACACACACAGCTAAAAGAAATCGGTGCAGAATCAGTGACCAGCAGAATGATGGATAATAAAAGATCACACAAAACTCTAAAAGGAGCAAGAAAAACCCTGAACAGTTGTGGGACCATTGCTAGAGACAGCTCACAACATTGCAAGCATTAACAAAGAAAGATCAGAAGTGTTGACTAGACACTTTTGTTCTGTATTTGCAATGAAGCTGGAGGATATATCTATCCCGTCTGACGTTTCTGCGGGAGCAGAACGTTTATCTCTGCAACAAAGGAAGATCTGAGGCAGCACCTGCTAAAATTAAGCTTTTCCCAAAACAGCTCTATTAATTTGCACCCAGGAGTTTTAAAGGAAGTGGCTAAGGAACTTTCTGTAACACCCTCATTAATAATTCACAGATGTCGGGAGAGTGAGTTAATTCTTGAGTCTGAAGGTCAGCAAACACTGCTCTAAAGGGAAAAAAATAAATGCTAGAAAGGGGAAAAGAAAAAAAAAAAAGTAATATAGAGAAGTAGAGACCAGCAAGGCTGACAGTTCCAGATACAGCTTGGAAACAGGTTTTTAGGGCAACTATAATGAAAGATTTAGAGTCTAAGTATATATGTATGTATTTGCATAAAACAAAGGGTAGCCATAAGAAGTGCATGCTAGTAGTTCAAGCACTTTACTGAGGCTTAGTTTCATAAACTCAAATTACCAAGGTTACTGTAAAGGACAGTTTGGTGTCTGTGTGTTGCTCCCAGTGGGAGACCGGTCTGGGGATGCCGCTGCCCCAGCTGTCCCTCCATCCCCGGGGAGGGCACCGTGGTCCGGCCCCGTGGGCCACGCTGCACGGGCTGCCCACGGGAACGCCCTGGGCAGCCCCCTCCAGGCCTTGCCCAGGTGTCTGCAGTCAGGATGATGGCAGATTTGGGGTCAGGAAGGTGTTTGCCTTTGGTTCGGGAGGGGGCAAAAACCTTGACCCGCAGCCCAAGTGCTCCCACAACCCAAACAGCTGCTGCCAGGTATCCCCAGCCAGCTCAGGGCTGGGGTTTATAATCCCTAATTTTGTTTTAGACGATCCACTTTCTTGCAAATCTAAACGGCATTTTTATTATTATTTCCAGTTGTTACATGATTCTTATTATAGTTCAGCACTGACGTCAGCAATAAACAATAATAGGATTGTGAACTATTGCTCTTTCTAATAAAATTATGTTTCTTCTCTGCATTATAAATCTAATAGCTATTACATCAGTACCCATAAATATATATCATTGCTTACCTTTTTAATATATACAGGGCATTGCATGCCCCAACAGAAAATAATCAGATTTTTTTTATAAGTTAGCCACAGCCATTATTAGATCATGAATGCCTAATAAGTAGAAGTAGAAGATATAATTAATGGGCAGTTTTCATATCATTTTCTCCTTTTGAAGGGGGAGAAAGAGGTGGCTTTTACCTGCTTTTCTTTCCCCTCTAAAGCTGCAGCCTCTGTTCTGTCCTCAGTGTTTCTCCACGCTTTTCCTTATCGTGTCTTTCCCTTTCCTCCTTTGAGGCTAAGTGCCGGTGAAATGTCTCGGCACAAAGGCAGTGCAATTTCTCCAGCACAGTGCCATCGAAAACCCTCTCCTCCCCGAGAAAGAGCCAAGAAAAGAGCCCTTGCCTCCATCGGTTCGTGCTAACGCATATCCTTGCTGCCCTGGTGGCCGAGCATCTCCGCTCCCTCCCCTGCCCGCCGTGGGCGAGCTCCCCTTTCCCTGTCCCCCATTTTTTGACGATACCCCTTCGGCCATGCCCTCCCGGGTGGCCAAACCTCATGGCGCTCATCCTCGGTCTCTGGGGCGCGAGTGCCCGAAGGCTGAAGGCCGGGGCTCACCTCCCAAGCAGGGCAGCAGTGATGGCACCGCCGACCCAGCCCCTTCCCGACACCCCCATCCCGGCGTGCCCCCGCCAGCCCACCGAGCCTTTCTGGAGAGGATGTGCCTGTCGGCACCCCGGGGCAGCGTGCGACATGAACGCGGCTGTGATCTATGGAAGCGCGTGCGAGATCTGTATAAATAAGGCAGATCTCCCCCCGTCCGCCCCCCTCCTCCTCCTCCTCCTGCTCCTCCTCCTCCTCCTCTCCTCTCTCTCAGCGCTGATTAATGTGTTGAATGAAACCTTTAAATGTTTGATTTCAAAGCAGAGGGATTTTTCCCCCCTCCCCTCTTTCTGCCTATCTGTAAAGAAGAAGAAAAAAAAAACCCGCGATCATGTGGGAAATGTTGATTTTAATGGAAAAATTGCATTGTGCCGACTTTCATAGAGTAGAAAATCCACAGAGTGAGACTTCAGGCTTGGCACCTGCTCCAGAACCTTCCTGATGAAGCAAAGGTTGTCTTCATTAAGAGCATTAATATTCATGCAGCATGGTAATTTTGACACAGAAAAGGTCTCTGTAACCTTTTCTTGTGTGAGAATTTTTTACTTCTCAAGGAAATTACAGTCCAGCAATGACTTAATTAATGCTGGGTTTCTTCGACGGATTTTGAAGAGCTGTCAGTTTGGGCTTGCGGTAGCTGTCAAGTAGGGAGAGGGCTCCGGCTAGGTAGATTGAAGGGAGGGAAAGAAGACACCCGAGCCCCCAGCATAGATCCGCACGGCTGGGGTGGCGTAACGGGGGGGCGGGGAGGATGGGGGGACACACACCTCCCACATTAGTTTTAATTTAGCAGCCCGCTTTCCCCAGTGCTGGGTCATTTATTATTGGTATAAAGGACACAGCTTGAATTAGTCCTCCATTTCTCACCCAGCTTATTTGTTATTTTTATTGTTATTACTACTATTTTATAATTTTCATTTCGCTCTCCTCTTCCTCTAGCAGCATGCGTGGAAGTTCTCAGGAGGAGCCCGCTTTGAATGGTGCATAGCCTCTGTGGCAAGCATGGGGAAGAAAGAGAGAAGCATCCTTCTGCTTTTGACAAAATATTTATATATGTGCATATACATACGTAATCAGATAAAAATACTCCAAAGAAATGAGATCTGCTGCCAAAGAGAAGCAGCAGCAAGCGGTACTTTTTTTTTTTCAAATCAAAGTTTACATTCTTCTCCAGTGATGTCAGTCATGTTTGCAGAGAGGGCATTTCGGCATGCGGCGCAGGACACGGCGGCGAAGGAAGGAGCTTCTGATTTCTCCCTCTTTTCCTTCGTCTAATTTTTTGGGGTAGCTTTTGGAGGAGATCCTTTTAGGATCTCTCGTTTCCCAATGCTGTTTTCTTTTTCTTTCTCCAGATCGCTCTGAAGTGTCCTGGCTGCTTTCCTGGATCCACGACTGCTCTCGGCTGTGCTTTTCTGCCTCAGCTCTTTTCTTGGCCCACTCTGCCACAGCTGGGTGCACCACGGGAGAGCTGCATCACAACCTCCTCCTTCCCACTGGAGACCGAGAAGACTTCAGTGGCAAGACCTTGACGGCAAATTCAACTAGCCAACACTCAAGCTGCAAATCTGCTCCCCACCCAGCCCCCACATGGCTTTGAGAAGAAGTTGAAATTTTGTTCTTTTATCAAATGTATTCAAAATAATTGGGTTTTCTTTGGTAGCAGTATTTAAAGCATGTTTCTTTCACCTGGCAATCAATGGTCCCAAGGCGGGACTCTTCCAGTCTTCAAAATCTGGATGTCCAAAGACCCTCCCTCCCAGTGCCAAGAAATACAAGAGGTTTTTGATTATTCTTCAGTCTCAAAGTGAGGCAGCAGTGCCAGTGCCTTGTTTAAAGGTGATGCAGAAGGCTAAAATGAACATTTAAATTACGTCCTTGAGGTATGAGTATTTTGAATATTTTAAGAAGGGAGACTGCATATGACATTCATTTCAGCCAGCTGTAGCCCTTTATTCCTTATTTCTTTTATTGTCAGAAGTGAAATCCCAACAATGTTGCTGATGATAGAAATTTCTGATTTGTGCGTTGGCACCTTGAAATTCAAAGGCAAGCTGCAAAGTAAGTGAAACCAAGGCTAACGGCACAAAGATGTGCTGAATGACACAAGTAACAAAATTGAAGGATGTTCAGCTGAAACACATACATTATGATATATGTGCATGTGTATAAATATACAAGCATTTTTAAATAACCCACACATTCTCCTCCATCCATTTTACCTCTTTTTTAGCCATTGCCCATTTACTGTGGACATTTTAGCATGCAGGTCTCACTGGGTTTCAAATCAGGGGAGACAGATACCTGCAAAAAACACCTAAAGCGATCAAGAAAAGGGAGTCCTTACATGCGGCCACCAGGACATACAAAATCTCTAAAGGGGTCTGCACCACCACTGGACAATTTCAAAAGGACCACAAAAATGAAGACGACCAAGAGTCATTTTGCTTCAAATCCTTCATACAACCCCCCCCCCCGCACACACTGTGGGGTTCATCTCAGACACCCTTTTCAGGACATCTTTTAAAAAATATTTATTTAAGGCTGCATTGCTATAAAGGGAGGTCCTAGTGAAATATAACTGCTTTGGGCAACAAATTGAGAGTTTGTTAGAAGCTGGGTAAGGTGATAAGATGGTTGATAGAGTCAATAGAGTACCAGAGTACCAGCTGGGGTCTTAGGAGGCTTTGGCCCCTTTCTGGGTTTGTTTTCATTAGACATCAAGTCACTCCTCCCTGCCTGCGTGGTGCTCTCTGGAAAGCACTCGGAGACAGAGATGCTGTTGTGATGCCTGCCCACCCCTCCTGCTGCCTTCCCTGGGACAATCTACTTGTTTCAGGGGTTACACTGGCTTTTTCTCTCTGTTGCTTCGCCATTTAATACAGTGCTAACTCACATTTTTTTGCCAGTGACTAACCAGCGTTTTTACTGAGGATGACCTCATGATGCTGGAGTCCAAGCAAAGAGATGGCTGCAGCCAAGGGGACTAGAATCAACAACTGAAAATGTCTAAGATTAAAATTATATCTAGTCCCATTCAGACGCAGACTGAGACTGTTCCCAATTTCTGATTCCTCACTGAAAGCCAAGCACCCCCAGAAGGACTGTTTTTGCTGAAGAGTGGCAATTTCGTGCGGTTATCTTGCAGAACGCTGTTTCAATAACAAACTGTTTGGTCCAGCATGACATCCAGTCCCACTTCACAAACCTCTCTAACTTGCCTTTCCCATACTAAAGAAAAGAGATGAGAACACTTTCCTGATCAAAGCGTGATCTCTTTTCAGGTACCAAAGCTATGCTAGAGTAAAATGAGGTTTTATTTATGCACACAGGCTAGAAGGATTGCCGCAAAGGGAATTTTCTAGTCCAGGGGACGAATAATAGAAGTTGTATTTCTTATCATCACAGCAAATGAAATAAATACCTAATATTTCTTCTGCCTAACAAAGTAAGTAATTAGCAGTGCCAGAGTCACGGGAACATGCAGGTAAATGGAGCAATAATTGGGGTGATGCAACATTTGCCCACTTCTCAGATGAGGGATAAGGAGCAGGCCAGCAAGCGAACCCGCATTTTATTTACTGCTACACCATTGGTAATTAGACAGCTTGCCATAATGGATTAGCAGCAACCGGTGACACCCGTTATCCCTGGCAGATAGAGCAGTGCACGCTGCAGAAGAAGCTGTTAAAGGCCAAGAAATACAAGTGTGTAAAAGATAAGAATAGCAAGTGCCCTCCCCATGTCAGGCTGACTGGAAGTTGAAAGCAAGCAAGAAAGTCAATCTTTAAATATGCCAGTTAATTTTAATGACATTGAGATTTCACTGACAAGTCTGAAGTATTTTAAGTAATGTCAGAATTATCTTACTTGGGAGAAAACTGATTTTTGATGATTTTTTTTTCATGTGTAAGCGGCATTACTGTTTTATGAGGGAAGCCTGTCAATTTGCCTGCTTTGAACAAAACACTTCTGCAGAGATGTACCCATTGCACTATATACTCTGCTCTGTCACCAGTGGAAGAGGGTATGTCGGGAAGGATCGGCATGGGCTATGCCCACGGTGCCGTGCTGCCCACGTAACCTCGCTGCCAGCCTGGAGCCAGGCTGATGGACAGCCGCTCTGCACCCCTGGGGGAATCTCTCCAGCAAGGCACAGCCAACTTTCACGGAGACCCGATCCATCGGCACTGTCATTTCCCAAGCATGAGGCTGGCCTCATGTGGGGATGCTCGGAGAACCCCTTTCTTGCCAAAGCAGCATGAGCATCACCACGGTGAGTATGGAGCTCTGCATCGTCCCAGGGAAATGAGAGAAGGTCTTGGCTTGTTCACTTGATTGATTGATTGATTGATGATCTTCCACCAAGGGTATAAATCTCCTCACGTCTCTGTGTCTTTCTTTTGACTGAACACCAAGGAAATACCGACCTCTCCTCCCTGCGATGCTAAGGGAGCTGTGCGTTTCCCAGCTTATACATCTACCCGTTTCCTCCAGGAATAGGAGAGGGGCCGTAGGATTTAATAGTCAACCATCACTGTGCTATAGGCATTTTTAAAACCATTTTGTTGACACCAATACAGGTTTTATTCCTGAGCAGCCATCCAGTTAGTTCACAAACACTCACATACTCACTAGCATATAGGTGCATACCCCAACCATGCGGCAGCAAGGTCTAATTCATCAAGATTTAAAGCCCAGACCGCTCCTCAGAGCTGGGGCATTCCCTTTTGGGGTCTTGCTGCTGGTAGGGTCTTCCCAAAACCAACAGCATCATCTTCTTGTCTTCCCCAGACACTTTCTACCAGCATGTCTTACTCACATTACTTTCCTGGCCCCATCTGAGAGCCCTTGGTCACATCTCTACCTGCTTCCCCAGCACTGCAGCCTTGTTACAGTGACAGTGGAGAGAGCTGTGCCCGCTCCTTCCCACACCTCATTTCCCTGTGTTATGAAGGAATATCTCCTGTGCAGTGCTCGGCCCCCGGCGGCCCCTGGTCACCCACGTCAGGCCACGGCCCGAGCCGGCAATTAAACCCTTTGGCAATCACCATAGGATTTCATCTGGTGGTTTCAACAGCAACCTCGTCCTCTGTTAAAAGGTTATTGCCTTTTTAGAGCAATCTCTATAAAACCCTGCTGGGTTCACCTTTATTAAATTCAGTGTTTTTATCCATTGGGGAAAGGCCACCTCTGGTCCCCGGTAGAGGCTCTTCCCCTCCGCCTCTCCGCTCCGCTCCTCTCTGCCGCGCAGGAGCGGCAAGAGCCCGGCATGGGGAGGCACCCGGCCGGGCCCCATCTCCTAGCAGGCAAAAACCCAGTTCCCCTCATCAGCGGGCCTCCCTCCCACCCCTCTTCCCCACTGCCAACCGCTGTCTCCTGCTCAATGGTATTACAGCCATGAAATATGATTTTCTTCCAGTTGGGAATAGGAATTTTGCCATGTTTTGCTGAGCAGCACATTTAATATAAATAATTCCTACTGCTCACAGGCTCCCACTTTTATGCAAAGGTTTATGCTGAGCCCACAGCAAAGAATTTTAGGGAAAGGCTATTCATTAAGACCCTGCCTTACTTGTCTGTCTCCTCCAGAGATCCCCCACTGGCAGAAGGGGTCATGTAATGTCTTATTTATACCAAGCCTTCCAGTAATTAATTTTCTCCACACCATTTTAGCACACACCTGGGTTTTTTTTCCTCATTTCTCTATTTGTGGTGCTTTTTGATATTTTTTTTTCCCCACCCCAAGTTGCTTGTTCTGATGCTAGCATGAGACATCCAACCTTTTAAAGAAATCATTCATTTTTTTAAAGGTTGAACATGTCATGGTAAGTTGGTGCACCTAATATTAAATCCCAGCTGTTTCTTTCAAAGTTCTTGAATGTTGGGTAACTTGCAGAGGCGCTCATGAGCTCTGTGACCCTGGCATGGAGGGTCAATGTGGCATGGAAAACCTCTGATGGAAACCTATTTTTTGAAATGCATTTGTGTTTGAGGTTGGCATCCACTTTGCTAAATGGTTACTGCTTTAAAGGCTCAAAACCACAGTCAAGGAGCACTGAAAGTGCACTGTTGGGCCCTGAGAAGCACAGTGATGTCCAAAATAAAGACTGAATCCTTTTATCTTGTGTACCTCAGCCTTAAGTTGGAAGATCACGTACAGGATGCAGGAATGGGTTATTACTGTTCTGCTGCTTACTGGCTGCTCCACAGGAGCTGTTTATAGGAGTCCTTGTCACAAATAAACCATCACGACATGGGTCTTTGCTGGCAGCCTCGGCGCAGGCACTGTCGGCTGTCCTGTCTCCCAGGCGGCACTGCTACGAGCAGTTAATGAGGGCACCCTAATCAGGTGAAGATGGACTCGAATGCACATGGTGCGCTTTTTACATCTTCTATTTATCCAAGACCTGTTGCTCAGTTTTGTCTCAGCTCCACGGCCATGAATGCTAGTTTCTGCGCTGTTGCCCAGCATTTCCTGATCAGTCTTGTGAGCAGAGCAAGAGTGAAAACCGAAGAAGAAAACGTTACAGAAAGAGATGAAGGAAGGAAAAAAATAAACCATACAGCAAGGTCACCCACCTTGAGCAGGACCGCTCTTAGTGAGCACGCAGGAGCTGGCAGCAGCGGGAAGGCCATTAGAAACAGTCACCTGCAAAATGTACGTCCTGTCTGCCTGGCACTGGACTTGGTGGAGCTGCAGAAGAATATGTTTTCCCATCCCCGGCTCAGCTTCCAGCCCAAACCGGACCCCAGCAGAGCAGTTTAATGACCTGGCGCGGTTGGCATTAGCAGCCAGCGTTGACCCTGAGGTGCCACCTCATGGTTTTGAAATGTCAGATCCTGAGAGGCCTTTCCTGTGAGCTGGGGGAAATAACCGAGTACCTCTGTGACCAAATGCAGGTACGTCTTAGTATTTAAAGGTGGCCACCAAAATACAACAAATCAGGACTAACTCAAAGTGCTTTTTTTAAGCAGCTGCAAAAAGGCTTGTAGAAAGCCAACTTTCGGACTTGGCTGGGTGCACAGGCTCAAAGGAGGCACATGAAGAGTCAGGGCAGCAGTGGGTGATGGAAGAAGGTTTAAAGCTCAGCCTAAGGAGCCCAAGCAGCAGCAAGGAGCAGATGGAAGTGAGAAGGAAAGTGGAAATGAGAGAGCTCAGAAAAGGCTCAAGAAGAGATGGCTCACAGGACAGGACACCCTGACAGATATGCAGAGCGATGGGGAAGCAGCCTTACTGCAAAAGCTGGGGGTGCAAGGACAGGGAGGAACCTTCATGGTGTATTTTCACAGAAGAACTGATATGTTACCGACCATGTGCAGGCATGATTTTAAAAAGTAGCCAGTGACTTTGGGTGCCACGTGGAAGAGCCAACTGCCTGAGACACCTTCCAGTGATTCGACTGTTTCAGTTTTGGAAAATGAGACACCCGTAAGGCCTCTCAGGTTTAATGGGCATAACCCCCCTCTAAATTTCTAGAACCAGAGCCAGCCCAATGCTGGTTTCCTGAAGACCGTGGTCCTCATTTCTGAAACAGGTGGCCCGAGAGTGAGCTGCGGCTGCAGCGTGTAGTGGTGTCTGTCTCCACACAACACCCAGCCAGGCTCGGCACGGACCCGCGGATGCTGCCGTAGCCCTTATCCTTGGCACAGGCAACTCTCCAGGTGCCGGAGGCAGCGAAGGCCAGGCTTTAGCAATGCCCCACTGCTCCCACAGAGCTATCCCTCGCTCATTCCCTTTGAACTTTCCCTTCACAGCCCTCTTAAGAGCATCCTGAATCCTCCAGGAACTTCTACCGGGGTAGTCCACGCAGCAGCGAACATGCAAATAAATCTGCATGAAACCCATGAGTCCCCCCAGCCGCCGGCAGCGGGGAAGCGTGCACACAGGGCTGCTCTCCCTGCCTCGCAGCGGGGTGGGCAGCCCCAGCCCTGCAGGGATCCCCTGGAGGAGCCCCCCAAAACCGGCCCCGGCCGACGCCGTGCTGCCCGACGGCCGGGCCTGTGAAGGCTGACAAACTGAAGTTTGTTAACATTTAACCTTGCTTAACCCTTGAACTTGGGCTACTTTCAGCTGCCCCAAGGTGAGTGATAAAAGACCCCGCGTGGCATCACTAATCTGGGGGGCAGCGCAAGCTGTTTGGGTTCCCGCGTGCACATATGGAAGAGCTTCGGAGTGTCAGATCCAATACTCGATCGCTGTATCAGCAAAGGTGTAATGAAATTCACTTTATTGCTCCTTGAATACGTTAGATTTAAGATTGCGTAGAAGAGGACTCAAGTCTCAGGGCCACTATTTGGTTAAAAAACTTGGAGAAGTAATTTTCCCGCTTGTGCTATTAAGCATGTGGTTTTCTTTATTTTGAGATCTCACTTTGCCTGGGTATACGTACATCCATATATCTCACAATGCATGTATGGAAACCATACACAATAACAAAATAGCCTTATGTACTGTTAAGGCTGGTTTTAAAATTTACAGGGTACAACCCTCTTTTTTTTTTTTTTTGTTGAAAAGAATAATTTTAAAACAGTTCCATATAGTTAATGTAGTGTTTGGCCTTCCATTAAAAAGATACTATTAAACCAGTCACAGAAACACTAGCAAGTGAGTAAATGTTTAAACCACAAATCTCCCTGAACTCCTATGGGAAGGAAGGGGGTGGGGGCTCTACCAGTTCCAAAATGGCAAGATCATATATCAGAGGTGAATAATAATGTGCAAAAAATATGTTTTAAGGAATAACATAAACTAGGAGGGGTGGGAGAGAAAGGACTTTAAGGGATGAAAAAGCTTAATGCCAGGAAAGATGGAGATTCTGGAAGTGTAGGGGTGACTGGCTTGCTAAAGGAATGGAAAGAGAGTGAGAAAGAAAAAGAGAGCAGGGAAGAGAGAAAGAAAGAAAGAAAAAGAAAGAAAGGAAAAAAGAGAGAAAGAGAAAGAGAAAGAGAAAGAGAAAGAGAAAGAGAAAGAGAAAGAGAAAGAGAAAGAGAAAGAGAAA
>JANZLQ010000050.1:9131073-9148744 GCA_026212715.1 Elanus axillaris | reverse complement strand
CCTGGCTGTGTCCCCTCCCAGCTCCTTGTGCCCCTCCAGCCTTCTCACTGGCTGGGCAGGAGAAGCTGAAAAATCCTCGACTTGGCATAAACACCGCTCAGCAGCAACCGAAAACATCAGAGTGTTGTCAACATTCTTCTCATGCTGAACTCAAAAAACAGCATCGTACCTGCTACTAGGAAGACACTTAACCCTATCCCAGCTGAAACCAGGACACAGAGCCACACTGGTCAAGTCCTGCGCAATACCATACGCTACCCCATGAGTCACGGTAGCAGCCTGCTGTCACTGATGCAGTCACAACACGGAGAAAGTGCAGGGCGTAGAATTAGGGGCATGGAAAGTTGTAACTGGCAGCGGGCTGCATGTAAAATGTAACTGGCTGGAGCTGGGCCTTTCTCCTTTTCCCCTGCTGAAGGATTGCAGAGCTCGATCCCCATCAGCCGTCTAGCTCTGGTGTTTGTCTAAAGACTGAGAGGAGAAAGCGCAGTGCACTAATCCCCGGCCCTATAGAATGCTTAAGAGCACAGCTCTCTTGTAGCCGCTGTACAAGCACGTTGGCTTCAGCGGCATTACTTGTGGCCATAGCATATGTGCCTGCTTCATTCTCAAATCTGGTCCTAGTCCACCACACCGGCACGAGCCGTTGGAGACTACAGGTAAGATACTAATGGAAGGAAATATGGAAATGCAATTTTGACACAGCAGCAAAGGAAGATGAGTGCTGATTATGAGAGCTGTCAGCTCCATCCTTCTCTCATCTCGTCGTGTCTGCGCGAATAGAGAAATCAAATTAAAAATGTCTGAATGCATTCAGGAACCCAAAGGGGAACATATTGATCTGCATATAAGGTCAGATACAGGCCCTCCCGTTTTTGAGCAGGGGGGGACTTCAGATGCGTATGAACGAGGGAGTGAGCAACTCTAAGGCTGGCCAAGAGGGGACCCTCTCTTACGTTCTTCCTCGTGAGAAATACATTTCAAAAGTTAGATAACAAAACCCAGCTGCCTTGAATGTCTATAGACAGCACACCGCTGGGCAAAGCTGAAAAACACTAGCCTTCAAACAACCTCTTACAAGTGGAGATGGAAGGAAATAAAAGTGACAAGGACGTTAGGTGACCATGGAAGGCGTCCCCCACTCCCTGGAAAAGGGCCGCTGGTGGACCTGAGCTCACGTCCGTGGAGAGCAAAGGGGGACCCAATCACAGCCCTAAGGCAGAAGGAGTTTAGTTAGCAGAGTCAATAATATCAATTACCTGAAAGTTAAAACTTTCCCCAACTTCTTCATCGAACTTCTTCATCTCCTGAGAGTGCTCAGACTAAAAAGTTATTAAATATCATTTTCTCTCTGTGTCCCTTGTTATTTTGCAATTCATCTCAAGGCCCATCGCTGCTACTTAAAGGGAAGAAACAGGCTTTTGACTGGGATAATGGCAATTTGGAGGCCATCGTTTTGCTCTGTTGCGGATCTATGTCTTTTTCTGATACACATGAATTCAAAGGCTGGTGCTTAGATCTCAGACAGGATAAAGCCAATGTTTGCTTCAGAAGGATTTTCTCCAGGAAAAGAAAGTTTTTTGTAATTGCAGAATGACACATTGGTCTGGGGTTACAAAGGGAATTTTATATTTAAAAAGCTATCTCTGAGATACATGCTCCTTTTACTCAGCTATAAGCTAAGCAAAACACAGAGAGACAGAGAGAGAAAGGGAGAGAAAATGAATTAGCCTGAACTTTTGCTGAGGTGAGATAAATACGGCCTGATCTTTTAAGTTCAGTTCATCCAAGCAATCTCCTTGAAATCAAGGGGGCTTCACCCACATACTCGGAAGCCGACCTTGGCCCCATACGGCTTAGCAATAAAAAAACCCGCTTTCAATACATCAACTAAATTTGGCGGTAATTAGAGACGGGACTCAGCGAAGTACCCGCCTCACCTGGCTCTCCACAGCTACCTCCGGAGTCACGCGCTTCGTGGCTGCGTCAGCATCGGGTGCCCTGTGCAGCGCCTTGTCCCTCTTGCCGGGCACGCCAAATCCCGCCGGCTGCTTTCGGCAGAGGCTGCGGGAGCCCCTGGAGCGACGCCGGCCACGGCGGCTGTGGCATCGGGTTGGAGGTAAACCGGGTCACCGGCGTGCTCACCTCACCCGATCGGCGACGGGAGACCGTGGCATCAGGGGAAAAGGCCTCCGCTCAGCGCACCGGTTCAGAAATGGCAATATGGACTTAATGTATGCAAAGCAGCAGGGGACAAAGGGGTGAAATTGTGTCAAAAAGAGAGAAGGTGGGAGCGAGCGAGCAAGCGGGCGAGGGAGCGGAGGATGGCAGCGTGGCTCCCTCTGCCCCTACCCCAGCTCTAACCATTTCTTCGCAGGGGTTTCAGATCATCTGCTTTTCGCAGGCATTGAAAACTAGTGGGAAAACCGAAGCCTGATTGTGACTGGAAGCTAATGTAGTCTACATGCAGCAGACATCTAATATGATGTTATTTATTCCCATAGATCTGTTTATTTTGTTTTCAATTTACCAAACCCTGTGACACATTCCCAAAGGTGCCTTGTTGTACAATACGTTGCACACAGTAAGATATTCAGCCTAATTCACTCTTTGTTTTGTTTCAGTTCAGCTGCATGAGGGCACAAATGCGTCTGTGTTATATCTTCTCCTGTGACTGATGTTGTAGACTATTGCCATAGGGTTTTGTGAAATGGGATCTTAGTTAATCTAGGGCATTGTCTTTGTAGTGCTAAATTCTTATTTGCAAACATAATGTTCTGGCATTGATGCAACAGGGGAACATTAGTGATTTTTTTTTTTTTCATTTAGAATAGACTGTATGTATGTGTTTTTAATAAACTTCTATTCTAAAGCTTTTTCTCCCTATTCTGCATTTGATCTGAGACATTTATAACACATTGCATCATGTCACATTGATGTCTTTAGCCAGTCAAGCCAAATATTCATAAAACCCATGTGCCCAAACAGAAAATGTACAATGCTAAGGAGAAAAGTGCACGGTATATTTTTTAAAGCATCCACAGGAAGGCAATTCTAGCCTTTAAACATATATACACATACAGACAAAAATTTGAAAAAATTGTCCGTCCATAGCCTGTTCTCAGCCTGGAAGGATGGTATCACTTAGAAATCAATGGCTTTTCTTTGCACTTCGTTGAAAGCTCCCATGTTTTCATTTTTCTTTTATTTCAGGAACGTGTTGCTATTTGGTTTACTGAGGACCTGGCCTGAGGAACTGGTGCAGAATCAGGAATTCCAGGTTGGATGATATTATAAAAGTGTGCTGCAAAATTTGATGTAAACAGGATCTGGAAGAGATTTGATGAGATTGTGAAAAAATGAAGATCGGATGCAGATTCATTAATAAAACAGCCCGTGGCTAGCAAACATAAAGCCTGATTGATCACAATTACTGCAGTTCATAACTGGAAAACCAGACATCCGAGGACACGCACAGGGTAAAGCTAGTTTGACACCAGAACTGAGCCTCATGTATTTATTGAGTGGCAACTACAGAAATACAGCTCTTGCTTGCAATGGGTATGTTTCCATAACAGCATTTGAAGTGGTTTAATTTTCACTTCAGCAAGCTTTCTTAGAAACCTGCTTGGATGAAGGAAAGAGATCTCCCACACACGCCTCCCAGTGTGCAGATATTCCTGTCTGGCACAGCAGAACCGGGTGCTTCACTTTGAATTACCGCCAACCATGTGCCACGCAAGCAGATGACTCCCCATCACCAGCTACCACTGCGGTGAGCGCTGCGCGTCCCCTTGGAAGCATGGGCAAAGAAGTCCCTGTGAGCTGCCACTTGCCTGACGGGTCAGCTCTCTGCTGCACGGCTCGGCGTGGGCATTCGGTGAGCAACCACGGCTGGCAGGTCGGTTGAGGATCTCCTTGCAGGAACACTCAAAGCCTGGCTCTCCCCTTTGCGCAAGCTCCTGAGCGCCCAGTAGAGACAAACCCATGAGGTAGCATTGCCTGTATGCTTAATATCCATAGGAGCTCCATGCTTCATCCACGGAAGCAGACGTTTGCCGTTACGTATCGGCAGCAGAGACCCCCAAAGCCAACAGGAGCAGTCAGGGGCCAGGAGAAGAGATGGTGCACAGCAGAGCGAACAAAGAAATGCTCTTTTCTGCCCAGTGCCCACATCAGCCCCTGGTATCGGGTTTGTGGGTACACGGAGCACGCTCACAGTGAGAGACACCAAAAGCCATGACGAAGCATTAGCAAGGTGGTACGATGAGGGATAGCTCCCTTTTTACGAAAGGTTAAGCGCTTTGGAAGATAATGTCTATGTTAGCTCAAATGAGGTCCTCCAAATGGCTGGAGATCTTTCTCCGCACTCTGTAGTTCTCCGTCTGTGAAAGAGGGAAAATGTTTCCTCATGATACCTTAGTGAGGCTAAAGGAGGACAAAGCCATGGAGGGTTGGGAAGCGCTCAGATACCAGAGTGACAAGTACCAGAAGAAATGCCTGCAGAAAATGACTCATCATGCCTCTGGAGCAGGCTTTCAACAGCACGCAATGAACTAGGCACGGGGCCACCCGCTGAACCACCGAGACGAATCATTGAAAAGTTGCGTGTCGAGCGAGCCCCTGCACAACCCCGTGGCACGGCAGAGGGCAGGGGGGGACGCTGGGGTGCACCCACCCCTCCCCAGCCAAACCACGGCTGGGCTGCTCGGGCCGGAGCCCCACTCGCGCTGCTGAGGTGTCCAGTGAGGAAGTGGGAGCTGAGCCATGAATTCCCCTTAGAAGAGAGGAGAAGAAATAGACCCCCACCTCTTTGCAGGGGCTTTGGGAGCTCGCGGCCGGAGAGGGGCCATCTTTGGTCTCTCTTTAGTAGGGAGGCCCAGCAAACGGGGACAAGAGGAGCAAGGACAAACCCGGCACCCAGCGCGGAAGAGCAGACTGAGAACCATTTCCACTGTGTTAGCACTTTGTCTACTGAATCTTGGAGTCAGATACCAACAGACTGCAAGAGCAAATGGGTTTGGTTATCTTCTCTTGCTGACTCCAACAGGCGTGTTGCCTAAGACTTGGCTCCTGCTCCTCGGCAGCAGGCTTTTGTCCACATCATCAATCTACCGCAGACCACATCACAACCCAGCAAGACGCACAGTTTCTATAGCAGAGCTGTCCACGGGCAGGATTACCAGGTATGTGGCAAGTCTGTTCCTGCCAGAGCCAGCCCTTTACCTGCAGGAACAAGAAATTCACTCATGGAATTGAGAGAAAATAATAATAAAAAGGGGTCAAAAGTCTCTCCCAAGTCACTCGGCATTTCTCCTGCAGATCCAAGCTCCCAGCTACTGGACAGAAATGCTCCTGGAAATTCCTGCTTCCGTTTGCTCTACGTATCTGCAGTAGCTGCTGTCCCTAAATTTTATCATCATCGCTCACATATGGATTAAAGGCAGGAGTCTGAGCAGAAACACCCCAAAGAGCGCCAAGCTGCTCCGAGCCAAAGCAAGGCAGCCATCCTGGTGTTTCGGATGCATCCCTCTAGGTTTCCCTTCACCTGCCATCCCCACCAGGCTGCTGCCAGCCGACAGAGCCATCGCCGTCTGTTCAACGTGCCACAGCAGCCTCGGCCCCTCTGCTGCCCTGGCAAGAGCAGGTGGTGGACTTGGGACATACACGTCTCTATCTGGGTGCCCAGGTGCAAACAACCCCCAGCTTCTCTTTGCTGACTCCTTCTTCACCTTGAATTAAAGCAGAAGAATAAATCAGCTGAACGATCTGCTTTGCAAATTCATAGGCAAGGCTTACAGACCGGCGAGCAAAAATTGAGGAGAAGAAGAAAGAGCAAGGCCGAGAGGATGGCCAGATGTCCCTAGCAAGGGAAAAATCCTCCTGGAGCTGGGCATCTGGATTTCACAGTTACCAAACACCAGCAGTCACCACCATATGCTCAGCAGAAAACACAAACCTGTTCCACACCCCCAGCGACAGAGGAACACAGTGGCAGGCTGAAGAAGCTTAGCAGGATTTGGGGGAAAGTCCTGAAACTCTCTCAGCACAAGACATCCGCTAGCAAAGAGCTTATCTGAAACAGAAATGAGTCCTTTCCTTCCCCGGGTGACCCTCCGTCCTACCTGGATGAGACGTGTGTCTTCTCTGTGGGTGTCTCCCCGTGGGGGAATTTGGAAGCCCATTCCTGACCTGGGGCCACCGGCAGCACCGCATTTCCTATGGCCAGATCTTCAAACCAGGTGCCGTGGCCTGCACGGCACAGCAGGGTCAGTTGATTGTGGCTACCAAATTACTTGTCTCTGCGCTGTGTGTCGGTGGAGAAGGAGGGGAGAGCAGGGAGGGAAAGGGAGCTGGATTTGGGTTGTGGATGTGTGTTGGAAAGGCACCGGGTTTTGTCTTCCCGTTTTTCCTGCTCCTTGTCTCTCAGCTCTTGTGTGTACGGCTTTGTTACGCGTGAGCAGTCATTGCTTTCGGTTCCTGGTAATTCGGTTCTATTTCTGCTTTCAGAAGCTCCCTATCAAGCTCATTTCCTAGCAGACCAAGAATCAAAGGCTCTGCCTCCTACCACTGGATTTGCTCAATCTTTTCTTCTCCTTTGCCTGGCCAGATGTCCCCCGGTGACACTTAACTTACCCAACCAGCCCTCCCGAGGAGCTGGATGACTTTCAAAATCTGTCAACGGCTGCACAAATCCTGAAGCTCGCGGCTACTTGCGTAACATGGGATGCAACCTAATGGAGATAACAAACCAATCACCCGTTCTGCTCCCTGCATATCCAGATGGATCGCTCCCAAACACGACAAACTGGCGACAGGAGTCTGTGTGCACGACCCGCCAGAAGGTGAAGCGACACATGGAAAAGCTGCAGCAAGGAACAAGGATTCAAAAGCAGTGAGAGCGATCAGAGGTTGGGGGAACATGGAAGAAAAGCCACCCCAGAATTAAGCTGTTGCTCCCCAGGGGATTGCTATTCTTACTAATCAGAAATTCCCAGAACAGGATGGTCCTCAGTTAATGCTGACTGGTCATTCCAAAGTAGCCTTAATAAATGTGTTGCTGCCAGAGGACAAGGATGCGTTTTAAACAAGGCCGGGTGTCCTGTTATGCTGCAGAACATAATCCCAGCTCGTGTACTCGTCCTCTATCACATTTCAATTGCGTGATACATGCTGGATCTACCTGCCTGCTGTAGATCTTCCCCCCTCCACCACTGCTCCCAAATCCTTGACTATCATTTAAGAAGATCCTAATAGAAAAATGGCAAAGCTGGTTTTGTACAAATGGAGTTGGTGGAAGCTACTGGTTCCTGCTCTTCCCAGTCAAAAATTATCTTCCGATGATGGTGAAAATCCCATTATATTCTACCATTGTGAAAAAGAAAAGTTTTAAATATTCATCGTGTTCTTTTTTTTCCCGTTAAAGAAAAGCCTGGCTTCCTTCGCTGGGCATATTAAATACCTTATTTAAATAGCTGAAAACAAGTAGCCCTTTAAAGAAGTACCCAACAGGCACAGCCACAGAAGAAATTAGTTAGTCTCTGGCCGAGGGCCTTCTATGAGCTTTATTTAATACATATAAAGGACTCTGTGTTGCTGTCCCTATTACACACACAAGGCAGATTCCCCAGTGGACTGTATTTGGTCTTGCATGCCTATCTTCTCCATAGTTTTACTTACCATTCTTACAAAGGATAAACAGACAGGCACGTGCTTATATATTTTGAAGAGCATATTTCCTCATCCTCTACAAGAGATTTCTTTGAATACCCTTTCATCATTTGCAATTGTGCCCTTGGAAGTTTTAGCAATATTTGTTTCAGATAAGTTTATTTTTGTATGATTGATTGAAATCCCAAGCTGCAATTAAGAAAATTGCAGTGAGAACCATTAAAGGGATAGCGTCATTTTCTCCCCTTTCCACTAAAATGTCAGGTTTCAATGTCACCGCAAGATAACCCAATCGCGTGCTTGTACACTGTTCACCCGGGCTGGAGTAAGCGTAAAACCGTCTGGAGTACTAATTACAAATGACTAGAAATAATGACACACGGCAGAAGGAAAATGGAAGGCCCCGGTCCTTATTACTTAACCGCCAAGGTGTGTATGTGCAGTAACGCGGGTTATTGTAAAGCAGTCTATTTAGTAAATATACAAACATCCATCCCCACTTGTAGATTAGCTTCCGTCCCTCCTCCCCCACCTTCCTCTGTCTCTCTGCCCTTTCTTTCTCTCCAATTATAAACCAGCACCAGGTTTTCTCATCAGCCATCTCCATGTCTCCAAATGGCTTTTCAGTGTCAGGCCTATCAGGAAATTAACTCATCATGCAGTGACAGCTGCTAATTTTTTCCCCTTACATGTCAGATGGATCGCCTGCTGAAGCTAATAATGAATCACCAATCCCTGATTAGAAGGTGCTTCCGAAACATATAACTGCCATCTGAGCTAACTTTTTTCTTCATATAAAATGATATCACCCTAGAGGAGTAGAAAACGAATTGTATTCTTCAACAAGATAGAACAGGGTTAGGCTGTTTAAGTGAGCCGCGTGCTATCTTAAATTATGGGCTAATATTGCACAGTAAAATAAGTGAAAACTCGCAGCTCTTTTTTATTTTGCCAAATGAATGACCTTTTTTTCTGTTACTTAATCCTCTCACTAGAACTAACTTTGTTTCAAATTTCAGGAGTGGTTTTGTGTTTGTTCTTCTCTCTCTTTTTTTTTAATTCTGTTTACAGCTTTTGTGCTCAGGAAGTCTACTGAGCAGGGAAAGTTGGAAAAAAGCCCCAGAAGTGGCTTTCCGAGGCCTGCGCCTACCACGGCGCCAGCTCCTTGTGCTGCTCTGCCAGTAGCTCCAACCCCATCTCTCCATCCCTCTGATTTTCTGAAGGGGACTCACCTGCCTTCTAAGCTCAGGTTCAGTTCAGGGCTAGCCCAAGGCACAAGAACTTCGACACGCAGAGATTCCTACAGCGATTATACAAGCCGAATCTGCTGCCCACAAAGATCACAAATATATTTCTTCCAGGACTCACAGCTAACATTTCTGGTATTAAAGCAGCATTTATAAATGACAGCAGTGCTTGCAGCACTATGCACAATCCACATGTGCATACCTTAGCGCATCAACTATTGGCTCTGGCTCGTCTCGCTTCCATAGCGAAGTGCAGCTGGTAGTCAGGCAGAATGGTATGTAGCTGTGGGCACTTTGGGTTGTCTTGGTTTTTGGGTTCTTTTTGTTTTGTTTTTGTTATAGGAAATATTTCTCTAAATATAGTTTCCAGCTATCTCTTATCTCCCACTTCTCCCCAAAGATGGACCCTCAATTCAGGGGCCAGGAGACGCTGCCTCAGGAGGTGTCTATCTGATTCTTAAGAAATGGAGGGTGAAACTGCTTGCCAGAAACGTCTCTTCTTCCTCTGGCTTTGTTTTTATTTAGGATTTTTTTTGTTCACCTTTGGTTGTTCTTGGTTTTGTTCCCCACGCCCCACCCCCGCACGCCAGTTCAATGCTTCCGAAACACATTTTTACCTGTTTGGCATCGTCACAGTACGATCCAACTTTGCTAATGCTTATTCAGATTGGATAACAAAGAGGAAACGAAGCCAATGGCTCTGGCAGTCAGAACGTCAGAAGACAACCAGCTGACACGGGAATACTGCGCTCTCAACAACCGCCTCCATTACAGCATAGCCCTCGATTTCGCCGGGAGACGAGCAACTGGAGGTGTTCAAACCAAACAGCAAAACACACTTGTAGGAGCGAACGGCTGCCTGGGCCCTACACCTTGCTGGATCCAACCGCGCAAGTTCTTCTGCTGTGCTCTGACAGTGGACGCTACCTGCGGCAAAGGGCTCCCACAGCCCCTGAGCCGGCTCCCCGGCACCGGGCACGGCCGTCCTGGGGGCTCAGGTCCTTTTTAGGTGCTGCTCTGCCCTGAGCACCTCCGCTGCTGCCTTCCCTGCTCCCCAGGGCAGGGGAACGCTTGGCAGATCCACGGAGTGATCCAGCTGATCTTCTCCCAGTTTACGCCACGGCACAGGGCCAGGAGCTCAGGCCTGGGAGGGAGATAAACGCCGGAGACGGGTTTCCTAAGCCATGGGAGAGATCCGCCGTATCCTCAACTTTCTGTGTACGGCAGAGAGCATTTTCGCATGGGGCTGAGACAGTGCGTGGAGCCCTTACGCGGGCTGTCTGCACAGGAATGAATGTCACCCTTGATTTCTAATGTTACATTTGTAGGGCACTAATAAGTTAACTTTAAAGTGCACATTAGAAAGGAGAAGGAGGAGAAAAAAAGAGCCCTAGAAAAATATTAGCTCTCCCGATCAGGCTGCACTCAGAGAGAAGTATCGTTAACCTGAGCTTCCAGGTAATTACAGCACACGGCAGGTTAGTGAATCCTTTCCAATGCTCCCAAGCACAGGAACACCTACCACTGTTTTTTTTTTTTTTATGCAAAGGTCTGCTCTTTTCATTGTGCATACAATGTGATTGCTGGTTTGACACTGCAGGCTACACTGGTTTTATGAAGGATTAAATGCCACCTGAGACATATTTATCCTAAATAAATCACAAATGGTAAACTGCAGCATGTCAGTGTCAACACCCTGTACTGCAGCAGAAAGGTTAGCCATACAGGACTAAGCACAGCGAAGAATTAGCATCCAAGCTGCAAGACCACAGGGCTACAGTTAACAGGAGAAATGATCAAGAAGAAATATTTCCACTGAAAAACATTCCGTTTTTTGAACATCTGTGAGAGTCTTGCAGAGGGCCATCATTTTGTAAAGGTCACCTTTTTCCTGATAACAAACGGGAGTTGATCCTGTCACTGTTTGCTGAAGACAGTATTTAAGAGTAAGTGAACAGCCTGTCACTTTTAAGAAAGATGAGCAAGTCAAACTCGGCTAATTATGAATCTCGACGTTGAACTTGAAATTTACTTTTTGGGGGGTTTGACAAAGACACAACCTTAATTCCCGGAAAATAATAAAATTTTTAAAAAAAATAATAAAAAGAGATGAGAAGACAGCAGGATCTTACAGCTCCAGAACGAAGCACCTTTTCTAAGCAGCTCTATCAGAAAATACATTTTTAAACAGTTGCTTCAGGAAGGAACTATTGTTTTACCTCACCCCAACTTTCTTACAGTTGGTAATTTTAAGATATTAAACATGATAGGAAACCCAGTTATCTCTAGAGTCAGCATGGTTTATACCCTAAACACTTACACAATTATATTAAGCATGCATGAGGCACACTTCAGAAATTAGATTCTTTTATCTTTATCTATCTAGTGAGCTCGAGAAAGGAAAAGAGAAAAGAGAAAATGCACAGACATAACAGATAGCATTCGTTTCCTCCTGCTGAATGCCAGTTCTGTTTATTGCTTAATATTAAAAATCATGATGCTTCATTTTAATGCTAACATTTTATTTGAGAGACAAAAAAAATAATCCCCAAACCTTGCCAGTTTATATTTTACATTTTTTTTTAAAGAAACAAAAGCAGTTGTATCATGAAACAAATCTTTTCAACAAGAACTTGCACTGACCAATTGCAGTGTATCCACAAGTAAATAACTGACATTCTGGACTAAGCAAGAAATACAAGGTCACCTTTTTTTTTTTTTTTTCCCTACTTGTTAATGTCAATGTCAGAATTTTCTTTAAAAACCCCCATAACATTTCAGAAGTCGTTCACAAAATCAACTGCAAATTGGTATTTATATGAAGCACTATTTATAAGAAAAGCAAAACACTGACAGTGACAATATTTTTTTTCAAAAAATGCACACTTCTTATGTAGGACTCTCACCTAAGATTAAGTGGAAGTTACAGGCATCAAGTTCTTCCTGAATATGTATAATCAAGAATTTTCTGAAGTGTAGCTTTTTTGAGCTCTTCTTTAGTGAAAGTCCTATGTGATACCACAAAAGAGTAAGCTACTATGAAAATTTTGATTTTTAGATCAAAAAAATACTTAGTTTGATGACATATTTTTAGCCAGGGATAATTTGAAGTAAGACTCTAGAAAGCAAAAATGTCACCCGTTCTTCTTTAAAATGAAGAAGGGCACCAATTAAAGTATGTAAGCTTACCTGTTCACCTTGTTATTATGGGTTTTGTATTTTTGCTTATTTACCTGTTGACAAAATGTACATGTAAGTGCAATTATTTTACTCCTGCGATTATGTTAGACAAAAATGACAGAGGGCAGGGAATTACCCTGAGATAAACCAACGTTTAAAAAAACCCCAACAAACAACAAAGCAAGCAGTGATCAGAACAATATCTACTTTGGGGGTGGGGGGGCTTTTTGTCCTCTTCTTTACCCTAATATGCTTGTTCTATAATAATCCCATATAATAATTCTTAGAGCTATTATAACAAGATTGTACTATCTTTTTCAGTGAACTCCTCCTAGCAGCTGACCTTCACCTCCCGCAGGGTGCGTATTTGTTACCTGGCTAGGAGGATGCTATATTGAGAAGGTTTTACGGGAGGTGTTCTAGGAGCACAGTGCCTCCGTGGATCTGGTAATTTCCAGCTTTGCCCTGCATCAAAGCCTAGGAGATGAAGCTCTTCATGCTTCTTATACTTCGTTATCATCTCTCTGGCTTTGAATTACTTGCGAGCCACCCTCTGTATAAATGACCATGCTTGTTAACTCTTCTGCTCTATCAGGGGATACGGCTTCTGTTTTTATAGCAGTACCAGCCTGCAAAATCTCTTGAGAGCCAGCTGTCTCTATCACAGCATGCGAGTACACACCAGGCTCATCCTGCAGGTCTGGTGGCAATTCTGTGACGATGTAGTGCGTTGCACCTTCAGAGAAGTCGCCACCAGAACCCTGAACCATGGCTTGAGCTAATTCTTCTGTAACAATAATCTGTGATATCTCCCCATCTGACTCAACTAAATCCATGTGTTCGCTCTGGACACTGAGCGCGTGGCTACCGCCTTCCTGCATAATTATCTGAGAGCCTTCTCTAGCTACCATATGCACAGTCCCGTCCTCATTTACTATGACCTGAGTGACACCTTCTTTCATCAGCTGGTCGGCCGCAGCCGTATCACATACAGCAAACTGTAATACTCCTTGGACCATTTTCTTGAAGGCAGCCTGAGCTCTCTCCTGAGATGCAATTATAGCCCATGGGTGCATGACCCGCGTCACTACTTCCACAGGTTCAGTATCTTCCTGAGTCTCTTGAACTTCATGGAACATTTGTATTTCTTGTCTCTCTGCTTCACCGGGAGCGCTGGGCGTCTCTGGGTTTGGCATTTGCAAGAAATCTCTGTGACTAGACCTGCATCTGTCGAGGAGTCCAGATTTGTTTTCCACTTCACCCAGCTCTGTTACAGCACAAAGCAGGGCATCTAAGGCTGAGGAGGAGTCTGGAGGATGGACCGTAGCTTCAGAAGCATCTAAAACTTCTTGTCGCATTATCTGCTGCAGTACAGTGCTACCGGAGTCAGGAACTGCATCTATTCCAACGGCTTCCTCCACACCAGTTCCTGTTCCTTCAACCACTACCACCTGTGTTGCACCATCTGCTAACTGCTCGGTAAGTATCTGCCCTGGAACCATACTGCTCACGTGTGAGCCATTTTGATTTGTGGCTATGACTTGCCCATCTTCTGTAATATGGACCACCCTGGCCATCTGACCGGCCATTGCTAGAGTCTGAAGGGTAGCCGCTGCTGTTTCTTCCACAGAGGCATCAATTACAAAGTCGCCATCATATCCTTGAATAATAATAACTTGTTGGACTTCTTCAGGTGACTGTGGCTGTCTTCTACTGCTGCGGAAGACCTTCTCTTTAACTGGAGAAACCTCTCCCAGTGCTGCTGCAGTAAAAGGACTTGTAGTTTCCACAAAGGTTGCTCCTTGCCCCTTCAGTCGGCACTCATAGGACTTGGATACAATGCCTACAAGATAAAGCATGCTGTTAACGGCATATCATGGCAAATATCAGTTCATTACTTTAACAAATTGTAGCTTAAATGGAAAAAAACTCCTTGACAATTTTTAGATTTCACTGGCAGAAAACACAGATAAAATGAGCAAGTGAACAAAAACAATTTGCATGTTTTCCAAATAACATATTTACAGGTTGAAATAATTGCTGAGTTTTAACAATACTGCAGCCTATTAACAATTTAAATGTGTTTTTTAAAATATGCTGTATAAAAAAGCCCAGATAAATACAGTATACGGTTAAAAGCCATTAACACATCTTTTATAGAAGAACCTATCGGTGATATTTCAGTACTTCAGTAATGAATTTTAGGATCGTGTATTACATTAAACATATCTGGGTGTGAAAAGCTGTGGCTGATCTTCTTAATATCCTGCTTTTGTTGGCGAGGTAATTGCCATGCTGTCATTTTGATGCCATTGTCTTCCCCTGCATTTCCCACCTAGCATCTTCTCCAGCACACCTGACTGACTCAGTCACTAGCCTAGTTACCTGGAGAAAACACTCGGTAGTTCTCTTACTCTAAGCAGGGTATTCCATAAAATATCATCCAGAGAAACCTCAATTACACTTCTTAATTATTTCTACAGGAAATCAATTAACAGATTAAAATACCTGTAACATCTACATTCCAACGGCTTGCTTTGCCACTCGGTCTGGTTTGGGGTCATTGAAGATTTCCTTCTCAGTTCACATCACTAACAGTATAGCTTCACCAAAGCAAACGGTGCCCGCAGCTGCACAAAGTCAAGCCCCCCATCCTCAAAGCTCAGCCTCAGGGTTGCCTTCAGCATTTTTGGGAAGGCGTAACTGAGAGCACCCCGTGGCCAGCTTTGCGGATACATCCATGGCAGAACAACTCTAGCGCTCGCCGTCTCCCCTTGGCACTCCCATCCTACAACTCCTGCAGCGGCTGGGAAAAGAGCTTTGGGCCACAACCAGTGCACGCAGAGAGGAGAGTGGGTCCTGGATGCTGAGAATGAGGCGGGAGTCTAATGCCAGATGGGCCTTGGGAAGGCCGATTACGTCCATGCTGCTGAGACTACCCACACCCATGCTATAGTTTAAATTCACCTACACAAACTGAAATCACATCTCTGGAGTAACAGGTGTAGCATCTTATCACTGACACACATGGATACACCATTGCTCGTCTGGGATAAAACAAGCAAGAAAAAAACCATTGACTCTTACAGTCAAATTTCAGGCTAGCACTGTACTTTCCAAGACACCTCTAAGTGAACAACATGCTCCTTTGAACTCAAGAGGCCAAGCAAATTATACTAAAGCTGGTCTAACTAAGGGGACTCTATCACCCAAAGCGAAGAGCTGTCAGGCCCTGATCCCACAGGGAACTCAACTGGGCTGTAAAAACCAGAGACTCATTTGCTTAAAGGTAAGTTCACACTCTAGGAGCAGTGTTACTCTGAGACCGAGTACTTGGCACCTTGCAGCCTCTAGCAACTTGATATGTTAAGGTGCATACCAAGCTAATATTGCAAGGTAACACCAACGCTTAAAAGACTGAGCTCTTGCTAGCATGCGTGCATCCATCTGTCTGTCTATCTACCTATCTATCCATCCATCCATCCATCCATCTATCTTTTTTTCTATTACAAAGCTTCTGGTGGAGAACCATACTGTGAAGCACAAGAAGTAATTTTGTTAAGCTGAAAGGCTGCAAATCACCTTCACAAGTCTAAACTGACGTTATACAACTTCCTCCATCTTAGTTTTGCAAGGCAGGTTATCTTCGGAAAAGAAAATTAACAATTTAAACCATTAGAGTGTTTCCAAGTGATGCTGCATGATAAATCCGGCACATGCAATTGAAGTACATTTTGTCAGGCGTAAGCGAGAAGGAAGCTTACTGTGGTACGACTGGTTCTTATCCCCACTTTTCCTGTGCTCTCTGTAGGCACTGACACTCACAAGACCCCCCAAAGAGCAGAAAAATAGGAAGGGGAAATCAACATAAAATGACAATTATCTTAGCTCCTGCACATTTTATAATAGAGTAGAAGTAATTAATTCTCTCAGGAATCTTGCTTTGTTGACATGATAAAAGAGGAGCCTGGCAGTGATGTGGCACAAAATCAAAATAACTCTACAAATCATGCGTTTTCCACTGGATTTCAAAATCAAAATAACTACGATCATAATTTTCACACACGCACAGCAAAATCATGACATCTTTCCCCTAAGATCACGATAATTTATGTACGGGACACAGCATCACTGCACCGAGGAGAAGCTCTGGTCTGGGGAAGGGAAAGAAAAAGGAAATGCATTCTGTTTTCATCTCCTCAAAGAAACGCTGTACCCGTGAATCCATGCAACTCCAGTCTTTGCTGTGCAATTGAATGGGAAGTCTCCTGGGTGAAGAGCTATCCGGTGAATCCCTCGCAGCACTGATAATTATGCCATTCTGACTGCTTACTTAATCTATTTGAATCCAGAGGTGAGTTAAGCCACTTCCTGACCATTAAAGTAAACTACATGGGTAAATACTGCTGTCACTAAGGGGTGTGATGAAGCTTAACTACACCAACATCTTAACCTCAGCTCAGTGCAACCCCAGCTATTCCATCACAGTTCATAAATGCGATTGCAGGTCCATCTTTTGATTCAGCAATTTAATAACTTCGAGTGCTGTCAGTACTGCTTTGAAAAATGGCTCCTATAAAATGTAACAGCCTCAATCAGATTGTAAAAGATTCACCCACTGAAGATTCTTCCATTTCAACTATAATGAATTAATGTTGAGCTGTGTAGAAGTTCAAGTGTCATTTAAACTAATGTGAATCTACTGTAACTTTAAATTTTAACTGGACTATGACCAAGAATTTACTGGGAACATCAACTTCAATTTTAGTGATTTTTCATGGTAAATATGAATTGCAGTTTTTACTGGTTTTCTTTTGTTTTAACAGTGAAAAGCCAAGTAGGGAAGATATTTAGAAAACAACATATATTGAGGCTTAGCTGGTATTTTGACTTCGGAACAGTGCACTTCTACAATGGAGCCCTGCTATCCAACACAGCAGTTGCAGGAATTTTTAGGCATTTAGGGAACATGTCACATTATGGGACTGTACGTAGCAACAAATCATGTTCTACTAAATCCAGCCTGCCTCTCACCCCCTCTTAAAAATGGCTAAAGAGACGGGGTAAGTGTCGGCTGACATGGCAAACATAAGCTGCAATACAAGCCCACATTAATATTAGGAAAAGTGGACTTGTTGCTGATTGCATGTCATTGCGAATTAAAAAGATACACAAATAGGCATTAAAATGACAAAATATAATGATACGAGAGCTCATATTCAGACAATTTGTAAAGAGGTGTTTCATATCTAGGGGTGCAATGATCACAGAATTGGTTTCTTTCCAAGAAGTCTGTCATTTCAGCAGGGCCATTATTTATCAGTTGGAGTCCTGAGCGACTGTTAGTTTTTTATTTGAAAATGTCAGGATTTTTTAGACATTAAATCCATATTCGCAGGTTATTTTAATTCTCAGAGACCACAAACTCCCGAAATAGGGCTAGAAGAAATGCTTTGATGTTTAATGTGCTTCTGGGAAACTACAAATAGGGCTTAGTACCTTTTCCCCTCTCTTTTACTCAGTACCTGACTTTCTTTTGTGTGTCTGTTTTATTCTTTTGTTACTGTCATCAT
>JANZLQ010000050.1:9102297-9130985 GCA_026212715.1 Elanus axillaris | reverse complement strand
AGATGAAACTATGGGAAAGACCACAAAACAGTAGTTGGTTGCTTGAACAGCTGGCACTATTAAGAGCGTACAGAAGTGAGTAAACAGGGCCTACAGAGAGAAGTTTCCCCCGTAATGACATCCATAAAATACACAAATGGCACTTTTAGTACCATCCTGAATATGGCATTTTCTGTGCTCTACACACAATCTAAATGGTTTGATCATAGAGCATAATACTCCATTGGGTTTATAGAACAATCAATGTTCCATAAAATGATGTATTTATCCAATAGTAGGCTCAGCAGTTACTGGTGTATGACATTGTAGGACACTGGCTTTGTACTGTTCAGCAGCACACATGCTGGCTGTAAAACTTATCTAACACTACTTCAACAACTTCATCTCATCTGTGTCAAGTAATTTGTTGAAGCCTCAGCTTGGTTTAAAAAAACTTGTAATAAAAATTCATAGAATTTTCAGGAGAATGAAAGCTGATGACAATAGAAAGGTCACATTGTGGCGCCAGTCGCGGGGTCGGGGGTCAGCCGCAGTTCTAAAACAGAAAGTAGATTTCATGCATCGTGTAGCAGATAAAGATGGCATTAAGGAGACTTGTCTCAGAAAGAAATGCGTAATGCGTTAGGAAAGTCTGGGCTAATATTATATGTAAAGCACCACTTTGCTCTCAGCCAGCAGCCTCTTTAGAATTCTAACCCTTCCCCAAAAGTTGTAGCAAGCGGTTGTGCATGGTGAGGCTAGGCTGAGGACATCCTTCACAAGGAGCACCTTTAGGACAAAGCAGTAAGTCATAAATGAAATAATCTATTACGACGACGGAAATGATCTGCATTTACACAGCAAGCTTAAACCAGCTATTTTTCCTGTTCTGCAAAAGTTCCAGGGGGCCTGATTTATAGCACCCTATTCAGCAACACTTAAGTTTTCATACTTTGTTGATTAGGTACGTTATTTATTGACACATACGAATATTTGGTATCTACTAAAGAGCAATGAATATTAAGTAATGTGAATGCAAAGAAACATCTTTTCCTTCAATTAAATACGACCTTCAGGCAATTCAAAAGATACACAAAATTCAACTTATGTTGGGCAACTGATTTTTTTTATATTAAAAGTTATTGTCTATATGGCAGTACAATATTTTGAATGGCACGGCCAGTCCACCATTCAAATTCATAAAGAAATAATTTAGGCCTTGATCAAGCTCCAAGCTTCTGCTCTTTTTTCTTTCCTTTTTTTTTTAATGATCTCTAATTAATTAAGTGCAATCTAAGAACTGTGGCATAATGTCATAACTTTGGGATTTCCTTGATTTTCAGAGGCCATAATAATAAGCCCCATTTTTCAGATCTCCGTTCCTTAACCATAGTATAAACTATCCTTTCTCGTTTGTAAGGTTTATATGTGCAAGCGATGCATGGACCAGCATTTTCTAAACCAGCTAGTTAAGCTACTAAATAAGAGGTTGTGAAGGCTCATTCATGTCTTCTGCTGAAGGAAAGAAAATAGGATGGGTCAAACCAAGAAGTGAAATAAATCAGCAACCCAAAATGGCTCTGTCAGAACTATTAAGTCTACAAAGGCAGCAAATATTTGTAAAGCAGTACAAATAAGTATACCTATAGGGGACTCAACCAGCTCCCTAAGAGACATAACCAATAAAAAAAAAAATAATAAAAAAATCCACCATTGACACCAAGTACGTAAATCTCAAGAGATACCATTGCCACAAGGTTTTTTTCCTTTCAGTCTATTATTACTGTAAAAAGAAAATTAAACAAAAAAACATTTCCCAAATAATGTTCATAGCTTATTTTATACTTAAAAATCCAGTAATGTCATGTTTCAATGCTGAAATGCAAAACATCTTTGTCATCTAGCTTTGTCCTTAAACCACTCAATCATGTTTAGAAACTTCAAGGTCTTCTAAGAATTGCTTAAATAAAGGATGAAGTTTTAACCTTTCAGGTATCTTAAACAAAGCAGCAGATGTCCTTTTAACTTCCTTAAAATGTAAAAGGAAATATTTTTGTAATTTTTTTTTTCTTTTGAAAAGCAGACTGAAATTTCCTTCTTGTTATTTTTACCTCCCACACCTTAGAGGACTATGACAACAGCAACAAAAAGAGACAAAAGACGAAACAACCACCAAAAGACATAGCTGAGCCATTCAGTTGGGGCGTCTAGGCAGTTTGTTTGGTTTGGTTTAGTTTCCCTCCAGTGTCCAATTAACCTTTGGGAAAAGGCCTTCTCTCTGAATAATTTCAATTTCTCTTTTCCTGCACTCAAGGTCAAAAAATGAACACTATAGAGCCCAGTGTTATAGAACTATGCAAATAAAAAATATACATACCGAAACTCCCACTGATCCTAGCAAACATGCACAGTGTTAACGTGCAGATTTTACAACTGCCTAATCTGTACAGTAACCCATTTTCTTGTTGACTAACTTTTCCTCTTTACTTGCTTGCCACCATGCAGGCTTGTCTTCTTAACTCCTACGTGTGAGCAAAAACCTCACTGTGGTATATACAGCAATTACCTCTATGTGCAAGCAGCATTGGGAATGTATCTGGAGTAGTTTAGCTACCTCTTCCAGTGCAACTCTTGGCAGTCCAGCTTCAAAGGTTACTCTGGCCCTCAGTTTGGCGACAACTGACATTGATGCTACACGGATGCACTTTCTCTGGTTTAGCCCCCACGCTGCAAATGGAAAGTGCCTTTTTAGCACTTCTGAATCAGAACCCCAATTTCAAGAGGTACCGTTCGTGCTTGGCCAAAGTGGAGATTTCTGCTTCCTAGGCAGACAGAACATATAAGCTGGTAGTAAAAATAGTATGAACGCTAATAGGAGAAAATGAGGGGAAAAAACCCCACAAGCTCTGCTCATAAGGCAAATGATCTGGATTTCTGAAATAGGTCTAGTCTCAGACAGTAACTGTTTTGTCAAAAAAGGCAAAACCTCCCCTTTTTGTCATTATTATCTCAGCAAGAGTTTTTGTTTCTCAAGAACATATACATTTAGATCTTGGTCTTGATAAACATTTATTTATCAAGAGTACTGCTTACTGCCATAGTTAGCCTCAATAGTCTCCAAGGGACTAAACATGGTAGCTTGCATTATGCATTGTGTTTGCATAATCAGGCCCTTGGGATTAACAATTCTGAAAGTGGCTAGCCTTCCCTAACGTTTGATGTACATATACGGACTAAAGAGAACAGATACTTGTAAGGGATACCTAAAATAAAACATCGCGTTATTAAATGATCAAGCAGAAATTATATTCTTCTGTATACCTATCAAATACGAGTATCGTGATTTCCTGTATTTATTTATTCTGATTTATGCATCCATTCAGTAAAAAGGAGCACCTGTTCTTTGCTGGAGGGCACATCACAACCCATTTGAAAAGCACAGCAGTTTTTAGGGGAATGCTTAGGAATAACGCAAAATAGTAGGTTTCCCTAGTTCTTTTTGTTAGTTAAGAGAGCAGAAACTACCATTCCAATGCGATAGTCGTATCTGTATTTCATTTATAAATTCAACGATGTTACAGTGTATATTCATATCTTTCTAGAGTAAATTATGGGAAATAACCATTTGTCTTCATTGTAGACACTTTTGTATGTATAGTAGAAAACAAACCTCTATTCAATAACTGCACAGAGGCACCATTAAAATCAAATTTACAGTAAACAGAACCTGCAGCTGGGGTAAAACACTAACTGTTAGTATTTTAATTATCAGCGAAGCTTTCGGAGGTCTAACATCTGCTCATAGCCAAATGACAGCAGCTGCTTGTGTACACTTAAAACAACGTGAATTTCTTCTACAAATATTAAAATGAATTTATGTTGTGTGTTCATTGTGGCTATATTCCTATTAGGCTGTTAAAGTATATAGGGTATTTTGAACTTCTTTCTTGTGGCAAATTCGTAAAGGGCTGACCTCTTCAAAAGAATGAGAGGCAAAGACAGCAAAAATTCTTGAGTCTGTAAATTGGAAATGTTTAGAGACAGTACTAGAGGTCACCCTCTGCCAAGACGTTGCTAGTAAATGCTAACAAAACATCAGCGATAGGTTCTGATCATTGTGCACTATAGTAACTTCAAGGACAGGACTTCTCAGGATGCAAGGTGTCAGGAGTCTATGGGGTGGGTTATATCAAAAGCTAACGCTCATCTAATAATGAAAGCAATTAATGAACTATCTTATCAGAAAAAAATGTTCTGTTTCAATAACCAAAGCATCAGAGGAGATGAGTGTACTCTCTTTCATGGACTTCATCAAAATCATACTGGAATAAGCCCTGATTCATATGATTAGAAATAAAAAACTGTCAGGAAGAAGGAGCTATGCTGGGCCAATATGACATCAGTTAATTTTGCTAAAAAGGGCGACCTTCATAACTTAATTTTGTGCCTTTTTATCTGGACTCTGACATACAGTCGTATTTTCCTTTTTGTCTGTCACCTGCTCGGCAATATAAGAAAGAAAACTGGAGAAGTCACACATGTCTGGTCAAATGGTAGAGGCTGGTACAGTGAGAGAAAGAGAGCATTGCAGCCAGTTTCAGAAGAAAACAAGGGAAGAGGAGTTTACGGTTTTAACTTGTACAGGTTTTCAGTGGAGAAAGATTAAATGCTTCAGCCTTGCACATGTAACCACTACACAGGATCAACCACCAGTACAGCTGTCCCCAACACTGGTACCTGGCATAAGATGAAGGCGAAGTAATTATGAAGGCAGTTCCCAAGCTTCTGAGATCAGATTTCCCACCCCAAAAGTCAGTCTCAGCGCAAGGGATCCAATAACTTCTGAGAAGGAGGGAATAGGGCTGGTTTAGGTGCTCCAGTTACATTGCAGAGGCCTTCTCCTCTGCTGGCCCCCCTCTCCGCCCAGGGCACTGACAGCATCAAGGCTTATCATGTCTAAAATGACGACTGTCAGCAAAGAAGCTGATTTTTTAGCTCAGAGTCACAGGCTTAGCAGTAATGCTAGGATCACTGGAAGCGTGAAGCGGGGGTACGTGCTGGTTCTGGGAGGTGGGATGGGAACTAGAGGCCGGAGAGATGGGTAACTAACTCTTTTATACCACTTTCAAGGCTTGAGTTTGCGACAAAGTCTTCTTTTCATGATTCACCTCTGGTGAAGGATGGAAGCAGCATGTTGCCAGCATATCTTCAAAGGAAGAGCTGTTCATATAATTGACCCTTCTGCTGACAGAAATATATCTGCAGTGTTACTGATAGAGCAGTACTTAAACGAGCTGTCTTCCAGCTCCAGTGTTCGAAGGCGCTAGGCTGTACGTAGATAAAACAAGACAGAAGGACTCCAAAGGTGGTGCTTCCTGAGCCATCGCCGAGCACTGCCGACGCAGGAATCGCTGAACGGTGTGTGCGCTGGGGCTGCACGGGAAGTGCAAAGTAAACTGTTGCACTGCAGCTCTGCCCAAGTGCTCAGAAGCTCCTTACTCGAGTTGCTTCCACTTGGCTGCAACGTTGTGCTTTCAAGATCTGAATAAGTCTCATACTACTCTGTCTCAACAAAACTACCTAAACTGTTCGTTAGCTAGAGGTAGAAATCAACAGCTTTTAGATGGCATACAGAGTTAATACTAAATTGGGAGGAAGTGTTAACGCCATTACAAAGAAAAACAGGATGTAACATAAGTAAAGACAAAAATAACAATGCAAGATTCAACTTGTGCTGCTACATACTAGCACTTGTGGAGAAAGTAAATATGCAAAAATGGCATTCAGTGAGAGAGAAGTCCCTTGAGAATTGTAATGCTGAAGAAATTTAAAGAATGACAGTGTTCATCAAATTACATGTGAGTTGATGAAAATGTAAAACAGGAAAAGAAAACAGGCCAAAGCAATTTTTAATTGCACATTCAAAGGCACGTCTGCTGCACATTGTTCTGGTACAGATACAACTGAATTATGTCTTGACCTCTCTAGGGGAGGGATCTTGACTAAGGAATATTCAGAATAGTGAAACAAGAACTATTATAAGGCTGACTTGCATGGAAATAGTGAAGGTTTAAGTGTACATACTCTAGCTACACGTTCTGCAAATGCTGAAGAAGGAGGAAAATTTTTGTCCCTTTTCAATCAGCATAATCTGATTTTGTTGAATCACTAGACCATTCATGCCATACTGCGGGAAGGCGTTTGGACGTGTTGAGCAACCAAAAGCTCATTCAGCTTCCTTGTCCACTTCCAGGTGCCAGGGTGATGAAGCTCCCAGGTGGAACAAATCGGCTGCACAGTAGTTAGAATATGACTTAACCTGAGCCATCACCATTCGTACTGCAAATCCGTACTACTCCAGAAGAGTTCAGAGAAACATAGCATGCTATTCTGCAGTAACTACTTAGTTAACTTCTGTAAACAACTCCATTGTGAACTAAAGTTCACCCAAGACCGTGGCATCTTAAGTCTTAAAAAGCCAAAGAACTTGCAATGACTGTCAATCATAGGAAGCATGAATCCTATTCAAATATGGACTAGTAAACAAACCCTGCCACCCTGTCAGGTCATTTCATTAGCTCTTCTTATTTTTTTCTTTCCTGAGGCCCAATTTAGATGAGGAAAAGAGGGAATATTTTAAAATTTACCAGGGATTACATTTTTCTAACATTTTAAACGTCACTTAGCCCTTACTTCTGATAGCACCTATATATATCTGCCTACAACTGAAGCCAAATAATGCTTAACCCCATGTTAACTACACGATGCCAAGTGGTTTAAAAACACCGTGGTTCCTAGTGTACTTGTCTGTAGCATGATGCACAGTGCTGTGGATGTACTTCTTATTCTGCTGTTACATAGGACCTGCTACGGCACTGTTAGTGGTAACATTAAGCGGACCCCGAGCACTTTTACTATTGCTGGAACTTAGTTCACATTTTCCAGTGCAGTAGACAAAATTTCAGAGGAAGTTACAATCATTTTTGTGAAAGCGGTAAAGCTTGTGATATGCGACAAGACAGAGACCAGATAACACCCCCACCAAAAAAACCAGCAGCCTGGAGCTAGATACCTGGAAGATCTGATTTTCAAAAACACTGAGAAACTAACAGCTCCTGCTGACACTTATGTTAAAGGGTTCTTATTTCAGCTACCATTTTTTTTAATACTTCTTACTCTTTTTCCAGCTACTGTAGTTTAGTGAACTAAGTTTCCCAACTTCTGGCACATAAGACACAAAATGCACAGGAGGACTCGTTGTGGTCTGTCATTTCAAAGATGTGCGAATTAAAGAGCTTCTGAGCAGCCCATGGCATCACAGGCTGAAACAGCTGCTACGACTCGCAGGTAGAGATTTTGTAGGTATACCTTCTGGTATATGTTCCCGTGCTCCAAAACCCATTGAGGTTCACCATTTCTTTCAGTGTATCTCCAAGTGCCCTTAAAACATTATTCAGGTGCTTCTACTGAAACAAGACGACTCTAAAGCTATCTGAATGATATTGTTTTCTTTATAAAAAGAAAATACATATATGAAAATACACACAGACAGAACAAAAATTCTGTCAGTCTCTAAAGAACAAGCTAAAGGAAGCCCCAAATGAATGTATTTCTTCTTCCACATGGTTTTTAGGGTCTCTTTTGCAATGGAGTGAATTTTATGGAAGATTTTTAGGTCTGTGTTCCTAAAGCTAATTTCCTCAGTGCAGAATTAGGAAGCAAAATAAAACTGGCCTGCTTTCCACATGTGCTAGGCACAAGCACATGCAAATGCAAACTGAACAGAACGCATTTAAAATGTAATAGCATTTATCTAACAATGTGCTTTTAAAACTGTATCTCCAGAATTGTTCACAATTAGTAATATATTTATCACTAACACCATAAAATGAAAAAGCATTATTCTAACTTTTCAGGCAGAGAAGTGAAAAACAACAAAAAGTGTGTTGCCAGGGTCACACAAGGATTCCCAGGTGTACCGAGTCCCAGCTTTGCGTCTTAATCACAGCATTATCATTTCTTAGAAGAGCCTATTGTCAACTCCAGGAGTTGAGGTACTCCATTTACCCACAGTGAAGCACTAGTCACATCATTGCAATTTTCCTGATAATGCCCTGTCAATGAATCAACCCCTTGTTCATGAGCAGAGAGGAGTTCAGTGTCCATGTATCCTATAATGAGGAATGCCGGGCTGCAATCTCTGCTGAGATTGTCATAGGTGTCCACTGATACCATCTGTAATTACAGAATTTTATGAGATGGAAACTGGTTCATTATGAAAAAGACTCAAGTCTACCAGCTCATTTCACAGATGTCAGATGGCAGACTTCCTGATCATCACAATTCTTGCAAGTGCGTAAGAAGGGGCCTGTAAGTTAGACTTTTGGGAATTAAGCATATAGCTAATGCCAAGCATAGGCTTAAATGCTTTTCTAAGTTGGACCCAGCCTATGAAATTCAAAATAGGGACTTGCACTCTTTCATTTCTGCCTTACAAGGGCCAAACCAGCACTGCTTGTTCCCAGAGGAAGGCAGTCGCAAAGTTAGCTAAAAATCACTTTTGCCCCCAGCCAAATATCTCTCTCTCAGACTGATTTCAGCCTGATTCTAACTAAGCAAAATGACTGTATGAACATGTTCAAAAGCATCAGCTGAATTCCATTTCGAATTGTCATCTACTCAAATAAATGAAGACACATTCCTTTTAAAAGGCTAAAATACATTATGTATAACTATACATTTTTGTAGTTTTTAAAATAAGTTTTATCGAAAACCTTCATTGCTACATTTAAGAAGAATGTCTAGTGTGGAAAATGTTGTCAATAAACCTTTCTTCTCGCAGAATAATCCCTCTCACGTACATGTTTTTGCACTCTGAGACAATGATACACACACACCTTCAAATCTGGTAACTATCAGCTTAAGCATCTTAATTTCAGACAAGTCAGTCTATTTAAGAACACAGAAATTAAAACCATTCTCCAGGCGCTGGAAGAAGTACAGATTTCTCCTGCAGCCATCAAGAAGTGAAGCACTGTTTGCTGTAATATAGCCCCCTCCACCCCTTCCAAAATGACCCTCTTTCTGTTGGAGGTGAACCTTGCTGCATTTATTCATTCCCTTTTTAACTAGAGGCCACAGAAAAATCCAAGCTAACAGAGTGTTTAGCAGGAGGACTTAAAACACTAAATGAAGGCCATGGTGCTGCTCCAAGCTCTGGGTGAACTTTGATACTCTGCTGACCGAATGGAAGGTGCCGACGACAACCTCTATCGTCCCAAATATTAGGAAACCTGCTTATCTGAGAGACTTCCTTTCTCCTCAGGCAACTACTTTCAAGTGGCAGCGACAGACACGCTCAAACCACGGTCTCTGGCCTTTCATATGTTCCTTTCACAGGCCAGTTTCCATAACAAAGATATACTCCCTCTTGGTCAATTTATCACAACCTCCCCGAACGCTTCCCCTCCCACACAGGCACTTGGTATCCCCTCTGCCTCATCACGAAGAAACAGAACAAAAGCCCACCAACCACACAAAAATTATATTGCACATTTGTAGATTAATGGGCTGATTCTGGCATCTCAATTCAAATGGATTTACAACCACTGTGTTTAGCCCTGTGTGATTTCAAATAGAATTACTTCTGATGAATTTGAATGCAAATTCACAAAGCATTAAAACAAACCATGTTTAAACTCATTGGTTCATCAGATGCAAATATCGTGCATTAAGCAGGGAATACCCATTCATGAAAATAATGAAAACTGACACCAATATAATAAAATCATTACAGGTTTATGGATTCTGGGACTTAAACAAGCCATACCCTTGCTTCTCCTAACTGATTAAATGCTTCTTTGCAGTTTATGTTTGATCTGCAATTCAAAAACAAATTAGTTTAGTCTTTGAGCCCAGAACCTCGGAAAATTGCTAGGAGGTTCTACCTCGGATTTGTCTGGGGACGAGGACCGAGTAAGGAGAGGAAACCGTGGGGGCAGGGAAGCTAGCGGTGCAATTGAGAACAGACAGCACAGGAGAGGAAGCAGTCAGATAAATCGAGGCTTACAGACTCTACCGGCAAGCATTCATAAAACCACCGCGTGAACAGCATTGTGCAGAACAAAAGGCAATGATGATAAAATTGGGCACTTTTGTTTTATAAAGCTGGCACAGATGGGCCTGTCACACCATGTGCTTCATTTTTATGAAGCCTCAACCACCTTCACTTTGCATCACGTTTGTAGACAAGGGGTTTAAGTGCAGTAGGGCAACGGACTGCCAATTATTTCTGGGATTGTCCCATGGCAAGCAAGCAAAAATGGATGCAGCCATGTTCTAGCTGATAAAGGAGACCTCTGGAGTTACATCTAAACAGCATCTATAGTGCGACTCGTCCATTAATCCCCCTTGTCTAATTATCATGAACAAGTTTTCCTTTTCAGTTAGATGACAACAGCCTAGCTCAAAAGTTTCCAGTAAAATCTTTGTATCTAGATACTAAATTCTTCTCATAATGATGAGATTTAAAACAGGAAAACATTCCTCACTGAGGCATGTAATGCTGATAATGCACTATATTGCTGCACAATCTATGCAGCATAAAAAGTTCTTTGCTGTATCATGATCTGATCCAATTTGTGTATAAATAGCACTTTTAACAAAAGGAAATGTAGCACTAAATTTTACTTAAGTAACTCCAAAAGAGGTTGGGAGATAATGTAGCTAACACATGACAATAAAAATTAAGGGCAGTTGCAATAGCTCTTTCTCAAAATAATTTTGTTTCTCTTTTTCTTTTCTTTTTTTTTTTTTTCTTTTTGGTAATCCATTCACACCAACATTAAGTATGTCAAACCAAAATATTTAGAGATTTGTATCTCGGGATGGTTTGAGGGCAATTTGGTTCATAGAGTTCAGGTACCACCTAAATGTGCAGCAAGCACCAGAAAGCCCAACTTGGAGAGTAACCTTCTCCATAACTTTAACCGGTCATCCCAGGAAAGCTCCTACTTCTGAGGACAGAGGTGCACGAGTGAAAAGATCTAAGTAGCTGTGAAGTCCTCAAGATCTCCATTTTCAAATGTGAATGCCTTGAATTAGATACTCAATTCTGTATTTAAAAGACCATTAGGCATTTCTACGAGGCAACACGCAATACCACACTGATAATGTAGCTGACACTGGGCCACAGGGGATTTGAGAAGCCCAGCTGCTCCAGCGTTGCAGCAGTCCTGTACCCACTGTCTCCATCAGCTTTTATAAAGCCTTACCCAGCCAGCAGATCAAGGACATCCATTCCTGTGACAGCCCCGCAATTTGTATCTATGGCTTCGTTACCTCCAGCGCACAGTGCGTGGAACAATACTGGTCAGAGGTTAACTGTAAAATTGTGGCCACGTTCAGGACACGGACAAAATTCCCACTGACTCACAACGTGATTAATACAATTTTGGAGTAAACAAAAAAAAATAAAAATCTGGATTCTGCTCATTCTTCATCATTGTTCCGAGATCCATCCTGGATTCCAACTGGCATTAAGATGCTGGTTAAAAGCTACCTAGTCCTGAATCACCTGGGATAGTCACTGCTTTTAACTCTGTTGCTCTTCCCACACCCTTTTTCATAAGCGCAGTCAACAGAAGTATTTGGGATGGACTCGAAATGTGTGTCACATTTTCTTATCTCTTCTGAAACTGGTCCTGAACCTAGACTAAAATAGCTTCTGATTACAGATATTTTCTGTGAACCACGAGGCAGGTGAGGACTTGTTTTTTTCCTCATGACCTATTGGCTAAGTTCTTGAGTACTGCTGAGAAGCTGCTGCAGCATTAATTAAAATTTGTACTGGTTGGAGTGACGTATGACGAAACCTTGGCTTTAAGAGTTGCTGAATACCAGATCAAACTCCACTCCTCAGTGCTACATGCATCTTCTGGGTTTTTTTCTTTTCACTGTATGACTGTGGGAGAAACACAATACTCAAGCATAAAGGACCACCTTCATCTGCATTAGAATGAGATGTACCGGTACGTAGTAAGTGCCAATCTGAGCACTCAGATGTGGAATTAGGACTCTGCATATAGGCACTTATTTTAGAAAGTGGATCTCAGAGGATATATAGGGTTGCCCACTTAGCTTGGAAAACCCTGCTCCAGTTTTAAAAGCTACTTGTCACTGCAGAGCAATTTGGAAGCAAAGTGGTATGTTTGGTGGCCTCATTTGCATGACAATACCCAGAATGCTCTCCTAACTCACAGCTATTTCATGGAAGGGCTGATGCATTCAAGCTTTGAGAATAAACCCAAATCATGTGGGTGTACCGGTGCATATAATTTTAATACTCCCCCGCCCCCAATCCATGTGCAAAAGGTAGAACTACTGAAGTGGGTAATCATTAAAGGTAACCGAACTAACCTGTTCGTCATCACCGTTTACTAGAAATCAAAATTACAAATGGTAGTTTGGCAAGTCTCTAGCACATTCATTCATCGATTAGCTGACCGTCTCGTCCCCACGTGTATGTACGCTTTAAGTCCTGACATCAGCCGTCAAGATTTCTGTCCCAATATATTAACAATTAGAAAAACTAAACAACTTACAATGCAAAGCACAGATATAGAATAACAGTTCATCAACATGGACTTCGCTCATCTCCTGCTCTTCTCTCCTCCTCTCTCACAGCTTGCTACACAAAACGCACTACATTGACTTACACTGCAGTACAGGATATCGCAGTCTGCTCTATTGTGTGGATTTCACTGCTGAGAAGCTGTAACACTAATTGTCAGTTTCCCACGATCAAAGTAATTTGGTTAAATAATTGGTTTACATTTACTATATTTTATTTGCCTCACAAAAATAAATGTTATAACAAAAGAACATCTGAAGAGGAGGGAATGCTACGGTGATAACACCAATATGGTGCCAACATATGGAGAAATATGTGTGTTTTGTGTGTATAAACAATGACGTGAAGCTTCAGCTGTTGAGACAACAAAGCTTTACACCTGAGTTAACTCAACATTATGATATGTGCATTCTGGTGTGTGCGTGTGTGAGGGGTGAAATTCCTCTGCTGTTGGATTCTGGCACTGAACTTAAAGAATACTGTTTTAAGTGCTGATTAACTGGTGGTCATTTATAACTTATTCTTGATAGGTGATAAATGATGGCATTTCTTCTTTTCTATTTACTCTGCCAGTTATATGAAGTCTGCACGCACACGCGCAACAATGGCTTTTCTATACCTAAACCCAGGTTGGTGACATCACGATAACCCTTTGAGCCATTCTTCGCTTTTCAGATGTTTTTCTCTCTTATATTTTATATAATCTGTGGGTTTGACCACAATTTTTACAGCTCCTCCCCAGATGCAGAAAGGGAATACAGCAACTACGTGCCTGCAGCAGTCGACAGAAGCTGTTTCCTTTAACCTCCCTCTAGACTACCAGGCGTGAAGAACGGCCGAAACATTTTCCTTCAGTCACCTGAGTGGCTCTTTTTTCCAAATGTCGCTAAACAGCTTCATTCAGAATAGGCTGCCACTGGAGCGCCTTCAAAATTCTGCCAGAATGGCTTACAACTCAAAAGTAATTAAAAGCCTCTGAAAAACTCATAAGTCAAGGGAGTGGCATAACACCCATTAATTACAGTGCTCAGTGATGTCACACCTGTGACTTATTCGAGGCTATCCTGAAGTGGGTTCAGAGCTGCTCTTCATAATTTATAATGGTATTTTGAAGACCGCCTATGGAAAAGCAGTATCTAATTGGGATGGTACATAATGAATAATAGCTGATGGCATCACATAAAGAATAATAGGGTTGCTTTCACTGTAGAACGACGGCGGATGGACACAGGTTTAAATACCAAACACACCACCACAAAATGGTGCATCTGCAGTGGGAGCACGACCCTGTGACAACTCTGATCTAGTTTGACTCTAGCTCTGTTAACTTCAACCAACAACCAGCTCTAAGAAGGACAGAAAAAACAACTTCGAAGGACAAAGTGATTGTTGCTTTTTCCAGTGGGTCCTGGTGCTGACTAATGTTTAATATGTTAATACTGTTACCAGAATCAGAAGGTCTAAATACTTTTGCTTCATTATGCTTGGCTGTACTCGCAGGATTTAAACATTTGTAAGGAAAGTAAAATCCTTAACAGGTTACCTGAAATAAACAGGGGTACATTTATTTCCATCAGTCCTTGGATACTATTTTTGCTAGAATATAGGACACGTTGTCTACAGAGCATTAATTTAAATTATATAGAACAATACTAAATTTTATGAATTTGCAGTAGAACTTGTCTGTATTTGATAGTCATTTACAGAAAAAATATTGCAATGTTTCTGCACCAGATTAAAACCTGCAATTTGCTTTTTTCCTTTGTCTGTTTTGAGTTTAAATGGAAACAAACCTTGCAGTATAGAATTGGCTTAAGGTCACCTGTCTACAAGGGATTACGGTGTAGTTCCTTTTATATTTTTCCCCCTACTAGTTTGAGGGACAAAAGGGCAGCAGTACCCTAAGGGCTTTTTCAAATAACCTCTTTAGCAAATAAAGTCATACCCTATGTATAGAGGCCATTTCATCCCAGTCCCATGGGCTGCCTGTAGGGTAAAATACTGAATTTTTCTGGCATATGTCAGTGAAGGTGAAAAAGAGGACCGCTACTTACAGAAAGTTAAAGGCTGAATGAAAGCATGTGCGTTTCCTTAATGCGCTAATTTAAGGCACTGTATATCACAGCTGAAAAGATCAGATATAAGCATCTCGGAGAAACACTGGAATACATTTATGTGAACCATACAGAGACTCATGTACCAACAACTGATTTACTATGGCCTGAAAATGCAACAGATTCAGCTTATCTGAAATCCTAAACAAACAAACAAACAAACAAATATATTTTCTCCAGGGAAAATAAATAAAACAAAATCGGGCCTTTTGTTTGTGGATGCAATCTTATGACTGTATCAACATTACCATAAACATCTCCGAAATCAACTGTCAAGAAGGAATCTGTTATGCTTATATAAATCCCTATTATCGTTGGTTTTCTTGCTGTACCCCACTTCTGTAATCGGTTAAAAGATAATGTGCAAACCCCCAAACTTTCAAGTATTCGTAAGGTATAAAATAATGGTTTTAAAACAAATTATTTGACAGCTGCAAATGCAGGATAACACCTAGTTACATTATAGAAACAGTGTGGATAATTACTTTTTTCAAAAGGAAAGACTCCACGGACCATGGTCCTGTCTGAATTTCCCTGCAGCTCAGATAATGTGCAGTAATACAAATCCTGTTGTCACCTCAACCTAAGTCTTTTTATCATCTATACATCAGTAAGAATGATGAGAGACGTCCCATGATTCTAACAGTCTTCCTTTGAAGGATCCACATGTTAATTACTGCACTAATTATGGTTTTTGAATAACCAAATGAAGTAAGCAGTCTATGGGAGGTACAGGCATAAACCTAAGACTGAGAAAATACTAGTTACTGAAGTCATCAGTGCAAACTGACACATTGAACATGCTTAAAAGAACTAGAAGAAGTAGATTTTAAAAGACAAGCATCTTCAATAATTAGGGTTCCATACAGGAAAAAGAAATGTTATTTCTTAATGGCAAGTGCATTTAAACTGTTATCTAAAGATCTGAAGGTAAGCCTGCTTAATTCACTGCTTCTTCTTTTGTTATTAGGAAAACATAATTGTTCCAAATAATTAGCACTAGAGTACATCACAAGCTGACAACAAAATTATAGAAATCTTCATATTCAGATCCGTCTAGCTGGCTATTAGGAACAGTTTCTGATCATAACCCATTAGTTGAAGTGCTGTGAGTTCTTGATTGCCACCAAATAACCTCAGATATCTGCCTAAGTTAACAGCCTCTATTTATTCAGAGTTTTCTTGACAGTAAAAATTGCTTACAATTTTTACAGCTGCCACACAAAAGAACAGTATCGGATGTGCGCACTTGGAAGATTAGGTGATAAAATAATTGAAATGTGGATTTTAGACACAATTTTAACTCCTAACTTTCTAAATGAAAAACAGCTAAGGGATTTCAGTGTGCTACAATGGTACTATTGGCTTTCCTGTTTATTAAAAATTAAAATGAACACATTCAGAATCTTTCTAGTTATGATGTCCATGCTAATTAAAATAAGATGGCTTTGGGGTGAGTTTTTTTGGCGTAACTGCCCTACTTTGTCCTTTTTTCCATTGAACACCACCTGATCAACAGCTAAAGATTTCTCTGTGTCTTAAAGCTCAATTCTTTTTTTTTTTTTTTTTTTTAAATTACTTTGTTTTTAATAATGCAAGGAAATAAACGGCTGTTAATTCATTTCTTGAACAGCTAACTAGCATGGATAGCACCACAGCAAAAGCTACCAGAAAGTGTGGCATATTTGCCAAAGACACTGACAAATGAATCTTCTGACAGAAATCGCTGCTGTAACTCCAAAAGAAAAAAAAAACAAAACCAACAAAACCCCCCACGTACACATGATAAGAAGGGAAGCGTACTCTCTTAGTTACTTACCCAGCTTCAGTGAGTGGATTATTGATAATGTAATAGGGACAAAATGAAAACTTCTTAAAATTTCCAATCTAATACTTTAGTTATCTGTAATGCTATTTGAAGCTGCTTTCAAAATGTTTTTTTGTGATAATAGCTTGGTTTATAAACCTACAAAGCTTTCTGTCAAATCCCATGAGGGATAATTTTGATTACTAGAGTAATTAATGATGCTGGATAGTAATATGGATTTTCTGTTAAGATTTGAGTTTGAAGTTAATTAGTCTCCACATTATGATTTGCTGATTAATTACAGATATTTAGTTATAAAGAGAGATGTTAATTATTAATCTAAAAAATCATCTAGTGTAATTAACTAAAACTTTGACGTCAGTCACCACTCTCCTTGTATGTAACTTCCAAGGTGCCAATTCTGCGGAGGGAGGCACAGGCCTTCCCCAAAAGGTAAAAAAAAAAATCCTTCTCCTATCTTTTTTGTGTATATAGTACAGTGAACAAATTTGACTTTGAATTTGTCGGGACAAGCCACCCACTTTGAGGCAGGACAGTAACTTAATTCTTGTCGAAGTACTGATCTCTCATCGCTTATTCCTACAAAATGCCTCATCTTATCACCGAAAAAAATGTGCTGTAAAAGAAATTCCACTATGACTCTTAACTGGGTGTACTCTTGAAATCATGTCTTAACCTCAGAGCTGTGATGTTCTTCTGACTGATGGGCTTTGTCAGTTCCCGTGTTGAACTCTGGAATGAGCTTCAGCCTTGCTACAGATATCTGTATTTTCCAGCAGCAGCAGCAGCCTTTAGCAGTGCCAAGACAATATTAGAGCAAACCTACTAATTAACGTAATAACTCAGAATTTGAAATCAACTTCTGTTTAAAAAGAAACCCCACCTTATCCCCCCCGCCCCCTTCCCTTCTCATCTGCAAGGAAGGAATCTTGCTGTTGCTGTAAAGGGGAGGGGAATGCCATTAAGAAAAAGGGTTAAACCAAAAAGCATCAGCAGCACACCAATGTCCTGGAATTTACCCTAGTAACACAGACTCTGAACAGGGATCTGTTTACATTATCTCTAGATCATCTTGACAATATTCATTCTCTATTTACCTAAATGAGGCAATATGATGATATTTATTGCTCAGAATGGCTAAATATAGACTTTTCCTGAGCACTCAGTACCATAGTGGGAGGTTTTGCTCTAATCTACATCTTTAAACTGACAAGCTGGAGCATTCCTAATGAATGCCTCTTTTCATCTGGATGTCTGTGTGTATTTGACAGTATAAATATTTAGCAATATCGGAGTCAGCTTGTGATTTTACCCAGATGGACTGATTGATGCCTTGGCTTGACGTTGCCAAAGACAATCCATGTAGTTATATAAGCAATTTCCCTCTTACTTCCTAAGAAGCAATTAGGTGGCCAAAGGCAGCAACCCAAAAATAGTGAGAATACTTCTGGTATCAGCTGACAACTCTGAGGGATAAATAAAATATGGTACTTAAATTATTACCACTTTACTTTCATGAATCATGGGATTAAAGCTTTCACTTCTAAAGTACATATAAATTGCAGGGTTTCTTATGTCTGTAATTTGCAAGAATCTAAGTTAAAATACCAGCTAATCAGTCAACTCACATTCACCTTGGGAAAAGTACCACCCTTCCTTGTCATTTTTGTAAATTGCATGCCTAAGCACCAATGTTATTTTCAGGGGGAAAAAAAGCTTGTTGTCAATAACATATATTGCAGTCTAGTTAAAACAACATTTGTTAAGGTTTAATCGCAAATGTAATCTGCTTTTAAAGTTTAGACAGAACGCTCAGAGAAATTCAAGGGACAGATAATAAATCATTTTCTCCTATCTTGGGTGTGAACAAGGTAGGCTGGAGTCTTGCAGGTGTGCTGCCTTTTTCTCCTACATGCTGCAGACTGTTGCTGGGTTTTTCCATAAACCGTCCAAAAATACAGGGACTCCAGCAGCTAAGAAAGAAGGAATTTTTGTACTGTCTGACTTCCAAGCTACATAAGCTGCACTTTTCGTATCGTTAAAGATTCCCAATCATTTCTTTCAGTTTGTACCTTTGGCATACACTTTGTAATTCATAATGTGTCTGCGTAACAAATTGCAGCATCGAGAAGTTTTAGCTGAATTTCATGCACACGTATAAAAATATCTGAATACACAAAAATCCTGGATGCTGAATGTCAGCTTTACATTAGCTATGCACAGTTTGTCTGTGTCGGTTTTACATGGTGTAAGATGCCTGCAATGATTATGTCATGTGCTCTTATGCACGTTAGTGCTTTGGGGGGAAAGAACAGTCGCACATTATTTTTGGCAACAGTACAATTCACATGTCTCAGCTATGTTGTTGACTCCGCTCCCCTCCCCAAACACCTTTAGTTTCTTTGTTTTCTATTAACTCATCCCAGTCTTTGTATAACCCATGCAATAACCTGGGAGAAAGGGCAAGGAAGACATTATTCTTCTTGACACTAATACCTATAGATCCTGTTCTGCAGTGATACCTCTCCCTATCACAAAGTATCTCAGCTAACAGAATTCTCCAAATCCAAGAGCTGGCACCATTAATATATTCCACAGGCAAGTGGGACACAATGCCCACTGGTAATGAGACATACACACAAGGCTTCTTGGGGACTGCCTGCCTGCTTGTAATGTACGGGAGCTTTAGGTGCAGCACGCGTCGGCTACAGCACATTCTTCTGAAAGGCAGTCTCCGACTTACCTGTTTTATTATTATTCTGCGACCAGCTACGTGCCAACTAAAAATAAATGCATGCTGTTTTGTATTTATTGGATTTGATTAGTAATAAATTTGTTATTGACCAGATCCAGAGTGCGAAGGCCTGAGGCACAATCCGATGGTCTCTACTCACTTGATCATTACGCCCTGCACTTTCAATCAAGCTGCATTGAATTGTGTTACTCTGTGTTTTGCTTTTGAATTGTCTGGTTTGAAAATGGAGGGCGGGGGGTGGCGGGAGAGGAAAGTTGTTTTCTAGTGAGAAAATTGGGAATGAAAGGGAAGGCTGTCCCTTTAAACTGGAAGACAACTACAGTACAATACCAAAAGAAATCTGGTGATAGAGTGCACTGTACATGGCACAATCCATTGCACAGGTTGACGTGAGAAATGACTAGGTCTGATAAGGCAAAGTTTAGAATAAACTGCATTGTTTTACAAAATATGTCATCGGGAAAAATGCATTAACTCTAATCAGCCAAAATGGTGTGATTCATTGCTTAATTTCAGGGTACCAGGCTATAAATTACATCAGGCCTGCCACAACTAATTTTTGCAGTGGCATACTAGATGAAAAATGAAATGTCCAAGTGGCTACAAGTGAAAAGCTTCCATCTTTCTTCCACAGCTGAATATTACTTACTCTAATGATGTATAATAGCCTGCAACTACACTTAACCTGTGCATTAAATGGCAGCACAAACTGTTTACCTAGAGTTATGAAGAAGAAAACAGCAAATCAAGCAAGGGAATCTAGAGTGTGTACATTAACCTCCCACATGCCAACATAATTGTCCCCTACAGATGATGTATAACACTGACTCCAAATCATACTTATTTTTTTTTCATTACACATAATAGCTTATGCTTCAAGTATCAAAAGTGTCAAAGCACATGTGATAAATTGATGCCAAAATGTACCTAATTAATAAGTCTGATGATGTTTAGATTAAAACAGATGTTGGTTATGCTGTTAACGGAACAGCAGCTAATAAAAATAATTGCAACCTATATGGCTAAAAACTGCAGGTATTATTAAAAAGAACAACAAAACTATGTAATATCTGAACAGCACAAAATGGTTAGCGAGGATTTTTTAGGTGAAAGTGTTCTTTTATGTACAAACACCTAACAGCAGATCAAAGCAATTAATCAGATCAGCAGTACTAACAACTGCCCCTTGTTTAAAATCCATAGCTAAGCTTTGCATGGAGCTTGCTTTTACCGGTGATACTCTGTGCGCAACAAAAAATACTGTAAAGCATACTTGCTATTACTCACTTACAATAAATAAGGTGAATTCTTTGTTGATTATGTGAAAAAAAAAGATAACAAACTCTAGAAAGTTTCTAAATGTGATGAAGTAATCCGTGATTACCAGAAGTATCTTGAAGATACTATTAACAGTTCAGATTCCACCAAAAATAAACTAGAAATAACACAGTGTTTCAAAACTACCTTTAAACTCTACAGTAAATATCATAATATTTAAAATCTTGAGGTTTTTCCCCCGATGGAAAATAACTGCTTATCACTTTGCTTCCTTTAAAAATACAGTATCCAAGGAGAATCAACTGACGGAAAACCTGACGACAAAAAATTCTATCGGTCTGAAGCAAGTTTTGGAGAATCTGATTAGGTCTCATGCTGCAATACTAGGTATTCCATTTTTGCCAAAGGGCCAGCTATTATTATTAACATCATTTGTCTGAATCATTACTCTGCACCTTGGTTCAGCAAACACTATGAAGATGGCATGGTAATAAATGACCGCAGGATTCTTTCCTGCTTCAGCCTGTTTTTATCTGCCACCTCTCTACCGTCAGCTCCATCTTTCTGAACCTCTCTGAATCCCCAAAAGGGACGGGGCGTCTATTTGTTTTCCACTAGGTTACCACTCTGTCTATTGTTGTTTGCACTAAAGGGTACGAATTCAATTCATTCTTGTGACATAAAAGCACTGATACAGTAAATTTTTTGCCCAAGAGAAAACACAAACAAAGTTGCTGAATATGGGCTAAGATGTGAAGCACTCGTATGTATGTGAAGGAGCTTTCCGAGACAGCCTTGCTCACTGAATATTGCTTTTTCTCCACTACCATCTAGACAATCACATTAGAGCATTTTAAACTTACACTAACCTTGCCAAATTGGTACCTCTTGCAAAACAGTGACTGCGTAGGAGGGGTTAAGTAATATATCCTATTGTACCTCTAAGCAAGAGAAGAAACAAAGGACTGGGAGGTAAAATAGCCAATCGGTAGCTACAAGATTAAGTAAGCCAGTGCTTCTGCGGTAATAAGGGTTAGCGGGAATGGCAGACGAGAACCGAGGAAAATAACAAATAACCAAGGAGAAAAGACTTAAAACCAGTTAAGTAAGAAAATTGGAATGAGAGAGAACTACAGGGCATTGACTAACCTTATTTTTCTGCATGTTGAAATTCTCACAAATTACTTCACCTTTATTCGTACCTAAACATGCCAAAAAATAATGAATCTGCCATCTAAATGAATTGATCAAAACTGAACAGACCAGGAATAATGCCTGATACTCCACTCTGCAAAACAAAACCCCAAAATCTTCCAGAGATGTAACGTGTCTCTTTCTTTTAAACAATAAACCATGCATATTTTCCTCGTTAGGACAAGAAGTATTAAGTGTTGGAAAAGACTGTATCAGGACCAGACAGCTCTTCAAGATTTCCCAGTTACAAACAGCTAGTCTGAGATTCCATCCTTTTGCAGTAACATAAGGCAGAGTTTAAGAGATGGTCCATTCACAAAAGTAATTTCAATCTCCCAACATGTCAGGCTTTGAGGGAATTTAAGTCATGTGAATGCAGTTATAAAGCATACTTAGCGCTGGCTTTTCACGGCCAAGGGCATCTTGTTTTCCCAAATACACTGTTCAAAAGTGCCAAACTTGGTAAACCCTACAGAAAATAGCCAAGTACTTTCTTGTCCGAGTCTTACAGAACGCTTAAAAATAACACTCCTAAATCTGAAATGTTATAACTGTTTACAAAACCTGAAAGGTTGCGTTATACATTACTTTCCTTGCTATCAGAATGCTCTACATTCCTGCCAGAAGTTAAGAAGTTATCACTTGAAAATCACTGGCTAATCTAGCTTGTGCTAAGATGGATTTTTAATGAAAGTTTAATGAATGATAAATACTTGTTTCTTGATAAATGTTTAATTATGCCAATAATTACCAACTGCTGAAAACTACTGTTGTGTTAATAATGGCATTTTAGTACACAAGCAGTTTCATGAGTCATGATGCTGTTAAAGATCAGAATTCCATCTGTCTAATGCAAACTAGCAAAACAAAAGAAAAGTCTAATTAATATTTTGATACATTTTCCCTATACACTTTAAAACTGATGTCCTTTTGTGAAAGAATAAATTTACTTACTCCCTTTTTGAGAGAAGAAATAAATGTCTCAGGGCCATTATATTATTAATCATTTACTACTATTTGAACCTAAAAACTGAAAGAGAAGAAGAAATCAAACCAGATGTAGCATATACATGAATGCTTTTTGTTTACTTTTTTGGAAGAGGAAAGAACGGGCCATTATGGTGATGATGAGACTGAGTTTTAACCTGAAATATTTTGAAACGTTTAAGTACCACACTACATTTGCTGCATTCATCCGCAGAGTTATCTAGGACTATTTCCCCGATGTCAAAAAGCCAGCAGACTGCAATCCTTACCTCTTAGAAGCAAGGGGCCAAGAAACATCAAATTGCCACCGGGCCCTCCAATGGGGCCAGATAAAATAGAGATTTTCTCAGAAGTGCAAAGATAACAATATAGATATGTAATAAATCAGGATAAAACAAAGAGAGAAGAATACTGCTGTGAGCAACGATGTGCGATCAAGACTCTCACTGATTTATTTTTTCCAGGATTCCTCTGAGTTTGAAAAACTCTCCCATATTCGTTGTGTTCATGGTACTTATTTCTGCTCTGCCTCTCGTGTAATTGCCACAATACCCATGGACGGCCCAGCCAGGCATCCTGGCAACGCGCTAATCCATCGGGCATGCCGCAGCACATGAGAACCTAAAGGTGTGCTCTGGTTGTCCCTCAGAGCGAAGGCTTGCAACCTGAGCATGATGCAAGTCTGGTCTTGAAGATGGCCTTGGGACTGCCCGTAACGTAAGTTGTACAGGTCTTATCCAAACCCCACTGAGATCAGTAAAATTATTTCCTGTGGACTGCCAAGAATTCACAGTCAGGCCCTGGCTAAAATGCTATGGCTACATCCACTATACAGTCAACAAGTGTAAACTCATTGTAAGCATACTACTTTGTGAGGAAGTACTGCATCATGTCAGCTGAGATCCGACTTGCTAACATACTGCTGAACAGGTACTTCAATACAACAAAACTACCTTCACTTGGGAGTTTCAAAATACAAACAGGATCATAGCATTCCATGAAACGGGACATAAATATATCTTTTAATTAGGGTGAAAATTAAGCTTTTAATGATTGAAATACAACTTTTTCCCTGCATCAACTCCAATGTTCTGCTACATTTTGCATCAGGATATTTAAAAGGAGTTACTGATTCTTATAAGTCTTGAGTTTACATTCTTACCAATGTTGAGTTTTTCTTTCTTTTTGAACCTGTTTAAAATTTTGATTTAAATGGATCTTCACTTTTCACAGCAACGACTGGACAGAGCACTACAAAACCTATTTCATTCAGCAATCTTGTACCTCATGGGGGTTCGACTGGGGATCCCATAAATTGTTTCCATTTCCTACTCAGTGACACAAATTTGTTTTTCACATAAATGCAATGTATTTTTTGAGATGGTATTCTTCTTATCTACCATTTATGTAATCTTTACTGTGCATCAGAATGTATTGGAGGAGTTTGACCTCTACTTGGGTACCTTACAGAACACTTTGATTCTGAAACTATCTTGTAGTTTTGAGAATTGCCTGACATCTTTGATTTATTTTTCAGTAAGTTTTTTGCAGATTGGTAGTAGTTCATATAAAAAGATAGTTAACCACATAAACAGGCAATAAACCCAAATTCTGAACCAAAAAAACGTATTAATGAAACATCAGAAAGGAGTTTTTCTTGCTGGAGACAGAAGGATGCTGCTATGGATTAGTACAGCGAGCCTGTTAGCATCCATACAGCATCTGCAATGCAATGCAGAAGTCAGTGCAGTGAAACAGAAACCAGCACCCCTCCTGATAAATGGCTGGTGGCGAATAACGCTTCCTCCGTAAGATCAACTTGGGATAGGGAAGAACAAATGCAGAGGTATACTCAAATGTATATTGACAACTTTTCTGCAGTTGAATCATAGCAGGCTGTTGCTCTAAGGTTATAAAAATTACCTTGACCGTACAGCAATGGACGATATCATCGGTTTACAGCCTTTTTGATGCAGTTATACTGGAACCTAAAAGCAATATATGCTTTATAGGCATAAGGCAATAATTTATAGCTTTCATACTCCTCAATATTCTTTATTTTAAATAGATGCAAACCCCATGCATATCCTAGTACTATGGGAAATTTTATGCCCCCCAATAGCGAAAATCATAAGGAAATTAGCCCTTTCAACGGCGTCAAATTGTTCCCTAGATCCATGTGGGGAGACAGACTCCTGTCCCACGTGACAGTGGGATGGGCAAGTCATTCCCAAATCCCATCGATTTCAGGAAAAGGGGCTGCTTTGCTCCACACAGGTCCTCCCAAAAGACAGTAGAGCAGATCAGCTAACCTTGCCCAAAAGCATTATCATAAATCATAAAGATACTTACTTTCTTAGTGAAGGAATACAACATTTTGCAACAGTTTTTAAAGATAGCTCAGTTCTGAGTAACTTGTCTATGAACCTCCCATTCCCTTACAATACTACAGTGGAGTTTATAATGAAAAATGCTGCTTACAAAAATCAAATATCTGTCTTAATCCTACTGTCCCCCAGCCTTCATCCTCTATTTCAAATTCCTTGCAAACATTACTCCTCTTGAAGCCAACAAACATAATGTGTTTCATCCTGAATGTCTCAGAAACAACTAAATACATGCTGTGCTAATAATAATATTTTGGTTTTCCTTGTTTTTAAGGCTTTGTAACATACCAGTAAAAACTGCCCGTGCCTACAGTTGCTCTCATTATGGCTGGACTGGGTGGAGCTACACTGACTGGAGCTGAAAGGTGGAAGATTTCTCCTAAAAATACGTGGTAGAGACAGCCATATATTAAAGTTTCACTCCACGTAAATGGAATGTCACTCTTTTATAACTGCAGTCCACTATGATAATCCTCTTGGAATGCATTAATTATCATCCACCAGATAAGTGTCAGAAACTACATTCCTAAAGGATTATCAATTCCCACCCAATTTCTACTGCAGCTGAATAAGGAAGAAGAAAAGTTAGTGGAAAAGAAGCATCAAGAAGCTCTTAGTCTTCCCACAGTTATTCTCCACTCAGAATGAAACTACGGCCTTTAGAAATAGCTCAGCCATTCATACAGCTTTCATCACAACTGCACAGGTAGAAGAGAGGCAGCGACATGGTATCTGTGTTAAAACAGGAAAGATTTTGTCCTGTAGATTCTTTCATTATATAGCGACATTCTCCTTAGAAGTATTGGGAAAAAGAAAGAAAACTCTTTGCTGCTAGAAAACTTCAATAAAGACCTCAAAACCACAAAATAATTCTTTCTTCTTCAAGTTAAGGCAGTTTTAACCATTATGCCAAATGATTTTCTACTGCATTTTCTTTTTCTTTTTTTTTTTTTTTTTTTTTCCTGGCTTACAACAAATATTACTAACGGGTACTTTTAGGTTTTAAAATATGGACAACAGTACTCCATGCAGTAAAAGACTTGAACGATTAATGCTACCCTTATGCCTCTTTTGAGTAGTTTTAGCCATGGGGCTTGGCACTGCCACCATTGTCTTTGTGCCAAAAAATATCCGCAGCGGCTGCCGCATTCTAGTACTAGAGGGTTGTCTCGAAAATTCCGCAGTGAATGCGTCGGGTGTCTACATCGCTGTAGACGCTCTCTCCTTTTTAAAACATTTTTTTTAAAAAAGGAGAGAGAATCTTTAGCTCTTGCAAACCTGGGAAAACGCACAGTACAGGCTGGGGTGTTCAAGTGACTGAAAATGATGCATAATGTACAGTAAACGTAGAAATTCAGGAGAAGCTTTTGTATTTGTGAGCACAAATAGTTGCTTAAAGAGCCTACTCTTGCATATTATCAGCACTCTTGCAAATTTTATTATCTGAAACAAATGTGCCAGTGAATTTTAAGCAGAAAATCAACATCAAGAGTGTAGCTAATTTTAAATGGACAGTTTATACAAAAGATATTCCCCCCCCCCTCCCTTCCCAAAATGAAGTGTCACTACAAAAAGTACGATGATTTCATAATTACAGTTGGTAGTTAAAATGTACGTATGTCTATCTTTTTAACGGTTTCTTGACTTTTTCATGAATTTTGGTTATTTGTTCCTAATCGAGGAGGCGGATTTCTAGCTGTATGGGGGAACAACAACAACAACAACAAATGTAATAAAGTTAAAGGCTTACACTATCAGAATGAAATGTGTTCACTCATGATCTCCAAAGCTATCTGTTTGGTGGTAAAAGTGGATGCTATAGATGAAATCTTTACAAGGAGCATAATCCTAAAAAAAAAAAAAAAAGTCAATCTCCTGCTGGCTGCTGTGCCGCTTTGGTACCTCACAGACTTCGACAGAGTCCTGGACGAGTGCCCATTGATGTCATGGAAACACTCAAATTACTGAGAATGATTCATGTCTATGCTGTTCTCTTATCCTCCCCCACACAAATAGAAGTAGATTTTAACCCTGACAACTTGTAATTTGCAGTGGGTTTATTTTTGTATCTGGATAAATATTTTTTAACAACTGAAATTAAGATGAGGCTGCCTGTGTCTGATACGATAGAAAAGAAGATTACTGATACCCAGGCAGCAGCAAGAAGCGCGTTCAAAGTACCTTGTGTCGCTGCTTGTACTTGGTTCCCCTCGACCCTATTTTTCTGTTTGGGATTTTTTTTTTTCCCGGCCTCACCACTTGTTATTTGCATCGACTTTCTGGCCCTCTTGGGGTGATGGGAAGTAGCACACGTAACTCCAGGCATGCCAGCAAGACATTTTGTTTTCCCATCTCGGCGTTGGACTCGGGGATTCGCGATTAAAATTTCATTGTCATTTCAATCTTGAATTATTTCTGCAAAGGCTTCCGGTACTCTGAACCGGAGGGGGGCTATGGAGAGGGTGGTCCGTCGTTTTTGTATAACCAGATACAAGTGCTTTCAGAAGTTATTACCTGTGCAAATGTCCTATGAACTGCTAATAAATTTCGGAGGTTCCCCCGTATAAGTAACTACTTCACATGGAAAACAACAAACCCAAAACCAATCGAGAAAGAAAAGCAAGCAAGAGTCTTAAATTGTGCAGAGGAGAAAGGTGATTTTTTTATTCCAAGCCACTTGCAATAGTCAAACTTCGGCAATGGTACCTCGGAAGGGCGATCAAACCCGGTAGCTGTGGACTAAAGGACAGGCTTGTGGAGCCAGAATGTGGCCACGCCGTTTTGGGAAGGAGTAACATTAACTCCGCCATCCTTTGTCTACCGATCCGCCTCACCGTGGGTTCTTTATGAAATTTGGACCGCATTGGGAAAACGGAGCCCGGCGGAGCTCTGTGTCCGTGGGGCAGGGGCAGCGCCAGCTCGGGACCCCTCGCCCGCTGCCGGCCGCGGGAACGGGTGAGGTCGAGTGGATATTGTCGCTCGTATAACCTGGTATTGCTAAACGCGGCTAAAGGACGCTTTTTACTGGCTTCGGCACGTCTGCTAGCGCAGCGGCTTTATCTCGGCGGCGCAGGCTTTGGCGTGGGGCTGTCGCCGCATCTCCCGCCCGCGGGGGTGCGCAGCCCCGTGATCCTGGCTTTGGGTGCGGAGGTGTCCCGGAATTCCTGGGAGGTGCGCGCGGAGAAAAACCGAGCAGCTGGTCCCTAGTAACTGGTGCTGTGCGTCGGGGCTTTTATGCCCCAGCCTATAATAAAAACTTTAATTTTATGAGTGATTTTTACTGTGTTCTTGGATGTTTTGTTAGATAATACCTCCCCCCCTCCCGCGATTATCCTCACCATAAGGGTGGTCTTTTAGTGTCAATATGTTTTGTATCAGCCCTCTTGACTGCTCTTTGTCTCCGGAGCACGTGGTGCGGTGCTGCTCAGCCATGACTTAATGCTTTGCAGAAACCACCTCTTCCCTTCTTGATTTTGCTTGAGTCTGGCCATTCGAACCTGAAAGAACCTTTATTTCCCTTTGTAAATATGGCATC
>JANZLQ010000050.1:9083042-9102197 GCA_026212715.1 Elanus axillaris | reverse complement strand
ATAATTCTTTCTTCTTAAAGTTAAGGCAGTTTTAACCATTATGCCAAATGATTTTCTACTGCATTTTCTTTTTATTTTTTTTTTTTTTTTTTTTTGCTATGCCTTCACTTTTCTACCCTTGAAGAGAACAGAACTCAAACAAAACTCTCAAAAAGACTTCTGCAAACAACTTGTTTAACTACACAGGCAGGAGAAGGTATAGAACATTTAAAGCATTCCAAAGATATGGAGTGAGACTAAAAACAAAATGCAAAAAAATTTGGATTTTTGTGCAAAAAAAGTTACATAGCCACACCCCTCCAAATGTACACAATTACTAAGAAAGTGTGTTGCTTTTTTATAGGCTTCTGGATGTAGTTTACTGCTTTTTATTTAGGTAACTGTGAGCAACTCTGCCATTTGTGAAAAATTCAGTCCATCCAACCTCACAACAATAAGCTAGTACATAATCAATTGAGAAATACACAGGCATCCAAATACATGGATGGGTAATACCATTTAAGCCCTGCGGGTCTAATGTTATGCCCACACCCTCATGAACCCTCACCTCAGCAACGGAGGTGGAGATGGGATAGAGGAATTCTTCATTCAAGTAGGTTCAAGTGCACAGGAAAGTTAGCGGTGAGCCTCTTCATGCTGCTTTTGCTTCTGGGTCAGCAATGAAACGATACCCCTGCATAGCAGCAGGCGGTATTAGTAGTGTTTTATTTACAATTTATATAGTGTAATTGTTCTTAGGGGTATTGTGCCGGGCCCTGCACAAACACAGGAGCTGAGGGAAGCAACCCACTGAAAGGGCTCACAGTCTAAAGGCACAATGAGAATAAAATAACAGTAAGTGGAAGCTTAATGTTGAACAACTCACAGACATGGTCACAATACGATGGAGTAAAGGCCTTTTATTCCCCAACCTAGGACATTGCAAGCCATTAAGAATATTAACATTTTACTACCTTTGTTGCTATCCCTGTGGGGCACCATGCAGGTGGAAATGGTAGGGAATTTTTCCAATGAGACAGTTTTGGTAGATTCCTGTAGCACATTCTCCAAAAATAAGGATGTCCTGGTAAAATTCCAATATTTATTAGTTACATTATGCTTACATGGGTTTTCCCTACAGTTTAAACTGAAAATGACATTAGTCACCTAATGCTGTTGCTCTCTGTTGAAAACCCTACAGGTTTCACCCCAGCTACAGCTGGCTTTCAGTGGAGAGGAAAGTCTTCTGGACGTGCTGGAGGACTGTAAGAGATTTCAACATCCTTTGGGATAGGAGATGCTATGGAAATATTAAATTATTACAGTAAATTTGGAATTGCTGAGGGAACTGAAATGCTGCACTGCAAGACACATTCCATGTTTCTTCCTGGACAGGAGTCAGTATTTATTAGCAGGCACCCACGGATCTGAAACCAGACCGGCTCTTCCCAGTATCACTGAAATAGGATGATATTCTGCATTTTGTTTGTTTAGCGAGGCTTTTTAAATGAAAACTTTGGGACATCTGCGGGTGCCTTGTATTATATTAACACATGCACCTCACTGTCTCCTGTCTCAACAGTGTGTTGTCACATTTGCAGTTTGGGCAAGACAGAATTGCTCATCTTCCCCTCACAGCCCATCTGGTTTCTCCCAAGCTGCTCAGGCGACAACACTCTAAAGAAAAAGCGATGTTATCAGGGGCACGTACCAATATATATCACATATTGCAGCATGTTTTGTCATTTACAATGCATCATAAAAAGTTACATTGCATCTGACCTACAACATGATGTAATGTAAAATGACATGCTTGCATTGAACAACATTACATTACTCAAAAATCTGAATTTAAAGAAATAAGCATGGGGGGTGTCTATTTATTTATTTGGAATGCTACAAATTCTGACAGACATTAAGGCAACCAAGAAAAAGGGAGAGGTGGAGTAACTAAATATTTAACTGCATGGCTGCTTAGTCACTTGCTAATGCCATTTTTTACAAACAAAAAGAATTAAATAATACACTATGAGATCTGTTGTACATCTTTAATATTAAACACAACAGATGATATAATCACAGAAATAATACCAGTAACTTTCAAGGTGTAAAGCTGTAGTCAGTTTTCTTCATGTTTTACCACTAAGAAGTGCAACGATCGAGCTGTAAAAATGCTTTTTAAGTCATTTTGTTGGATTTTTAACAGCAAGGGAGCAAAGCAGAGTGCTCTATACATTCCACAGATCTGCTTTTTAAGAATCAACATGGTGCACACCATGTGAACTGTCACATTAATAACCCTATGCTGATATTCAAATTTTCTGTCTTAAGCTAAAGAAAGATTGAATACCCTGCTGTTGTGTGGCCAAGATTGAAGAGGTGTCTCACTGACATTGTTCAAAGTTTATGAAAATATATGAATGCTCAAATGTCATTGGCTTTGCGCCTCCAACAGACTGTGGTTTTATGAGAAATCAGTCTTTTAATCAAAATGATTGAATACCTTAAGGTCGAATCCAAAGATATCAGTTAATATCTAGAAACGTGCTATTTCTGCAAATTTTGCCAAGCTGTACATATTGTGGTGCATTTTAAAGTGTTAATTTGTGCATTCCATATTGAAAATTGATCTTGAGTTTTAGCTTTTTGTCAAGCAAAAACATATGGTTACAAGCTCTATGCATTTTATGTGACGGCTGTTGAAGCTGTCACATGTGCAAACTTGATAACCGATGTGACACATACGCAAATAATTTGCTTGTTTAGTAACAATTCAAAGATTCATTATTCATGCAAAAACACGTTGTTTTTTTAAAAACGATCAGATGGAAGTAGTCTTCATTTTGCACAATCTAGTCTCATTGGTGTGCAAACACAGATAAAATAAAGCTGGGAACTATGTGGTATTAAAACAAATCTAAGAATATGAGTATTTTCAGATAATTATTGAACCAGATGGTGTTTTTTGTTAATTCTGCCATCAGTCTGAGAACTTGATGTCTTACATCTGCACTTCGTAAAATAAATTTTGCCACTGACATTATTTCAGTTTTCTTAAAATATTTCAATCAGTTTTACACCAAGATTTGCAAACATCTGCCATTCTACATGACTGTGAGATGAAATTATTTGAAAAAATTCTGTTAAGAAAACACTTATCCTAAATTTAACTTAGGCTTAGCACTTCTGCTGCTAAACTGTCTGAATTACTACTTTATGAATATTATAAATAAAATGCTAATCGTGTGCCAAAATACTGCTACCTTCGATTTTGAGAGGAAGAATCTATATAAATCAATAAAGAGCTGCAGGTTCATTTGGGGATGCCATCGTGGGATTTTGCAGTCCCTTACTTTGCTTTCTTAGGGTTGAGAGGTTGGAACTTCATTGGCACAGAACTAATGAAAACCTTCTCCTTGGCCTCTCTAAGAGTAAATAAACAAAAATAAAAAATACTGGAATATGTGACTATTCTATTAAGATCTACTTTAAATCAACAGATATAAAAGTAATCCAAACAGTCATTTAACCTGCAGCTATATTATTCACCCTAATAGAACTCCTCATAAACATTATCACTCAAGTATTGTACCTCATAAACAGATGTGCTCAATCACTTATGCACGTTTGACACCATATATAGCATTTAGATACTTCCTCTCTGTGATCTAAATCACAGCCTTTCTTGAAATTTCAACGGTAACAGGCAATAAAATTGTAGAGCTGGTTCAACTACTCCAGCGCTCTACTTCTACAGCAAATCCCAAATTAGACCACTTTCACTCATAATATAATAGATAAACTCCTCTTTTTCAAGTAAATGCACGCTCTGTGATACAAGCTGCACCCAGCAATCGTCAGACCATCAGAGGCACCATGTGCGATGGCAATTTATTTATACCAAATATCATAATTGCGTGAACTTATTTATGAATTCCACAACGGCCGCGGTAAAATCCCTACTGCTTTCGCTAGCTGGTGAGGTTTTATTAAGGGGCTTTGCTGCGTAGCACCTTTGTGTGGGTAACATGGTAGAGCGTGCCTGACCTACGTCACAAGCCTGGGAAAGTCTTGTGTAGCGTGCACTCGAGACGTATGGGTTTGAGTCCCAGCCCTAGGCTCCCGCTCCCTGGTCTGCGAGGAGATAGGAACACCTCTGAGTAAGACTGTATGGAAGAGTAATGACTCCGTTCGCAGAACTAGGAATCTGATGGGAAAACGTGCAGACTTTCTCTGGTAGGGATCCTTTCTAAAAGCTTCCTTCCACGGCTTTTATTTAATGAGAAATGGGAGGGATTGCCAAGGGTTGTCTGCAAAAGGGAAATCTCTGGGAGAAGCGGTACGTCGGTGTGCATGAGCTTAATGTGAGGATAAAGGCTATTTATCTGGAGACAGATCCAAATCTCCTGAAGTGAACCTAGAGGTAGATCAGACCTCCTGTGGTGCACTGATTTATCTTGCTGCAAGATGGGAAGTACAGCACAGTACTCCACAAAGATTTTTTTTTTTTACTGCATTTAAGCTGACCGACGGGAGGGTGCCACAACCTCCTTCCTGCCCCGCTCCCCGGGTCCTCAGTGCTCTGACCTGGGACCCACTTTGAGGAGCATCCTGAATCCCTGATCAGCTCACATGCAAAGGTTGCCTTTGCACAAGAAACCAGGGCACTCTAGGAAGCAGCAGAGAAGGGGCACGCGGGAGTACGTCTGTGGCCAGATATTCCCTGACATGGTCCTGGGACGCATCCAGGGTGTTTGTGTCTGGGACCCGAGCAGTGCCCCAGGGTCCCAAGTTTACGCGTAGCATTTGCTATTTCCCAAGCTGAGAACAGCCAAGTGGGGGGTGAATTATAGAAACTGTAGACGTTCTCCTCCATAAAAAGCGTGGAACGCCCCATCTTCCCCAAAACCAGAAAATACTACCTGTTTGAATATTTAAAATCAGCTTTAAAATCATTCACATGGACTTTTCTTAGGGTACAGAGGCCTATGGTTGTTGACTGTGGGTTTTTTTTAATGTTAGTCTTTTTTTAATCTTTTGGTTCCCTCTCATAGCTTGAGGCATGCAAGCTGGATAGAAGCGATATGAATAAACGTATTAAAAATATACTCAATGTATTTTGAGGTAAATAACATTTTACTATCACTAGGTGGCTAATTTAAAAAATGTACATATAAAAGTTAATTTGTAGATATTAACTGAATACTATTTTAGTGTTATTCCCATCCAGTATCAGACAGCTGGTTTAAAAAAAGTAAAAAGACTGTGATATGGAATGTCTTTTTTTCCTTTTATAGACTTGGCAAAGACCATCAGTTTATGGCCTGTTTCGTTTCTTGCCAGTAGACAGCACTGAAAGTTATAAAACTAAAACAATTGCTTTCATTTATATCTTTTCCTGATTACTCTGATAGCTGAAATGTCTGAAGAAGTTCAGAATCTGTAAAGCCTGTCACATTATAGAAACATGTCTCTTTAAACTAAATGTGAAATTCCAGTAATTGAAGTGATAAATCTACTGTTTTTGCTGGGGTACTTTTGATGAGAACTACAGTAGTAAATTAGAAATTATTCTCTGCTGTTATATCATGGTAAAAGCCTTTCCATTATCTGTTGTCAGTCACTAGGTATGGGCAAATAACTCAGTTGTCAATCTAACTGTGAAACCTTAAGTTCTGGGAATAATCAATAAGGAAAAAAAAACCAAACTCTCTATTATCTTCATGTAATCCTTTAGACAACTTGAAGTTGTTTTTTCCCTTTTTACTTCTGCACATCTCATTTATTCACAGATATATTGGATATCTTAGAATATTTCATTTTTTATAGCAAGTTACATGTCAGCTTGTTTTCAAATGGTATATGAGAGTTACATTTCAATACCGCTAAGCAGCTCTACCTGTGTGTCTAAATGCAATTTTACACATGGTACAGACTTAATTAAATTAGCAGTAAAAGCCACCTACCTTTTATTATTGATTTTTCAGCTATAGTATTTATTGCCTAATATTTCTATTTTAAAAGTCTATGATGTTTTGCTCTTTCAAAGATTCATGTAAACATCATTTGAAAGACCACAACGAAACTCAGCAGTAAGACAAAGAACAAATATTTTATGCCATATACTTACATTACAATCTGGATTAAAAAAAGGCAAAAACAATCACTTCCATCAATTATGATGACAAGATAAACCTTTGCAGCCTTGTTTGGTGCAAGAGACGGAAAGAAGCAGCTCAGACGGTTCTTACCTCTGACACTTACTCACTCTGTGACCACTGCTGTATCATGTACTCTCCCCCCGGCTCATTTCATCAATAGGTAAAATAGAAGAAAAAAACGCCAAACAAACCCAACCTCAGCTCACGATCACCAGCTAGACTGCTAAAAACATTCATCAATGTTGGGAAGCTGTGTGGGGATGAGTGGCTGGAACTGCTAGCTAACCTTTTTTTACATTTCTAAAATAATCTTGTATTACTTATTTAGAAGATGACTGGGCTAAATGACTGGAACAGTGTTGGAGAAATATTTTCCTGTTCATTTTTACAAGTGAATTGCTCAAAACGTTTTGATATAGGATGAGCTCCAGACACAGAACTTGGACTGAAATACACAATCAGAGAATGTCTAAATAGAGCATTTTTTTCCCCTCCTGATTTTAGCATATAATGGAAATTGGTGTCATTTGTGCAATTTGGATGCAGGTGCAAATTCCAAGTCCTGGAAATTTAGGAGGTTCAAATTCAAGGTTCTGAATCAGTCCCAAGTCTATTTTATGTATATTAGAAAGAATTATTTGCAGGAGATGAAAATTACTGTTTCAGCTATGAGTTTGACCTTCTAATATTAGAATAGGTGAATAAATGATTAAAGCATTTGAAACTTTAACTAAAATCAATCAATGAGAACCAAAGAAAACATACACAAAACTGTGCTTAGCAATTTTCTGAGTAACTGCTGAGAATATTAATAAAACTTAATAATTTCACATACTGCAATTTTGTGTGCTTGAAACAATCCTGTATAAGAACAAAACCTACTCAGAAAGCAACAGATTCTTGGGTTGTTCCACTTTAAGCCCAGATTCTACCAATTTAATATTGTACAGTCCAAATTGCTTTGGTACCCAAAGAGCAGTCTCTTCGATTCACAGGATAAGGCATATAGAGAGCATGAAATACGAAATACTAGCCCAACTTTCTCTTTGGACTTGCTTTTGAAGGGAGAGGGAAAGGAAGAGTGGATGAGGACAATGAGCTGAAGTAAAAATTTGCATCTGAAAATCAACTTAATATTTTTTCACGAAAGGAGGTGTAAGAGACCAGGAGAAATGCAATGTGAGAAAGGACTACTGAGGCTGGAGTTCAATTTTTTTTTTCTTAAATACTCTGAGGCTAAGAAGGGGAGTAACAGCTTTTCAAAAGAAATTAATAAGTAACTCAAAAAGCACCTACTTTGAAACATAAGCATACAGTTTCCCTGTAACATTTATATGAACATGCACAGAACAAACCTGCCTAAAATTAACTCACATGCTATTAAATCAAATTTTCTTTTTAAATCAACTATTTAAAATGGATCTCAACTCATATGTAGATTTACAGCACAGAAAAAATGTATGAATCTTCAGTTATGAACTAAAAAAGAGCAAGCATGGAGAAATTAAGTGCCTTCCCAAACCTGAAGAATATATAAACAAATTATTGCCAATGTATGTGAAGACTCTCTCTCATTTTTTCCTTTAGTATTCCAATTTTGTTGTTCCAAACAGTAATTGGCAAATATTGGCAAATGAAAATAGAAATTCTATGTTGAATGAAACATTTACTTTACATAAAATACTGTAAAAGTAAGAAATTCCCTATTCAAACGACAAGACTGCACTGATAGTAAACCCTAGACAGTCTGTCATACTGAAAATGTACCACTCTCTTAGTAACTTGAGCTAATTCATAGAACTCCTCTCTGCATTCTCTTTTGAGGGTTTTAGTTTCTTGTTATTTATTTACAAGCAATTTCTCAAGGTGACTGCCGCAACAGAAGAGCATCGCCACGCAGCAGTTCCCGAGCATAACTGGAAGAAATGCCGTACTTTTATGTGAGCATGTACCTCCCAGAAACAACTTGCTCTAGCCATCCACTGGACGTTTTTGGAAAATCCATATTATTTCATAGGCAAATGATAAAATGCTAACATTCAGTAAAATACAAGTGACTCTGAAAGCTTCACTGGAGTCTCTGGAGGGGTTTCTTTTCTGTGCCCAAGTCTTCCTTGGTGGAAGGTGGGATGTGAAAAAAGACCATGGAAAAGGAAAAGACCATGACTACTTGGTTCTCAGTTGCTCAGAGCTGATGTAAAAGTGCGGACTGGTACAAGCAGCACAAGCCCTTACACAGCCAAAGGCTGTGGGAAGCGCTTCTCACACCATCTCTGCCTTGCTTCTACTCTCCTCACGGCACACTTTACATACTACTTGTCCTTCCATCACGGTCATCTCTCTCCCGGTGGCCCCAGTCTCCTCTCTTGCTATGGCCTTGTCTTCATCAGCAAGCTCTATACTACAATTCACCCAGTTACAATGAAATCCATCTAGTTGCACTAGAGCTACTCCTAGAACTCAGGTGCACTTAACTTGCTTTACATTAGGTTTACAGCAATTCAGCTATACACTGTAGATTATACAATCACGAAGAACAAAAAGGCAAAAGGAGAGGGTGGAGAGAGGAGAAATGAAGGATAAAATAAACACAAACACTGAACATCACAGTACAGTGAGGAGAGAGTTCTGATACTTCAGAGAGACTGAAGTAAAGGGAAACAAGTCAGCTCTAGAACAAGATAAATTGTAGAGAGAAGTGAGTTTCAAAAAGGGAATGAAACAAACCAAGACGGGATGGGATGCATGAGATCCAGTGCATCTGAAAGACTGGTCTGAGCTTCTTTCCTTCCTTCCTCTTTCGTGCTTACCTTCTCTTCACCTGGAAGTTAAGTCCATGATGCTTTCTAGGACATTGTGTCCCAGGGCACCACAGCTGATGAAGAACACGCTACCTTTTGTGTTGTGTGTCCTCCCCCCCCTTTTAAAAAAAAAAGTCTTGCTTAATAAATTAGTCACTTATGGTTTTCATAAAGCTGATATAACGCTTAACAGAAGACTGAAATCTGGCTATCCAAATTGTAGTCGACAACACAATTCTGTTTGGCTTTGGAAGATATGTCCCATCACATAGCACAAAAAGGTTTTCTTGCCATCTGGCTCCTGAATAGACTGTTATACTATAACCTAATGTCTGTTTGTCAAGAAGTTTGATAGTCTGGTTTAAATTATAACCTGTTTTCATTTTCTTAGGTTTTTTTCTTCATGTTGGCTGAGATTTTCCATGACTGGTCCCTGCCTGGTGATGCTCTCTGGAAAGTCTGAGAAAACCCATGCCAGCTACTTTTTCGTCATATGAAATCTAAAGAAGAATAAAAAGCCCTCAGTGTAAAAAACTCCCCAAATCAAAATGTAATTCAGATGCACCAGGATGTTGGAAATTGCCATGTATATACTATGCACTGTTAAAAATGCACTCACATTTGAGACTGCAAAGAAAGGTTAGAAAATAGAGCTGAATGACTAAAATTCACCTCTCCGTAGACTCCATAGCCAAACTAATGAAGTTCTGAAGTCTTTTATGATGCAAAATTCATTGTCTAAAATTTTGTTCTATTGAAATATAATTAATAACCATCATGACACTTAGAACACCCCCCCAAAACACCTGCCCTTCCTGTAACACAATATCAGTAATCACATTTATACATTATAATGTGGGATTGAACAGGTATTTCGACTATTAAAAGCTAGAAAATGCACAAAATGGAGACTGTTGCATGGGGAACGTATTCAAAAAGATGTACAAAAATTTTTTTTTCCACAGAAAAAAGCCTGAAGACAATAAAATGACTGCCTCCTTATTGTGGCAGTAAACATGGCAACTTTCAAAGCTCAAACATTAGCACCTCTTTAAGCATAAGATTTTGTTTTTAACTGCAATAGAAAAAATAATTAACAATGTAATCCTTTTACAGCACATGGTCTCACACAAATAAATAAATTATGTTTTCTGAAAAGTGAGAACTGAAGAAATCATTGTGCAAAAAGGAAAAAAAAGCCCAACAAAAAACAAACCAGTCGAAACTTAAGTGTCTCTCCATAGGTGGGAATTGAAAGAAATGACACACGATAAAATATTCTGCGGTGACGACTTCACATTTCAGTCATCAATAAACAGAGTTCACAATGGGGGATTATGATATTCACAGCCAGCGGTACCATAACTTAGAATTAGCCCTTCTTAAGTCAAAAGAACAACTTGGGATGAATAAAATGCAATTCAGTCTTAGAATGCAACTCATGGTTTGGCCTGCTCTAAACTACCCTAAAGAAAGGTGGCTTTGAAGAAAGCCCCTTCCAGTCAGTATTAATAGTTGCTAAAATTTGAATTTAGTCTCCCCAGTTCCATTTGCCTCAGGATTTGATTTCTGATACACTTCAGATCTCATTCATGTCAATGACCTTTTATCTTTACCTGGATACTTTCATTTAATTGGAAAATATCCTTAAGGATGGGAAATTCATATGCCAAAATTTACACGTATGCTATTAAACTACAGACCCAAGCAACAGCACAAAGCTTATACTGCAAACTGAATAACGTTAACGTTTGCAATCCCTGTTTTTTCAAGTTTAATGATGATAACATGCCAATGCATAATACTCAAATAAACTCAGCCTCAGGGTAAAGAATAAGTTTATGGCTTTTTTTGCCCTTTTGCCTGGGGTCTACAGAAGGTACATGAAGTTGCTTGAGTCAGTTTCTTTCTTCTTTATGGTGATTTATGGTGATTTTTACCTTAGACACAAGATTAAGAAAGTCAAGTTTGGTCTTCCCGAGCTTGGCTGAAGGACAATGGAAAAATACAGAAGGCAAACAAACCCTTTGGAATCCACAAATTCAAGACCATATCTCTTCAGGAAAAGTTGGGCTGTGGAGTCCACATTCTGACTTGGGGAGGACGGTTAGGGGTGAGCTTCACACAACAAGAAAGCCAAAATGTTTTGAACTGTCACTCAGGCTTTGGGTTCTGGTTCATAACAAAATCAGTTTTACAAAGCTACCTTTTTGCCCTTTTAGTTCCTAATAACAGAACTTTTTTGAGAGAAGCCGCTTTTGTGATTGTTTCTTACCTCCAAACTGTAGCTGGTGGAGCTAAATTTGACCCTGAATGAAAAGCAGCTACATGTCAATACAGATACCTAAGCAATGTTCACCAGTTTTTAAATAAGGGTTTAAATCCTTCTTTAATGGAGATGGTGCAAATAGCACCTAAGGTTTTAGTTCCTCCAGTTAGAAAGTTCACTGTATGGAATCACTCACAAGCCACCTCCACTAGTCAATCTGTTCATTTGAAACTGGCAAAGCCTACTATATATAAAATAAACCTCCAAGGCATAACTTGTGGCTTGAAGTGCAAATTACAGTACGTGGTATTTTACACTACTTAGATGCAGATTTCCTGCAGATTGCCCAAAGCTTTTACCTGCTGAAGAAATTAGCCCCTTCAGTTGCACTCACGACTTGAAAACATTCATGAACAAAGCCGGCCATTTTCTCCCTACCTTTTTGCTGTATCGACTACAGAAAAAATAGAAAGTCAGTGATCTACCTTTGTAATTTAAACTGCAGTATTTTAGGTAAGTTGTGGCACTCTGAAGAGTTGGAAGGGAAGTGTCCTTTGACTGTAACCTATTGCTCCTAGACTGAAAACCAGCACAATTTAGCACGTGGGTACTCTCAAAAGTGAGGACCCCTCTTACACACCAGCATTTTTCAGGGACTGTTTATCCACATGCCACTGGAATAACCTAACAGTCTAAAGGCACTTTCCATAAGGTAAATCTGGCCAAACATATAGGAAGGGTAATAAATGTTAACAAGTTTTGAATCAAAATTTTTTATACTCACTTCTCCTATTAATAAGTAGCCTGTTCCCCTGCCACATTTAAACAGACCTACTCCCTAAAAAAGACATGGATTTCTGTCTTGAGTACATATTAGTAAATGACATATCCCCTTTTTTCTTATATACTTTAGTCACAGGTGAAACAGCTACTACTGACCACATTTATATCCTTAAACTGTGATAACTGTTACAGTAATTATTACACATACATAGACATACATACATGATAAATATCTATAATCACTGGGTATTGATGTCTCATTGCATGATCAGTTCCCTCAGTTGTCTTTCAGTTTCTCTTGAAAACGAGTCAGATATCATACTATCAATGTTACTAATAGTTCATTTTTGAGGGTTTTTCCTCTGAAACACGCAAGCTAGAAATGTCCTTCTATTGAGTGACTAAATCAGGAGAAGTTACCTTAAGGGAAACAGTGTAGCCCACATGCCTACAGAATGATCCCAGACTTGAACACTGACGATCTTACATCTACAAAACTGTTTATGAGGGCACCTACTGCCACCCAGCTCAGCAACAGTGCATTCTTGCACAGAATTTAGGCCATACATGCCAAATTATATGCCAAGCAAATATTTTCAAATTTTCATTTGTGTCTAATAATGCAAACAGGTTCCACAGCAAGCACTTGAGTTCATTTTTGACAAGAATACATATCTATTGCCCTCTACAAACTCTTTTAGTTTCTTATAAGAAATCACTTAAAATTCTTCTTTCTTTGGAAGTAACCATTATTGCTACTCATCTTACTTTTTACAGGAAAAAAGAGAAAGCATGCAGGTGAAACTCTGTTTTTATTCTTTCTTATATCCTCATAAGAGGAGCAAATGAAAACTGAAGCTCGTCAGTAACAGGACCGCTGCTTAGGAACTCCTTTCTTGCATCTCCATTCAATACACTAACACACATTACTTTTGCTGAATAAAAGTAATGGGGTTTTGTGTATGCAGGTAGATGGCTTAAAAATCAAAAAATCACTTCATTCCACCCTTTGAAATCCAGGTACCAGATGAGTAGAAGCACATAAGTTCAGAAACAATGAACAATCTCAGCTCTCAGTTTTGTTGATGCTGCTTCTTCCAGTGAGACTACCACACTGCGATAGCAAGGCACAGTATTTAACCATTGTTCAACTTTTTATGTTTAATGGTGGTATAAAAAAGAAAGCAAGACTAGCGAAAAATAGGACTTTTACTAAGCTGTTATTGTCCCCTCTAGTTTGCTTCCAGGCCCCTCAATTTCAATTCATGTTCTTCTATTTTGAGGATGTTTTCAGGTGCACTGAAGTGCACCTCGACAGATCCTTGAAGCACAACATGGATTGAAATGAAGTTGCCTGAAGATATTAGTAATAGAAATCTCTGACACGGCACTGTGAATTGAGAAACTGCCTGATACTTATTAGAAAGCATCATGTTAATACAACACTGTTAATACAGAGCTCTATGAAAACGCATAATAAAAATGTTGTTAAAAGAATTCTGCAAATGAAGTGGCAGGTTTGGGAAAGGAGGAGAGGGGTAGAAATGGGAAGATGAAGAGGGGAAGGTTGTAAGACATGCATAAACAAATACTTTAACAGGCAGCAGAAGTCCTCCTCTCTCCTCCAGTCCCTCAAACCCCAAAACCCCCAAAATGAAACAAAAAACCCAACCCCTAAGTGCACATTTAAACTTCATCACTTACAAGTTAACTGTTCCCCCCCTCCAAGACATTCAGGGAAAGGAAAGCAGGTAAAACTATAAAATATTGTTTTTCTTCTTTTAGCATCAAATTCCAGAGAAATAGACTGCAGAAAAAAAAAATTTGAAAAGCATTATAAAAATGTTTTTTGCTTCTGGATGAGAATTTCTTAAGTAAGATTTAGGCCAATAATGTTTTAATAGCTAGGTCATAAATTCTTTCCTATTAAGGAGCTTTATAATGGAAGTACAGACAGACCTTCAACTGTCATGGAGCAAACAGTGATACCTCAATAAACTTGGCAACTATTTAAATAGCCTTATGGGATTTCATTTTAAAGTAGAAGGAGATTCAACCAATTATGGGCCCAATCTAACTGATTATAAATTTCCCTTCCCTTCAGTAGATGTTCTCCCCAGTAGGGATGGCAGGAATATGGGGAACACTTACTGTTCTAACTCCCAGCTCTACAGCATGGATGCCCTGCATAAACGCAGATGCACGTGTGCTAATACAAATCACAGCTGCCTGACTTTCACCTCTGGTAGATTTTTGCAGTGGCATAATTAGCTGTAGCAGACAAGTCCTTGCTATTTACATGTGTTATCTAGATAAGCAATAGTAGCAATGGAATTTTGCCGGACAGGAACTGTCCATGAACAAACAAGAGCCCCAAATAAATAAATAATAAAAATAGGGTGGTGTGGTTTTTTTTTTTTGTGGACAATTTGTAGTAGGAGATAATGATTCAAAATCACAGGATGCCCCATATGGTATTGCACGTATGGGAGACTGGCAGACAGTCAGAGGATTTAACTGATTGCAAGCACCTGCTACTGAGGTCTTCTCCAAAGCTTTACTTAGCCCAAATGAGATTACCGCTGATTCCCTGCTCCTAAGTTAAGCTGCAACCTAATATATTAGAAGAAATATGCAACATTTTTTTGCATGGAGACAGTCATATTTGTTCACACCTAAGTGTCCAGTGGCATCGGAGATGCTGAAGGCTGTTGGAGCGGTCCAGCCAGAGCAGAGAGGCCGGAGGAGGCACTGCAGACCATGTCCTTTTGGAGAGGCAGCGGCAGATCGGGGCAGCTCAAAGCCAAGCGCGTGAACTGCCTGTGAGCAGCTGAGCCAGGTGCCAGTACGCATGAGGTTAGCACAACTCAAATTGTGACCAATTTTTAGAATCCAGGCGCTAGTTGGAAGGCTTAACATACTGCCTTATTTTCACAGACTGTTTAAGCAGGCACGTTTTTCAGATTCATATTGCTTTACACAAATCTCCAAATGTGTTTTAACGAAGAACAGGAATTCTAATTCACCATATCTATGGGCCATGTAAATAGTATGAAGTCCTAAAAGAAATACTCTACTTTTTTTATAAATAGCTTGCTATTTCTTTAAGCTTCCTGTATTCACAATAATTCCCACCTTTGATGAGTGGGATCTCGTAACCTGATTCATGATGTGCCATACTTACTGTATGCTAAAAGTTATTTTCAAAATTATTACTCTTTTGAGTCTTTTACAACAAAGCTTTGCTAACACATTCAGGACCATACTGTTCTTCCTGGGGAGAAAGAACAGTGGGATGTCTCAACCATGGGTATGGGAACTATCCAAAATTGGATAGTCCTCTTGTAATGACTAAAACAGTGTCATGTTCACAACTTTGGGAAGTTTCATATTATGCATGGGAAGCCAAGCAGACTATCAATCAGAAACACTGAAACAACTGGTATCTGTCAGAAGTTGCAAACAAGGGAAGGAAATACAACTGTTAGGAATAGCAAATAATAGAGAGGGCAAAGGCAAAAATTAGAGAAAGTCATAAAGTAACAGTGTAAAAATAAAGCAGAACATGAGAAGATGGTGAGAACAAAAAGGAAAAAAGGTAAGAAGAAATGGGCTGGCCATGTAGGAAGAAGGTAAAGGAGAAAGGCTGGAGGAACCATAAACAGCAGGGAGAACATTCAATCAGGAGGACAGGAATAGGAAAAAAAACCCATGAGAGCACAAGTTTAAAGGAAAAGTTAAACAAGTAAGAACAGGTGAGAGGAATAAGAAATGAACAGGCAGAAATGACAGAGGTGAGAGGAGATACAAAGGCAGCCCTGACAGAAAAGAAAGACTACTGCAAAAAAAGCAAAGAAAACAGTTGAAGGGTAGCCTTGCAGGAGGAGCCTTAAGAAAGAACGCAACAAATGTGCCAAGTGATCTGGGTTCCATATCAAAAGGGTGTGACCTCTTCATGGGAGCTTACTACCTTTTTTTTTTTTTAAAAAAAGAAGAGAGAGACGGCAATACTAGCGATAACTAGCATAAGAAACTAAATTGCATCTGATTTATTAATTCTTTTTCCCTCTAGAAGTCTAAGGAATCCTTTCAAGGGAGGTTTTATTGTCAAAAATATTAATTTCTAAATGTAGACTTCTCTGCTTTTGCCTAATCTGTTAAAAGCTCCTGTTCGATTAACAAAATACAAGCCAAGTTTGGGAAAGGACTTGAATTAGCTTCTTCGAACCGAAACTACAGACGTACAACAGCTCCAAGTAAAATAGCAAGGCCTTTTGTCTTAAAGACCAGAAATGCAACAGAAACAAAATATAATAAAAAATGAAAATTCAGGTACAGGAATTATGTATTTCATACTGAATAATTATTTCTGTACTGCCCGTAAATCCTCTCTGGTAAGCTGTGCATCTAAAACTCATCGAACTGCCAAGGGGTAAACGCAGCTCCATCCATCACACAGCCACTTGACAAATACATTCCATAATAGAAGTTTATTTTTATGGGAGGCTGAATCAAGGACTTTCCCATGCATACAAAAACTTGTCAAAATTATTTATGAGTCTTGCTGAGACACACAATATGTCATATCAAACTCCTATTTTCCTTCCAAGCACAGACTGTCAATATCTCTGCTACTATCAATAATGTGGAACACCGCTGCTATAGGCCCTCAGGATTTTGAGGTCATTTGCCCACCCTAGCCTGCTGCCAGACGCTGTCTCTAGCTGCAATGCAGCTGAGGAGAGGTGTATTTACAGCCTCTATGAGGTGTAGTTAAGGTAAAGCACTAGGGACTGCATTCAAAGGCTTTGCCAACATAAAATAAAATGGAAACATATGTTTGAAAAATTACAGTTGATTATAGCTAGAGTTGTGAAAATAATGAAAAAAATTGCATTGGCCTCTTTCTAAATTAGAAAATCCAAAAGCTTACCAGCATTCTCTGGCATAATTAAACAAATAATCACTTTTGATGAATATGTTTGCACCTTTCTGAAACTATGCTAAGGAAATCCCACAAATAACAAAGCTATTATTACCCTTTTTGACCAGAAAGATAGTTTAAAACCTCATGAACTTTGCTAACAAGGACGAGAAACTCATGAAACGGTGTTTATTTAATACAACCTGTGTTATTTGCAAAAAACCCACAGGAAGTCTTAAAGCAAATACCAGTGTTTTTTGCCAATGGGTCCGAGCACTCTGCGCAAAAAGAGTTTAGCTTTCTGAAGGCCATATCCCGAACCTTGCTCAGCTATCTCTTCTCTTTCACCTCTATTAGTTTTTCTGCTGGCTGTCTCGCAAACGCTACACAATCACAGAATATCCTGTCTGGGCCAGCAGTTCCACCTATTCCTGTGGCTGAGCTTGACTTACTAATATTTGGAACCCTTTCGGTACCAGCCCTTTCCTCGCCATGCTGGACTAATGCCACCAGCTCTGCAGGGATGTTTCTGCTAACCCACCTGCCTGTCCTCAGCCACCTCTGCCTGCCACTGCTCGGGCACCTGCAGGCAGCGCTCCCCACTCCAGCATCACGGCGCAGAAACACCCACGGTGCTCCCCCCCCGCCCCGAGCCGGCACGCGTCTCGGAGCTCGTGCGCTTGGGATACAGGCTGCCTCCCCTGGCACGTACTTCTGCCTCGCCAGCCGGCAGCCACGGGTTTGTGATAACGCACATCGTTTAGAGAAAGAGTAAGCGGGTCTTTCTTACAACAGTTGAAAAAAACCTAAATTGTTCTCTGGCTAAAACTCTCCGCAGTGCAATGACATTATTACAGAATACCTTAAAAGCCTCACTTACCGTGTTTGAACAGCTACAACGACTTGACTAAAACACATAGACAAGAAAGGGCCCTGCTCCTAGGCTGTGCATACCCATAGATCTCACCTTGGGACAGGTTTGCTCTGCAGTTCACCCACAAACCGATTATGGGCACGAAGACTCACGTGGCACATGGCAAATTCTCCCCTCAAAGGCAACGTTACAGGTTCATCTCAGCCCAATAGCTGTTGGATGTGCAAGACTGCCATTCGGGAAGTCACTGAGCCTCTGATTCCTGTTACTTTTTAGCTGCCCTTCCTTGAACGATAGCATGCGCTAGGGATAAACTATCCAAATCCGAAAGAAAGAATTTCTTCAATGAAAGCTCCCAGTGGGAGATTTATTTAGCTATTTCCTCAGTCTCGACCACCACAGTAGAGGAGATCACACTGACACCACAATTAGTTTTGAAGGAGCTGGCTTGGGTATTGGAAAGCGTGTGGTGGCAGAAGCGTAGAAATCTGTGGCAAATTCACACTGCAAAGAAGACAGAGGCACAGTGCTGCCAGGATTACATCGCTTCCAGTATTGCATGCAGGACAGCAAAAAGTGCTGACACCAAGAGTTACTTTTGTAAAGCCACAGTGTCTTCAGCAGCAAACATCCCAAATATCCATCCAACAGCAGCATTGTCCTATCCACCGAATTCGGTTTTTGAGCAGGTGGTTGGGAAAGTGCATAAGGCACAATGCATTCGTGTAAAAAATGCCTTACAGGTCCACTGTCATCAGTGCCACATATACTTTAAATCTTATTTCCCAAAAGTTATAGTACTTGCTGTGGTTGGTACAGATAGAAAGAAGAACATGCCCAGATAAGTTCCTTTACTGTTTGATGGGCTGGCTGACAGCTCCCATGCACTAACCTACTGCAGGGTCAGTTTATGGATCCTCTAGCCTGGAAAACTTCTCGGGAAAATAAAATTGGAGAGACATTCAAAAGAAGGAGGTAGATGATGCGGTCTATAGGGTGGATTGTTGTTTCTGTACAATGCTGGGAAATCAGAGAGTTTTAAATTCTACCATCTCACAAACAACAATTTCTGTAAGTACTAGTATAGAACATTGCTAAAATAATAACAAATAACGAGGAACAAGACAATAATCTGATTGTCAAATTAGAGGTAACATTACAGAAAAGACTACAAAAAGGTTTTTTCATAATTTTTAATTTTTCCACTAGAATAGGTTTGCATTGTCTTCTTCAAATTTTGTCCAGAGAAAATTTAGAGAAAGCTGTTGACAGCCAAGCCAAGATAAAAAAATAAAAGTACTGGTAGCCCATGTGAACACATCCAAGTTTGTCCAGAAGATGCATTTCCAGTACTTAACCCCCCC
>JANZLQ010000050.1:9041706-9083034 GCA_026212715.1 Elanus axillaris | reverse complement strand
CCAGTGTCGTAAGGCATAAGGGCAACAGAGCTATTTCACAATTTTTGTTAGTGGTTTAAAACTGTCAGGAATCTGAGGTCTTTTTAGTGGTACACTTTCCACATGACGTAGATACAACTCATTTTGTCCCTAACAGAAGCCATCATGCCTATTACTCTTTGAACACTGCACTGCAAATGTACCTTTTAGAAGGAGAAAAATATAATCCTATTGATTTTTCTCAGCCCTAAAATGTAATAATTTGAGATTATTTTCAGGCAACAATAAGGCTTTATGACCTAACAGCTGATCACCTTTTTATACTTCACCACTGATGCCGATTACTAAACCCAGAATCCCAGCTCCTGTTAAAAGATATTTATAAACACAATTACTCATTTAAGTTTAATGTCCCTGTGGTAAATCATATGCTGCTATTAAGGCGCTGTACTTACTGTACCACTCTTGCCTTCTGAGACAGTGAAGTGAAGATGATGCCAAAAATGACTGAACAGGCAAGGAAGACTAACCACTGCATTTTATTCTGCGAGAGCAGTAACTGATGCACGGCAAATGTCCTTCTACTCACAACCATTTTGCAATATTAGAAGAAGGAGATAAGTCAAAGATTAAAACATGAACAGCCTGAATCACCAGTGACTTGCATCCTGAGTAGCCATTTAACACTTGTGCAGAGTAAATGTAAAACAGTAACACTCCGACTAGCAGCAATTTACATTCTCTTTGCACAGGTTTAAATGACTGCACTAGAACAGGAACCACCTTGCTGCATTTCAGCAAAAGGCAAGATGTATTTAATAGCACTACATGTATAAACTTTGAGATTATGTGATAGTTATGAGCATCAGTTTTCACATCCTGTCCTTAATTATTTTCTTTGGAAGTACATGGTTGAAATAAGATGGTTTGGTCTCCTCCCTGCACTGGTCAAGTTCTTTTGCTAGCAAAAAGAATCACTGAATTTCAGTCGCCTTTGGAGGAATTCCCGGGAAGGTAAGACACAAGAATGCAGTTGCTTTACGGTAGCTGCTCTTTTCCCTCACCCAAGATGTGTTGCACTCCTGCAATGTCTTTAAGCAAACATTTTCCTTCTCTTTCTGTCAAACTACGGAACTTTGTTAGCAACACCGTAGGACAGGAGATAACTATAGAGCTCTCTAATTGTTAAGCTCTTGCAAGGGCTGAGCCTGATCATTCACTGAATTGTCGAGTTGATGGGATTCGTGTAGCTGGTTATAAATTGATAATCTAAATTAATTCATTCAAGCAGAAATCGATTTTGTAACTCCTTGAGAGCTTGTAATAATGCTTACCTCCTACCGTTAGCTGCATTCTCCGTTTCATAAAGCTGGTCGGAAACAGCTGGATTCAGGTGACCTGCTAGCTCATTAAATCTGTTACATGTTCCTTCTGGTAAATGATATTAAGCTGAAATGTCCTTGCGTTGATTTTTTTTTCCTTTAATTTTATGACAGAAATAACCTAATTTGTAACACAAAATAACAATCTCCTTGGATTACTTTGCCTTGTTAAAATATTTTATGCATTTTTCATTTACACGAAGGTAATGGAAAAACACTTAAACTATCTGTTATTTAAACCACAAGAGATATGTTACTGAAAGTCTGATAGCCGCAAAAATGATTGCCTCTTCATAGTCTTTGCTTTATATCTGTAATAAAAGGTGGACAATTCAATTCATCGGTTAGTAAATAAAGTACGATAGTTTTTATTTTATTTGCTCTGCATTGCAAGAAGTAAAATCAGATTGCTTTTCAAATTCATTTAAAAATGGGCTCATTATTTTCCTTTTCTACTTCTAATGCAAAATGTCTGGTGTCTATTTTGAATGTTATACTTTTTTTTTTAAGATATAAAGCAAATATAACCTAATTCTAAATGTCAGATTAGAAGTATAAATTTCTTTCACTGACTCCTCTATAATTATTTAAATATTGGTGACAGGACTGTCAGTAAGAAGTGCTGAATAACTGAATCTGAACACTTCACTATGGATCTGATACAAAGCATAAACACTTATTTCTCAGAACTTGATGACTTTTAACTATCAACTTTTATGACAAGCATAGAAGAAGTGTCATGAATTACATTGCCGGAATATGCTGCAAGGCAAAAAGTATGCTTTTGTGACTAGATAAAGCCCAAATTCTACCAAGTTCACAGCAGAAAAAACACCTGTTTAGGGAATGGGAAAATGTGATGTTGCTTTTCTGTACAGTCCATACTTCACGTACATAAAACTGAACTGAAAAGCTTAAATATGCCCTTCAACATTTCCGTTTACCATTTCCAGCAGACGTCACTATAGAGCAAGGATTCATGCAGGCTGAAAAAATGGCAACACTATCCAAAGGAATTATGATAAAAATGTTTAAGAAGGCTTAGCTATTAAGATAATAGTAGCTAAAATCAGAATTATTAGCTTATTAAAATTAAAGATCCATATAAAGATAAACCATCCTTTTAATTATCAGAAAGAAAAAGTGGTATTGATTTCAAGCTTCTGGCAATAACAAAACACAGAAAAGCATAATACATACAGAATACGTCTATCTTTTGAGATGTATGAAACTCACAAACATAACACTGAGCAATGCACATGCATAAAAGCTCAAGCACCATGTTTTCTAACACAAAAACTCATGTGATACTAACGTGACGAGCGTAGGGCCATGTATACTGCTAGCCATTAAGAAGCAACTGCTTTTTCACTCATACCTTTTCCTACATTTATTATCACCAAGCAGCCTCTACTCATTCCCCAAATCCTAGTACTTAACGGCACATCATCATGAAAATTCTGTCCAATAGCATTTATTCAATAATACAAAAATCAGCATACAATAACAGTGAAAGGCGATGGTAGTTTTCAGAACAATAGTGAATGTATTATGGCTCTAACATGTTGATGGAGTATCTAATAATTTTTTCCTCTTTAAAAAACACTACAGAAAATAATTCCTACTCCCCGGTATTTTTGCCGTAACATTTACTGCCTTAAGAATGAAACCTGCGAAGTCCATTCTGTGCGGTGGTGTTCAATCCTGACTGGCTGGAGTTTGTCTGAAAGACAAATGCTACTCAAGGTAGCGCAAGGCTAAATGTTGTAGGCAAGTCTCTGGGAAGACTTGTCTTTGAGACATAAATTCTAATGACAAAAAGCACATAAAGGGAACTTTTTCACTATACCATACCTCAAACAATGTATCCTGTTTTCTCTGTGAGCTTGGGTAATTTGTCTGGCCTACAGAGAAGTCAGGGCCAAGTTTTTCCCAATTTCTCTGTTGCTTGCAATGTGATATTTGCGTACCATAGGATGAAGCACTCTCTGTGCTGGGTACGGCACGGAGAATTACAAAGCAATATAGCTCCCTTCCAAAGAAGCAGGGGAAGGACGAGGCGGACGCAGAAACCTCTTGCCCACTCCCTCTCATGAGCATTGGCTCAATGGCCACCAGCTCTGGGGTCTGTACTCTGCAAAAGAGAACACCTGCAGGCAAAGTACCTACTTGGAAACAGTTTTAGCATTTTTCCTGAAGCAACAACCATAAACTGAGGAGGAAAAGCCATTCATCAGATTGCTCCTACAGATATTTCCACCGGCTGAGTTGGGGGCCCTTGAGAAAGCTCCTGCGACTGAGAGGTGGCTGGAGGTGCCGGGGTGCTGACAGTTGACTCCAACTTGAGGACTCAGTGCTTGGGCTTAGTCACCAAGCCAGCAATATTTTTTGGAGCATGAGAATTTTTTGGTGTGCTGCTTTGTTAATTTTGTTCAGAAACTTTCCTTAATGATTAATGGTTAAGTTTTGTGGTGCCCCACATAGCTATGGCTCATTGACCCGCTGCACTCCCAAACACGTGCTTCTAAGTGGCAAGAGGGCATTGAACTTTACTTGGCTAAATTATTGGCACTGATTTCCATTGACGCTGTTTCACTAGCAGCGTCAACTTTACCAGTAGGTTAGCGTAAACACAAACCATGCGCAAACACAAATTACACTGAAGAGCGAAGGTGTGAAGGTGGAGAACACTGCACTGCACCAGACAGAACAGCCTTGGCAATTTTCCTACAGTCATTCTCTAGCTTCAAAATAATTGTAGTTCTTGGACAGTTTGCACTCTTCCAGTCACGTTGTACTGTATCAGTCATACCCAGGAATAACCATGTGTTACTACCCAAGTAAAGTCAATCATTTGCCATTTACGAGTTCAATAATCCACAGCAGGTGGACCTCTCATTTTCAAAAGGATAATCAATGGCTGAGCTGTTTTTTGGCAATAAAGATCTTCTCAGTACAAAACACAGCAACTTTTTTCAAAAATATACATCATCCAGCAAAGGCCTGTGTCCAATGCTAATACTTTTGTCCAGGAAAATGTGTATAGGCATCTTTAAAATCTTGATTCTATATACATTGTTTATTCATATACTTTCTATTAATGACATATTACCAGTAGAATAGCACATCTGGGGATGTATGCCTTTCTTTCTCTTGGTGTTATATTGCTGCAGAAGACTGCAAAAGGAAAACACTAGACAAGACTACAGACTCCTGTCATTGCCAAAAGAGAAAATCTTTTTTAAAAGCCCACGATCAGCGGCACCCTACTTTGCTTCTTAGCATCACCACTCTTCATGTTTCTTGCAAATGAAGCGCCACATGCACGTCAGCTGCTGCCACACCCTTCCTGTTGCTAATCTGTCTTTTAAATTTAATTTCTTTTATGGTGGCTTTTCCACCGTTTAATTAGGCCACAGGGAGTAAAGAGAGGCAGTCTCACTGTCCCTTCAGAGTTTATTTCACAGACTGTTCCCTTCAAGGATTTTATTTCTGTCATTGAAAGCAGACATCCTCATATTGCTTAAACACAGAAAATGATTAATACAATGAGATTGTTATGCTCCTAGCTAAAATGGCCTTCTTCCTAACGTGAACTACAACAGCTTGAAAAGATGGGCGCTGACACTACACTACAGCTGACAGTTTTTCTTTTTTTAGGTGTACTATTATTGGGATCTGTAATACTGTGTGACCCATAATAATAATCCCACCATTCTCCTCATATTAATATCATAAATTCTGCAGACATAGATGATATTATCATATATCAAATATGACCATAAAACCAATGTGATCTTAACACCTTTGGATTTATCTTGAAAAGAAAAATACTAGATAAAATCATTTATGCTGATATCACCAAGTCTTTACTGTGCTACAGTAACATGTTAAGATTACAATATATTTGTAGGAGGATAGGCATTTCTGACAGATTTATTAATCTGTTCCTTGAGTTAAACTTGTGGATAGTTAATTTGGATGTTATTTAACAGTCAATGCTTTCCATTCCATGTCCCTGGCCACAAGCTTGAAAATCCTCAAAAGCTGAATTTGGTATCATATTCAGTGCGTATATTAAATAGCCTAGTTTAAAGGAGCGCTAGCCAGAGAATAATATTTTACAATGTTTAAGCGGCACCTGCTAGTGCCACTGCAGTTAAAGGTCTCCGAGCTAATGCAAACACATTGTGAGTTAAAATGGCATCAGCTTTGGAGTGATTTAAAATGAAATCCACGGCATACAAATATCAAATTGACTTAATACTGGTTTCAAGTTATGTATCTCTGAGACCACTTATACTTCCCAGTAATGTGATCGCAGTGGAGGACTCTGGAACACTTAGAAGACTGAAGCAAAAGCTGAATTTAAAATACTGAAACCTTCAATTTGCCACCTCCTTCTTCCCACCTCTGCTCTCATCAGAATTAAAATTTCCAGACAGATTGTACCATGTGATTGTATGTTTGGACAACTGCTATAATAATAATAAAAAAAGAAAAGAGAGCATAAAATGGCTGAGATGCTCCGGCTGCCAAAGTAACTGTGCCACATGCAAACATGATTATCCTTGTTTCAAGTAAAAATTTTAAGTAAAATTTACTCCAGCCAAAGGAACTATCCAGGGGCCTATATACCACTTATGCCTTCAGTCAAGAGCACCGTGGCAGCAGAAACGCTGTACTTGTACTAAGTAATGACGGAACAATATTTGCGAGGAATTTTTACAGGGCACATAAACCTATGTGCTATGAAATCCCCTCTTACAGAGATGCTCTGCAAAACACCAAACAGGCAGGCTAAAGCAAACAGGCTTGTGTGGAAAAAAGGAGGCAGAAGCAGAACAAAAGAAAGCAACAATGAACAGCACAGCTTCAGAAATACAGATCAAAAGCTGCTTTACAGCCACTGGGAAGAGGATTCTTTCCCGATTTCTTTGCAGTAAACGCATTCAGGCCCTAGGTTCAGCCACTTGTTTTGTATGTTTTGGCATGAAGCTCTGTCCTTCAAAGATCACAACACTTCTGTGAGAAATGGTGGCATGTCTTTCAAATGTCCACATCTCTCATAAAAAGCAACACATGACAAAATTTCAATATTGCAGTTGCCATTAGGAACAAAATTTCTTCATGTGGTGCACAGGCATTTCAACAGGGTAAAGAAGTTTTCTCTCACTGAGTAGCCATTAAAAGATCAGAGCCTCAACTGAACGGCTGAAAAAGCAAGTAGGAGTAAGTAGGGAGTAAGCACAGTCCTGGCTCTACCTTCACAGGCACCGTTACATGGAACGGACAGACAAGGGGGCAATGGTTGTCCCAGTCAGGAAGAGTAATTCTTTAAATAGTTTCCAACACTGCAGTGCTACCAATCATTGCAATCTTTTCACAAGCCGCGTTAGCTCAGGTATTTGAGGGTTTAATGTCCCAACTCCTAGACGCAAATGCTTAGGTAAGAACAGTTACTTTTTTTCCATTTTTGAGGGAAGAGGGAGGAAATTCAGTGACTTTAAATGCAAGTAACAGAGATCTGAAATTACCACCCAGAGACAAAAAGACCAGATACGCAGCAATATGTGGAGCTGGCGATACCGATGTTCTGTTGCCTTCACTGTAACCAGTGGCTTGTGGGAGAACTTGGTTTTGGGCAGACGATCTCCCCATGCAGCCCGGACTCAAAGCGGCGAGGACACTCCGCAGTCTACTCCCTGATCCACACGTGCCTTTGACACAGATGACTCGAATGGCTTCTTTGTAGCGTTATAGTATATTGTATAATTAATTCAGGAATCAAAGCTGTCTAAACGCATTCAGACACAATCAAAGCACTCTTTTGGCGCCGTTGCAACCTATTTTGTCAATAACCCTAGTTCAAGGGTAGCTGTTGCTACACACTAATAGGGTAAGAAATGTCTACTCTGGACATTTACAGTACCTGTCCTGTGGAGAGACTCAGATTTTTAAGGCTCCTTAACAATGCATATTTTGATGTTTTACTTTAAAAAAATCCTTTTATGCAAATTCAGAAATAAAAAGTTTCCAAATGAAGTATTATAGGAAATGTTCTCACTTTTATCTGGTAAATATGCTCCTAACACTTGAAATGGATTCATATTTTCTTTTAAAGTGTAATCAACTATGTGCATTTTTCCTTAAGAAATTTTACTTTCCTCTTGAGGGTATCCAAAAAGCATTAAAAACCCAAAGAAAAATATACATGACAAACTGAAAGGTCAGAAAGGAGACTGTCATTGATTTATTTTCCTTAAGGGTGAAAAAAAGAGCTGGGGAGAGAGAGAAGAGGAGGAGAAAGAGGTGGGCTCAAGAAAAGGGGGGAGAGAAAAGAAAGTTAAGTTTGCTTACTTTCTTTTTTAATTTCCACTTATTTCTTTAACCGTGGAAATATCAAGGATGGCTTTAACTGGCTTTGCTAAGTATCTGTACCAAGTGTCTTTGAAGCCATTAAGTTGGAAGCCATCTCCTTAACTCAAAAACCAAAAGCATTGCTTCTTTAAGAAGAACAATCAGCTGAGATGACAAAGTAAGAGACGTGTTCGTGTTCTGCTCCTCGAGTTTTGGGTTATAGCAGTCACACTGAGGTGTGCTCTGACTAGGGAGGATGGCGTTCGCTGAGCTACACAGATGGCTTGCTTAGAAGACGGATGATAGCTTTGTCTCCTTCAATACTAGCTGTCCAAAGCATGCACGTGGTATGATTTTGTACACAAATAAATACGTAATCCTCCCTTTTCAGTACCTTGTATGTGTTCTCACGCCAAAAATATATAGCTCTTTTTTGAGAACAGTATGTTTACAATAAAAGAAGCAAAATCTGGAAAGCAGAGAAAAGAGCAGCAGTCTAACTCACTGATAGGAATATGATGTGACAGGAGGGATGAATAATCAAAGATACAGTTGATAGTTTACTGTTAAAATAAATTAACCAATCCCCTGACAAAAGTCTTGCCTACTGTATTTTATAGATACAGCTGACATATTTTGATCACAAACAGTTTCAAAAGAGGATGACTCTGCCAGCTGGGCTGTTCTTAAACAAAACCTCTACGTTTTGATCCAGGAAACATCAATCACCATGTCTCCAAAATCATTACCATTTATTGAGCACCCGTTAATATGCTCAACGCTAAATAAAGCAGAGGAACATGCTGTCCTTATCCACATTTCTGATCATCTGTCCTTTACTTTTGAAGTCAGTTTGGCTCTGCATAAACTCAAAAGTCTAAAGTAAACAAACACAGAAATATTTTGGTGACTATGTATTACACTGCTACACTTTCTGCATGCTCGTTTTATCTTTCACATTCTGTAAATATAAAATAACCCCATTCCAACTCCCGGGAAAAAAAAATGAAATTGAGACTCTGCAGGACAAACATGCTTGAAAAAGGAGTTAGGTTGCAGAGGGCCCATGAATTCTGGGTGTTTCTTGCTTTGGGAAAGTGAGGATGGAGACCCGAGCAGCCGCCGAGTAACTGCGGAGAGCTAAGGATGAGAAGAGTAACTCCGCCATGGCGGAGGTCGAAAGCACAAGTAGTTGCAAGGGGAAAGGATTTGGGACGAGCGCTGGGATAAACCAGGAGATTTGGACATCAAAGCTGACTAGAGGGTGTGTTGCCTGCATAGCAGAACATTTAGCTACGCCATGTTCAGTACCTCTGATGTAAATTAAGTGCAAATTTATAGTATCAAGCTCTTAGATAATATAACATAGGAAAGAGCTATCCACAGGAATTCATAAGAGCACGTTGCTTCTGGAGAAAAGAAATACACCTTTTACTAGACAAAAAACTACCACATCGCCCCAAAGAAAATCATACCTTTAAAAAGTAATAGCAAAGACAAATACTGAGAAGGTTGAAATCTACTTCTGGTTCAGCTTTTCAAAAAAATACTGTACCTGAACAAACTCAGAGATGGTGCTATTGGCAAAGTATTTGTTGAATTTTGATCATGTAAAACATCCAAAAATTGGTATAATTCACTATTTTAGGAAAGGAATGAATACATATCAGTTGGATGCTCTTACAGAGTTCTGTCTACCTGCTGTGTTAGAGAAGAAATAACGGTGATGTTCATAAAGACAATGATAAAATTTCCTTCACTTAATAGGCAACTCTCTGATTACTGGCCACTGGAGTATTAGGTTGAATTGCATCACTGATGAATAGCCAAGGGACTCAGTTAACAAAAATCAGTGCTTTTAAAGTCTTTAATGATCAGAACAAAATGAATGAAAGCATTTGTCAAGATTATGATTGTCATTAGAAAATGCTAATTACATATTAGTTTAATAATTACCACACGATCATTTACCAAAATTATTAAATTTTTTTACTTACTTGGAAGAATTAACTTTTTTTTTTACAAAGTGTTCACAATAGTGCTTTTAGAAGCCAAAAATTTTAAGATGACAGAGCTTCTGAAGCTGGGCTGCTACTGTTGGAAAGCTCTGATCTGAGTTTATTGCCAACCCATCTGATTCCACTCACTTAAAGATATATATTATTAGCCTCTTAAGGAAAGTTACAGCGGAGTAGAACTTGTAAAGCACAGGTAACTTTCCCACAAAAACAGCTATACAATGAAGTTTAACTCCTGCAAAAAGCCACTTATTAATTAATACACGTGCTAAGTAAGATACATCACTTATCAATATTGACCGAGATCTGACCTAAAAATAATGGTATTAAGCAAGAATCAAATGTGTCCAAGAGCTGTGCCATCTGGACAGCACAACAGTGGAATATATCATCACCAGGATTACAATAAGACTGCTTACTTTTGGTGATAAAAGCACACTTACATTTTTCTGCATACCAGTGTTACAGCAGTTCTACAGCTCAGGTTGCATCAGCAGCCACTAACTTGACCACAATGACAACAAAAGAAAAAAACGCATCAGGCACTAAAGTGATCTCAAACAGAGTTTTTCTCAGCCAGTCAGAATTTTTATCATTCCAATCCAATCTATGACTCTTACAGTACTTAGTTCTTTTGCCCATCTGCAAATATAAAACCTCCCAAAAGAACAGTTTTCCTACTTTCAGTTTAAAGTTTACATTTTAAACAACCAGCAGTAGCTCAAATAACATACTTTCTTTTAAGGGGAAAGCATAATTAAACTATGTCCAACAGTACAGCATTAAAAAAATACACCCAGAATAAAACCTGAAAACTGTAGAAAATATTTCATATGTTACTTCCCATCCAAGATCAACATTCTGACTTGGAACAGGCCCCTGTGACAAAGTGGCACACCTCTACATTATTGTCCTTACAAACATCTTAATTCTATTTAGCAATGAAATAGAATTACACCAGTACTCTTGTTATCCTTAGTAGTCCTTACTCAAACTGGGGGAATTTGGGTAACAGAACAATAATTTTACTTGAGCTTTGCAAAGAAATAATTAAGGTTGACTACTTTACATGCAAGCCAATTCCAATCACAGTGTAGAAGCATAAACGGCTGCCTCTGATTTCCATAGTTGCTACGGCAGAGGGACAAGATAAGCTTCAAGAGAAAGCAGACGTGCTACCGCCAAACCAAAGTCTGGTGCTCTTGAGCCTATACAATTTGTTTGATCTCTTCTGCCAAGCACAGTATAACTTATTCCTGATCAGACTCACTGGTAGGGAAAGAGTTACAGGGAAGAAGAGGCAAAGCTCAAGAAACCCTTCTCAGGATGAGTCTTCAAACCTGGTCTTGAGGGGGAATTATTTTTTCTTTCTTTGAATAAAAAAAAAAATGAATGAGGGATTGATCCTCTGAAGCACAACTGTACAAGGACAGAGTGTAAAAGCCCTTGACACTGGCTAGATTTACTCAGGTAGCAAAGAGGAATACCATGCCCAGATGACAAACCACTTGGGAACTTTGGCACAGGAACATGGAATCCTTCACATATACATCCCACTGTTTTGAATCTTGCCCAGGTCAGTCGTTACTCAAGAGCGTGAGTTGTCCCTGTAACATCAGTCAGCAGTTGTGACTAGTTTCCACTACAATGCCCCCACATTTGCCACTCTCGTTGGCAGTTTTAGTCTAAGGAGTGAGTGGGGATGTAAACTGAACTACTCGTGTCTAAAGGTCATAGCTACAGATCAAGGTTAAAACATTAGCTGGGCCACATGAGAATCCTGCACTACTTTTTTCTGTACTTGGTCTGTGGAATAGAGGTATTCAGTCTCCATGGCCATCAATCTGGCACTTTTCATGAGTACTAAATTCATTTAAATAAATAAATAAATAAAATTATGTGTTTCAACTTGTCATTTGGGTAAGATCTGTTTTATTGCTGCAATTTTTGCTGTAGTATGTACAAATCCATCACAAAAGTCTCTATGATGCAATCCCTTTATAAAACTGTTAACTATGTAGCTTCTTCCAAAGAAGCCTCGGATGCTGTGACAGTAATACTAAGCCTACATTAAAAAAAAAAAAAATCTTAAAAAAAATATAAAGTGCAACGTTTTGCTTTCAGGGAATTTTTATAAAGCTTACATTCCAGAACCAGGCACACACATAGGGCATTTAACCAACTTCCATCTCAAAATAAATTTCAGACATTTAGTATTAGTTAAAAATATTAAAAGTTAGTTAAATATATTTAACCCTTGAGAACCAATCTCAACCCTATGTTTCTGTTAGTGAGCTCATATTCCTAACATGACTTTTGCCATTCATTCTTTTACAAATTATTTTGCATAAAAAGTTCAGAAAAAAATAATTTCTGTATCTGGTATGTTAATTTGATCTGTACATTTTTAAGGAAACATTTATTTTCATAAGGACACAATCAGTGCAGTCACTGGTTGTAGCAAATAAATACTGCTTGGATTTGCATTATGGTGATATATAAGGGTAATGCGTACCTGAAATTTGTTTTTATACCTATATTTTTATATAACACCATTGACAGACTATGTTTGGTTTTAAAGGAAGAAAAACATGCTATCAATTTATTTTCATTGTGCAACCTGATTTAGAGAAGGGAATATAAAACTGGAAGATTTATTCTGGAAGAACAGTTAAGTTCAGAATATATGCTAGTATCCAAATAAAAGTAAGACCAAGTTGGAGCAGGAATGCTACACTTTTCAGGAACACATTTTCAAATGCACCTAACGTTATCCCTTCATCTAATACCAGTGCTTTCATAGAAGTGGAGATGCGGGAGATACAGAGAACTAACACAGATTTCTGACTCTTTATGTTGGCTTAGAAGCAGTGCCTTTGCCTTCAGCATGCAGATGGGTCTGAGGTGCAGAGGAATACTGGAGAAAAGACATTAATAGATTCATTAATCGTCTTCCGATGTCCTAGAAGACCTCACATGTGCCAACAGTTGAGGCTACTGCTGATGCATTAAGGAAATAAACACGTGCAGGTTATCAAATCCTGTTATGTTTTCTATAAAGCGCAGTTTCAGGAGCAGCAGAACCAACAGCCTCCTTACTAGAGTTGCATCCTGCAAGCATTCCTCAGTGTGGTTTCTATCATGTCTATGAGTAACAACCAAACCGCAGCTTTTTGATTTGGCATGGTCATTAATGGCACATTCCTGCAAAATCAATTTGAAAATGACAGGAGGTGGCAAAAGTTATTTTTGGCTGAGGGAGGGAGAAGTGACATGTAGGCAGGCAGCCATCAACAGCACGGTTACTGACACTATTTCCAGGCCCAAAAAAGGAATATACACCTTATTAAAACAATATTTATTTTATGTATAAAGGGTAGCAGAAAGAAGTCAACAAAGTCAACAAAACAAGCTCTGTAATAATACATACTTTCTCTCTCCTTCCTCCTAAGCAGCACGAAAAATTCTTCCCCTAGCAGGACCTCACATGAGGAACCAGGCAAAGCCCTGCAGGTCACACACTCCCGTTCCTCAAGCCTTCCCTTGCACTGCTACACTTTCTTGGTCCCAGGACTAATCTCTTCCTCCTCTCTTTGACGACCAGAGACTTTGCTACTGCCTCTAGCCACCATAATGCCAAACCCAAACCAACACGGCGGTCTCCTTCCACCGGGACCATATCAGCCCGGGGAACAGCAAAGGGCCTAAGCCTTCCCTCGTGGAAATAACAAGGATTAGTCCTTTGGGCTCGGTAGCATACTTTGCCTGCAACGTACTCACGCCTCACTACTTGGTAACCACCGAGAAATTTGGACATGAAGCTACAGAAGCTTGTGCCTAAGCTACGAAGTCCTAGGGTCACACCAAGTATGCTTCCATTATAACGAGGACTGAATGTTTTAATTTAAGAAAAAGGAAAAGTAATAGAAGAGTCTCATATAATCATCTGAATTCCAGTGCTGGGGCTTAATGTAAATATTAATTACCATGCAATTAACAATTAAATGTGAGCGCTGGTGATACTGGAAGAGAGTCAAACAGTCTGCAGAGTGCTGGCTCTGCGACTGAATGCTCTGGGCAACCAGCAGCCTGATGTTCGAGAAAATACAAATGGCAATCTCAGAAGAGCTGTCAGGTTGAAGAGATTTTTCCATTTGTGCAATTTCTAAAACAAAACACCACCTCCAAACAAAAAACGAAACCAAAACAAAAACCCAAACCAAACAACTCCCCCCCCAAAAGCACCCTAAAGTTTCCAGAGCATAAATAAAGCTAGCTGTGGTGATAGTTCTGCTGTGACACTCTGATAGAATTCCAGCTGTGTTTTTTATCATAAAATCTGCCAGAGATACTAGGGGTCTTGTATGGTTTTTAATTTTATTCCCCTAGAATTCTTAATGTCACTGATATAATTAGGAAAGGAATTTATAAAGAATATGGCAGAAGAAAAAAAAAAAAAGAAGAGAGACTCTGCATGTGCAAGAGAAAGCATGTGTGAGAGAGAGAAGACAACAAAAGAAAGACAAGACCCTACAGATGGCAAAGGAAACCTGTAAATACATTTTATAAAGTATTGCTTTTTGATCCCCTAGAGTTCATTTACACAACAGGCTACCTAGTGTGAATGCTGCCTTCTCCCCCACCTTCTCTCCATTCCTTTTAGATTTTCTTGCCTGCCTGTCAAAAGTGTCATCTTTAATGTCAGGTGGGTATACTGATTTTTAGTATGACCCCAGCAAAGGACACTACAATTAATAGAACCTTAGTATTTGTTAAATCATCACTGAAGTTGTGCAACAGTCCTACTCTGTTACTTGTAGTGCTTTATGCTTACTAACCACTTCACTTTATAGCAGGAATTTATCAATTAATGCCTATTTGCATTACAGAAACCCTGTTCTGCTTGTCGTAGAAACAGCTTTCTGGTGTTTCCTACTAACCTAAGTTAACCTGCTTAGGAATCCATGATACAAATTCAGTTAAAACCACACAAACAAATGATCAAACCCCTGCTGACAGAAAATGACACATAAGGAAGAACTCCTTTGGCAGTACTAACACTTTTTTGGGATTTGAAAAATATATCAAATTGATTTGTAAGAATCCTATTTTGAACTGTGGCCTGATCCCATTCAATTGATATATTGTTGAGAGAGAAAAAAACGTGCTTAATATGTTGTTTAAAAATTAAGTCAGGAATGATTAGAACACATTTAAAATATCTTCAGTCTGTTTTCCCCTCTGATATGGGTAGATGAATTTGAGAATCAAAAGTTAAACAAAGAAGTGTAAAATACAATTATACTGTAACACAAACACATTACACTCCAGAGATAACAAAACATCAACAGCAGTATTAAATCCGCTCTGAAGTGAAGAGGTATGAAGCAATTCATTAAAATAGAAGAAAACTAGCTCATTCTGCAGCTAACAACTAACTGCTAACCATTTTTTTCCAGGAAAAATCTACCTGTACAGTTTTACTCTGACTTACTTTAAAGCCAGCAGCAGAAGTTCGAGATTCAGTGGCATTTTCTCTCCCTTTCCCGATTACTTTTGACTGTTAGATTACTGCACATGATCAGCCAAATGAGATGTACTGGAGAAGTGGTCAACAATGAAAACTGGAACCAAACCTAACAACATGCTGTGGAAAGATTTGATTTTGAAGGCAATAAGTAAATGTTATCTTAACTGAGTATCCTTAATGCACATTACTAAGATACAGGGTAGCTAGGGCTTTCTATTCAGTTTGAAAGATAGACAAATGCAGGAATAGCTGCAGCTCCTCATGCAAAATCCCCCTTTTTTTTTTTTTTTAATTATTTTAAGTCAAGTAGTAACAGGTTTGTTTTCATTTAATGTACCTCCTTTTTTTGGACATCAAACATCGTTTGCTGCTGAAATTTAAGAAGTACTGCCTGCTGGCAGAGTTCTGTGGCAGAATAAGGCACAAATAATGCACAATAAAATAAAATTTTAAAAAGTGTAAAATTACAAGTCGAACACAAAGTAATAAAATCTAAATATTTCAAATGAGTGGAATATAGCTAGGGAGCTGAAACTAACTCTAAAGAGACCTACCTAGGCCAAAATTTCATCAACTTAGAACCTGAGTGAAAGGAGAGGTCCTGAAGCAGAAGCACATCCAAAGTTTGTCATAGACATCTACTAACTCAAAACCTCTTAGTCATAATTTCTTCATAATCATACTTAAAGTGAAGCTGAGTCCTAACATGAGCCCTCCACTTGATTTTGACCTCTGTGCAGCCGTTACTACTTGTAGCATCAAACTGAGTAATAACAATAACCCCAGACTAGCAATCTAGGATGGTTCTCACTTCAAAAACAATATTAGCCCACGTCTCTAAAACTAGCTCCCATCCAAACACAGAAAACCCACCAGTTAATCCAGAAAAAAGGAGAATGGCTAAAATTTAAAGCAGAATAATTTACTAGTTGCCCATGCAACCACTGGTCAGTGTGCTACTGCAATTCAAAAAGGCACCAGTCTTCCAATACTCTTCTCCAATTTTCCTCAGGTGTCCAAAAGGAGTTAGTTTTCTTACACTGCAAAAGAAGCAATCATGCAGCAGTCGTTTTGTGGGTACGCATCTGAGAAATGTCTCAAGAGTCTGTGACAAACCATGCCATAACACCCCCTTGGCTACAGGTTCGTTGGGGTACTTCAGCTTAGTTCAGCTGTTGTAAGAAACGCGGGAGGTAGCACAGGGACTGCGCGTGAAAGAGGGACAGAGCACAGAGGGAGCTTACTTCTCACTTAGGTAGGACTATCTTCGGGGCATAACGTGAATGTAGCTGCCCTTGCAGGTCACATTTTTGACAGAGCCTTAAAATGATCTTAGTTCTTGTCAAGTATGGATTATTTTGTAATGTAAAATAAATAAATACACGAGTCCCAGGCAATATCTTCCATTAAAAGTATTCCACTGCTTAACCGAGATGGACCTAACCTAGTAAGGGTACATTATAATCAAGCTGTAGTGACTGTTCAATAGCTAACTGAGCTACAACCCAGCGGGGGACCATACACCGCCTCAGAAGCACTTTTCTGTGGCAGTTCATTGCTTTGCCATTGCTGAAACAGTTAAATGCAACCCATCCTGGCTATATAATGGATCCACTAGCATGAAACGTATCATAAATACTGAGTTGTCACTATCCGCTCCATAAGTTTCCACAAGCTAGCCCACGCAGGACATGGCTGCTTCCTACAGGTTACCATGCTATGCCAAACTGCTTGTTTCAGTTACAATCACATTAGCACTTTCTACATTAGGATCCTTAATAGTTGCTGTGCCCACACATTGTAAAATAGTTAAATCTTTACAACGCTTTGTTCTTAGTAAGATCATCACCCTCACAGTGTTGCTCCTGACCCCATTAATGCACAGTTAAAATAGCGTTGTTATTATTATCTTCTTCCCTGCTCCCCTAGGACCACAGAAACACCACCAAACATTTAGGGTTCCCCCAATGAATTTGGAATTTCTCACTTGAATTACTTATGCTTTTAGTAAACTGCTTCTGGTCTGCCAGTGTTCCAGCCTCTACTTTTGCAGAGAACACCACAATTAAAAAGAAAGAAAACCACCACCACATAACAATCCTTCCTCTCCAATGCTATGCCCAAATCACGTCTATGTAATTTAAATCTGTATGTTCATTGCCAAATCAGACAGAGCAAATTATTGGACAACTAAACTAACACTGGATATATATATTTGGTTTTCAGCCACAGATATGCATATATCTACAGCCGCACAAGGATGCTCCCTGAGGCAGAATTACAGGGCTGATACGTGAATCAAGCAACGGGGAGTGTCTATTGCACAATACCTTCAGCTATCTCCTATTAAACTGACCATAACAAGGAGCTCAGAAATTCAACAGTGAAAGTGTACAAACAGAACGAGGAACCAGTTTCTGGTTAAAACATAATTGAATAATATAATTTTCCCAGATTTTAAAAATCATTTCAGTTCTTATATTTGTACAACAGACAACAGTTATGAAAAAATAGATTCTTCATAACAGCTTGCAAGATGTCTACAGATTTATATATCAGAAATAATTAAAAAAGAAGGCAGGAAGGATTCCATGAGCTGAGTATGTTGCAGGCAGCCAATAAAATGTTTATTTGTTGGATAGTTTGGGTTGTTTATATGAATAATAAACATCTAACTTACAAGTATTATACTTGCTAGCTTAATTTTTTTTTTTAACAGATGCACTTTTAAACTTGTATAGATAACATTAATTTTATCTGCTTGCAGAGATTTGACTGCTGAAGTAAAAGATGTGAACTTTTCTCACACGGACCCAGATGAATCCCTCCCTGTGTTTTCTTCTCACAGAGGTTTTTTGTCTGCTTTAATACATCAGTGGTCTTTAAAATAGCTTCTCTAATCATTATCTGAATTGACAGGGAAGTCACCAAATACATCAGAAATACAACAAGTTAAATTAAAAAACCATAAATGCAAAGCTTTAGACAATAAAATAATCTGTCCAATACTTAAAGGGCATCTAGAAAATAGAGATCCCTCTGCTCCCTGCTTGCAAGAAAACCACAGTCCGATTTATGCGGAACTGATCAAGCAGTTTCTTTCTTTGTATTTCAACATTTCTAAGAAGAGTTCAAAAAGGTTGTGCTGGCCAGGATGCTGACCAGAACGGGAATGGCAGAAGGGACAAAGGAGCAACTCTAATTTCATTAACCCCAAAATTCTAAATAAATCGCTGTATCCTTTTGGAAGAGTACATGGCACGTAGGTGACAGAACGCAGGTGTGGGCGTCCGTCATAATAAAGGCGGTTTGGTTGAGCGCAGCGGAGCAGCGGTGAACCTCAGCGAGAGATTAAACACGGACCTATTGGCAGAACATGGCAAGGGAGAATGTCAGATTTCATACTCGGCAGACATCTACAGCAACTGATGCCTTGTAGTCAAAGGCTGTTAAATTACCTGTGAAGGTTACTGGCAGCCCTGAATGTTTTTCTCATTGTTTATTTAGTTCCAAAAGCTCTTGGTCTTTGTGCTGATTGCCCTAACTGACAGCACAGGAAATCTGGACTTTGTAAACAGGGCGCTGCTGTATTGAATTACAGGTAACAAGTGTGTAATCAACCTGCTGGGGCTGGACCTTTGCAAAGAAATCTTCGGTATACAGACAGAAAGAATAGGTTTCAATATGAGGGAATCAATTACGTGAGCAGATGAGTACAAAAAGAGATCGATTTAAATCCTTTGTGCTTATTTTCTATAGCATATTTGGAAAAAAAAAAAAAAAGACCCTGACATGGTGGAAAGGTAATTAAGTACTTTATTCATTGTTGCAATAATATTATAGAAATTAAAGGTGATATGATTTGAAGTGCCCTCATTATAACCCATAAAACCATATTAGTTAAACAGTCCTTAGCTGCAATATGTTTTATAAAAAAAAAAATAAGGAAAAAGCTCGCAGGTTCTTGTTCTTAAAGAATAGTTTCTGTAGTCACATTATATAAACTGGAACAAAGATGAACCCAAAATGAAGAAGTCATTTTTGATCTTCTAAAAGATAAAGAGAACCTCTATAAAACAGGGTCCTACTGAAATCTAATACTGTGATATTTCTGCATACTAAAATAACATAATAAAGTTGAACAACCACCCCCCTCACAGACCACAGATTTATATGAGGTATTTAAACTGTAATTGTTAATTAAAAAGCATAAATAAAAATCCAGTGGCAATCAGTCAACAAAATAACCCTATGCCAGACAACACTGAGTCACTGAGTAGTGCAAGAGAGGAAATACTTTTTTTTTTTTTAAATCATCAACACAGGCTTGTTCCGTCTGTGTCTGTGGCCACTGTGGGTAATAACATTCACTAAATAAAGAAAAGCTTAACAACAGAGATTTCAAATTATATTAACATCAGACAGTATTTCCAATCCGAACATCATTTATTAAAACAGATACCGTATGCTATCATCTTATTATGCCCCAAAGACTTGTTTTTGCAGTTTGAAATTACAAGAAAAACAAGGTTTCATTAGTGTACTCACTGATGATGATAATTTTAGACTACTTACACTACTGGAATTTATGCTGTGTTAAAGCAACTGGACTTATATTGCTAAATTTTATTCCCTCTAGAGAAGCAGTTCTCTACTTTGGCATCCAAAATTTCTTTTACGTGCTTGAAAAACATGTTATAAAATTGACTTTTATTTCTGTTTGCTCATCTGTCAGTATTTATGTACTAATATGTCCCTAATAATTGAAATCCCTGGCCTACTTGGGAGCGGAAGGTTATTTTTCGCAAATATACAACAATACATTAAATGCGACCTTGCCTGCCTGGTTAGAAAACCTTCAGCTGAACCTGGGGCATAGAAGAAGAGATGATGACAATGACCAGGAATGATGGAAGCACTACAGGATTTCTTATCAGTACTCTCCACCTGATTCAAGATCAAGGCTCCATTGGATATTTCAGACAAAGTTTCAAGAAACTTTCTTCAGGACTATTAAAAAAGTTTTGGTCAAGAGAGAAAGTCAGTTAATTTCTAATGACTATTAACAGATACGCCACTTGCCTGACATACCCCTTCCTTCCTATCCAATATTCTAGTAAACACCTGCACTTTTTATGCATACGAAGATTTTCAGGAGAAGAATAACATCCTTTCCTAAGCCATCTGAAACAGCTGGTAAAGGATTTTTTAAATCTGACTCGCAACAGTAATAGCTTGTGACAGTGAGAAACACTGGTGCAGTGCTGCACTGTGTAAAACCACACGCATTTCTGTCCGTTCCAAATGTACCACCTTTCAATGGTATTGGAGATCTGTCTGCTCTTGTCTCATGAAAAGCAGTTGACATGACCATGATTTCACATTTTTCTAATAGAAAGTTCTCCTTTTAAATACTCTCTTTGAGATGTTCACTTCCCATTTGCATTTCAACACACTTTACAGAGGTATGATGACTAAAAACTCATTAGCACTGAAATGAAGGTTCCTATCATGTAAATATTAGCACACATATTTAAGGTCTCCATTGACTCTCCTAAAATCAATGTTAACAATTTAGTTGCACACTTTAAGTACATGAAGACTGACATTCATGGGTGGAACGGAACACCTGCTTAGCCCTCTATGGCACATAAAAATGGTAAATGTATGGATTCCATTTTATCACATCTTGGCTTTTCTCTGAACCACTACCAGGCATTCTGTGTTCAGGAAGACCAGGAAATGTAACACACGGAGTCACAGGGGCTGGCCTTTGCGCTGCAGATGGAGAAACAGGTAAATACTCCAGCTTCTCGCCAGTGTTTTTAATCACCCAAAGCTTGCATTTTACATTCCTGTTTTCCTCCTCTTTTTCTTTTTTTTTTCTTTTCTCTTTTTAGAAAGCAAAGTTAAAAGACTTCTCCTGAATTATTTCCTGCACTGAGGCACTATTCAGTTAGATAGGGGCATGCAAGCCCCCCTTTCCAAAGTACTAACTGCCTATCTAAAATACAAACACCATTGAATATACGGCTCTAGCCTTTCTTCTCAAGGACAAACACTGTTTATCACATCATCTGGAAGTACACATCTTCCAGACTAAAGAATTTATTCGATCACTTCCTGCACTAAGCACCTATCCTGACACATAATCGCTTTTACATTCAAACCCACAAAACAGCGCCTGTTATACTAGTACAACAATGAAGCTCTCCAGCCAATGCCGTACTCTTAACTAGATTCACATTGAAAATATATAGCTATAATTCCGCTTCAATTAAAAGCATATTTCAGCAGAAGCCCAGAATATGATAGCTGTTCTATGCTTTTTAATAATACAGATCCAGAATTCCTCCTTTGCTAAATGTATGTGGGTAAAATGGTGTAAGGATTCTACTTTACATAAATAAAGACTGATCATATTAAGACAAAATCCTGCATAACCTAAATGTATATTAATGGCAGCAACTCAGAAACTGATCGCAATCTTCACACTCTAGATAAAAATCAGTAAGCCTACTTCAAGCCTATTTCAACTGTCTTCAATGTTTTAAAAGCAAAGGTGTTTTATTTGCTCCAGGAAAAAGAAAATATGAAAAAAAAATCAATATACAATACCAAACTCTAATGAAAATGCTTAACTGGTTCTAAATATTAGCATAGGAGGAACATGCTATTACATGATTTTTGCAGCTACTAAAGTCAAGTTAATTTACCCTGTACTTAAAAAGTTAATACAGGAAATGCAAAATTCTTATTGCATTATAAAAAAATTCTGAGCGACTAAAATATTTATCCTTGGTTTTCATGTCACAAAATTTTACTCTAAATTTAGAAGTAAAAGATTAATGAACTACTGGACTAGGCATTTAACGCAGGTTTTCCTAGGAATCTGTTATTGAAAACATGCATAAATGTTTCTGCAGATTTCAGCGTCTGAAGACTACATGGATTAACTTTTAGTGTTATTAACAAAATCAGAGAAGTTGCCATTACTTGTGGCCCAGATTGTGGGATATCACTAGAATGGACCAAAACGGGTAGCAAAAGTAACCTATGACAGCGTGAGTATTCTGAAGAACACATTTGTTTTTATTTATGCCAGTTCCAGCATTTGTAGAAAGTTACTGGAAATATTGCTCCTCGGTCTTAAAACTACCCTCATAATACATTAACTGTCTGACTTTTAAGTGACTAATTGTGGTAAGCTAATGCAAAGACAAGTATAACATTACATCAAAGGAATACCTTTCTTGCATATAATTAACCACAAGGAGTAGGCAACTACATTTAACTGGACGATGATTATTAAAAGGTAAATCAACTTAATCTGTTTGTAGGAGGATTAAAAGTATAGGCCACTTACAAAAGTATCTAACCCTACTGTAAGGGCACCAAGTCATTCTTGGCACCACAATAAAGATCAAAGGTATACAACACAAGCGGCAATGTGTACGTGCGCAGCTCTCGCTAGAAATCTTTAACATGCAGTATTCTGCTCTGGCTTTTGTTCAAGGCCAGAGAGCATATCATCCTTTGCAGTTTGATTTTGCCATCTAATGTACCAGTTCAAAATCTGTGTATACTCTGCAAAGTATTAAATCAGGAATATAATATCCTGGAAGTTTTTCTCTTCCACTGGGAAATACTGAAGTCAGGGACCCAGGCTTTCCTGACTACTTATAAACTGGGCCAAGAAGTTCCTTGTAAATATTACTGGATTTACTGAACATTTTGCTGGTAATGCTCAATTTTGCTGGATTAAACAGCACAAATACTCCTTAATCAATGAATGCAAACTAGAAGGTATTTTAAACACCTTTCTGAATAGGTATAAACTTGGCTTGCATAGATAGAAACGTGTAGATACTTTCAGATGAATAGATGATATAGATAAATATGATTGCTTGAAAATTAAGGGTTTACCATTGAACAAATAAAGGTATAAGCTCTTATCTTCAAAGGGAAAATTACATTACTTATCCTTTTCAAGAAGAGAGATCAAAAAATACAAGTATTTTTTTTAAAAAAAGGCTGAGCAAAGGCTTGTACAAAGTAGCCTGTAACTTAGGGTTTCACTACTGCTTCCAGAGTAAGTCTTGGCCCATCAGAATCTCTTCAGAATTCAGCTAGAACAATGACCAAAAAAAAAAAGAGAGAGAGAGAAGAAAATCACTCTGATGTACAGCTGCCAGACCAGCTTTATAGCTTTAATGATGATAAAATCCTCATGATAGTGACCTGGCTGGTATGGTATCAAAATTTTCCAGCTGACTTGGTTGATAAAGGAAAGAACCCACCTATAGAAAAATACCCTTTACACCACTTTAAGTAAATATACACATCAAGAAACGTTTCCATAATACAACTGCAGAAAAAACTCATTGCCAACTGCAATAGTAAAACTAGCATAGAACTTGTGTAGACCCAGAATGAAAACTGCAATTGTCTGACTGCATTAAAAACTGACTCATTAAAAACAGAACAGTAAATAAGCTAAAGCTTTTTTCATCTCATAGAAAATAGATAAAATAGAAAGTCATACATAAGAATTTCTTAATATAGACACAAAGATGATCCTTAGAGAAAGACAAAAGGATAGTTAAGACCCCTTGTATTAATATATCATGAATATTTTCCTCAAAACACCGTAAGTGGAAATGCAGTATGGGCAAGAAGTAAAGCTATGGTCACAGATTCCTGGAACTGACCTTTCTCAAGTAACTTTAACCCAGTTAGAATTGATTTTGAGGCTACATCAGAATAGTCAGTCTCCATTCCCTCACACACAGTTAAAGTACCCCGGCTTTGGTTTCAGTCACATATTCTGCATTTTCCTGTGTTTTCCAAACGACTTGGAATTTGTTTAGGTAAATAAGTGACAATCCTGCAGAAATATTTTGGACTTTCTGGTTTCAGGGAAAAGCCAAAAAGGAAGCTCTGTTACACAGTCTCCCACAGGGCAGGATTCTCAACAGCGCATGCAAGTACCATCAGGGGAATCTAAGAATCAAAAAACAGCCTCTAAACCTTCATTGATCAAAAGCTGCTCCATATATACAAGGAAGACATTTGCAACACTTCTACTTGTTTTGTCCAGGGAATGAAGAGGATGATTGGGGTGGGGGAGGGAAATCAGCCCAGACTTAATTCAGCTAAAAATATAATTCTACCGCAAGTAGAAACTAAATACTTCAACAGGGAAAGCTAAACACTGCATAAAGCCCACTACACATTTTTTTCCATTTTAATTCAATTTAATAGGGGATGATGTGGTGGGAAAAGCATACAACTCTAATGACCTGATTACAAGACAATATATTGATATTGAGTAAGATGATGAAATTGTATAGAACACTAAGTATTTCACTTTAAGTCCTCATGCAGAAATATCAGCATACTATAAACTCTTACCCTGGCTTATCACAAACTAACTTTCTCACCTGAACAAGTTGTACAACAAAATAATAAAATCTACTTAGTCATTTTATTACCTGGTTAATAACATAATACAACTCAACATAAAAAAAGCTAACCTAACAATTAAGCTACTTAATTAAAGGGATGCTGAAGGCAAACTGAAATGCATCGATATATAACTGCGGTACTAACTTGCAACTAACATCAGGAAAACACATATCATTGAAGTCGAATGGCTGGCTGTTCCAGCAGGTACTACTGGCATACTAGTGTGTTATGATACATTCTGCTTTGCTCAAAAAACCTCAACCAACTAAAATATCAGTATGCTTAAACTTTAAAAAGTCATACGCCTATGAAAAATACAATTACTCCATACATAACTTTGTTGAGTTCAATACAATAACTATTCTAAGAAAATGTTGCAACTCAATCTAACACTTGATGAATACCGGGAAAAGAAGCCATGATATACAACTCATTAATCAACAAGGCATAAAAATATCCACAAAGCTCTAAAGGAAGTTTATGGACCATGTTACACTTATGTCCCAACTGAAGGGCATAAGCAAATTTAATACTGATTATTAACAAAACTGATCTTTCAAAGAGTCTTTGAAAACTTGGATAATAATAATCATAAATAGCTCACCTATGTTCAGCAGTGATGAAACTATAGGACAGTGCACACAGTAAGAAATAAGATCTCAAAATAAAAAACAAATTGCATTGTTCCACTTGGAGCCAATATATTGTTGAAGGTAATTCACAACAGAGTTACTTGCTTCTAATGTCTTACTAAGAGTTCTCCAAACACAGGAAGTATTCTATCCCTATGCAGTCCTGTCTGATGAGGAGAAATGCTCTCCTGGAATAGCTAATGGATGCAAGCACAGCTCCCAGATACTGGAGCAGTACGCTCCTCCATTTTTGAACAACATGAATGCACTAGGTCATGAAAAAATATTTATAATTGCTATCTAACTCCAGTTAGGAAGTTTCTCAATCACTTCCCAGAGCTGCAAAAAAGTGTATCATTAGAAATATAGTAGGATTTAAAGCAAAGAGAAGAGCCACCATCATAGTATGTCAAATGCAAGAAAAATACAGAAGACAGAACATGAATCTCTACTTAGTCTTTATTGAAATGATAAATGCAATTGAAGCAGTCTCAGCAGACTTGGATTATGGAAAACACCATCTAAGATCAGCTGCCTGGAAAGTACAAGTGTTGGTAAACTGTAATTGTATATTCAAGCTTAAAGTTTGTCACTAGTGCTTTTTCTGACCAATTCAGCATCGCTGGTTAGATCAAACAATATTGCGTTTGTGTGCCAAACCTACGATGTCTGTATTTGCTGCAGCGTCAGTAACATAATATATCTGAAATAGCCACACACAGCAGTTTTCTGTATCTCCTGTACCTTTAACTTAATCAGACACAGTGTGACTCACAAACGTCTGAGATCATTTCTTACTTTCTGCTTGTGTGAGCTCAGGAAGACCTGTTTAATTTATCACCAAATAAATTGCTGGTGCTGGTGATTCTGGTATCAGCCTGCAGTTGCAAGAGTGAGAAACGTTTTGGTTCATATGACATTGTCTACTTTACAGTGTTGCTCTTTTGGACCAAATAATTGATTACTTCATCAAATTCTCTTAACATCATCACCGGATCAAGCCAAACACTAAGCAGTGTTTGTGTTTTCACTTGGCTTCATCTGGCTTTTAGAAACCTGGATATAATGCTTCCTTCCATGACTAAATCCTGACAAGTTATCCATGTTTGGGTTTAGATTCATTACATATATAAAAGTGAAATATAAAATTCAATGCCAGCCTGTATTTAAAAATAATTTTTGCCATGCCATACTAATGAAAACATAGCGTCACTGTAGAGGACGTACTGTTTGGGTGAATGACAATACAATACCTATGTGCATCCTGTACAGTCAGAAAAGACTTGGCAAGAATTCACGATGCAGACAAAGGAATTCTTTCAAGGACGTGTAGCAAAATAACCTGAAGTTATGAGACAAAAAGACAGGACTAAGCAAGACCAGTCTGGAACAGCCTTCTTCAAGCTGGAATGGGGAAAAATGAAACGCGCTCAGAGTTGTAATCCTTCATTTCTTTTTTTTACCTCTGGACTTGATATTTCATAATTTAGGGCAAGAATTTGCCACTGCTAGATGAAATCTACAGAGCGTTCACAACTGTAAAGGTACAGTCAGTGTAAGAATGATTGTACCATCTGGCCTGAAACTTGAGTTACCTTCTGAATATTTTTTTTTTTGATGGTTCTACCTTTTCACTGAAGAAGTCGTTTACTGATCACTCCTGAATGTTTAGTTATGCTCTAATTTGGGAAGTAAGACATGACAAAGAAGAAGGACTAGGGGATCACAAGACACGAGATTTAAAACCAACTCCAATTGGTTCATTGTCACAAATGACATAACAGAAAAGCAATACTTCCTAACTCGTATAAGGTTTACTTCAGATGTTTACTATGATTACAGAAAAGAAAAAAAAAAAATCACACGCAAAGGTCAGATTCTGTCACTATTACTCACATTAGGCACTACCTTAACTTAACATGCCTCACGAAAAATTGAAGTCAAAATAATCTGACACATTATGGCAAAATGCCCTTTATCTGGCTCATACGTCTTTGAACAGACACTCCAATAACTACATTCATGGTTTTAACTTTATTTTTAAAGACAATGTAGTGGGCACAATTCTTTCATTCTTTCCCAGCAATTTAAAACGGATCTTATTTTATTGATAGCAGACAAACTATTCCTGACTTGTAATGGTGAAGGAGTATGCCAGACCCAAGTATCTATGTCTAATGTTTAGGAAAACACTTCTTACCACTCCGAGTACTTATCTGAGAAATCCTTTAATTGAAAAGATTGTACCTCTAGACCTAATAAAGTAAGCTTTCCCAGATGAACTAGAATGATGGTTATAAATGTTTAAATTATAACTTGGACACTCCTCCTACGTTCTTGAGATCTGAAATGTTCAGCATAAAAGCAGTAAATATTGTCTGGTTGTTATTTTAGTCACTCTTAAAGTATTGATTTTATACTAAACATAAGGAAATTAAAACCTTAAGGTGAAACCAATGTTTTTTCTCAAGTTTACAGCCAAGTCAGTAGGTTTGTTTAAAATATCGTTCATAGTATATATTGACATTATAATATATCTGTTAATGATCAAACACAAAGGAAAATATAGGTGCACTTTACTACTTATGCACATAAAAGAACATTATACATGACTGTTTTAAAATGATATGTTTTAAGTGCTGAGATATTAAACATTTAATAATTTGGCAATTTCTTTCAAAGACCACTATTAAAATTAAGGGAGAAGAGGCCAAATGTCAGCTCTGCTGAACTCACGCCTGGTCCAGCAGAGAAAGTATGTATGGGGAATGAGGACTACCCAATTTCTCTGTTTTCCTGGACTAGATAAAAGCCAAATATCTCCCACCATAAGACAGCTCAGTTCAGAGCTAATCAAGCTGCGGCCACCTGCAGCTAACAATTCTTGCCAATAAAAAGCCACTGGAATACTCTGTGTCCTTCCTCCTGCCCAAACCCTCACAACAAATGGCCCAGTTTTAGGAGGTATTCAAATTTTGCATTTGCCCTATCTACTTCCGAACGATTTCAGACAACGAGAGAAACCCATGCAAGCTCTCTCATTTGTGCAGTCTGCTGTTCTGCAGTAGAAAGGGTGAAGTGGCAGAAGTTACGCAAAGCTTCACTCTGCTCCCTGCTTAAGGGGAAGGAAGGGCACGGTTGCATAGGGGTCTACGGAGCACAAGGACACAGGGGTGGCTACTGTGAACTACACCTAAACATCTTTACATCATCTGTAAATTCAGAGCTATTACCAGGAGTCCTATCAGCCAGCACATCTCTCTCGTTCAAATGAAGGCCGCAGTACTTACCAACAACCGTTACTGCAGAAAATACTGTTTGAGATTAATATCCTTGACTAGTAAATCGGGGTACGAGATGGCACCGTTAGGCACAATGGAATTTTAGATTTGACTCTGCAGCTGACCAGCTCTGCTACTGGAATTACAGAAGAGACTTTCTTAGGGCATATGGCTATCAGCAGCAGCAAGCTGTACCAGCAGCAAGAGAAACACTCTGTTTCTTCTCTCTGAAATACAAGAGCACATTCCTGTACCTGTTACACCACTTTACTCCTGACACACGTAGCTGCTACTGTTTTGAAATGGAGCCCTCTCCAGCATTTCCATTTCCTTTTGCCACATTAATAAAGGCAGTGCATATCACTATCAGTTTATGTCTTCTGCACATTAGAATAGGGGCATTTTTAGTTTTGAAAAAAACGCCCTATATTAGAGGAAGCCTAGCCCTCTGCGAGGCTGGGATTTTGGCTGTTGGGCCTTCCACAGACTCGCTATCTAAGCCTGAAAGAGGCCTCATCCACACGTGCGTGTCTGAACTGAGGGTCCAGTACAATTTCAATGGGAATCTGGGCATTCAATAGGTAGTTAAGTATGTAACATGCTTACAGAATGGGACTTCAATTTCTCCGTACCTCATTTCCTCTCTTGCTGGGCATTGAGATCTGAAATTATCTGGGTTGTTTCTAAACTGTATAATATCGCTTCTCTACTCCTGAAATACACTAAAAAAATTTAAATGGGAAGATTAGTAAATTAAAAATACTGACGACAATTTCACAGGTTCCACTGTCAAAGTCTACTTTTGTCTATCAAAAGTCCAACCATTCATCTTGAGATTCTTACTATCAGAATAATCTTACTTCCCAATTTGTAATGAAGTTTGTCAGTGACCAGGATTTTGTTAACAAACGGTGTGCACACACACAAAGTAAATTCATTTTGCAAAGACAAGAAGTTAATTTTCATTTTGCACTTAAGATACGGAGTTGTACTCTCAGTTTGGTAGGAAAGATACAGAGAATTTTGCTCAAAATGAAATTTTAAGGAATTACTTTATCTGTAGATTAGTTTATGAATTGCATGAATAACTGCATTCTGTGAAAAATATTACCAGCTCTTTAGCATCTGTACCAATCTTTTCTCTGTCCCAAAAGATAGTCAAAAAAGGAATAAAGCATACTTTTATCAGTAACCTTGCTTCCACTGTGGGAACATAAATGACAATTTGAAACCTCAGAACACTGATTGCAATTGCTCACGAGCAGCTAAAATAAAAACTGGTTGTATGGGTCAAAATTCCCAAATTGCCAGTGATGTTTAAGTATTTCATGTTTGCATATTAGCCTGACTAGCCAAGAATTTAAAAGTTACCCATATCGCTACTGCCTTGACTGCACTGTGCTGTTGAGGAAGTAAAGACGATGACACAAGGGGAACCCGAACACATCACCTGGCTCATCCGCACCCAGTCTTAAAACCATGGTGATTTCTCAGTAACAGTAAGTTAGATATAAATTGAAAGAAATACTCTGAAGTATCACATTGTGAATTGAACTAACATGCAAAAGCTGCTGCTGAAAAACACAATGCATGAGTAAGTTGTCCATAGGAACTGATATTTAAAAATATATCGCCTGACAAATCTTACTTTGGGTTTGAATGTCTATAGGAAGCTTTCGAATTTTAAGAAATTAAGTCCTCCCAGATAAAACACCCAGGAAGAAAAAGTTATATTTGAGCATATTACGAATTAGTTATATAAATTACAGTTTTAAAGACTTACAGGATTTTGTATTTACTCTAAAAATCAACACATATTTTTAAGGCTGCACTTATGAGAAATCTAAACTTACTACATAAGTAATACACAGTTTATTTACCCAAAATAATTGCCCAAACTCCTCTTGGAACAAAATCAAGAAGAAAATAATCCTAGAGGAGGAGAGCATGTAAAGTGTGTTTAAAGATTACGTTATTTGATCAGGGACCATAAACACTAATATCTCAGCTTCAATCACATGTAATAGCACAAGATTACTGCAGAGAAAAATTATGATTACAACACTGTGATTTAGACTACATACACCCACACAGGAATAGGACCTTTCCGCTTCTGCCTGCAACACCCAGACCCAAGAGCAATGAAAGAGAGAGGGGCCAAAGTCTTGACATAACACTCTAGACAATTATTGCTGCTCTTTCTTTCCTTAAGCAAAAGGAAGGGGTGGGATGGATATTGCAACTCTTATGAGAAAAAAAGTACTGCAACCAAAATTATGCTCACTCATTACCCCTCATTCCTGGTTGTATCAAAAACCAAAATCTAACTTTTAAGATTAATTACAGCTTAATTAATCAGCATTTAAAAATGTGTATTAGCACTGTGGATAAATCTTACTCTGAAAATGATATAGTTCAAAATTCTAATAAAAGACGAAATCTGAGGTATAAAAATGAACAATAAAATCACATATTTTACACTACAAAAACAATAAAAGCTAACTGCTCTGTAACGTTCCAGTCAATATAGCAATGCAATCAAATTTATAACTTTAGCAAGAAGGATCAAGAAAGCCTGAATAAATTATTTGATGAAGTATTATAGCAAGAAACACTTGAGGAAGACAGTGAATAAATAGAAATGTAATTGATTAACTACAGAAAATAATAACAAAGAATTGTTAAGAGTTAAATGCCGGGGCATATCCTACAGATCTGTGAGGGCAGATGAGCTATTTACCAAACAGCAAGGCATCCCCGTGCCCCATTTGAGGGGCCTCTGTGCGTCTCTGCATGCGAGAGACAGAGTATGCCGTCTTACGAGCCGCGAGCAGCACTGCGCGGGGTTGGAAAGTCTTCTGTCCGTCTCCCACTATGCATCAGCACAAATACCTCTTGCAATCTCAGCATCCCACCCCAACTAATAATTAAATAATTAAAGAATGCTCTGGAGGTTTCAGCAAATCACTTCCAACAGAGCTGTCTTTGCTTCGAAGCGCAGAGGCCCTCAGACCCCTCGCCGGAGGCAAACCCTTCCCCATGCGGCACGTAGCTGCACCAATGCAATACTGCACCAACGCGTTTTCATGCTCAAAGTAGAGCTACACTGCTTGTTCTCGAGGAAATACTCAGCTACTTTACGGTTTTTGTAAACAGAGGTAGAGTGATTTCAATAATGTTGTTTTGTTTTTATACCCTGACTCGCATCTGAAATACCATGTAGTAATTTCTGACTCATGTTGACTTTTTCTTAATAAAATGCAAGCAGATGCTACCTTTTGTCCCGTGCTTTATCATGGAAGTTGTAGACACGCCGTGGTTCTGCAGCACTACTGGTAACACACTCGGCGCACGCACACAGGTGTTCAGGGCAGTATTGTCATAGATGGATCCTAATCCTAACCCTAACCTGATGGACCATTTCATCTCCTGTACCTAAAGATCCATCAAAAAGCCTGGGGAGTACAAGTAGAATTTGAATTTTAAGAAATTTCTGGGCCCCTAATTTTCCATGCCATTTCACATAGGCACAAGGAGGGCACATCAGCATGTGTAACTGTTCAGTGAGCTGCGGTCTCGAAATACCTCTTTTCTTCCTTATCCCTTAGTTTTACATCAAATTTGTGTGGGCAAAGTTCATAACAAATTAATTTTGTATACTCAATGAATGATCATGATTTAAGGAATGCAGTCTTCTCACGGTTACACAATCTAAAATAAATATATGGCTTCAGTGGTGTATTGCTGGGTACTAAAGATTAATTACATTATGAATTAAGTAATAATTCCACAAAATAATTTGTTAAAATCAGCTAACAACATAACATATCAACCTTTACCTAAGGTAATAACCAATTTGGGGGTGAAGGTGTTATAAAGTATAACAAACAGTTTATAGCAGTGATATTTAATTTTAAAAAAATGAAATAAAGTGTTTGAAAAACCTTCTGTCACTAAGCTGCCATCCAGAGCTGTAGCCTGGAACTCACTCACAGACACCATACAGCCACAATGTTGTTGGCACCTGGCTGTACCAAAAGTTAAAAAAACGAGAATAAAGGGGTAAAAGGGATGTAAAAATGCAGCCAGAGCATGCCGCTGCTGAATGTGTGCCATTTCATAGTCATAATTTAAAACGATCAGAAGGGGGGAAAAATGAAGCACAATAAAAATGGAAAATGTTAGATTAATGACACAGTCATTAAAATAAAAAAGGTGGAGTTATATGAGGAATGGATCTTATTTGAGTTATTGAAATTAAACAAGTTATTGTAACAATCATTTTAAAAATCACATTTTACTAAGCTCAAGGAAGGAAGACAGAAAAATAGAAATCTTCACGGGAATATTTCAAATTGTCAGAGGCTTTAAAAAAATGATTTAAGATTTTCTCTTGTATCTTCTCTTTCAATTTTAGAATTTTAGTTGCCATATATTATAATGGTATTTTAGCTATAAAAGTAGTTTTCCACTCACTGTTCTCTTGCCTTTCAAGGAGACAAACAGTTTTTCTTTCCTCTAAATGAGCACAATAAAATGGGTAAGCTGTCTGGGGAAAAAGAACCCAGACAAACTGGTGGTATAAAGCTCAACAGAAAAATGTGGTACAGAGAAGAGGCGATCTAAAGCATGTTTACTGTATGCCATGCAATTTATTCTGCTGGTCAGGTTAGAATAAGAGTTTCTTACTGCTGAATTATCGTTAGGCTTTGTTCAAAACCAAACCCATTGTTACTGCTGTCCCTGACGCTGAACCTTAAAGAAAGAAAAATCTGCATGCAAAACTGTACCATAAAAATAGTAATTCTGTAATAAATATTAGTTAAACAGGGATTCTTAAAACCTGGGGCTGGATCCTGCTACTATTCCTCACAAACCTGTTTGTATAAGGTCTATGCATGTCTATATGTATTTTAGTAGACTCATTTTCAGCACTTCAGCAAGTATTCTCCCATCTTCTTGAAAACCTTCTGGAAATATCAAGAGACCTATCAGTTATGAAGAAGTTGATATCAAGAGTCAGCTAAATGAAAAATAGAATAAAAATGCAAACTACGGATGCATTTGGAAGAACCAAAGCTTCACGAGATTTTCCTCTCTCTAGTTGATGTAGGCAAACCAACAGATTGTCTTTCTGTCAGGCGAACCCTGATGGAGATAAATGTAAAGGCTGGAGTGCACGCCTAATTTTTACACACAAGCTGCAACCAGACCATGGATTTATGCTTCAAGGCAACCAGATTTTTCCTTGCGTACACTTAAACACTGCTGTTGCACTCAGTCCATCTTGTTTAAATGCCTTTAAAACTACAACACGGGCTCTGCCCCCTCCTCCACTCCTACTAATTATATACTTTTTTGTTTGAAGAAGCACGCCCTTTATTGCTCATAATTTCAGCTATCACTTGCTTGGGCACCTTCTACAGATCAATAGCACATAGTTAAGTGGATGAAAAGGCTAAATGTGATTGTCATTTGCAATGCAAGGTTGCGTGTTTTTCCCCCCCTTAAGCTTTAACACGCTGCGCTTGGGTTTCATTTTAGAATACTAAATTCTCGTTGCAGGTACACAGTAGCTACACATTCAAAGCCTTTTGTCTTAAATGAAATATCTGTCATTTTTTAAGGCCAGAATACTGGCATAGGTTATAATAAAAACTAGCGTCCAACCTGCAATTTTACAGATTCCATTGCTGGTGGCCATACATCTTTGATGGCAAAACTACATTGGTTGTAGCGCCATAAAATCAATAAATATTAACCTTTTCTGACACTTCCTGCACGGATGCTTTATCAGTCGCTGTCAGGTGATAGAACAGTCAGTGATGTACTGTATTTTTCAGCTCAGAATCCATACCAAACTAAGAAATCAATGCAGATTAACAAGCCTTTAAATACAAAAATTGGCAATGAAATTTTGGTTCCATATGATAAAAACTAAACCAAATCATGATACTACAGAGAACCATAAATTTATCACAGATACTTTTACCAATGTGCAAAATATAAATATAGTATTTCTATGGCAAAATAAGCATGCTTGAATGACACAGCTGAAGTAAATTTATTTTTATATTTCATGACATATCTATTCCAGCTTATAAAATTAAAAACTTACCCAATTAGACAAATCCTATCTCTCAGTATCATTTAGAAACTCACAGTCCTTACTTTGCTGAGAGACATTTCTAACAGTTCAATACACTTAAAACTCCATTTCTAAACAACGTAAGTAAAAAACATGTAAGTTTACTAGAAAGCAAAAATATGCCATTTAAGTTATCTCCTACCTCATATAACTGTAACAATAACCGCATTTAGATCTAAGCATCTTAGAAGCCTAAGGCCTTTAATTATTGGAAAACATCTTGCTGTGTACAATCCATACTGTAGCAGCATATAGCATTTCAGCATAACAACATAGAGACTGATAACTTGGATTGGTTCTATTTCTCCATGTTCTGAACACTGCAGTTTCTTCTGCATAACGCTGTACTTGTTTACAAGAGCGTTAGAAATTATGTTTATTTATATGTAATTCATGTGAAATTTTTTATTAAAATATGAGTCAGCCAGGTAACATGGCCTTTCCAAAACACTTCAGCCTTCTTAAGAACTACCACAGTATCTTAAAAGCTTAGGACACAAGTTGTAATAATTCTTCCAATATGGAATCTAGTAGTAAATCCTTGAACAACACTGCTAAGTGCTAATACGTGTCTATTCAGAAATTCTTGAAAAATTAGGACTATAATTTGGCTCCAATCATCCTATATGGCCAAAATCTATTAGAAATTATCTGTAATTTTAAAATCTATTCTCATGTTTTTTTTCTAATAATGCAGGTAGAGCATTGCTGTATGGGCAACAATTGCCTTCTCCTGGAAATATGAGATAGTACCTGAAATACTGATGTAAATTAGTAAAACAGAACAAAAAATACAGATATTAACATTTCACCAATATTTGGACACGTATGCCCAGTGAAGTCAGTAAGAGATACACAACAGTATTTGGAGAAACTCGGAAATGCTCTGAGAAATGTAATGTAATGCTATGCTATGTTATGTTAATGAAAGCTAAATTCAAATGTACTAAAAGCTTTATCAATATGAACTTTAAATTTTAAACTGAAGTACAATTTTACATTTGTCGTTTCTTTCTGTAACATCTGTACTTCTACATTAGCCGTGAAAGAGACCTGCTCCTGCCAATCAGCATCAAGAGCAATCAGATTGCAAATTCTACAATAATCTTTAAAAAATACTGGCAAAAATAATTTTAATCAGCTCAGTTTACCTATTAATGCTAATATGAAAGGATCTGCATTAATTTTGAAAATTCTAGTTAGGCAAAGAAAGAAAAAGGCTGTGAGTTCAGGCAAAGACAAAGCCTACAAGCTGATAAAACTTAAAAAAAGTAAAATATTTGAACATGCCTAAAAGCGTCCCATGTCACAACGGGGACATCAGATTAAAGCATTACTTACTTCTGCATATTGCGCAGCAGACTCTACCACAGAAAGCAGGCACTGACACTTCAAAGTGGATGATCTTTAGGTCACGAGCCACTTGTGCACCTGCACAGCCACCTATTGACACCTGCTTCATGTTCGAATCTTGAGTCACCTTACAGAAAGGCATCTCCCCCAAATCAATCATTTCTTCCAGTTTTGGTGAGAAGATGGCAACAAAGTTAAAAGTACTTTCAGAATGAGGAGTCCTGTTCTGTCCGTCAAAGTATCATTAGTTCTCTCTGCTTTCCCAAGATACTCAGGAACCTTATACTGATCATACCAACTCATAACCGTTTACGCTTTGTGTAATGGAGTACTCCGCGGGTGTCCCCAATTGAACCAAACCTTCCTGCAACTGGTGCCTCTCTTTCGTTCTTCTCTTAGAAATTTTTTTGTTGCATGTCAGCCATCAGATATGGTAATAGCCTTATATAACAAAAATACTCCATTTTTTGTTAATTTTATAATTCTAGGCTTCTAGAATTTTGTTTTGAAATTGGAAGCTCAAGGTATTCCAAGAGATATATTTTATCAGTTGGTCACCTCCATAGCTCAAAGGTTTGCAGGAAATGGCAGATGCAACAAACAATCCTGCACAACTACAACAGAGAAGAGAAGACTGCGTTCCCCTGCTCCCTTAGCCCACCTGATCTGTAATATAAGTAAGGCTGTACTGAATTACAGATAACTAAGATTTCATGATCTTCATACACTGATAAATCTCTGACTTCGTATTTCAGGATTTTTGCTTGAGCGGGTGGAAGCAAGCAGAAGCAGCTCAGCAAATTTTACTGACAATTTTGACTGAATTTGCTCAGAGGAAGGTGGATTATAACAGAAAGGGTCAACAACAAATAATATAATACTGAATACTATTGGAATAGTAAAGATTTATCTATAAATCCTTAGCAGAAGAGGCTAAACTGAATTGCCTTGAAACAGCTTTATCCCACAGTCATTTTGTAGTGGTGGCAGGCACTAACATGTGAGGACTCCAGGCATTTCACAATGGCTCCTCCTTTTTAATTTTATCTTACTCAGACATTCTAACTGCTACTGAAACTATTTGTCTAAGTGTACAATTGATTGTTTCATAACCCTTAACTTCAATTCTTCAAACCCAGTTCCGAATTTTGGATATATATGCCAAACCTAAAATCAAAGTTAAATTGAAAATGTTTGCCTAAAAACTTCCGATGACTCTGGAGATAACTAGTTAATCAGGGTTTTATCTTTTTTTACTATCAAAAGATGCTTTCATTTTGTGTTTCCTCTAGATACTATTACTTCCAAGTCAATCAGTTCTTTTAAATCTTCTATAAGCTGTGTTCTGAGAACTGTTATCTGCTATTACTTCCTAGACTTTGAATAAGTACCACCATTTTGGCAAGGTATAAGAGGTAGGGACATAGCTTAGTGTGTAATATGGTAGTTATCTTAACGCCATTTTTGTAAGTACATTATACGTTAGATCCCCCAACTCTATATAGCAACCAGCTCTTTCCTTTAGCTACAGTACAATGACCACTAATGAAAAACTCTTCCAGCAACAATAATCCAAGTTTCTGAAATGTTATTTAAGCAGGGAGTGTGACACACAGTAACTGATCTTCTCCTTCAAATATCTGAAAAGTCCTCTTAATTACGCTGGAGAAACCTGCCCAGCAACTTTGCCTCTGGATGTTGGACACCTCCTGTAATTCCCACACCCCAGCCACTGGAAGTGCACTCATTTAAAGCAGCAGTGCCTTTCATCCAGTCATGTGGATTTGTATTATCTGAAGCCCAAAGTTCTCATTAATGCTCAGGTTCCTATGCAATTTATATGAAAATTGCACTCACTTTAAGGTCCCTTTTTACTATCAAAGAATATTACATGAAAGCCGTACTGTAATGACTCAGAGAATGAAAACATCTGTATTAAATCTGCAGTGGTTTCTTTCCTACAAACCATTTCTTTGGCATTAGATATTGATGAGCATGCACTCTTTCCAATAAACCAAAGACCTGCATAAAATATCTTAAATTCAGAAGATGTACTTTCTATCTTCCCATTTAGAAAAAGGGGTTCCCCACTAACTGGCCCGCTGGGAGTTAAAAGCTATGAGATCTACTTCCAATGGATTTTTGACATGATACAAAAATTATAGACAGTCAGCACGCGATGTATTTATATGAGATATAGTTTCATATTATGCTCTTATATGTTCACCAAGAAAGCGAAGCAATCTTTCTTCTGTGAGACTTCTACCTATCTTCATTTCCCTTAGTGCAAACAGTTATAGACAAGCTCCTCTTTGAACTGATAATTTTTTAGAGGTCATTCAGCCCATAATTTCAGGTCCTAGTCACTATCCTGATGGTCCTTCTTAGGAAATTGGACCCAGTGGGAACGTTTTTTCCTTCTGCTTAGTCTATGGGTCAGCATTTTCCTTCCCTTGTACTTCTTAATTCCCTTAAGTGGCAATTATTTAAGCCACAGTTAGAGAAGGTGCAATCTACATTCATCCAATAAAACCTAAATATTAAAAAGGACAGAAAAATCCAGCATGGTTACTAAGGATATATGGGAGAGCATTTAGCATTTGAAAGGTACCAAAGATCTGGTAAATGAAAAGATGGGAAAAATTATGAAGAACTATTGGAAGTAAAATAGAAATTAGAAGTACAAAAGAACACGTGTATCAGACAGACAAGGCATCCTACTTACAAAAGGTCAAGATCCAAGATGCCACATCAAGAAATTAATGGAAAGTCAGTGCAGCGTACATTGGATCAATGAAAGCAAACAAAAAGAAAGCCCAAAAGAAATTTTAAAAATCAGCGTGGAATGCCAATGATTTGTGATTCATTGGAGCAATTATTGCTGTGGGCTCTTCTCCTCACTCATGACCCGAAGTAGAAAGCGCTAAGCACACAAACTAACACTTGATTCAATCCTTCCATACCTAACATTACCCACATTTGTTTCAACACTTCTCTGTAATTATTTGCACCAGTTTGTGTAGTAACCAAATTTTGTGTAACAAGCAAGTAATTCTTTTGTGTAATTTTTTTAAAAATTGAAACTTCAGACAATGACTAGCAAGGAAATCAAAGCATATTTACAAATGTTAGTCATTTAAGTTATTTATCAAGAGTACACTCTTTCAGTGCAGGTTGTTGAGATGTTGGCAGCATCTCACAGGAAGAGAAAATTTAAAGTGTCCTCTAAATAACGTACAGCCACAGTGAAAGAGGCCAAGAGTTGGTGGCATTATGTAGGCAAAATACACTCTATGTGGTTATACCGAAATATAGTGCCCCTAGGTCTTGGAAGTACTGTTAGTTCAAATCTCCAGGTAATGAAATGATTTGTTCATAATTGGGATGCCATCATTGGGATATTTATATTTATGTTCATTTACAGGTATTTATTATTTATATTTTCATAGAAATAAAATTTATATAAGTTAGTCATATTCTATATTATCAGTATAAAAATATTTGTATAATATAAATACATCATTTTGTATAATATATCATATAAAATATAAAATAGCTGTGCTTTATATATTATATATGAAAAATTCACAACACATTTAAAATCAACATTTTCATATTCTTCAAGTTGCATCTTATGCTTTACATTTATTATAATAAAATTTTAAAAAACTAAGATCTTCATATTTCTTAGGACTCCAGCATAACTTCCCAGGATGATACACTGAGAGATCTACTCTTAAAAGAGCTTCTCCTAATAGGAAAGCAATTTAAATGTTCAGAATATAGGGCAATCTCCACATAAAAAGAACCTGGATTACTCCTATGCACTAGGCAACTTTATTTTTTTATTCCTTTTGTAAGGTTCATTTCTTTTTTGTTTGCTTGTTTGTTTGAAAAGTTTTCTTGATGACTCCAATATCCTGGGTTTTGGTGCTTTTCTCAGAATTTTAATATGTCCATATTTGAATACTAATATTTCCTTTTATTATTTATATTTACCACATATTATTACGTATGTATATTTTCTAGCAGAATTAAATACTTCTGTCTTTCTAGATGGCTGTCATGTCTTAAGGACTTTCTTCTACTTCTGTACTTTAATATTTCAGCCTTGCTCTAAAAGTTTTATGTTAGGATATCCTATTTTTAGCACCAAATAGGCAATAATATGTCTCGTTCTTCATGAAGGATATTTTATCTATTAGCGTAATGAAATAATAGCTTGGAGTAAGATTACCTTCTTTTCTTTGGTGAACCTGACATCCCTCCAGAGGCAACAGGTGTTGTGAACACCCGCAGGGATCTGGCACACGGCTACCATCGCAAGGCAAGGAATTTGCAAAGCAGATGCCCATCCGATGGTGTTTTGAGGGCAGATACAAGGTGGGCATTAGGGCTCAACAGAAAATTTCAAAACTGATGAGCGTTTCCGTATCGGCCAGTGTGGCATAGCCCCCTTCCAGCTCAGCTGAACGGTTCCCTGCCTTGGAAACCAGGATACCACAGGGAGGAATGACAGGAAAACAGGCTCATGTCAACCCTCAGATTAACTGCTTAGACATGGGCAAAGAGATTCAAGCTGCTCAGGAGTGAAAACTCACCTCACAAAAAAATTAGTTGCCCTGTGACAAGCTGAGATGGTTTTTCAGAAAGGAGAGATGATGACTAGGAAACCCCCGAGCAGTGGGCTGTGGGCAGAAAGGCACTGAACAGCAAGAATGGAGGACTGGGACTACAAATGCCCCTGGTGCTATACACAATATGAAAACCACTTGTGTGACGGCGCTGCAGCTTATTGCCAGCTACCTGGTGCACAACATGACAGACATTATACCTCTACTGATCAGAGGTATTAAGAGGTCCTCCAGACTTTGGTCTAGGCAATATTTTCCTTTTCCTCTAAAACTGTATTCTGAACATTTTTTCTTTGGTGCAATCCGTAGCCTTCTGTCGTGGTTTAACCCCAGCCGGCAGCTCAGCCCCACGCAGCCGTTAGCTCGCTCCCCCCTGGTGGGATGGGGGAAGAGAACTGGAAGCGTAAAAGTGAGAAAACTTGTGGGCTGAGATAAAGACAGTTTAACAGGGAAAGCAAAAGCCGCACACACAAGCAAAGCAAGCAAGGCATTCCTTCCCCACTCCCCACGGGCAGGCAGGTATCAGCCATCTCCAGGACAGCC
>JANZLQ010000050.1:9001223-9038152 GCA_026212715.1 Elanus axillaris | reverse complement strand
CCCTCCAGCCTTCTCGCTGGCTGGGCAGGAGAAGCTGAAAAATCCTCGACGTAGTCTAAACACCACCCAGCAGCGACTGAAAACATCAGAGTGTTGTCAACATTCTTCTCATACTGACCCCAAACCACAGCACTGTACCAGCTACTAGGGAGACACTTAACTCTATCCCAGCTGAAACCAGGACAGCCTATTTTGCATATGGGGAAACTTGGACAGACAGCAAGCCCACTGTATCAGTCGCTCGGTGAAAAACTGGGTTATTCCAATTTCCTAGAGTAGAACTCATTCGTGGAGATCACGTTCACTTTTAACAGTGCAGCACAGAAATAACGATACAGAAAAAAACAGTATCATCGCACAACTTTCAACATGACCGTGAAAACAATAGCAAGCAAACTGCTCCTCTTCTCTCTGAAGAGTTTTTTGCCTTATGGCCTGGTTTAGTATCCACAGAAGACTACTATGCACACAGTGAGATGCCATGGTCTCTGCAGCTATTGGAATAATGGAGATGTCAAGCCATAGATATTACGATCTTTGGACATAAATAATGTCATAATAGCATCATAACGTTTATAAGACAAGAGCTTTTAAATGATAAACATTTAGTTCAAACCAAAATTATCACTACCAAGAGATGCTGCTCCAAAGCAGACAAAGCACTGAGAAAGACAGCTGGAGTACTGATCCCTTTCAAGTTCTACCAGAGGTACGGGACCCTTCCCTGTCCCACTCGTCAAAGTACTCGGGCTCAGTTCAACTCAGCACTGAGATGTAGCACCAGTTGGAGGAAAAAACATATCCAAGACTCTTGGAAATGTAATGTGTACAAGAATCAATCCAAAGATTACTTCAGCTTACTTTGGGACTTGCCATACACACAAGTCCACAGTGAACAACTCAGAAGAATTTTCTTTATCAAATAATCTCATTTAAAAAAAAAAAATCACTAAAATGACAGTCATCAACGTGATATGACAATTCACTCACTTATTGTATTAATTTTCATTTGTAATGACAAATTTTCAGATTTGCGCATTGATAACAAGAAAAATACAAATAGCTTCCATTGGAACCAAATTTCCATGACTAAAACATTAACTGCAGGATTCCTGAGCTTGCTAGTAAGCCCATTTCTGTTCTAGAACAACTATAAAATCTACTGGTAACTTAAATGTGATTTTTAAAAAGAAAATAAATGAATATTGTGGATAATCAACAATCACTGTATTTTTGGCTGCTTTTTTTAAACAAAACTTTGATTTCAACACAGACCTTGAGAAAATGGGTCAGAGAATATCAAGAAACAGGCATAAAGCTCTTACAGAACAATACACAAACAGATTTGATGATTTGTATAAAAACCAGAGGTTAAACGTGTAAATCAGTATTTGAAATGTAATCTAGCAAATTCAGTCCATAAATCTATGTGTAGATGCATATATGTCTTTGTTGTTTTGTGTGCATCAAAGGCCTGCTGTTCAAATGAAGTACATCTGAAAAGTTAAAGACAAAAATATTCTCTAGATTGTTATTGTTTTAAAATATATAATGGACTTCATAAGGTTTATAAGGGATACAGTTGTATAGTTAAATATCTCCCTCTATGACACAGCCTATAGCAAAAAGCAGTAAGAAAGTCTGAAGACCTGGTTTTCTGGCATTTCCATATATCAATTCCTCACATTCTACAGGATTTCAAAGATGCAGAACAGGAAGTGCTATCACCTATCAATTACAGTATCATCCTTACTCGTGCAGAAGCTAACTAGTTCTGCCTTCCACCCTCCACGGCCTCTCCCTTCGAAATGCAGCTTCTTCAAGCTCCTTACTGCCACTGACCCCATAAAGCAGTATAGCTGTTGCCAAAGAAAACTAAACAGAAATTAGTATTAGAGCATTATGTTATAAAGAGCTTTAACTTTGAATTAGAAATCCAACTTTTCACAGGCGAGAAACAGATTTGACTTTTACTCCCAGCCAGATCCTAACGGTAGCCCACAGCTCTATTCCTGGTGGGCTGTGGTAAAGGAGTTTCTGACTGGTCCTGTGAAGCGGATGGAGTTGGTGTCCGTCTCTTTGCCAGGGATGAGACTTATCTATTTCTATTCTGCTTAAAGAAGCAAAGGGGCTGTCTTGCTTGTTACAAAGCAATATTAGAACAGAAAAGACAGACAAATATATTTAAGGTTTAAAAAAAAAATTAGAAAAAAAAAAAATCGATCTTCTATGACACTTTCATACTCCTATCATCCTAAAAGGTTCTATGTCATGTTGTGGATTCTCTGTGGGTGCAGCCAATGACCAATAAGTAATCAGTAACCGTGAACCAGACATAGAACAAATCTTATTTTTATAGGGGATGTTAGCTAGGGCACGGGAGTTATCCCCTCATTCCTCTAAAAATCTTCTCTAAAACCTTTAACTCTCAGGTGTCCAGCCGTCAGAAATGGATGGAAAAGAAGAAATGAAACCCCCTTTAATTCAACTCTGATGTGAATGCACAATTAGCACCTAGGTCCCGCTTTAACAGTGTTTCTTCCTGAAAGGAAAATACAGTATTGCCCTTTTAGTGATGGGATTATGCAAACAATATTTCAGTGCTTTTCTTGTATACCAATTCTAGGCTAGCCTGGCAATAATTAATTGACAACCAGTTCTTGCTAGTACTAATATGTTTGTACAGTACCCTGTTTAGTGCAAGGGGATTTCTATAGTATAAGAATGAATATATAGAAAATAGATATCGTTAGTGTACAACACATTGATGACAGTTTTCCCATGTTGCCAAGACAAGCAAGCTGAATAGTTTTAACCACAGCATTCTGCAATGAGCAATTCATTTACCTAGATATAGTCTTGAACAAGTAACGTGAAAATTTACGCAGATTTTGTAATTTTGGAAAAATTTTTGTGCTTCTACCAGCGTTTGTGTTGTGTCTGTGTATCTGTCTACTGAAATAAGTTTAATTTTTCATATTATTTTAAGAGGGATTATTGTAGTAAAAGTCCAATAGTGTCTGGATTTAAGCTCCGAGTTGAATATTCATTCACTTTAGTGAGAACTATGGTGAAATGTGATCAGTTTTCTGACCTATTTTGAAATTGGTACTCCGCCAACTGGCATTTTGTTTGCACATCCAGATATTATCCACCATATGCTGACATGACATGATGATTGGTTCCAAAATGAAGTGGAATACTTGGCAAATAGAAATATATGGTACAAATAATACACTGCCTCTAGTCAGGGAAGCAAGCAGTCATTTTGAGAAGACTGAGAGGTTTTAAAATAACTTGAGCGTACACACTGTACAGAGCTGAATGAAAGCTCTCTAGGTCACGTTTTTTTACAGGTATGAAGACCTCAAAAATTGTGAGATCAATTCCTTACAGAAGAAGATTCAAATCTGACACAGCAGTACTAATAGTACTACTTCAACAGAAGATTAATTTGCATCTTCGGGAGAATTTGGCCCACGTAGCTTCCTCCTCTGGATTCCCCAACTCTTTCGTCTCGCCATCTGTTCTTTTTTTCCCACTGCTCTGACTTGTCTTCCCGCCCAGTGATGTCTAAGTTATCTGCCTCTCCAGAGTTAAGATCACATTTTGTTCAAGCTCAGCCTAATTTTGTATTATTTCTCCTAACCTCTTGCCACTGAACTCTTACTTTTCTCCTAACTTGATGCTCCCATTAAACTTCTGCCTTCTATTCTGAACCGTAGAATCTCTGAAATAAATAAAAAAATAAATAATGTTCCTAACAGGAAACACCCCAACTTTTTCCTTTTAATTCCTATTTCCAAAGCAATGTTTTTGTTTTGCATTCCTTCAGTGACTTCCATGTATGCTCTCTCTAACATAAAGCCTCAAAACATACATGTAAGTTATTGATTGATCTCCACTATCTTATCTTTTAATGTTGAACACTGCCTGCTTTTTTTGTAATGAAATCTGAGAATTTTTAAAGCAGTACATTAATTTGACTGTATTTCCTAAGGAGTTTTGTTTTTCTGTTCTTGGGTGAATAGGGCGGGCAGAGGGACTTAATACAAATGTTAAAATAATATTTCCCTATGAAAGTTCAACTAGATTTCAAAACAAGGCATCTAAATAGTGCATACTTCTGAGGTTTATGTACTGAACTGCAAGCTTTGCTTGTGAAACATGAATGGATTTCAGTGCTTAATGCATAACCTTCACCCCTTCTGAAACTTCAAGAGGACTAAGCCCATTTTAAAATCATGTTCTTCAGAATAAATGATAATAACATAACAGCTAGCTTTCTTATTGCAATCATTTAAGTGTGCTCATATAGAAAAGAGAAGAATTTGTAAGCAAAGGAAAGAATGACCTTACCAGCATGCAAGTACGCCAGATCAGGATTTTCAATGTCTGGGTGTAGTTCTTTCAAGTGGTTACGAAACTCCACAGGGATATTGGTTCCATAGTCACATTTAGGACAGTTATACATTTTTACTCCTTCATGCTTTCCCGTATGTAAGATGTGTTTACGGATATTTTCAGCACAGTTAGACCTAAACAGTGATGAAAAAAAGAAGTTACATAGCAATTTATTCCCTACCAGTTGTTCAAATAAAACCTAGTATTATAACAGAAAATGAGTAGTCATTACTAATTTTTCACTATCTACCCAATTTTTGCATCCTCTTAGGTTTTGCATAAAATGTTGTCCTTTGCATGAAGGCTCCCAAGGCTGTTTTAGGTTAAGTAAGCAACACATCTGAACCAGAAGCATTCAAAAATGAACAATATTTTACATTTGCAAAAGCCTTATTTTTTTTCTTTATAGTAGTCAGGGAAGGACAAAAATTAAGCAAAGGTCTTAAGAAAACTGAAATGCACAGATGCCTGTTACATTCTCAACATTTCCCATGCAGTTCCTAGATTCCATAGGAGTTGCTGCCTGTGATTTTTGTAAGGATATTCCATCAACTCTCATCTCACCTTATGAACTGTTCCTAGAAAAGAGAATTGAGTTTTTCTAGTTTATACCTTTTTGGAAATACACACAAATTCTGATTTATATCTTAAGCACAGCTTTTGTTGAAGCAGTGGAGTTTTCATGCATAAAAGTCAGAATACACAATTAGTTTTATGCATTTCAAAGAAATGTTTCTAATTATATTTCTGGAAAAAAAAAATGTTACTAGGAAAAGATTTCACATTTCTTTTTTTTCCAGAGATCCGTGACATTACAGTAATTTTTAATTTCCAGTCTTTAAAATTTTGCAGTCTCATTCCAAACTTATTTTGCATTTGAATTTCCTACTTATTCATAGTCTGTGATGAATTCCATATATAATATACTGCTTCTTCATTTATTTCAGTCAGAAATAACCATTATATTTAATCTTGAATCAAAATAATGGCCTGCATACAATTTTTTTAGACTTTCTTAGTAATGTACAATATTAATGTTGTCAAACTAAGAGCAGTAATTCAGTTTAACTGAAAAAAGTACACTCAAGTAAACTATATAAATACATAATAATTTATAAATATTAAAATAAGACAATAGTAGTATTTTGAACAACTGATCGTTTACCTGTCACTGTTAGAAATACCACAGTAACAGGCACCTATAAAAAGGACCCCCAAAATAAACGGGCAGTAGCAGCTTGAAGTTCTGTTGGAGTGCTTGTCTCTCCCTTGGAGATGGTCATAGTAAAGCTGATATCTGCCTTACAGTGCTGCCAAAGCTCACCCTCTGTCATGTCCATCTGCTATATACCAGTGTAAAGATCAGACTCCTGAGAATGTCAGAGAAGACACTTATGTTCACTGAAAAATATGGGAAACATTGGTCCTCAGCATCTTTCAGGATTCAGCCCTAAAAAAATTACAATGCTCATAAAGGTTGTTAAAATGAAACATGTATTTTATTTAAAAAAAAAAAAAAAAGAATAGTGTACACTGCAATGAAAGCAGGAGACAATCTGGTAACCTTCTATCATGGGTTATACTTTAAAGGGCACTAGATTAAAGCAGAGCATACAAATCTGAAATAAAATATCTGTGTCCTTTTAACTCAGCTCTCATACTATGTTAAGGAAAGATATAAAACTTTGTACTTTGAAATATTTCTGTGAAATATATAAAGCATCTGTGGAAACCTATGTAAGAGTTGTGAAGAAACCCCAGCCTGTTCAAGCCATAAAAGGCCGATTCTATCTCCTTTGATTTGTGAATTTGCTCCAACCACTTTAGATGGAGCTATCCCAAAGTCTCATTTATTCAGTCATCAGTAAAAATCTGTGACTAAACGCACCAACATACTGATATATTCATCATGGGAAATAAAAAAATTAAAAAAAATATATTTTTCCATGTGAGGAGGCCCGAAAGGCCTAATCAGAAATGAGGAATATGAGATCCTAAGGCATTACAAATGGCCTCTTGTATTAGGTTGCAACGCAGCAATTGCAATCATAAAGTAAACCATGAAGGTAACAACTGGCAAATCCAAGCGCTTTTGAAGCCAAGTAATACCTTTAAATATGACATGACAAAAATGTACTGTATGTAAAATATAATTTTTTTTTAATTATTCAGTGTGCTTTGAATGTCTGTTTTATGAGAGTCTTCTCTTGAGTACTGTACAAGTACGTTGTTATGTGTCTGACCCCCCCCCAAAATTCTCAGTATGTGTGTGTACTTGCATCACTTCATCTCATATGAGTAAACACAGAGGTCTGTGATTTTAAACAGCACTGTATTTTCATTAAAGCTATGCCATGATAAACATCTAACTAAAATATTATAGTGTTGCAATAGTGATGATAGTTAAGCATTTGACAAGCTTTGTGTTACAAGATTAACTTCCAGGAGTTTATAAACTTTGAGATAAAGATTCCCTTTGTTCTGAAATTTGGCGACTTAGAGCCCAGCCCAAAATAAATTGTTTGAGTAAAGGCTTTCTGTTTTTTGAGTTCCACTCTGAATTACAGCCACAAACAAATAAATGCAGCTTTTAAGAGGCTAGCCTGTGTTCCAGCAAGGCTAAACCAGAGGTTTCTAAGCTAAATTACTATTATCATTTCTTAATGTAAGCATGCTTTCGTCCTTAAGATCCATTTTCCATTCTGAAAATCAAAGGTATATATTTCTGGCGATTTTTCCATGCTCTGCAATAACAGGAAGGGAATTCATTAGGGAGACTCAATTAGTCTAAAGCTATAGTCTATGGGTTTATATTCAATGCTGATGCAGAGAAACAGAACAGAAATTTTGTTTCTATTTCATGTCTTGCAGTGAGTCTTATCAGATGTGAAGAAAGGTTTAAGTCTCAATGCAAACCCCACAAAAATTCTATTAAAGTGAAGTGGAAGGCTTGCATGGAGTTTTCACTGTCCTGTCAGCGCTATATGTTGTGAAAGAGGAGATGGGATTTGTTACTAAGGTACACTGCAGATGAACAGATGAAATGTGAGGAGCTGAAAAGCTCAGCCCTTACTTCCCAAGCAACAAGCCTGAACAACCGCCTCCACCAAAGACTGATCTATTGGGAAGAGCATAGCCCTGCTTGCCACTGCACTCATCCAGGAGAGCTCCCGCATTTCTGTGAGGGACCATGCTGTGAAGTAAGGGAGATGGATGGCAAGTTTCTCCTGAGAAATGCAGCTACTGCTTAAGATGAAAGGAAAACCTCTTTTGGCTGAAGATAAAAAAGGGCTTTTATCTCTAATATTCATCGCACAGTGATGCGTTCACATTGCTGTTCTAACTGCACATTTCATGCTGCCATTAAAAGTCCATTCCCACCAACCAGTTACCTGTCTTTCTTTTGCCACTCTCAATAACTTAAAGTTGCTGCATATTCAAGTATCATAATCTGGAAATGACTTGCCAATTATAAAACTGTACTTTAGTCACAGAATCACAGAATGGTTGAGGTTGGAAGGGACCTCTGGAGGTTGCCTGGTCCAACACCCCTGCTCAGGCAGGGCTACCCAGGGCCGGTTTCCCAGGACCGTGTCCAGACGGCTGTTGAATATCTCCAAGGATGGAGACTCCACAACCTCCCTGGGCAACTTGTGCCAGTGCTCAGTCACCCTCAGAGTGGAAACACGTTTCTTGATGTTCAGATGGAACCTCCCGTGTTTCAGCTTGTGCCCATTGCCTCTTGTCCTGTCACTGGGTACCAATGAAAGAGAGTCTGGCTTTTTGCACCCTCCCTTCAGGTATTTGTGCACACTGATGACATCCTCCCCCTAAGTCTCTTCTCCAGGCTGAACAGTCCCAGCTTTCTCAGCCTCTGCTTATTTGAGACACATGCTCCAGTGCCTTCATCATCTTAGTGCCCCTTTGCTGGACTCTCTTCCCTGTGTCCCTGTCTCTTTTGTACTAGGGAGAACTAGACCCAGCGCTCCAGGTGGGGCCTCACCAGTGCTGAGTGGAGGGGAAGGATCACTTCCCATGACCTACTATCAGCAATCCTCCTAATGCAGCCCAGGATACAGTTAGCTTGCTTTGCCGCAAGAGCGTACGGGTGGCCCATGCTCAACTCGGTGTCCACCAGGACCCCCAGGTCCTTTCCTGCAAAGCCGCTTTCCAGCTGGGTGGTCCCCAGCATATAGTGGTGCCTGGGACTGATCCTTGCAGGTGCAGGACTTTGCACGTCCCCTGGTTGAACTTCAGGAGGTTCCTGTCAGCCCATTTCTCCAGCCTGTCGAGGTCCCTCTGGATGGCAGCACGAACCTCTGGATGAATCAGCCACCTCTCCCAGTTTTGTAATATAAGCAAAACCGCTGAGGGTACATTCTGCCCAATCATCCAGATCATTAATGAAGATGCTGAAAAGGACTGGACCCAGTGTTGACCCCTGGGGTACACCACTAGTTACTGGCCTCCAACTAGACTTCATGCCACTGACCACCACCCTCTGGGCCCAGCTGTTCACTGCGAACAATGGATCCAAAAAAGATTTAAGTTACTTTTGATGTCGTTGTCACTTTATAAGCAAATCTCAGAATACTGATAACTACCTAGACAGGAACAGCAAAAAAGCTAGGTAAGTATTGTAACAGTGAATAATACTCAGCTTCCAATGGACATCTCCAGTGGCACCTACTACAATGAGGCTCAAAGCTTCTGCACAATGGGGCCTAAAGCAAACTTCCCTGTTCTACAGATGACAACAAAACAGTTTATTCCAGTTTGCAGTGGTGACTGCGCTTGCACAGGCATCATCCACTGAGTGACAAAGAAGCCCAATACCGCATGCCACAACCCTCTGCACCCTCGTCTCCTTCTCAGCAGCATTGATCTGCTTTGCTGTGAGAGTGGAATAAAGTGGAAGGTTAGGAGTAGAATACAATGCCCAAGCATTTTGGAGGCGTGAGAAGCTGCCTTCCCTCTCCCACTGCCTCTCTCCTATCCTTAGATACATCGGTTCTGTTACCAAAAACACAGGGCATTGTGCTAAGAGGAAGAAACAGAGTGCCTGGTCTACAGAACAGTGGGAAAATACACACTCCTGGTGCACAGGGCAAAAGTTCTCAGAACTGCCTTCCTCCCTAAGCCAGAAAATGCTATTGTTCCTCTAGCCCCTAAAAGTAGTATAATTCTGCTCCATGAAGACATTTTCTCAGTTGCATTGGCAAGCTACAGCATGCCACTGACCAGACTCCTCAGCAAAACTAGGTCTACTCCACTGAAAACAGCAGCACTGTTTGGGGTTCTGGAATAGCAGAGCACAGATGTGCACTTTGCAGGAGGCTGAGGTGGGAGTGCAAAGTCAGCAGCAGGGAAAAACGGGTGGAACGATGAGCCCTGGAGCAAATTTGTGCCAGATGGGGAATTGTCAGACTGAAGGTCCCCACAGTAAGTGCTGTCTGCAGTCATTATTCCCCCACCATCTCTTCCTTCTCTCCCACCTTGCAGGGCTCAGCCAGCCAGTCTCACCAAAGCAGTACAAGCTGTAAGAGGGCAGGGATTGGGGCATCCCTTCCCCACGCAGAGGGGCTCAGCCCCAGCCTCGCGGCCGGACGCAGGGGGTCACGCTCTGCCGTCCTCCCAGCCAGCAGCACTGGTTTAAGCAGCCCATGTAAACAGCTGAATTCAGTAGCTAACTGCAGAGCTGTGGCTGCCAAGCACCAGAGCTATTTGCTGTCCCCATCTTTTACATGGCATTTTGGATAAAAATCATGAAGTAAGAGAAATTCACAAAACATCTTCTCTTAATTCTAAATTTGCCTGTGCAGAATAGAATATTTTCTAAGGGGTTTGTACATGAGAATACATTAGCATTGTGTTCAAGAGCTAAATGAAATATAGCAGGAAGCAACCTATTTTTATTAAGATGTTTTACTAATAGGGAACTGAAATTAGAACACTCTTCCATTATGCAGTGCCTGACATTTTGAGAAAGATGCTTACTGCAAGACTTGGAAATGGAACATTTCAGAGGTGCAAATGAGGCGAAATGTTAATTAACTAGCCCACTAAGTTTTAAAAATGTTAGCACCTTGCAGGGCACTTATTTGCACAAAATAAACCTTTTTCAGAAGGTTTTCTCTAGGACACTAGGAACAAGCATCCTCCTTCTGGAGACAAATGCGTATAATCTAAAGGACTTACGGAAGCTCCATGGATGTCACTATTTACAACATAAAAACAAACACAGTGATATAGCCAACCAATTGAGAAGATTTCTATTTTTCCCCTGTTCATCAGTATGAATCAAGTTCACTCTTATATGGAGAGCACTCTGAAGGTCCTCTGCACTGTTTATAGCCCACTATGCAACCTGAAAGAAGTACACAGAAATTGCAGTATTTTGACTGAAAAGTAGCAAAGCCCCCAGATACCTTCTTCCAGAAATAAAAGCAGTTATGATGAAAGCAAACTTCTCATGAAAGCAGTATGTATTATCATATATTCTTAACCTCAGTTATTCACCAAAAATTTGCAGGTCTGTCTTTCACAGAAAATGCCATCTAACTTGGAAAACTGTCTTTAAATCAAAACTGCAATAATGTAATTACACTAGAAAAGGAGAGCCATAGATTCTTAGAAACGTAAAGTCATACAGAACATTTAGCTTGACCTCATAGATAAGCACAGTTCATAAAAAGTTTGCCCAGTGATTCCTTCCTCAAACCCTAACTGGTTTTGGTACTAAAACATGATTTTTCAGACACACAGTGAAATCTGATGAAAATCATAGCCAAATTACTCTATAGTTGATCACTCTCACTTTTACAAACTATCATATTTCTTATACTCCTACATCCAGCTAACAGATAGCGTTACCTTTCCAACACATCTGGCTCAGCTGAAGAATCCTCTGCTATCTGGGTGTCTAGTGGTTGGGCCACAGAGAGCCAGTTCCTTTCATCTCACTTTGGGAAACTGTCAGATCCTTCCTAAACTCTTTTCAATTGTAAACATTGCTTTAAGCTTTGAATACTAGAGTGCATACCACAGCAGCACTGCATACACGAATGCCATGACCTTCCCCATGCTCAGCACTTTCCAGTTCCAGCCAGGACCTCTGGGAGCTCCTGGATACTCCTCAAAGCACCGAGAGCTCCTGTTCACTCATTTAAATACAAGGACCTTTCAGGGTTTTTTCAGCATTACTGCTTCCCAGAATACAACCCTTCTAAGCCTGCCTTTATTTCTTGTTTGCCTTGAAGTGTGTGAAAACTAGCACTCAGTAGAGTGATGGTAAACAACCTAATGGGCAATATTTTCTTGACAGTAAAGAAACAAATACCTCAGTCTGTGCTGCTAATTACATTGTACAAACAGGCTTATTCAGTCAAAACCTTCACAGTGACAGTCACTCTGCCCAACTTCTACTAAGCAAAAACCCGGACAAACAAACCAACCAAAAATTCTTCCCAGCATACTCAAGATTTATCTACGTTTCTGTTTTTAAAATAAAATAAACTGAGCCGGTTAACACAAATGAGCTACAACATTATATGCAATCTGCATATACCACTGGCATTCAGTTCAGACCACAAGTTTAAAAATTAAAGTATTGGCTTACCTCCTTAGTGCAACAGGTCAACACAGTATTTCACAAGAAATAATAAAAAATAGCAAAATATTATGGCCAAAAATACATTCTGAAATGTGTTGAAACTAATGTTATGAAACCGTAATTATTACTATACATTAACACATATATATGTGCATATATATATATACACACACGAGAAACGTGGCACAGTTTCTCAGCTGCCTTCTTACTAGCGTACACCTGGGTTTTCCTTGCTCTTTTCCCTTAAAAGCAAAACTCCTACCTCTTGTTTAGGTTTTAAATGACTGGGGAACAATCACATGAATACAAGTGCTAGCACTCTGCAACCAACCTCAATTATCAAGTGACTCTATGGTACTGTTGCCAGAATTAGCAGCCTACCGCTCCACGGGAACTCAGGAGGTCAACTACAACGTACCTACCCAGAGCCAGCTCAGTTCACTGCCGAGTTGTCACTGCTGGCAAACATTTCTCTCTGCTATTCATAAAGACCTTTGGTGGGCAGTGGCAATGAACTGCTTGGGGACAGCAATGTCTTTACCACCATAGCTGTTTCTGCAGTGAACGTTTGCCCCACAGCTGATGCTTTTCAACCACACTGAACACATCCACATTGTCATCAAAATGCATGTCTGACAATCTGGTGGCCACATGTATTGCCATGTTTTACATGTACTGCCATGTACTGCATGTATTGCCACTCAGACAATACGAAGTAGCCCATAAAAGAGAGTGTATTACACTTACATGTTTTAATGAGATTTTATGATACAGTCAGTTTCACAAAGAAAATAATAAAAATGTATTTAGGATTTATTCTGACAGTATTATAGTAACACCCAGGGATAATAATCATAATGTTTTCTGCTTTTCTACATTTATAGCTTTGCATTTTTTTCTGTAATGATCTATTTGTTATGACATACAGTATGTGTGACAGATGTCCAATGCTGGCTGCTAAAAAGTAGCAGAGCCCTGTAGGGAAGCAGCAAAAACTTGTGCGTCAGCACTGAAAATGATGGAAGATTCGATAATTACTGCTTGTGTCTCAGCTCCACTCAGCAGACTAGCATATCCAAACTGTAATCCGGCCACAGATCTACTGTTGTATTTACAATGTATTTGTTATTGAACAAATAATTAATGATTAGAAATATGTGTGACACAAGGACTTGATTACGATAGCCAAAATGCATGCTTTTAAAGGTATGCTTTTAAAGGCAAATTTGGGGTTAGTAGAGGTTCTGAAGGGAAATAAGAAGTGATGTTCTCTAGTCTTGTTTACTTCTGAAGAATCTGTAAAGCGAGGTTACAACCCTGCAAAGTGAACAACAGCCGAAGTATAAAGCCAGTGCTGACATCTAGATGTACTCACAAATTTTCAGTCAAAATATTTTTCTCACAAAAAAAAAAAATTGGTTCACAACACATTTCATAACATAAAGAAAACCTTATTTCTGAAAAAAAAAAAAAAATCTCTGATTCCAAGGTAATAATGGCTTCCTGTCTTAAATGCTTCTTCCATTAATTTTGCTTTCTACAGGAAGACAAAGAAAGAAAGAGAAACCTTTTAGACAGAAACCTGCAAATTATGTCCAAAGTACTAGACTTGGGAGGAGCAGGTGGAAAGGGTGCAGAAAGGCAGGGAGGCGTGCCTCAGCTCTCGACCCGGCGGTGCTGGGCAGAGCTGGGCTGCTCAGCTTCCGAGTCTGCTGGAGGAGCAATTTGGAGAAAGCCTCGGTGTCTCCTTCTACTGAGTAGAGAAGGAAAAAAAAAAAAAAAGCAAAACCAAGAAAAGCAATTTTTCACAGGGCTGATCTGCTACTGAAAACTCTCCGTAACTTTTGCTAGAACCGGCTTCTGCCTTGCCGCAGGCAGAGTGGGCTCTGCAATGGCCTGGCTCAAGGGCTCTCCGGATCCGCCTGCCTGCGGCGCGAGGGATGCCGAGGTCTGCTGTGCACGGCGTGCTGCTGCACCATGTCAGCCAAGGTTTAAGCAGCAGAAATAGCAGGTGGAGTTCATCTATTCTCAGTAACTGAGAATAATCACTCCATTGTTCGTGGGCTTCCTCCCTCCCCCTTTCCTTTCGTGTTGGAGCAGATGGCATAAAGGAGAAGTTGGTCTGAGAAACAGCATCTCTGCAGCGGTGTAAGGATGGAGACTGGGCTTTAAGTATCATAGGCCCTGATTTAGCAAGGTACTTACGCACTTGTGCAGCTCAAGTACAAGCAGCCCCATTGACTTCAAAAGAATGACTCACAAGCTTAAATTTATGTACATGATCAAATACCTTGCTGAAATGAGGCCATGGAAAGCATTCATTTTTTAAAAAAAGCTAGGATGAATTTAATTGAAGACACACATTTCCTTTCAACATCAATTTTTTCCCCTATTGTACTTCTTTTAATGACCACATAAAGTAACTGAACGATTGTGCAGAATCTGTTTGTATATCCTCAGGAACTCGTAAAGTATTTTCACAAATAGAAAAGTGCAGATGGAGCCTAAGAAAGGCTGTGGAGTCCATAGGCTGCACAAGATGAAACTGGACTCCTAATGCTGCTGGAGTCAGAAATGATAGCAACAGACCCTAAAGGCTGCCTGTCAATCTCAGATGCAGATGGTACTTCTTCCAACTGGCCTTTGTGTCAGTTCCTTCAGCCATTTTAGTGACAACACGGCTCCCTGGAGGGCAGATCCTGTTGCTTTGCAGCCTGGATTCATACCCGGGGCACTGTGGTCTGCACGATCTCCGCTCAAAGTAGGTTTTTTTAATGCTAATACATTGCCTCTTCTTGCCCTATCCCAGCCCCAACCCCCCACACAAAGAGAGAGGGCTGTTTTCTTTCTGATTTCAAATGTTCTAATTTTTCAAAGGAATAAGCATTAATCGTCTAAAAGGTTCGCTTTTGGTATGCATGCCAAAGGTATATATAAAATACCTGCTAATAAAATTTGTAGATGACCCTTTAATTGGTAGCATGATTAATAACGATGGCACTGCAGTCATACAGAGCGGTTTCACAAGCTAGGCCTGTTCAAACAAAACACATACAACTACATGTTAGGTCTCCCACCTTTGCACAACGCATGCAAGTAACTTACAGAATGCAAGAACGTTGTGAAAAGCTGTGACACTGAAAATGATTTAGGGATTAGTGGACCAATGGTTTAATGCGAGATTCCAGCATGAGGGTATAAGCAGAAAGGTCCCATGTCATCTTTAGATGTATAAGCAAGAAGTAAGAAGCAAATGTAAAGATGTAATGTTCTTTTTATGACACTGGAGAAACTAATTCTGGAATATCTAATTCTCATATTACCGCCTATATTTTAAAACAGAAACAGCCAGACACAAAATTATTATGAATAGAAATACAAGCTAAGAGGGAAAAAAAAACCCCAAACACTCAAATTAAAAGAAAATAACAATCAACCCAAACTCTGTTTTGCTTATTACACTTGAGCTTGGGGCTAGAGTAACTTCACAGGCAATAAATGTGTGATTAAGGGACACCTTAACTTAGAGAAAACCTGTAACAATACCAAAAACAATGACTACAATTTACAGTCAAATTCAAATGAGAAATAAAGCACGATTTCTTCAGCACTTACAGCAATTAATCTTTCACACAAGTGGAGTGGGTTCTCCAACTTTGGATGTTTTCACATCAAACCTGAATGTCTTTCTAGATGATAAAATTTAGTCAAACACAAGAGGCTCAGTACAGAGAAAACTGGGAAAAAAATATGCAGTTTGTTTTATCTAGAAGGTCAGACTAGCTGAGCTTAAGGCTTTTTCTGGGCTCAAAGTCTACAAGAAGTACAGTTGAAGTCTGAAAAATGTCATTGTGAGGTCAGACATTTATTGTGTTTCCATGATGTCATGGAAATTTGTTCAGTCTGCAAATTAAAATATATTCTTCCTGGCTGTCAATACTGCAAAACCATCTTAGGTTCTGAAAGTCAAATTTGGTTCTTTAGTTGGAGGTATGATTGATTGTCCGATCTAAAATCTGCCTTGAAAGTATGTATTGGAGAAACATCATTCTCTTCAGATTATGTCCTCATAATGCCACTGTCTGCACAAATATAAGTAAATGCAGCATTTGGCTCTGTATTTTGAGCTTACTTCACAGTCATCACTCACCCCAGGAGAACGGGTTTTAAGAGTAGGGAGCAAGCAAAACTTAATTTTTGTTCCTACAAGAGTACATCTGCCTACAAGGACGCCCTGCTCCTCAGTAAGAAACTGCAGTTTTTGTGTAGCTAGATTTTCACAGTAGACCTACACATCAAGTTCAATGTGCTGTGTACTTCATCAAGAGATACTGAAATGGAATACTGTTGAATGAAAGCACTGAACTATGTATTTGACTTACCTAGCATGCCTACTGCATATATGCAGAGTGAAATGCCTAAGACAGTTTCTAGCAGTTCTTCTTCAGACTACTCAAAGCCCCATATAAGCTGTCTTATAAAAGCATTAGCTTCAAATTGGACCACCCAGAACAGATAAATTATTACTGTTCTTTGAACTATACACAATTATGTCTAAATCTTAGACACAGTATTTAAACTAGATGAGAAATCAGGGCAATGCTGTAAATCTATTGATTGAGAAGAATAGGGACTGCCTGAATGGCATTGCTTCAAAAAGCTGATCTAGTACCCAAGAAGAAAAAAAAATTTAAACACCAGGGAAAAGCCTTCTGAATGCCAATAGAATTCTGTCATATTGAGGAGTTTTACAGACCGATGCCAAATAAATTGGCCTATGATGTATGCAAAGGTTCCGTCTTAAAGAAAAAAAACAACCCACATAAAAATAAACCCCATCACATTACAGGAAAATAAACTTCTTTCATTTAGTACAGATGGTGTTATGGACTTGCCTTTTTTCCCCACAGAGGGTTAACATGAAAAGAAAGAAAAATGGTAAAATATGGAACTTGTTCTTTGGCTTCATCTTTCACATTCCTGTATCATACTACAGCAGAAACTAATGAACTTGCTCATCTTTGAAAGCCCTTTTGCATGCTTCTTCCTTCACCCTTAACTCTGATCCTTGTAGATCTTCCCTTATGTGTGTGCCAATTTTACTGGTATAATATGTGCACTTTTATTAGTTGTGTTCTGATGATTTCTACTGAGAGCTACTTAAAGCTTATACAAGTCAAAAACTATTTTATCACTTCTGAAGAAAACTAATAGGGCAGAGTCACTGAATGATAAGAGAGAGAGACCACTGAATTTATTTAATAATCCATGTCCATTTCACAAAAATGGCCTGTGTAATCTTTTTAAAAATAATAACCTGTTCATTTCAGACCTTGCACAATGCTTCTCTTTGTCCCTTGTAAGTCTCTCAAATGTCTTATTTTAAAGGAATATATAGTACTCCCGGAAGACATTTTCCCATTTCTATTCTCTTCAACTCCTGTGAGCCCTTGTTCTGTGTGATAAGGCAATCTCCTTCGGGATCTGAGCTGTGTAGTTTCGCACCACGAGTGACAAGGACTCGACTTGAATAACTGCTGTGCGCAGGTTGTAATTATGTCAGCTGGAGTGTTGAACAAGGGGACTGATTAATGTGAGCCCCAGCCCAGGCACAGTCCCTATCAAAACCTTCGTGCAGGCCAGCAGTGGGGATGGGTTAAAGCAGAAAGACAAAACATGCTGTATCGTCCATGATAGATGAATTGCTCCAACAGTCTTCAGGCAGATGTTCCAGGACAGTATAATATACAATTACTCTGCCTTATCACCTTCCCAGGGACAATAAAGCTTCCTCCTTCTATAGCTCATGTGAGTGAAGGCAAAATTAGTTTTACTTTTACAACACTGACTCACTTATCATGTTGCCTTGATTGTGCTTTTACAGCTAAAGAAAACATATATTCCACTCTTAAACTAAAAAGAAGAAAAAAAACCACCTAAAAGAACCCTGCACTCCTCACCTTTTATATAAACCCAAACAATTCCTTTGAATCTATTTGCATCATAGCTATACAGTCCGTAAAGGGCTAATTCAGTACGCTATTCTAGGGAACACAACTAACTTTAGAACAAACGGACCTAGTCATATGCTTAATGTTATAAGTATATATACAAAAGTACATGACTGAATCAAGTCAGAATGTACAGATAATAAAAAATACATAGGTTTTGTACAAGGGATGCCTATGTGAATAACATGCCCTTAGTGACTATTTTAACTAAGCACTCATTCTAAAAATACCACAGCACTCTTGTAAAACAATTCTTTGAGAAGTCATTAATCCACATACTTCTTTAAAGGCCACAAGAGTTTACTGAATAACTATTATAAATAATCCAAGTATTTTCCAAAAAGTAAACATAAATTAAATAAATAATGGAAATTTAGGAAGAAAACTATATATATGTATTTGTTTCCTTTTTGTTATCAGATGTATACTTTTTTTTTTTTTTTTTTGCTGCTGGGATGGAAGTAGTCTGTATGTTCCAGGGCTACTTCCAAGAGTTTACAGAACAGCAGCTTACTAACATGAAGTGAATGGCAAGAGCAAAATATAGCTCATAATATCCTGATATCCTTTCTTTCTAAATACTGGATGGTTATAGATCAAGGAGCTGTGCTTTAGAGAAAAGAGTCTAAATAGTTCCACTAGCGTTCCAAGATGCATTGCTTTCAGTACTACCCTTTCTTCAGCTATATAACAATGACATGATCTCAAAAACCAAACCAACAAGAACAAAAAATGCACCCAGAAATGCATTTAGAGAGACATATATTTGAAGGTCAGGTTTAAAAAGAAAGCCAGACTAAACCAGCCTGTTCCTGACAACACTTAAGACTGCACATGTGTTTGAAAAATTCTATTTATATGCATTTAGTTCTCATGAAAGGTATTGGATTACTAGTCCTAGAAATGAGAGATGAGATTTTCTAAGGAGACTATGGGAATTAGGCACCAACATTGCACTTCAACTGAATGCAGGCTCCCAGCTGTTCAAGTTAAACAGTATCACAGTCTGGCAACAGTAAGGTTTCACCATAAGGGTACAGGCTTTCCTGCACTCCTATGGTGAAATGCAATCCTATGTTTACAATGCAAAAACTGGCTCCAAGAAAGCTGGAATGTTCCCACTGCACAGCATAGTGACTTTAGAGGATAGCACAACAGAATGATGTTATGCCACTCAGGGCACGGAGGAACAAGAGAAAAATCAGTCTCGGCCTCAGAAAAATTACTATCTAAGCATTGAAAAGGATGCGATAATTGGAAAATGGGCAAAAAGAGTAGCGATAGGTTTGGGAGGCAGGGTATCAGTAAAAGACAGTAGAAATAAGCTTCTGTCTTGATAAGGTGCACCATTGGGCATGGCAGTACTAGAAGGCAACTTAGCCTGTCCTCCATAACCATTCAAATTCCCAATACAATTAGTAGAGGTAAGAAAGGACTAATACAGGTTTCAAAATTTGCTTAAATTAGGTGTCTATTCTTTCTAAAGTGTAGGTACTCAATAGGAAACATAAGGAGCTCTTGTGCACTCAGGAAAAGGAAACACTGGTGTCCTTAACTTTCTAGAAAGTAAGGCACTATGCTAGGAAGTAGAACTCCTGAGTTTTGGGCTGCCCTTATCTTGACGAGGGCTGAATCCTGTTCTGCTGTGTCCCAGGAAAGTGTATTAGCTGGCATGGAATATCCTGCATGTACCCTTTCTTCTTGAAGCTCTGCCAATGGACAGTGAGGGACCAACCAGGAGCCAACAGCAGATCTAATCCCTGTTTTCAGAATTGTTCTTCTGTTTTCAGTTATGTTCCCCATATAACTTTCCTAGAAAATCCAAAGAATAGGCTCCCAAACCCTTGTTCTGTGCCCTCCCAGCTGAGAATCCTGAACAATAACTAGAATCAGGCTGCGGACAAGCACTGCTGCTGTTAATAAAATGAATCCAGACTTGTCTAGTATTCAGGCCTCTAACATACACCCAAGAATACGGGAAGGTGTACCAAAAGTCTCGAGGCAGAAGATACCCATCTCCCCAGGACAGAGACATCTGAGCATGCCTCAGTGATTTCACTTTGCTGTGCAAGAACTTGCAAACTCAACAGAGAAGGAACTGAAGAATAGAAACTCTTTAGGAGTAGCTGCTTTTGGATTTACATGGCTTGTGGTGTGATTTAGGGGATTAGGATCCTCTCTGCAAAGTTGAGTGGAAACTAGAAGTATCCGGGTATTTGATCCCACAATCTACTTGCCTAGTTTAACTTTTCTACTGTTCAGGATATAAAGTCTTGTGAAAGGTGCTGCCAACTCCCTGCCTTTCCATTTCTCTTTTAAGAACTAAGTACTTCACAACAGGCGGAGAATCGCTGCTTCACTGAGGACATGGAGGTGATGCCATTAACATCAGTGGGGCCAGGACTTTATCCACTGTCTTTATTTTTGTTTTATAGTATTGACCCCATGACAGTACACACTATCCAGCCAGTGAGAGCTGACTCTCAACTGAGCTATGGAGCAGAGACGCTTAGATAGAGAGGGGCTTAGGTATAATCCTTTCTGTTACAGTACTCCTGCCATGCTACTGGTGAACTGAAACTAAAAATAGGCACTTCAGAGCAAGGGGGAAAAGAAGATAAAAAAATTCTCCTGATATTATGTTGTACTGTTCTGAGGGAAAAGAGATCCAAGCTTGAAGCAGGAAGCCAGGAACAGATGTGGGTGGACAAGAACTCAGCTAGAACAAACAAATGCTATATTTGCCTTTCAGAATACACTTCTGCAACCTAGAGCACCAATAGAGCTAGCATCACCCATCACTCTATATGCATCTCTCACCTCTTGCACCACCACCAGGCAACACACAGCAGTTCCCAAAAGCTGCAGTCACCGGCCTTGATCGGGCTGGTTGCCTGACTTGATGTTGCTGCATTTATTTAAACAGAATGGATAGCAGCCACCTGCTTTGCCCTTGCAAGAGCTCAGATTTAAGTCTTCCCTCTCTGGTCTGACAGACTTGAACAAATCTGGTACAAATTCCTTTATCTTTGAAACCTTTCTTCTACTTAAAAGTATTTTTATTGCTCCTCAAAATGACTACATTTTAGCATACAAAAATCAATCAGCCAAATACCGTATAAGATGACTGTGCTGTAATTTATTAGTGCTGATCAAAATCTTAAAGGCTGAGTAATTAAAATTCAAATTAAAACGTGATGAAAGTCACATTTAGTCACCTAAATGAAGAGGCTGAATTCCTAATAGGTACAGAGCCACTGGACCCTATGTGAGATGAGAATTCGTGATGCTCAGTATCACCAGAAACATGTAAAAAGAACTTAGTATTTGTTCAAACTTTGCTTCTTTTCCTCATGTAAATACATCTATCTAGATCTATGCATTATGTCATAATTTGTCAGTTAATGACCTAAAGAGAACAGAAGAAATGCCAAAGAAAGCACTTGTGGAATAATCTCTCCATAATGGGAAGAGATTCTTCCTATTCACTGACCAAGTAGGAAATGCCAGTGCTCTCAATCTCAGAGGTACAAATCTCTGCCCAATAATCTCTTTTCTAAAGTAAAATAGAGATAGCTTGCTGTTCTCTTTATCCTTAAAAATACCTTTCAAGTCTTAACTTTTAAACTGCCCTGTCCTGACAACTTGCAAAAGACAGTTAACTTGGGACCCCAAAAGACTGATACATGTGCACTGTACCAACTGAAGCATGGTTTCCTATGCGTTATTGCCCTGTTCACATCTCCAAATGCAGTCACAACAGCTCCCCAACATGCCCTTCAAGATACTCCCATCAGGCAAGAAAAACCAGCTCTGCTGGGTGGGGAGATTGGAACAATACACTGGCTGGGTGTAAGAGAGAAGAATGCATGACAGCTGAATTTTGCCTGCCCGTTCCACACTGATTTTTTTTTTTTCTCTCCTCACTTCATCCACCTCTTTCAGGAAACACGTAGAAACTTAAATTACCCCAGCAACTACTACGGGGTGTCAGTTTTGACTGAAACTGGCCAACAGCTTAAAAAGTTATTAAAGAACCTGACAGAAGATGGATGGATGGGCTGGTACAAGTCTCAGAATAAGTTAGGGACATCAGGCTAAAAATCAATCCTCGTCAACTGATTTATAAAAATTGCCTTTTTGAACTAAAGACACATCTATTTCCTGAAAAGAAAACAAATTACTAATGGCTTTTCATATGTTAAAATACCCATAGCATGCATCTCCAAAATTTGCTAATGGAAATGGTTCTTTGTATTTTACCAAGAGCTTGTTAACAAAAAGATGTATGAAATACCACATTTTTCTAATGAAAAATCATCAGAACTTAAGAATTCATTTTCATAATCACAATACCTTTTACAACTTCAAGATTATTTTAAATATTGTTTGCCCTGTAGACTGTGCATGCAAAATTTCAACAGAAATGTTTTGAGGAAGCTCAGTATGGAAAGGCATTCCACATGGGATTTCTAGCAGAACAAATTATGTCCTTGAGTACAGCTGTTAGAGAGAAACCATAATTATCTTGAACAGGGATTGAAGGAGAGTGCACTGAAGTTACAAATAAAAAGCTGAAATACTATATATTAAGGGGTACCAGCAATATCACAATGAACCAGTAGGATGATGTTCAGGCAGTTTATGATGTCACCAGAACCACTTGATGTATTTGGAGGATTATAACACAAATAGTTTTACAGTATTATGAACTTCAGAGTTTCTAGTGTGTTTTTTAAATGATAACATCCCTAAAAATATAGAAGATAGTAATGCTGAAGACCATCAGAAGTGTTACTTTAAAGCATTATTTAAAAATAGGCATATATGTGTACGGATCTATATTCTAAGAATCATGGTGAGCTGGGCAGTTTGCCTAAATGGAAGGAAAACCAAACCAGAACTGGACTGGAGGTCAGCTGCCCTGGGGTACAGATCAGCTGGCAGCTGTGCTACCAGTTCTGGAAGCACCAGGGAGATCTGGGCAGTCTGAGACTCAAAAGTCACTTTGCAACCTCCTCTTTACTTCAGGAAGAGTAATCAACTTGCTCTCAGGCTATGAACAGCAGCAGCTATTTCCTATGCCTCTCAGTTCCCACTACCTCCCTATTTCATTTCATTGACAGAAAGAGGTGGGGAAATATCGAGGAATGTCTCCGCTCCAATTCCCCGGCCCTTGGGGGTGGGAGAGAGGAGAACAGCGTTGCACCAGCCTGTTTCTCCCAGCACACTACACCTCAGCATGTAGAACCTGTGAGGAGAAGAGGAGAGCCGTACAGATCTCACCTTTTCTCTGAGGATGTAAACTGAGAAGCAATAGCTTTGACCCAAGGCATCCAAGATAGCAGAACAATCTTTTTTCATATCTGTTTTGGATTCTGTTTATTCCCCTTAATTATTTCTCCATTATTAAAAGAACGCAATTAAAAAGAAATTAAAGCACAAAATTCAGGTACACGTAGTATGCAACAGATTAAATACAAAAGCTAAACAAACAAACCTAATACAAAACCCTAGTATAATAAATAAATTCAATGAATGCTACTATCACCACTTTCAAATTTTTTGAGATGGAAAGGAAACCGGAAACTAAAATGCTAACTGACCACCACCTGGCACGTGCAATATCTCTGAGATTTTTTAAAAGTAGTTTTCAAAAAAAAACCAAAAAAACCCCCAAAACCACCAAAAACACCAAAACAATGATAACACCAGGGCAGCACTCCATCACTTGCAATCTTGCAATAACAAAACTCTGGGCTTTATGTTCTGATTTTTATAAAGCAAGTCCCTAAGTAGTCTCAGCAATATCTGTACCTGCTGTTCAGACCTAAACAGGCCTAGCAAAACCACAAAGACCATCCCAGTCAGGGACAGAACATTTGTAACAAGCAACTTAAGTTACTTGGAAAAAAGGTGCTCTCCAGACTGCCTCTTTGTAAGCAAAGCCTCAAGTGAAATACATCCCTGATCCATGAGTTATGAGAACAGAGTATCATACAATGGAGTCTGCAAAACGGTTTTAGGGGAGGCGAGGAAAGTCTCCCAGAATGCACAAGTGATTTCATTTAGCTTCAATAAATCAGGAGTTTCTAACAAAGCCATATTTATTTGGAAAATTGGTCACCAATTCTAATGCATTCGAAGTATCCAAGTAGCAAGTTTTCTCAAACAGAAAAGCTCAGTTTTTTCCTCTCCTTCCTTCCTTTACTTTCTATTCAACAGTGCTTTTCTTTCTCTCATTTTCATCAGCCTTTAAAGGGAAAAAGACCTTTCCCTTCCTCGCCCTTGCACTAGGCTACACCTCTTTTCTGGAACTGTTTCTGAACTGAATTTGTTTCTGTCACTTCCCAACATTTTAACCTGTTTTGTATGTTGTGTATGAAGAATGAAAAGGGAAGGTTGTCACAAAGACAGCATTAATACAGAAACCTTTTTACATGGTAGTAGCCATACTGCCTGGAGAATAAACCACACATAACACAACAGGCTAGTGTCTATTAATCTCATCTTGAAGGCCTGTAGCACTACCCAAATATTTTCAGATTGCTAACTACCAGCCAGGTTGTTAGCTGGTAGTTAGCAATAATAATAATTCCTTGTAGTTTTGACCACCCCCAAACATAGCTTTGGCCCTTTTATAATGACTGGACTGGGGATTAAGCAATGGTAAAAGAAACAAACATGTTTATTTTTTATTCTGGTTAACAGGCAAGAGAGAAGAAAACATATATAGTTGCTTTAGCTTTTTTTTAAACTACTTTTTACCTAAAAGGGTCATATTAATTAAGCTATGATGCCCATGATTATTTTTAGATCAAATTATTCCAATAAATGAAAGTTTATTTGTAGACATAAAAGATCTTCACTGTACATTTTTATCAGAAGCACTGTAAGAACAGGAAATTACAAGTCTTTTTTGTTACCAAAAGCTATATTAAGACCACAGCCTTGCCATTCATCCTGAGATTAGTACTAAAATTTTACTTACTATCAAAATACAACCTACTTAAGATTATTTTAGTTTGAAATATATGCTGGTGTTCCAGACTTACAAGCATTAACTATGTATTAAATATAAATACAGGCATATTTATTATAACATATTTATGCTCCTTAAGAAAGAGGAATAGATAAGACAGTGATGATTGCACATCATAGCCAGAAAGAAGTGTGAGGATAGGGAGAAGATAAAAAGTGATAATAGAAGACATTAGTTACATTAATCTGTCCACTGCATGCAGTGGTCTTATTCATATTTCCTAAACACCAAATACTTCAGGTTTTGGGTTAAGTGTGTTGGACACCGATTCAAAAAAAAAAAAAAAAAAAAAAGAGCATCAGTATAGGAGGGGAGAGGCTGCATAAGAAGTTTAGGGACAAAACCCAAACTGAACAGCAAGGGGGAGACAGTAACTACCAAAAGAAATCAGGAACCTGAGAATGTTTTTGCAGAACTTAAATCAAAGTGTGAACAAACTGATAGAGCGCTGAGCTAGGGTCACAACAGGCTGCAAGAAAGAGAAGCTGTCAGAAGTTAAAACTACATAGAAATTATTACACTGATACCAAAACGGCTGCATGTCTCAGTAACATTAAACTCAGTGGTCACCCCTGAGTAATTTAGGATGGCATTTAGGCTTAAACACATCACTTCAAAGGACTCAACACGAAGTGAGGCCAGAATAGTATTATCAATGCTTCAAATTGCATGACTGGTTTAAAGATACTTGGGCGGATCCTTGAAGTGCTAAGTCCAGTGGTTCAGTGTTAGAATCAGAATCACAGATTCACTGAATTAAAAAGGCAATTTTTAATTCCTCTTACTTAGAGTGGCCACAGGAAAAAAATTGGAAAGCAGAAATAAATAAGTAAATAGAAATGAGAAAAACCCCAAACAAAAGTAGTTTGAATTACCAACAGAATTATTGATAGATTTCCATATCATAAGGAGTAAGTATTATTTATTAAAATAAGTAAAAATCCATATTACCCTTCTACCAGATAGAGTGCATTTACTATGCTATTAATTAAAACTATGGAAAGCAAAGGATTTCATAAAGTGACTATACTATTGCATGCTGTGCAAAAGCTTCTTAACCAGGTAATTTCATCGTGGACCGACCATAGTCATCAAGTCTACGCACATCAATATATTTGTGTGTGCATGTACGTATGTGCCTTTCTTTTAAAGAAACAATCATGTTTTCTAACAAGCATACATTCTCTTAAGCAGTCCATGTACTGACATTGGCTTCTGGGGCAGGGAGGACAGGGAGAGCCCAGAGAGAGGGAGTTTAAGTTCTTTTGTACAGTGCCGCCAACATGATTCTCCAAAATTGCAGAGATGGGATTTTGCAGTCAGTGCAGACAGCATACACATCTGCCAGCAAGGGCCATATTATTTTTGTGCTCTCTGGTCCTTCAAATTTCGGAACGTTAGGAGCTACACCTGAAGTCAAGTTTCTTGGTTAACATGGTAGCTGATCTGTATTTTGCACTATCACACTGCATATTTTTATTCTGGGTTTAGCACATGAACTATTTGCTGTAACTTAGGTGAATATAAAAAGTTTTATTAAACAACAGAAACATGACAAAGGGAATAATACTAACCATTGTTTTGCATGCTGTGTATTCACTAGAATAATTAAAGTATTTTTGCAGCTATATCTAAATTTTATCTCAGATTATTTTTCTTTTATAGACTCAAATGCTGCAGCATATTTTATTCCAGATTAATAGAAATATTACCAAATATTTTATCTGAATGTTTATTAAAAACTAAGGGCTGAATAATATTCTGCGGAGTTTGCATCTGGGAACTATGCCCATGCACTGACAGAATTTCTCTCTAAGCTTCTATCTTCATTTGTTTATAAGTCTGCTAGCACAAAGCACTGGATATCCTCAACTCCTGCTGCTGATCACAACAGAAGCTTAAGTGCTCTCTGAAGGCTCAGTTTGCTCTATTACACGCATGCATTATTGTCCTTAGCAATTTCTTATTAGTACAAAGCATGTGCACTTTTTTTTGCCTAATTCTGCCTTTTCGATATATATAAAAAAAGTGTTTTTCCATAGTGCAGTGGTGGTTGCCACTTGGAGTCCTCATCAGCCTAATGTTCCATACAGTTGCATAACCTAGCAATTTCCAATACATGCATATTAAATTTCACTGGTTACAAAGAGCGTATTAATGTTAACGTTTTAATGATAAATACAGTTTCATCATTTTATGTAGAAGTTGCCTTAACAGCCTTTCAGTTTTGCTACGAATAAGTACATATTGTTACCTCAGCGTTTAAAGTAGTCCCTAGTTATCCTTGATATAACGAGGGAATAGTGCACAGCTGATGAAATCACACCAAGACAACTAAAGGTTATTAAATTTGCCAAAATAAACAGAGAGAAAACACTTACTTTGCACATTCTTATGACTTAGGTGCAAATCCTAGAGTGTATTATAAACTGGTCTTTACAAACTATGAACAGATACTATAAGTCAGAGGGAAATAGGAACTCCCTAGGGATGCTGTCCAAAAAAAGAAAAGTAGCCCCTGTGGAGTCACTCCCCCTAAGTCATGCTGCTGCTGCTGCTGCAAACATGCAATGAATCCTTCTGCAGTTGGAATTTCAGATGCCATAATCCCTTACAGAATGTTGTCTAATTATTTTATTATGCATAATAAATGTAAAATATTTATTTTAGTTTACATAATTATATTAAAAATGTATGCTATTTATTCTCAGTCTTGTAAGACATCCTTCACAAGTCATGTACTTTATAGAAAGGTGCATTTACAGAATTAATGCTGCTTTGCTGGCCTCGCTGTTTGTTTTATACAGCTTCTAAACCCTCTTATCTAAGGCTGCAGATCATCACCAATCCCCTGGACGTTGTCCTCCATTCCCTCCTTCCCCTTACGGACTCGGGTACTCTATGAAAAATGAACCGTACAGTACAATCCCAGAGAAATGAGAGTCATTTTGTTTAATTACAGCACAGGGATGGCACAAAGTACATGGCACAAAGTACATGAGCACTGTACCTGTCCCACACCCTCCGGGTTAAAGTTGTAGCAATAGTGTTTCTGTATCACAACACTGCGCCAGTGCTCCTCCTGAGCCCTGAGCTCCAACAAATTTGACTAAGCGAGAAAAGCAGAGCTCTGCCTTTTGCCCCCCTCCACCACAGAACAATGTAATCCAGATCCATTTCGTACTGAAACATCCCGCTCACACACACCATGAACATAAATTATTACTTGCCTGAGAAGCTCTGATAGTTACATGGAAAGTCAGTACCAATGGGAGTTGAATTTAAAGCCTAACATATGATTAAAATGAGATTCCTAATTCTTTTCTTTAGATGCATGCACAAAACCGGTTCAGTTTGTGAAAATGGTGTATGTCTGCTTCTTTCATTGACATCACCAGACTGGTGGGAGTTTAGCACTTCTGAAATCAGGTTAAATTCAGGTGCCTAAATATGCTGCAGGTTTAGAAAGTCTGGCCACAGGCTGCACAACCGACAGGTTTAGAAATCAGCTGAAGTTCACAGGCGTCGTTCGGTTTCAGGAGGTTATATGGCTCTTCACCACTGACTATGCCCATTACCAAATGCAAACAGCATCATTGTCAGTGTAACTCTAGGACTGTGTAATCTGGAAAGTTCAGCCACATAACACATCTTTTTTAAATGACTAAGAAATATACAATAAGCATTGCATATGTAATGGTGGTGTAGGGCCCTATGAGACCAATTCTGTATTATAAAATTAAGTTGAACATTAATTAGGACTGAATGAATATTTTTGTATGACAAAGCACACTGACTTAAGAATGGCGAGACATGCTGTGTGATTTGAAAAAGTAAATGCAAAGGAAAATTGTGCATATTTTTATCTAAATAGGGCAAACCTAAACTGAAAACACAAATGTGAAAAAATAACCAAAACATTTAACAAGCAAATTTTTATATTTACAAATATATATATTTTTCTTCCTTACAGAGGAATCAGATTTTTAAAATTAGACCAAAAATATAATTTCAAATTATAATCAACATTAGAAGTCGCATACTGCTACACAGAAAAGCAGATGTTCATTTCTTTGTTATCAATATACAAAGGATTTAGACAAAAATAAAAATCAAGCGGTCACAGCACAGAAAGTAGATATGGAAGGTAACATTTTTGCAAGAATATTTAAGTACCACCCTAAACATAGATTATAAAAGCAACTTGGTAAAATAAAATGAGCAAAATCTCCCATTTTCTTTTGGGCAATACGCACATTATTAAGAATATATAATTTTTGAGCTACAAAATGCTAGCTTAGTTTATTATATACTTCAGAAAACCACAGCCATTCAAGTCTTTTCCTAATTAAGCATTTCTCATGCTGTGGTTTATATTGGAATAAATTCCCTTTTCTGGTCCATGCAGCCAAAATCATTCTTTATCCCATAGTATCTCACAGCCTACTTCACTTCAGTTTTTGCTGCTAAGCAAAAAAAAAGTTCTAGGTGCCTGTCCTGTCACAGGTGAACCAGATTTTCATAAAAGAAATTAATCTGAATTTATGAACTGTTAATTGCCTTTCTTTCTGTACTTCTAGCCAGGGTTAGCTAGCCTTTCTCTCACTAGACTGGCAAGAGTTTTTGCAGGATGATTGTTCACAATTTCCTCCTGAGGAATTGAAAAGCTTGACATCAGGAATCTCTATGAACCCTCTGAGCACCGATGAGCTGAACAGGAATAATTAAAATACCTTGTATTTAGTTAGAATTCAAGCATCTCAAACTACTCGACAGAGAGATCATTTCACCTATCGGTGAAAAGAGACTTTATGGTAGCACTAACAATACTCTACTCCATATCCATACACAAAATGAGGAATATTCACCTCACTGAAACTACAGGGGTCATTAAAGAGTCTGCAGTTGCCAAGCAACACTAAACAGCAACATCTGAAATAGTCTGGATGAACTTCGAGTGCAAGGGCTGAGCGGAAAGCACCACAATAAGAACTCGAGCACTAGACACGGGGGTGAATTTTATCACTAGGTCAGCAGATTTTAAAGTCTTGATTTTATGTTTTCTGTAGGTGATGCTTGCAAGAGTACGCACGTTCTGTTGAACTGGTGCAAAGGACTTCTTTTACAGAGTTGCTAATACCTTTCCATGAAAAGACATAGTACTGGGTGAGTTGACAAGGAGGCAACACGTGACTCCCTTAAAATTATATTTTAAAACAAAGAGAAAAAGAGAGAGAGAAAATGAGATAGGTGGCTGGAGAGCAAAAAATATACTTGCCAACAAGGCTGGCTAATATCCCGGGATTGTGGAAACTGGCAGGCACAAGCAGGACTGCTGGGCTAATAAATGCAGCAGCCCCTCTACCGACTCCTCTGCAGCTACACCGAGTGCCTCACTGCCTCTGTGAACTTGCAGCAGCAGCACAGCTCTGATTCCTGCATCCCTGCCAGATGTTTTTCAGCTGAGCTCAGAACAATTTTCCTGCAGAATCAAAGCTTCATCAGCTGGTATCTGTAGAGATCAGCCTCCAAAGATTAGGTCAAAACTGGTCTGCAAGGGATGGAAACTAACATCCTATTACCATGAAACATTTCTTTTTCAATAATACAGAGGCAGGGGATGCTCAGAGATTCCTTGTTAATCCTGATAAACTAAGTTATATGCTTGCTTCTTCTCTAATAACCTCCAATATAATAAAATACTAGTAAAAAAAACTTGTCAGTTCTTGGAGTTTCTATCCCATACAGAAAACTCTCCATCCAAAGAAAAATGATCTCCCGTCCTTCACTAAACAAAGCACTAAAGTTACTTGTTTTGTCATACTGAGTAAGGGAATTGCATCCACTCATTGCATGTGTATAACAATGTCTCCCAGTCTCCAGGGTCTTCAAGCCAGGAACTCAAACCCACTGTAACCCACCTCTCATTACCTAGTTCTGTAATAAGACTATTCCTTCTGTTCTGGATGATTCTTTAAACTGGATGGCCACAAGATTAAGCCTCCTCAAATATGCAGCACCAAAGAAAGCCTCCTTTTACCTTCATTGCAGCACATCATGTCACGCTATTCCTTGTATGTTCTCACTTCACGCAACACAGACCTTTAAATGTAACTGCTCTGACAAAAAACAAAATCGACTCTGTTTCTTAGATGACTTACTGAAGCTGGCAGAAACACTTCTATTTAAAAAAAAAAAAAGAAAAGAGAAAAAAGAAACGAGAGACAAAAAGCAGGGGGACCCTTAACATAGCAGCACAGAAATGGAAGCTTCCCCCCCGAGGTTATGAAATTCAGTTCTGTGCAGTTCTAAGCAGTAATTTAATGGGTGCTCAATAGAGTAGAGTCCACAGTACATTTACTTCACATGCACAAACCAATGCAACAAAAATGTTTGTACAGAAACTGCATGATCACTGCAAAAGCTTTCTGTACAGGAGCTTTCTGTAAAGTAGCTCGTAAATAGCGTGAAACCAGGTATTATGAGAGCAGCTAGGCTTCGTTACATATTCTTGTTTTAGGAAACTATATTAAAACTTATAGTAAAAGAAAATTACAGTTGTATGCTCAGCATTAAAAGAAGATAAAAAATGCTATAGTGGTATAATCAAATGTTTAGCTTTCTCCTCTTGCATGCATGCATCACAGCACATGCATCTAATGTGCACATGCATCTAATATGATTACATAATCATATGTCATTTATCAAGTATAATACTGATTTTTTTAAAAACTTTTTGAACATCAACTCTTGCAAATTGCTTATGAATAGCTTCTATGGATTCCTTTACAGAACATATAGACTAGCCACCTCACTGCAAGGTACCAAAAGTATTCAAGATTGTAGAAGTACGTTTAAGCAGAGTAAAGAATCATTTAAGAAGCACTATCAGATCATTTAATAAGTAGTCTATAATGAACAAAAGACACATGGGATCAGCACCAGAAGGAATCTTAACCTTCCATTCATGTGATTTTTGAGAATTTAATCTACTGCCCTAAGGTTTTAGTGGTGCAACATGGGAGACTTTGCCATGCAACCAACCCTATGGCCAACTCTCATCACAAACACCCTGTCTGGCAAGGAGAAGGAAAACTAGAGCAGAAAAACAAGACTCTGCAGCACTAACTAGTTCCAGTTGCTTCCCGTTCTAATAAGTGTCTGGTGAGTATTTAGGCTGCTAAGCCTTTTAGGGGACTTTTCCTTTCTTGGTGAAATGGTTGCAACTCAACCGAGAAAAATTTCAAAATTGCAACTGATTTGAAAAGGCGATGCAGATAAGCAGCCTCACCATGGAGAATTCTAACAGACACTAGAGCAGCTGTGAAACAAACACTCAATATTAGCACTGCAGTGTTACCACTAAAAGGTTTCCCATCATTTGTTTTTCTTTATAAAGTAATACCTAAATACTGAAGACTAAGTTTTTAAAATTAGCTCTTAATTTAATATGCAATTACTGCTGCCCTGATGGTGTTTTAATGGCAATATATTTTTATTGGTGACTTCAAATGAACCTCGTCTGATCACCTTAACCCTTCTCTCATCATGCTTTAGTTAATGACTCATTACCTGTAGTCACACCAGGGACATCTGTAAGGCTTTTCTCCAGTATGGACACGCTTATGTCGTGTCAGATGTGACTGCGTCGTGGAAGCGAAGTTACACTCATCACATTTGAATGGTTTCTCTCCTAGAAGGTGACAAGACATGTGTTACCAGTTTTCATCAACAGAAAAGGAAGGCAAGTCTAAATTTCTGGCATATCTCTTGAGATACATTTTAGTCCACGTATATATAACAACCGCAAATACAAAATAAATTTCCAAATACATGTATTAATTACAAAATATTATTCTCACTATGATGCATACACATCAGTAGTCAACTGACCTCCCATGTGGTGTCATATAGCAGCAAAAAGGAGGAGAAAGAACCCCACTGAAACAGAGTAACCATGTTACTGGGCCTTATATCATGAAAATACCATCACCAGGTGACAGGCATTCCTCTCACCCTACACCTTCTGTTGAAGTTGGGCCCACAAACAGCCCTGAAAGCAACAGTGGTGGAGACACAAGGCGAGAAATCAGTCTGAAGCTTGTATTCAGTGTCTGCTCAGAAAGGAACATCTCCAGAAGGAAAGTGTCTTCGGTTTTGTTCCTGGTCCTGGATTTTTCATCTTACCCATTAACTAACACGCGTAAACTGGGACTGAGAACATGAACCAGAACTCAGTGCTCCATTCCCCCTCTCTTGCCTGCTGTCCTTCTGCACTTGTGAATCTCTTCTGAACAGTGGGCCAATCTCAGCAAAGGGACTTGAAAATTTAATGAAAAAAAAACCCAAACCAACCACCAAACCTAGACTAGAACAATAGTATTTTCACAAGACTAAAATTCAGTCTGCTGAATGTGCAACTGCACTGAAAATTTCTAAAGGACTCCTAACTGAAGATAGATAAAAAATCTCTAGCTTATAAATTATTATGTGAAAAGACTACTTTTTGTTCCAGCAGAAGGGTCCACCCCCTTAAAAGACACTAAGAAAAAAATCTCATGACAGATACACATACTGCAACGCCTAGCTAAAACACCTGTATCCCATTTTCCCAACTGGTCGCTCCAGAAATCCTCTGTGTGGCTTACAGGCACATGTAATTACCATTTAGGGAGGAAACAGGTTTCTTTTTGTGTGCAGAAGACAAAAGGCAGCTCCTGACTTAGGTGATCTTGACTGCACTGTGCAAGCCTTCAGAAGCATTTATCCAAAAGACTACAAAAGGAATCAAGATGCCCAGCTTAAGAAGTCTGAATAAAACTGCTAGGGATGGACACCTACCTTGTAGACTGTTCAGAGGTCTAGAACAGGCAGTTCCAAAATTGAACCCTAAGCCTCTCAGCTGGTAAAATCTGCAGTATTTCAGACTGACAGGAGACACCACCAGCAGAAGACACATCGCTAGCAAAAGGCCATTCCCAAGTGGCTGTGCCTCCAAGCCAGATTTTTCAAGCCTGCTCTAAAGCATAAGACACTCAAGACTTCCAGAAAGACTTTGCCAGAGTTCTGAGAAGAAAGAGAACTCTGCATTTTTCATTCTTGGAGACCGTTGGGTTTGGGGTTTTTCCTCCCAAGTGGAAAAGAAATGCAAGGTCCTCAGGCCTGAAAAGCCCGTAACGCTGTACAGAAGGACAACGGAGCAGCTTCTGAAAGCTCCATAAAGAGTTGGAATAATTGCTTTCAGCAGCTGCTGGAGAAAATACCAGCCACTATTTTTCATTTATTGTTTCATGGGACAAGGAAAGGTGAAGGGGCAGGACACAATGCGGAATCCTCTATGCTGGACAAATTGAGACTGCTAGAAAGTATGTCTTTCCTGCCCCAAATGGGGTTTTCTTGTCAGACACTGACTCTCTGCTCTGGAGAAGCGGATTCTCCCAGCAGCTTGAATGGTACTGGCTGCTGCTTCAATTAAACTCTCTGGGAGGCCATAGACTCCCTAGCAACGTAACCTGTTCTTGAACTGAAGATTTCCTGTGCCTGATTTATTTTATCTTCTAGTATTAAAGAAGATAGCAACATTTTCAAGCCTAAGTAGTAAAGCCACAGGTATTTTAGATAACATACATACTTATTTTAACTGCTTTCATTTAAAATGCATTAGAACCTTGCCAACTTGCCCCCTTGTAAAAAAAAAAAAAAAAAAAAAAGCAGATCTGAACTGAATGGAGATTTTTAGTTTGCCATTCAGGGCAGGATGGCTCAGGTAAAGGCCTGCTGCTGTGGTGGGGCAGGGCCAGTGGGGCTGACAGATGAGCAAGGGCCTGTGGAAGCCAGGAGGGCTTGTAAATTCCATCGTGAGCAAAAGAAAAACGATAATCTTTGCCCACTGCCCCAGGAAGTTTCTCCTTAGGAAATCCTTGTGGCTAACTGCTCCTGTCAAGTGGACTATGTGTAAATCTCACCTGACAGAAAATACATCACAGCAGCAGCACACAACAAAAGCCAACTAAACTGGGAGGAAAAAAGACGGCCTAGCATAGCCTGTAATTCTTAGCAGCTGCACGTGGGAAAAAGTATTTATTTTTGTGGAAAATTAACCAGGTTGATAAGTACGGTTGAAAAAAAAATATAATAGAAGACTAGGTATTTCTTTGGGTTGGGGGGTGTTGAAGAGTGTATTACCTGTAGCAGCAGTACTTTTTATTGATTTGTTTAAGTCTTCCACAGACCTACTCATTTAAGTATTTGTTGTCTCCTTATCTTTGGGCCAGAATGTGCCAGCCTTTGTGGCCCAATTTTCCTTCCGTCTGACATTTCAAGCAATAAACTTAATTTTATTTTTATATGGGCTGCTATTAAATATTCCAGGAGGATGCTCCCTCACCCCTAGTAAAGATTTTAATTCATGCAAAATTAAAATAATATAAATGGAAAAAAAGCAATATTGACAGCATTTTTTAAAGAACGCTATGTAATAACTATAAAATAGTGTACACAGAAACATGTAAGGACGAAGTCTATATATTTAAAGTTTAATAAAGGTAAAAGAACCCAAACCAACCGTCCCCAGCCACTTTACTATTATAGAAGACTTGTCTGTGCCTCATCACCTCCAATTTTATCAATAACAACCCCCCCCCAAAAAAAAGGTTAGGTGCCCCAAAATGACCCAGTGGTCAACAAGCTCCACGAGGCAGGGTGGGGTGGGGGGAAGGAAGGACACAAATTCCAAGATCAAGAACCTATAGTCTTTGGAGGTGGGGTATTTTGTTTTTAACACAAGCACTTTCAAAAAGCTATGTTTCCTAACCACAGGACCACAAAAGAAGAAAATGTTTTGTTTTTTTGACAATACTGCAAGCAACTTCTGAAATGCATCAGGTTTTTTACAGTCACCTGACATGGAAAATTTTAGCTCCAACAATCATAGAATCATCAAGTTGGAAAAGACCTTCAAGATCATCAAGTCCAACCATCATCCATGCTCACTAGACCATGTCTTGGAGGGCCTTGCCTACATGCTTTTTGAAGCAATCCATATTTCGGAAAGCAACTGATAAAAGGGTCAGATCGTGGGGTGCACCAGTCTGTATGAAAGCAGTTATTAATCCTGCTGCTAAACAGTTAGCTTCGTCAGCTCTTCCTATTTTGCTCTTCTTAAACCATCATGACAAAGGCTTTCTTTTTCTCTTGCCTCTCCAAGTTCTGCACTGATTTATTTTAGCATCTATCTTAGCTTTTCTCCCCACCCCAAATTACAGCTTTCTTTTGCTCTCCTTCCTTTTTTTCTCTGATTTTACCTCTTTTGAGTTCTCTGTCTTTGATGATAAGCTTTTTAGGACACAGACCATACCTTACTGCAATCATAAACTTCTCTGTGCAGTTATGTACTTAACATCTACTTTTTAAAGGAAAAAATGAAGTAACACAGTAACAAAAACTATAAATCTTGGTGATAGATGTTGATTTGTGGATGGCAAAGTGAAATTTTTATTTATACTCGTGACTGTCCAGACAATTTCCACCTACAGATTACATACAGCATTTATATGAACATGCTACTGAGGATCTAGCTTTTGCATAACTTAAGGAAAAAAAAATAAATCTCATTGTGCCTTCAATTTGGAAGACTTGAGCAACTAATCAGAATCTTAGTAAGATGGAAGAAATCTTACCCCAGTTGTCTCAACAGGAAATTACTGCTTTTAGACCTATTTGTCTTTCACATTGTATTGGGTTTCTGTGGCAAGGTTTTGGTAGTGGGGGGGGGTTACAGGGGCGGCTTCTGTGAGAAGCTGCTGGAAGCTTCCCCTTTGTCCAACAGAGCCAATAACAGCCGGTTCTAAGATGGACCCGC
>JANZLQ010000050.1:8994070-9001123 GCA_026212715.1 Elanus axillaris | reverse complement strand
CAAGCCCTTTGTTATATTTTTTTTCTCCTCTCCCCTGTCCAGCGAAGAGGGGGGTGGGAGTGATAGAACGACTTGGTAGGCACCTGGCGTCCAGCCATGGTCAACCCACCACACACATGATGTGTTGAGTAGCACAGAAAGAATCCTGTAAGTTTTGTGTGAACTAAGGAATGAGTAGACCACAAAATGTAGCCATCTGCTTACATGTTACAGGATTTTTTCTTATCTCCAACTATTTCTTCTGTTTGTTAAGGCTGTTCCCTGGAGAGGCACTTACCAGCTTGCTAACAAAGCCTCAAGTATACTGAAGTAAATTCTGTTTGCTTTTAGTCTGGTCAACTTTTTTGCATCTAAGACATATAAAAATAAGTACATCTTTGATCCCTTGCTTTCTTATGAGAAACCCTGCAGATGCCATAGGTTTGCTCTTCCATAGCAAAAAATGATTGACATTCGTACACTCAGAAATGGGAGGAAAACTGGTCCACTAGACAATTTCTCTTAGGTAGAGAGAAAGTTTTAAGATAGCCAGGTTAGGTTTTTGGTGTCATTTCTGGCCACAGGTTTGCTATAACCAAGTTCCAAGCTCTGCTGCAAATGTTGGCATAAATGGAAAAGGAAAACCAACACAGATCCTCTTCAAATTTCACCTCTCCTCTTGCTGAAAAGAGCAGTAAGTCTTCTTACTGTGCTACATTTTCTGTGGTATTCGACATTATAATTTTTTTAAGCTGTGGTGGGGAAGTTGAAGGGAAGAGGCTACATAATACATTAAATGCAATGCCAAGTAATGTAACTACACATTAAAGTCAAAGAGCAGTTCACATGAGAAACAGAAACACAAAGTGAGTCACTCATCTGGATAAAAACACATATATTATTAAATTTTCTTTCTTTATTACATTGACCTATAAATGTCTTGAGAAGCGCAAGATTGAAATGAGTGAGCAGAAGCAAATCACACAAACAGAGATCTGTACAATGTAAGCTACCATCTTCAAAAATTCATGAAAATATTTGAACAAAGACACAATCTTCTTAAGCAGTTCCACAGGTTCAGGGTAACTGTCACAGAACTTCTGTGCACAGTAAGTGTACCTACCCTGTAATGCTCTACTACTGTAAAGTACTTCTATGATCCCCAGGAAGATTCCACCACAACCACCACACGAGAAGCAGATGCAGACTGCCATTGCGTAGAAGATGAGGATGGGGTTTTTGCAACTTGCAGGAGGACTAACCAACATTAAAAAAGGGATTTCATGCAAGAGAACACAGGCTGTGACTGATCAGCTCTGTTGCATTGAGCCAGCTACTACAGCACAAGATGGAAACTTACCGGGGAACATGTAGAGGAAGGGAAAACTAGAGTGAAACCAAAAGGCAGATGAACAAAGGAGGAGAGCAGATTGATAACAATAACATTTTAAAAACACGACATTTTAAAATTAAGTGTTTTCATGTTTTCATTTCAAGCCAGAAATAATTACCCTTGCTTGTTTTTCTCTCTCATGCAGTTTTCTAGTTGATCATGATTAAGGCAAAATATTTAAATTATGTGATATTATATGTTTCTTTTGCATGTGTCTGCATGGTTTTTTGATGAATGATTTAGAGGTTATTTACTCTTTTTTTTTGTTATAGAATTCAGATAATCGCTTAAATTCTCCGTGGAATTCAACTAATTCTAAATTCAGCCAACACTAAAATTTGCAACATTATTTATCTTCCTATCTTCAGGCAGATTTTCTTACTGGGACAAAGCATGAATCAAAAAAAGTTGTTTCAGGATGAGTTAAAAGATGAAAATTTTTCCTCCCCATCACATTAAGGCACCAGAACTATAGCATATATGTTCTTAGCACCACAAGCTGCCCCTTATTTACCACATAGCACCAGCCCATATTGCAAGCGGTCCAATTTTCTTAAGACAGTTTCTGCTCACAGCCTAGGCAGCCACAAGCGTCTATTGTAAAGCATTTGACAGAGATGTAAGTACTCTTTACAGTGTGATAAAATTCTGGTCAAACTCCGGGCCACTCCTGAAGCTGCTATTGCTTCAATTCACAAAACAGAAGATTGGGCCACTGATATTTACATAGCCAGTGAAAGACTTGCAGAATTTCATAGATTGATTCTTGCAGAACAGGACTGGAAGAAGGGGCATTCACATCATAAAGGAATGCCAGAACATTTTACCAGGACAAAATCAGCTGAAGACTGAGCTTATTCTGTGTTCAAAGTGTGCGCTTCAGTGTGCGCTTCTCACAGGACCAGGTCAGTCATTAAGGACATAACATATTTAACACAGAATAAAAAACATCAACTTGTGAAACACCAGGGTTCTCCTGATAGGCCAAATTATTTTTTCTACTTCACAGCTCTACTTGACAGCTGAGAAAGCCGGTATCAAGGAAATCTGTATGGAAATGCATCATGTTTGCAAATAAATTAAATACAGACATTTTCAAGTCTTAAAACTAATGGCTTTTTCTTTCAGTTGAACATTCCGGTACTTCTTTTCATCTACCACCCAAAAACATATCTTCCAGGGATAACATCCTATTTACCACTAGTCCCTACAGTTTGCTCCATGAGTGACCGAGGGCTAGATTCTGCCAGCCTTATTCACACCAAGTTACACTTCACACTCCCTGTAATATTTCCAAAGAAACTGCATCTTTCACAAGGTAAAGGTATTTGGCCAAGTACGTAAAAATAATCTCATCTATAGAAGAGAGGAAGAGAGTAGGAATTGCCAGAATCAAGAGCATCAAAAGTCTAAGTGGCTGGTCCTACAGCCAGCCCTCTTATGTCAAATATCTATCAGCAGCTGAACATTTCTCTGGGGTGTCAGGACACCTCAGGCCTTGAGGCTGGGACGAGAGGAGGCTTGTTAAGCCGGTTAAGACTCCTCAACTACATGTGAGGATTTGCTCATTTGCCCTTGAATCAAGGGTCTCTGACAGGTGATAGAAGTAAATCTTGGATTGGAAGATGTTCTGTGTCAGCCCCCTAGACAGCTTGTATTACAGCAGGGAATTATTTAAGCCATTTAGACTATTTTTGATACCTATCCCTTTCCAACCTGATTGTAATTTGCTTTGGCATTCTGCTCTGGGAAAATTGTGCCAACTGGGGACACAGAAGAAAAAATTCAGGTACAGAGAGGAGTGCATGCAGCTAAGGACTGAGATAAAGTTGTGCACTGGATGAAAATACAAGGGAACCCATGTAAGTGCAACAATGCAGGCAAAGGTGGATTGTGTCATTCTCCTTGAAACAAATAGAAGCTACAGATAATTTTTCTGCTAAAGAATCATCTCTGATTGTTTGTGCCACAGAGGCAGATAAATGCCAAAAAGATAGATCCCTCTGCCTCTGAGATAGTGTCCTGTATAGTATAAAGTTAATAGCAAAGTAATAACGAGCCTCCAGTCCTGACATAAAATATAAAGTTATGCCTGCTAGATGCAAGCTTCATGATCTATAACCTGTGAATCCCTGTGATCATAGCACAAAAGTCTCTACCATACTGGCAAAAGAAGGGCACAATGCCATCGAAAACCTGGACAGCTTTTCGCCAGGAACATATCATATTTTCAGCCTAGTTTTGCACATAAACCAGGAAATAAAATATCTTTTCTATCAGCTTGTGGCCTAATCATGCAATAATATAAATATATAACCAATGATAAGGGCTTACATTTCTGAGAAACCAGATCTGTACTCACAGAATAGGTAAAGATAAGAAGGGTAAAGACAAGAATATGCATTTTTTTCCAGTTTTCCGTTCTGAAACGATTGTTTAGCATTTGTGTGGCTGCACTGACTACGAGTCCTAGACATATGCATGATCCCAGTGTGTCACGTGGCAGGCCAATAAAAAACAAAAGGTAGCTCCCATCATAACAATGATTTATTTCTGCTAAAGAAAAAAAAAAAAAATTTTGATTCTTAGCCCACATTTGGTAAACTTCAGCCAACACGTGAAAATTCTTACAAAGCTCCAGAAAAATGGAAACCGTTAGTTACAGCTGAAGCATACAACTCCCATTGCAGTAGTTGCAACTGCTCCCATTGTCATTCAGAGAGTGTAATACTAAGAGAACTTATTATTGTATTTACTAAGTGCCTTTTCTTGGATGCTTTAAAAATACAGTCTTCCTGCAGGGAACGAGAACTGGCTGTGGCAGTACTTTCATACAAACGCATGTTCCTTGTTATCAGAAGAAAAATTTGGGAAGTGCAATTACTAGTTAGACTTGCAAGCAAAAATTTGGCCCTCCGTGCTTTTTTTTTTTTTTTTTTTTTAGAGTTTATCCATTTCAAGATATTGCCTGCCTGACACTGAAAACCCCACCTTTTGGAAAGCATCAGACTCTCCTCCAAATACAGTTGCTTTAATAAACTGAAAACAGGGTGGAAAGAATGGCTTCAGGCTCTCAAGAAAGAGAGTAGCTGCTCTCCAGGAAATTACGCACTTAGATGGTGTATGTCCTGAATCAAGATTAGTTTATTCAGGGACATAATAAAATCTCCCACTGAGATTCCTTTACAAAATCCATGGAAAATTCATGATGTAACAACTACAGCTTCTCATTTGTTAGCCATTTCTTTCTACTGTACATTAGACAATGGTCACTTAACTCACACAGCAATTCCTGATGATATTACATTATTCTCATGGTAGTCAGTAAAACAAAAACTACAGTGGCTTAAGCAGCAACACTTCTGCATCTGTTTGGACAAAATCTATTCAAATAATCAAACACTTACAAGGACTACTAAAAAGCACAATTAATGTATTAATGTTTAATACTTACACTTTTTCTGGTCTTCTGAAACTAAGAACCAACTTAATTTTATCTGATATTAAATTTTTATAGCCAGGTGGTAGGAAAGCTTTACTAATTCTGGGAGAGAAATCCTACTTTACATGCCAACCATGTGGTAACTCTTAAAGTTGCACCTATTAATTACAAACTATCTTAAAATTACAAAAGGGCAACTGAAACAACACTAGCTTTCAACTATGTCTCAGTCCAAAATAATGGATTAATCTATACGTAGTCTCTAATTTTCGCCCAGGGACATTCTAGCAGACTCTTGCAAAATCTTCACAGTAGGTAATCTATTTGGGCCTTGGAAAAAAAAAATAATCAGTAGACTTAGCATTCATTTAAAGAAGAAAGCCAGTCTTCACAATTCTACTTCCTTCAGAAAAAAACCACAAAAAATAACCCCCGCTCCCTCCCAAGCAATTATTCAAACTCCCAGCTAACAGATTTGATGCAGACCTTGGGCATACCGATTTTACAAAACCAAGAAAAAGCAAAGTAAACAATGAGCCGACATATTATTTGTGCTGTAACATGCTATTTGACTTGCGTTACTCCCTAGTGTAGAGGGACTCCCTTGCTGGAGAAAATATAGCAAAGAGTAAAGACAGCTTTACTGACCTGTGTGCTGCCGCCGATGCTTGGTGAGGGCATGACGTGTCCCGCCGGCAAAGCCACAAAGGTCACAGAGGAACGACTTCTCGCCTGTTGCAACAATAAACAGATGAGGGACTGCGGAGGTCACAGATCATTAAAACATATCTATCAAGGCTTTCAGGGTTACTAATTCCTCCAATCAAATGTTTCCATGTAAATATGTCAAATGGGAATGAAATTACCACTGCGGTTTATTGACTGTGATAAAATCTGAAAAGCACCACTGAACATAATTACATACTTGTCAGACCCATAAAAATTAGCTTTATTATCAATGGAATGGTTTTGTACAACTTCATTTCTGTTAGATGTCTTCCAGATGGGGCTGCTTTATGCACTTGAACAGTTTTTATGCATATCCTGATTTTTTACAATTCCCATACATCTGGCCTTTCTGTGCTGAGTAAAGATTGCCTGGAAAAAAAGTTAATATACTGTATATATGATTCTGCTTAAATAAAATATATTGAATTTACTAACAAATCAAGGGGACTGAGAAATTTTCAGCAGACTAGATGACAGTCATCTTTAGTTATCTTTTATTTATTAATAAGTATTAAATTATTTTCTTGAATATACAGAAGAGCCCAGGCAACAATAAAAGCCACATTATTCAGCACCAGTGGCAATCCAGCACTGTTTATGTTTCTAAAGTTTTCCTGACAAAGAAAACAGGTCTGGGGATTGCTACCGAAATTGCAGCAGAACTCGTATTGTTTGTCTTCAAATGATAATTCTTCATTCCAAACCTCTGGACCAATTTGAGAGATTTTGGCAAGCTCAATACTCATTAAAAGTGTGTAAATGCTCTCTTTTTAGTTTTGGGGGGGGTGGTTTTGTTTGTTTGGTTGGTTTTTTTAATAAAAGCTAGGATTTTGCCCTGTTGTCTATAAATACAGTCTATCATTTCACAGCAATATTTTTGCTCAGTATGTACTAACATGCACAGCAATCTCAGCCCATGAAGGCCACATGGAAGGTCATTATGAATTAATAACGCTAACCTCAGATATAGACTCCATAACCTCAGATAAGACTGAAATTTTAATTTTTTTTTTTTTTTAAAAAGAGTTGCATTAGTCATTTGGAGCCAAATTGTCTCCTTTTGCAGCAATATAATGGAGAGGGGGCTGGTGGGGCAATGATGCTGAATTCATTGAAACTAACAGTCTCCTTCCAATTCTTCCCCGTGGGGAAGGAAATTTAGTTTCTACAAAAGACAGCTGGGTTAAGAGGTCGGGTGTCAAATTACCAAGTCCTCCTGTGAAGACAGAGGGATGGAAACCTCCACATTGTTTATTCCCGCATAACCAGGCACGCTAATACACGGACTTTCCAGAAAAGCGCTGTGCCTCAGTTAACTTTGGATAGCATTAATATAAGCAAGAGAGCATCTCGTGAGGGGGAGCTCCCTGGAGAGGACCATGGAGACCAGCTGCCCTCTCCCACCCCTGCCTCAAAGGGGGGGTGCCCTGGGGAACCCCAGCTCCCCACCCCAGCCGCCGCAGCACAGGAGCCCCTGGACCCCATGCTACAAGGAGGAAAGCAATTCCTC
>JANZLQ010000050.1:8979070-8989070 GCA_026212715.1 Elanus axillaris | reverse complement strand
GATTATTTCTGGCAAGTTACAAGCAAAATGATGAACTCAGGTATGCCACTGTCCATAATCGAGGAAAAAGCTAGATGTTTTAATAGATTAATATACCATAATTTGCACTGAGTAGTTTTTTGCCCAAACTACTACACAAATATAGCAATTTTCATGTATGTATAATACAGCTAACTGAAGATTTCTTTAAAGGAGATACTTAAAAATGAATTATCTATGTTAAGCAACCTATTTAAACAAATGCTAATTTTCCCCAAAAAAAGCCTATTTTCAGAAACAGAGTGTGAAAGATAAAGAAGACTTGTGTACAGTTCTGCTATGTCCCAAAGGCAAAAAAAGAAAAAAAAATATATATGCTGAATTGAAAACAGACTTTCAAATTACTATATCACTTGATCACTGCTTAGTGGCACTAGCGAATGACGAATATAGCTAAATACTTCCAAATGCACAGTAAAAAAATATCATGTCCGTATATCTCCCTGACAGGTCTTCATGCATTTCACATTTCAAAAGCGTGACAGGGATCTTATTTCTAAGATAAATTCCCCTATCTACTTATTTCCTCGTGTATTTATTGTGGATCTAACCTTCTACTACAAGAAATAAATAAGCAGGTTAAGTAGATGCTATCTTTTAACAAATAGTTTCTCCAGACTGTATTACAACTTTATGAATGACAAAATAAATCCCTCATTTTTAAATCCACCAAGACGTACATTTAACAGTATTGCACCTATTGAACCTCAATGTGTACTCTATTATTCACACACAATAAAAATGTTAAAATAACACCAAGAGTCTGTCTTTGAAGTGACAAAAGCCAGAAAAATCAGAATTAAAGCTGCAACTCCATCTCTAACTAACCCCTGTGTGTGCCTTTGGTAGCAGTCCAAATAGGGTTTCTGACCTTTCTTAAGCTACCTTCGTATTATTTTTTTTTTCTTTTCTTTTTTTTATTCATCACCTTAAATGGAGAAGGATCGAGAAAGATCACAGGAGCTCTCACTGACAATAGTGATTTCTATCTGTCTCAGGTTCAGAGACAGTAAAGCTGCTCAGGGACTTCAATTTATGTATTTCTGTAAATAAATAATTGTTAAATTAATCAGGCATTTTTTGTTTCTCAGTGGTGTTAGACTTATTTTAATGAGTTTCTATTGCTCACTTCCAACGTTTGCACCAGAATTTCATGCAAGAATTACTGATCAAAGTTTACGACAGTACATTTATATTTTCATATATAAGTTGAATGGTCTTACTCGAGAACAGGATACCAACAGTGCTGCTGCTGATTTCCTGATGTTTTCCACCCACCTGCGGTTATTAAAGGCCCTTTTAATCATTTTCCTCAAAGAAGAGGTTGCAGTACTGCCAGTTGTCACAAACTGGTTGGCGGCAGCAGCAGCAGCAGCAGCGTGTGGTTTACAAGGAATGTAAATAAATGTATCCACCCAGAGTTTAATGAGGAATGGCTTTTTTTTTCCCACAGGGTTCCTGGTTCATGCAACACACAGGATGGCCCTGCTCTACAAGCAGCATTTGGTGGAGAAGACTTTTGCCCTTCAGAACACTTCTCACACAAAGTTCCCTGATCAATTTTTTTCCCCTTTTGGAGAGTAACCCATATGCCTGAGTTCTGGTTTAATTGTTAAATCCCACATTTCCCTACAGAAGAAGCAATAATGACAAAATAAATGAATTCCATTGTTTTTAAAAATACAATTTCACACGATCCATCAATGGGGCCCACATAAATTTCTGCCACCATTCATACAAAGACAACAGCTATCCTTTTCATGAAACAATGGAGGACTGCGTTAGATCTCAACAAAATTTGCTTTGAAAAGAGAAAGAAACCTAATATATGCCATGTTAAACTCTCATTTCTGGCTGAAAGCATATACTACAAATCATCAGTTCTTCTGTCCCTACATTATTTGCCCTTTCTCCCTTCACATACCTTTTTCTGATCCTAAGCTCAGTCATCTTTTTCTGAAAGTCCTCCATTTTAGTTCCCATTTTTGCCATCTTCCTTGCTGTTACTTTAAACCTCCTACACAGAAACGCAGCTTCCTATCCTTACTCTTAACCCATAATGTTCATATTGACAAATTTATAGTCAACCAACAAAGGTATCTCAAAGTGTAAGAAAAATTAAAGTCTACTCAAAAATACACTGTATGCATAAAATTAGCACATATGAAGCGCATATGTTCTTTCCTCTTCACGAGCCAAGGTATTTTCCAGGTATGGTTACGTAGGAACTGAGTATAAATGGTGTTTTCCAGTTTCACAGTTTCTGCATTGGAAACCACATAGCTCTTGGGCCCTGCAATCTGATGGAAAGCTGCATTTTCAGGACCTGAATAGTTAAAAATTGAGGGTGGGATGAGGAGTGAAGGGGTTTTGAAAATTTCATAGTAATTTTTAAGCATTGGATCCAGACACTTAATAATTCAAATATTACTAGACAAAATCTATGCAGAAGATATCAATGATATAATTATACTTATTCAATCACATCTTCCTAATAAGCAACTACCAGAACACAAGTTTCCTAAATGATCGGTACAAGAAGGAAATATTCTTACCCTCAATAGTCTTGCAAGTATTTAAGGACAGTGGTACGGCAGTAGGACGGAAAGCTGTGCAACCTATCTAAAAGCAACACTGAACTGTGTACCATTTCTGTAGATTACCAAGGACTATGACCTTAAGTGGTAATCTCAGACCCAACAAGCGAACACATTTCTCTAAGTTAGTGAAGTTTGCAGCACTTATCTGGCTTTATTCTGGTGGCTCACAACCTGCAGCTGAAATATGTGTATACATTGTAAAATGTAATTTCACCACCAAACTGTACCTGTTGTTAAGCATTTTAAAATAAATAAATGAGTGCCAGTAAGCACCTAGGAAAGGACCATTTGAAACATGTAATTTTCCTCAGAAAAGGATACTTGCATGAAACAATTGCATGCTGTTGCCTTAAAAACAAACGTACCTTGGGAAAGCGAGCAATGCGTGAGGTGATGTATCCCATTTGTGCAAAAAACCCCACATGGTACATTCAAGGCGCTTCTTGGAATGGGTCTCAAAACTTGACTATGTCAATTCTGAAGTCTCTCAAAAAGGGCACTGAGGGGTTTTGCGCTTATCGGCACTCACGGTTCTTCAGCTCCGAGGGAAAAAAGTGTTTTCACAACTGCCATCGCCTCAACTCTCAGTCTTAAGATCGTTCTGACTTGTGCATCAGTAATAGGTTATGCGCATCAATTTTTGACCTTTACTTCAGCTTTGAAACATCTCCAATTTCGCATTTACCTGTCCTAACACACGGGGCTGAACGCCCTGTGTCACAGAAGTGACAGAAATGGCCCATTGCCCTCAATGCAGCAGCACAGCAGAGGAAAACGTAGGCCTGTAGCTACAGGTTGGTTAACAATTCCGCTGGCGATTTACAATCTAGAAGAGCATATATCTTATTCTTCAGTCTCTCTTCTAACTCTGCAACACATTTTGAGGTGAAATGTAGTCAAAATTTCATCTTGTTGCTTTCCCAAGCATTCATGCCTCTGAAAATAGTTATTCTGCTGATGTGGCAGCTACTATTTTTATGTCATTGCTTTTCAGAATAGAAGCACACTTTAAAATTGTATCTTCCAAATTAAAACCATTTTAAAACATAATCGAGTATAAACAAAGGAGGACTAAAGGTTACTTTATGTGAAGAAAACAGCTTTCGAGCCAGCTGAAAGACATGATGCAACCACCAGACACAGCCTCATGATTCCCACTGTATTCATTAAGGCATAATGGAAAGTTTTAAATTTATCATCTTCCACAGTGTTATAATATTCTGTCAATTTTGTAACATTAATCTTGCTGCAGAGCTTTTTATAACATAGAATCACTTAAAATAGTGTCACAGCCTACTGTTTAATGCACATAAAGGTATGTTTCATTAACACTACTCCATGAGTTTTTACTAGGACAAATATATAATGTAGAAAAAACTGAACATCTGTATATAATAGTAGTGATTCAAAAGCTTTTATACCAATAAAACTTACAGTTTCACTTGAACGCTTTTACGTAGAGGATTCTAGAACACAGTACTGGAACAGAAACCCTGGATTAACACAATCTAATGGAACAGTGCTATAAAATGGGCATTTATTTTTTTTTTTTAGCAGGTCCCTTGCCTTTCTCAGTTGCTCTCCATCATAAATTTCTCAACTGTGACTATGGTGCATGTGACTTAAAGTTTTTACCTATGAAAAGCTTGGTCTGCCCTGAGGCTGTTCTGGATAAATATATCCACATCCTGGAAAATCTCATAGATTTATATTAGATTCTGGCGGGGGAAAAAAGTTATGGAAGATCTTGAATTCTGTAGAAGAAAATAAATCACTTGACCAAATGCTTTAGAGGAGTATTTTACATAAGCACAAGTAGCTCATGGCATTCAGGCAGAGGCAGAACAGAAAGAAAACATAGAACTGTAATTCAGTCTATAAATTAGACTAAATGGGACTCATCCACATGTTTGTAAATACAGGTCTTTAATTTTTAAGAGTAATATACACTATACTGGAGTTCAGAAGATCAGATTCAAACCAACAGGATCTTCACGACTGTAAACATAGGTTCTGCTATCAAACATCTGCACATTTTTAAGGAGAGATGCAACTACCTTGACATACCATGTGTGTGCCAAAGGTTACATCAAGATGTCATTTATGTCCTCAGTACTTCTCCAAAAAGGGATACAGTTAAAAGAAAGCTTGTCTTTAGAAATGTCTTTTTATTTCAATTTTAATTGAACCATTACTTGTCTTCAAGAAATTTCCTCCAATATCTTTTGAAAATAGAAGGGAAATCAAGATAAATATTTGAACTCAAAACTATTGGCACCTTGATACCAGTGGTTGTTTCTGGTTTCACAAATAGGATATGTTTCTATGTTTTAAGAATGCTTTTGATATTTGCTGTCAATTTTTTTTTTTAATTTACTTTGAAATTCAGCAGCTCTCCACCATAACACCAGTAGCTTACTGCAAAAAAGCAATACTGACAGTGATTTGTGTCATTAGAATAAATAAATCCCTATCGCCAATACAATTAACTCACAGACTAGCAGATGCTTGAAAACAATGGTACATATTAATTTTAAGCTAAATCTTATCGGCCTTCCTCAGACAGAACACCCACTCATGTAAAGAGCTGACCTGCTATTTTAATGTATATTTGCAGGAACAGACTGTTAAGAGCGAGCTTTGCTGTATATGAAATAAATAGTTTAAGCCTTGAGCATAGGTTTTCCATGAAAGTTTCCTCTTCAGGACAAACATCTAACTAGGTCTAAGAGTCAGACCAGTTTGTGGTCTAATCAAATAAAGGATCCGCAAAAAAAAAAAAAAAAAAAAAAAAAAAAAAAAAAAAAAATCCCTAAAATACTACCAGAACTGAGAAGACAAAATCATTTTCTTTCTTTCAGGCTCCTGACTACCCCTATATTCAAGTGTATATAATTTTAAAACACAAAACTCATGTCTGTATATTCATCAAGTGCTGGAGAAGATCAGCACATTTGCAATCGGCTGCTTTGGCAGTTCTCATCTTTCTTATTTTTCTACCACACTACATTCTTCTATCCTTTGCATTCTAGCCTTCAATCGAAAAAGCTCCAGCATATAATGGCTAGAAACCAGCAGATACTGACACTTACTCTGACCCACAACTAGTTGCAAACTTCATTAAAATCTTTATTAAAAATATATTTTTTAAAACTCTAGAGGTCTTTCAAAACTGATGAAAACTACTTCTTTGCTAACAAGACAAAGGAAACACAATGAGTTTAATTTAGGTCACAGTGACATCAGAGAGGTTTTATTTATTGCCAGCTTTGTTGCATCCAACAAAGCTTTAATCTGTGACATGCTGTAGCTTGTAAAACAGCAAAGTGGTATGGTATCAGAGAAACTACACCATGCCATACATTTCTAAAAATGTCTGGTGTCAAACACGTTACACTCAGCAACACCATCGAGAAGAAAGGGAAGGGGTTTTGGGGGGTTGTTTTCAGTTTACATTTACAGCTGAAACAGCCTTTGAAAATTCCTGTAAAGACTTCACATACTGAGAGACAGCTGTTCCTATGTTGTCAGAGATGATGAGAGTACAACGTTTTTATGAAGCTGAAAATCAGGGCAGACCTTAGGTTTTACAAAGGAAAAGGGTGAGAATCAAGGTTTGCTTCCATGAACCGCAGAGTTCATCCAGCATCAGACAGATACGTCTCAATAGGACAGAAGGGTGGGGAAAATGGAAGATTCCAGCACATACCAGGCAAAGATTATTTTGCTTGTTCAAGTCAGGGTTTCATCGGGTATTACGGGCAACGAAGGAGTGCAGGGGCTAAGGCCACTGTGGGCTTTGGGTACCAACTCCCCACACCCAGCCGCATTTGGCCAACCCTCTGCAACGCCAAGTCTTTTGAGAGGACCCCGGGAAGTGCTAAGCCCCTGCGGATAGATTAACAGAGCCTGCAGAACTACAGCGGCCCTATGGACATGCGGCTGCTGAGAAAGTGACTGAGAGTAAGGCTTTAACAACCGTTCCGCTTGCCTGAAAAGAAGGTTCCTCTTAGTTTTAGCCAAATGCATATTGGGAAGGGTATGTGTTTGTAGTTTACCTCTCTCTGAATTACATTTAACATACGCTATCACGCTTCAGACTTCTTAAAATACCAGACTTGCTCAAATCCACGCGCCAGTGATAGTTTTTATCAGGTGGTTAATGGAACCGGAGTTCAGCTACCATTGGAAAAGTTCACCTGCCTGTGAGAAGCCCAGATTTCCCCATTTGTTCGGAAACCTCCCCAGCGTGGTCTAATGCTAACAGAGAGTCATTTACAGTATGACCCTCTGCTGCAATGCTGATAAATAGACAAATAAAGACTTTGATTTTGACAACTGCACTTTAAAGGCATTTTCTAAAAACAATAGATAGTTCCACTGCTATCACAACTAATAAAAAATATTTTACTGTGGATGCATGGCTTGTGTATTTCTTTAAATATAGGAGAAACGAGAGAATGTTTCCTTTGCACTAGAATAGAAGACATCTTAAACACAGAGGGGTGCAGAATCCCTGTATGTTTTGTGGGGACTTGGGGTTTTTTTTGCTTTTAAATTAAACTGCTCAGTCAAATATGTATTTTACAGGAGGAAGAAAAAAAAAGATTAAGTCTTGGATTTTTTTTTTTTTTAAATCACTTTTTGTTCAATTAGTGGGTTTTTTTTTTTTTTTAATCTTTGCTGTTTTTAATTTACTTTCACATAAAATCATACTGAATAAAATAAACCTGTCATTTATAACAAAATTCAAAAAGAAAACCAGAAAATCCCCTAAAGGAAAAATAAGACTATATGCTGAAAATAACAGATCACAAACTAGACAAACATTTAAAGCAAGAAAAAAAAAATGGCAATATGCCTTTTATTTCTTCTCTGCATTTGATAACTTACTACAAATTGTTTTTTACAAAGTTACTTATTTTGCTATTGTATTTAGACAAATATCTGTACAGTCTTATAAAAGAATGACTGTGGGTTTGTGATTTTAATAGGTTCTCAGAATAAGATTCCACAGTTGTCACAGCAGAGCAATACCAACTTACAGTATGATTTTACTGACATCAGTAAAATAATCAGACAAACTCAGTTTGACTCAAATCAGCTATAAGCACTATTTTTTTTCTCAACCTAATATTATTATAATGCGATTTTTCATTATTAGTCCAATTCAACTTGTATGGAAGTCAATGAGATTATACTGAGTTCTATAAGTATTAGATCAGGCTCTACGATGATGCTACAGCTACAACAAAATGAGTCTTGTCAAGGGGGCTAACATAAAGTACATCCAGCTTATATGGTTAATAAATTATTAGTTTATTAAAACTTGAGTTTCCAAATTCGCATTTACTTTTCATCTGTTTGTTTATTGTATCTCAGCTGGCATAATCAAAATAACTGTTCATTTTCATTTTACATGAGCTGTTTCAGTCACTTTCATTTTCATGGTTTTGTCCACTGGCATAATGGTCCCAACAGTTTGCCAACATTACTGAAAGATGTTTAAACTCAAGTAAAATACATGACTTATAATTTTGCTTCTGTTACAGCAAGTAGAAGACTGATACTGACCTTTAAAAAAATGTTACAGTACTTATACAAAATTTCCAGTTTAAGCATTGGTCAACCTATCAAACTTGGTTTTCTAAGATTTTCTTTTGATTTCCTTGTCATTTAGGCAACATACCATAGCACTCATTTGACAGAAAATGGTGAATTAGGTTGACTCAGTATTATTTGTGATAATAGTGGAACCACAGTACAGCAAGAGATAAGACTGATATAATTGGTTTAATATAACATGCAAAATGTTGCACATGTGGAATAGAAGAATTGAGAGCAAAGAGGAATATTATATGTCTGAGAAAATGAAAATCCAGCTAAAATTCATGGTCTTTTTAATATCACACATTTTGCTAGAATGCCAAGTGATATTCAGAGTGCTGTGTTGAGTCCTAAATCATATATATTCTGTCTACTGTAAAAACTGCACATTCAAAAATAATTAAAGCCGGTATGTCTAAACTACAGCATACAAACTGATGTACAATCTCATTAAAAATATACTGAGATTTCTGTATAAAGCATCCCAGGATTCAACAGAAAAATGTCTATTTGGGAGTATTATATAGTATTTATCACTATTTTAATGTAATGTTTATCACTAATGTGCTAGCAGAAGCTTTCTTCTCAGAAGGTTAACTCTTTGAAATTAAACAAGAATTAGCACATGGAAAATACATAATTGTTCTTCTCTTCCTATTTTTAAATGGAGGAGGTGCGTAACATTACCAAGATATGCATGTATTTTTAATTAAGATAGTATCATTCGAGGTTGTGATTCCTAAGCCAATTTACTATTTCAAAATGCAGTCGGTTCTCCTTCTAAATATAAACATAAGAGGATCAGAGCATTGTTGCACAAATCATTATGCTTTTAACAGCTGTTCATTTATGTTCTCTATAATTTTAGAGACAATAGGAACATGAACAATTGACTTCATGCACAGAAATGTATTCTTCTGCCAGGTATGTTCCCCTAATCGGTCATGTTTCTGCTATGGCTTACCTTCTTATGACCTGGAGATTAATTTTCTTAAGATCCTTCCAATGAATTTTAAAGAAGTTTCATTATTATTTTTAAGTAATTGGCACTACCTACTTAAAAACAAAGTGCAACAGAAATGAAAAGATCTCTGAAGGCTAAGATCTGAATACAGTATTTCCATTTTGCACGGTTTCGTCCTAAATCTTCAGATTGACAAACCAGTAGATTTTCAGTACAGTAGATTACTTTTATTAAACTACATTTCAGATGTATTTCAATCATATTTTATTACCCTTTAAAATTAAATGAAATCAGAAGATTTAGGAGATTAAACGCCATTAAAAAAGATTAGACTATCTTTCCTATTATAGTGCAGCTTTATTTCTAAGTTTTCTTTTCAGTCTGTCCATACCAAAATATGCCCTGCCAGCAACAAAAAAGTATTTGGTAAATTGAGATCATGGACTGACTATTATTGGCTACAGAATAACTGAAACCACTCCTGAATAATGATATCCATGACATAGAGTCAACCATAGTTGATCTAAAAAGTAGGATATTTTTCCATGTCAGGTCTGGGCTGATGAACCATCAGGCAAATGACTGTGCCATGAGTGCTGTTTTTGTGCTCTGTGCTGGTTTTGGGCTGGTGGACAGTTAATTTTCTTCCCAGTGGCTGGTGGGGGGCCGTGTTTCAGCCGTGTGCTGAGCCCAGCGCTGATCACCCCGGGCTGGGGCTGTGTCCGTGGGGGCTGAGCCGGGCTCACCCAGAGCCAAGGGCTGTTCTGCTTCTCCCCCCACCCCACCAGCG
>JANZLQ010000050.1:8976643-8978896 GCA_026212715.1 Elanus axillaris | reverse complement strand
TTGGGCGGGATGGAGCCCGGCTGTCCTGGAGATGGCTGATACCTGCCTGCCCGTGGGGAGTGGGGAAGGAATGCCTCGTTCTGCTTTGCTTGTATGTGCAGCTTTTGCTTTCCCTGTTAAACTGTCTTTATCTCAGCCCACAAGTTTTCTCACTTTTACGCTTCCGATTCTCTCCCCCATCCCATCAGGGGGGAGCGAGCTAACGGCTGCGTGGGGCTTAGTTGCTGGCTGGGGTTAAACCACGACAGAGTCTCTTAAAATTTCAGAAAGAAAGAAATCTCATTCTCAAAGATGGTGGCAGTGAAACTACTACAGACGCCCAGAACGTATGCACAGGTTTTTCTGGTACTCTATGGCAACTGCTTACTTTATCAATTAATCTGAGTACTCCTCCATCCAGGAAGACTGCTCAGCTATTGCCAATAAAATACAAAATTTTACATTGAATTTTGAAGGACTCTTATTTCTAGACATTTTTCCAAGCTGTAAGGCTGAGGGTACTAAGCACACTTGCTCTTCATATACTTATCCCAGGGTGTTGTCTGCTCTTTTAGCTGGAAGCAAACCCCTAGTAAATTCCTATTTATCTCCTTGCCAATCAAGAAGTGAATGACTGACAGTAACAGAGCCTTATCTAGGACTCCTGTCTGTGGTGCATTCTGCTAAATGATGTCATCGCTCTAGCAAAAGAAAATAAGCAGATTATTACAGTGACTAGAAGCAAACTAAACATTTGGATTTTTGCATGGACAGATTTACACACTGTCTGTCAGATAAAGCACAGTTTGCCTGCTGCTTACACAACAAGAATGTGCCTGACAGCTTCTTCCCAGCTTTAGTATCTGATTACATAAATAGGCCATTCCCCACCATTCCTAAAGACTGACAGTCTGTCTTAGTTTAAAGAGCAATTTCTGACTATCAGCCTTTCTGTCTTGCACAGGAGGCTGATTATCATCAGGGCACTTCCTGGAGGTCCAATCAGTTGGTTTTTCTGTTAAAGTCAGGATGTTACAAAACTTGTAGCCACAAGTATATTAAGAAAATGAAAAATTCTTCAGAAAAAATTTACCAGCAGTGACCAAAAACTTACAACCCCCATCACAGTGAAAACTCTCACCGACTTCTTTGAGTGTTTAGGTAAAGACTTTAAGTGACTTATTTCCAAGGAACAGAATGACCACATCTGGGGAGGGGGAGTCTTAAGAAAAAAAAAAAAAAAAAAGGACAAAAGAAAACCAAAGCAAACTGAAAAAAATTTTAAATAAAGAACAAACAGCCATCCAACCACAGGTAACAGCTAACTACTCCCTCCTCCTCCCCCATAAAAAGGCACTTTTTTCATGAGTGGGTCTCAGGAATTCATACAGCAGCCCTGTTGTCCAAGACTGCAGTTGTCCTCCCAAATTAAACTTGAAAACTGTCAGATAAAGGATCTTCATAACCTTCTGTATGTTTTTGTACTAGCTGTGCAACTGTTAGTCTATTTTAATAATTCTGCTTTTCCAAATCATACCTCAATAAAACTATGCTTTAAATTAGATACATTTTACTGTTGCTAGTTGACTCAAATATTTTTTAGGTATGAGCATGTAAAAGACATGCCATTTTTCACAGCTAAATGTATGCAGGTGTTAATGAACTTACTTAAAAATTGGTTCTGAGCACTGAAAAGGGTAAACACATAATAACTCTGCTGTTTACAATGGTAAACAATTGCAAGTCATAACCACAATATTGTTCCTAGTTATTTCAGCTATAACTTGCAAGGCTTCATAGCCAGACAAACCAGATGAAATATGTTGCTGCAGGTCTGCTCTGATGGATCCCTCTGAAATATCCACATTATTGCTTTTATTTTATTATGTACCACACTTCATAACTGTACACAGCAGAGTACAATAAAAACTGCACTACACTCCTTTAAGTACTTATTAAATAGGTCAAAAAGTTACCATAACAAATAACTTGCTCTACTCAGGGTCCATTAATAACACATCTTGTTGGGACTCTAAAACAAACATGGGGGAAAAAAGAACGGTGGAGAAGTGTCTATTATTTGGTGCTACTGCCTAGCAGTTTGCACTTAAAGAGCACAGTATTATTAGTCACAGCATTACTCAGTCAATTGCTGTTCTAAAACATTAGAATTGACACAAGATGGAAAATTGTGCTATACGCAGGTTTGGGGGAAGGGCAGGAGAGCACTTGGATCCCACATGGAAGTCCACCGGATTTCCGAAGGTCAGAAAC
>JANZLQ010000050.1:8961643-8971643 GCA_026212715.1 Elanus axillaris | reverse complement strand
CCACCATGACAGTTATGTTTCACAAACACAAAATACAACTTTAGAACAAAAAGGCAGCACAACACTGAAGAAGATGCACTATATTTTGCAAAGAGCTGAACAACTCCATAGGAGATTTTACTACATGCAAATATTCTTTGCATTAGCTTTTTCCTCAAGCATTTCTTTGTATATAGATAGATAGGTTACAAAAAGAAAATCAGCAAATAGGCACCCAAAAGCTTGCTCCTTTCTGCCAAAATTGCAAGAATAAGCTACTTAAACTATTCCAAGGAGAGGATATATTTTGGTTTTTTTCTATTTACAAATTCCATATTGTCCTGGGTGTAACTCAAAACACATAAAACATGAACCCTCAGATAACCAAAACTAATCTAGAGGCAGGAGGCTTTTGCAGGCGGAAAGTAAGCCATTAGAGACAAGAGGTTATTCTGGCAGAGAAGGCTTACGAGATCCTGTCACACTACGCACACAGTACTGATGCTGAATTGTAGGTTCGCATTTTGTGTTCTATTTGCTTGGGTTTATTTCCTCCTCAGGTATAGGTTCTGTCTGTGAAAGTATAATGTTGACAGGTGTTCAGATTGGTGAGAGAATTATCTGTGACTACCCAAAAAAATGAAGATAGAAAAACGCATGCATCTTCATATTAGCCAAATACTGGCCACAATTTAGACCTAAAACTCCAGAAAATGTAAGAATTCTCTTTTCCAAACCACAGATACAGAGTAAGTAATAGCTAGCTAATAGAATCAACCCATGAAATTGCACTGTAACTTCTTCTTTTTATCTTCCATATGTTTTAGATGTACAAATTCATAATGAAGTTACATTACATCAAACTATAATATTTGAAATAGCAGTATAAGGTATGCTACTATTGCTATACAAAGTAACATGAAAACATGTTAATTAAGATTTAAGAATCTACATCAGGAAAAAAAAGATTGTTGAAAATATTCTGTAAGTCCTTAAGCAGACCCATTTTTAGCCAAGCTGACCACAAAATTTGAATACCTTGCCAGATACTATTTATTCTAAATATAACCAATTAGATATAATTTTTCTTACAAACTAACCTGACTTGGAAAAAAACCAAACCATATCGTGCAGTATCGTACAGCATCATAAAAAATAAGCATATTGAATACAAAACAGGACTTTATTAGATAAGGCATTATATTGAGAAGCCTATGAGAAGAACAAATATCAGTTAAAATATTAGAATACTGTAAGATCACAAGTCTGTGAAGCTTTTGAAGTTGAATGACTAACAGATGTACAAACTACTTTCAAATATGTAGCAATCCCCACAATTTTATGACTCCAGTTTGAAAAGTATTGGTATGGACATGATACCGTTGTTTTGTATGATCATTAATAGTTGTTAAAGACATCTGACCAAAAAAAAATAAATTCATACATCATATTTTTGGGGAACAAGTGAAAAAGGATTGCGTTCAAATCTGTCTGAAGCCAAGGCCATTTCTATTAATGGCTAGAAGTGCGGACCATTGAAACGGGCACAAAATTTCACAAACCCAGTCAAAGGACAGCAGAGAAGACCAACACCGAAAGTAGCCACTAAACCCACGTGAAGCTAGAAAGTCAGTACCTCCAGTGGATCTGCAGCAAACATAGCGAGAGGGGGCTTGATGTGTGCTATCCAAACATTGATCCAAGCCAGAAGTTAAGCAACAAGAGGATGTTGCCCAGAGCCATGGACACATTCTATGTGCTCCACCTCACCTAGGCTCAGATCACGGAGCAAAATCCAGAGCAAGTGATAAAACTACTCGGCTTTGTTCAACGTGTTGTTCCTGAAACAAACATCCAAGAGAGAAAGTCTGAGCAGAAGTGCTGTCACTTGGCCAGCATGAGCAGCCTCTGCCCAGGAACAGCTTCAGTCTCGTCACTGACAACCACCCTATTAATGCTGTCTTTTAAAATCTATCTAGGGAGACTGATAGAAAATCCAAAAAGAGATTAGGAATACAGCTGTCATAACACAATGAGTGAATCATGCGAACAAACTCTTTATTTCAAGAAATTGGTTGTTGCAACCGTGAAGCTGAGCTGGAGTACCTACCCTCATGTCAGCTCTCACAAATGAGCAGGGAAATGTTCCCTGCACACATACTCCTGACCCAAGGGACAAGTTGGTAAGCCAAATTGAATATTTTCCAGGGACCACAGACCTCAGCTAAAACTTCCTGAAATTCTCACCTGCTTGGAAGTGCTACTAGGAAGTTTAGCCACAGGTATCTACCAGCCAGATCAAATCACTAAATAATTGAAATACTAATGCAAGAAGAGTTCATTACAGTGATTAAACCAGTATTCCTATTTTACTAAACTAGTACCAGGAGACTGGAAGCTCTTGTTAACAAGTAAGAACTGGACTTTGTTATTGACAAATTATTACGTTATTAGCAACAAAGCCACAAAAAGCACACAGTATTTTCAAAAGCTCACAGTATGAAAAATCCCATTCGTGATAAAAAGAATGCAATCTTCAACAAAAACAAAGCAAAGCTTTGAATTGGTAGTAACATTACAACTATTAGAAGCTCTGATTACAATGGCATAAAGACTGATGGCTGGCCAAACACTAGACAAATTAGATATTTTCAAAATTATGATTTTCATATTAGGTTTTGAATTTGTACATGATAGAGTTAGATATCTACAAGACACATTGCTCTAGTAGTAAATTACATCTTAGCAAAGTGATTTTGAACTGCTGAACTACCTTTATTTGAAAATTGAGCAACTAAATAATATTTTTTCAAACTCATTGTACAAGCGTTTGGTTAAACTTAGACGACCAGCCCCATGATATTGCTGGTATACCTCATTGATATGAAGGAAAAGAGCAGCAGCGTAAGGAACGATAGTTTGTATCGACATTGAAATCACCTACTTTGACCACAAAAATAAAAGATCTGCCTTTGTAGAACATTATAACCTCAAGTTAGCCAGATTCATTATTCCTTGATGGCTGCAATGCCACGTGATTTACACTTCTGATACCATCTGAACTATTTTGTGATATTACTGCATTTTGTATCATTTCTGAACTGCTCTAGCTAATACAATTGATGCATAATAATTATGACTGCCCAGTCTCTGTATTAGCCAAGAAATGCAGACTCAAATAAAACCAAAAAACCTATAAGAAATCTTTAGTTAAATTAGTTAACCATCATGTGTTTTATAATGGGCCCACGCAGTTCATAGCCATTTATATAAATGTTCACTGATTGCTAGTTAAAGCTTGTACGACAATTATTCACAAAGTGATGGAAGTTCCTGCCCAAATTCGGTGATGTCTGGGGTTAGTTTAATCAAACAAAGGTTAAGATGAAGGTTTATTTCTTTAGTAATAAAGAATCCTCACCACCCACAACAGCATATATAGAAAATAAATTTTGCTCCCTTGGGCACAAATACCTCCGCTCAATGAACAATGGCTTTCACTCTGCTAATTGGAGAACGGAGAGGTAAAGGTCATGTGTAAAAACAATAGGGGATATAAAAATAATGCAAACTAAGGAAATTACAGCATTTTCCAATTGTCAGTGTGACAGCTACCAGTGAGAAATAAGGACATCAGACACATGTGCCCTACTGTGCAGGCTGGGTAACAAGACAGTCTGCACTCCAGTACACTGGCAGTATGTAAACATGTTTCCTTTCTAGGGACAACGGGGCTATGCCCCAACAAAAGTAATAATCTTCTCTAGAATTATGTTGACCTGAAATTTAACTAATCCTTTCAATAGGAGGAAATGGGGGGAGGGGGGGGAGGGACAAAAGCAGAAAAAAAAAAAAAGGCTTTGAATTAGGTCACTGAAGTGCAACTGTTTGAACTATTCTTCTGTTCTGAGTAAATGAATTTTAATGTTCTTTTTAGTTCTTGTTCATATTTAAGTACTACCTTGTTTAGCAGTTTGGTTGGGTGAAAAACAAAAGAGCAAGAATTTGAGCAGCATTGTGTACATAACTTGTTTTCCATGGATTAGAATAGACAAATGCAAATTATAGTAAAACAGTCAGAAAAAAAGGTACATGCAGGCAAACTATCATTTACCTTTTTGAAAAATCCTTATGTCTACAGTTGTGTCCTTTTCTTGATTTAAATGACAGATGCAGATGTTGTTCTTAGTAGTTAGCACTTAATTTATTTTTAAATGTTTGTACACAGGTTTCAGACCACATTAAGAGAAACATTCTCAAATGAAATTATAGTAAGGAATTTTTAATCTAGTTTCCTTCTTCCTCCTGTTCTTCTTCCTTGCATCTATTTTAAATAGCTGCCTTGAAAATGTATATACCTCTGAAAAGCTCTAGACTGTGATTTTTTTCAGACTTGCAAAGGGTTGTCATGTTTCAGCTCTTTTCCCCCTACTTACTTGTCCAGTCTTCAGTGTTCTAAGACATGCACTTAAAGGATAATAAAAGAAGACCACATTATGTGTCAAATTAAATGTTGTTGATACTTGCTTTAAGTGTACATGCACTGACATTCTGTTATGGATCAGCTGCCGGACAATAATACTTGCACATTCCCTGCCTGACAGATTGTTCTGTATTTTGTTTGAGATGCTCTAATGTTTTTGACGACCCATACAAGGCCACACATTTCAGCAAATTTTCCAAATTAATACTGAGACCAGTTTACAATGTTTTCTTCAGTAGCGCTCACACTTACTGATTGTGTCCTAAATAATAAACCATGCCCTCAGGCAGTTTTTCTCAGAATGTTTATGATGAGAACTCATTCATCTAAATCTACTGGCCAATGGAATAAAATAAATCAAGAATTTCCCAAAATATAACAATATTTGTGTTCTCTAGATAATTGATGACTGCAGCTGCACTAATTAAAACCCATGTGAGTTTCATTAATCTTGGTCACTAGGTCCAATTGCTGTGCACCACACCCTGATCACGGCATATTGCCCTTGTGTCACATTCAGGTGAGACTTGACTTTTAGTTAGAATCTCACAGTATCATTATTATATTTTTTAAATCTCAGTGATCATATCATGCATACGCCTATTCTGCATCTAAGTGTCCTAATTCACAACAGGTAAGCTCAATAACAAATTTAAAATATTACAGAAGACTAAGTTATTTTCAGTAAAATGCATGCCAATATTCAGCCACTCCAAAGAAGACAGTGAGGTATGGAGAAGGGTGAAGACTACCTGTAATAAAAGATTTCTCTACTCGGAGGAAAAATAAAATATATTAATTTTTCTTTAATGTTACTACAGTGGCATTTTGTTTGCATACCTGTACTTCTCTCTACTGGAAATCAAACCTACCTCTTCACTAGAGTATTTCTAGGTAATAGCTGTATCATATATATATTTTTCTGTATCAGAGAACATTTTTATAGCTGTAGATATGCTTTGCTTGTTAAAGAAAAAGAAATGTGTCAAAAACTTGTGGTTCAGATAAATATCTACACAAATAGCTATAACTAATGTTAATAACTAAGCTGCCTTGCAGATCATAAATACTAGGAAATATAAATAACTCCTAGAGACAACTGCACAATCTATATTTGAGAAAAGGCAACATTTGAGTAATCAATCACATGAAGCCAACACTGTCATAAGCTGAGTTTATGAAAATACTTGTAAACATTTATTAAATGTAAATCCCTCTTCAAAATGTGTGTTATCAGAGATCCCCATTTTTTTCATGCAATTTGGAGTATGTAATATACTGCAGCTGATGAATATACAAAAGCCTTGTTGCAGGAGCTGCTTCCCGTTGGTCTCTCAAAGTGCTGGCAGTGATACAATTTCTTTCGAACCAATGTCACATAGAATATGTTCTAGAGAGTAACTGATAAAATTTAAAATCTGGCTGTATCATCCTTACCGAACAAAATAATTCTTGCTATTAACACTACTTCTTTTTCAAGATTAAAGAGTACATTTTGCTTTCATTTGCTGATTGAAGTCAAGGGAATAAATAATAACTCATGTAACTGGCAACAAGTTTTGGACCATTATGTACAGGCCTATTTTTACAGTATGATAAAGCTTTTGTCAAAATAACTTAAAAGCTGACATGCAAATTTAATAAACACTGCACTGCAAAACAATTCCACAGAAAAGCATCGTGCTGCCCCTTTGGAAGGTGCTTCCTAGGGATGGGAAGGGAACCTCGCGACCCTCTCCGGAGAACTGCTGCTGTGGGCTCGCACCCATGCCCTTGGGCACGTGTGTTTTGCTCCCCTCCAGTTTTCTACTTGAGTTCAGACCTCGGGGGCTCCAACCACAGCAATCATTTCTCCTGTCGGTAGCTATTCAGCATGCTCAGACCTAACACCCATGGACCAGCTTTCTGCTTAACAAACCAGCTCCCCAAAACTTTCTCCAAGAATTAAACACATAAGCTAGGCAGGGATGGGTTCCCAAAACGAGAGACAGTAATGCCATCAGTAGGGCATTATGGATGCCATACATAACAGCATCTGAAGGTCTAAGAGATAATGTGGAAGTGATGCTACAGACCGGCCAAACAAATCAATTCCTTCTGACTGCAGCAAACGTGCATCTCGGTGAGGACCGATGACCCAGCATTCACACTGTTCGCAGGCCATACCCAACCGGCAAGGACAACTCACGAGGCTCGTGGCCTCTTTGGAACATCATCTTTTCCCAAGAAGCAGCTCAACAACCCATATGCAAGGACCCAATGCCATAATAACACAGATGAATTATGTTGCTAGGGTTGGTTCTAGCCTGGTCTTCATCTTGTCTGCTACATCCATATATTCCTTCCACGCCATAAGAGTGAAGTGCAGACGTCCTTATTACAAAGTAAGTACAAATCGCTCAGGTTACAGGGTGGAGGTGCGGTACCCAGAGAAAAGACAGAAGCTAAGGAGAGGTTTTGAAAACTGTTCTAATGGCAACATCAAGCTTTTTCATATTTTTTCTGGTGAAACACTTTAACCAAGTAACTTCTTAATGGGAGCAGCCCTCTTATTTACACCGGGATTTCATTATCCTTTTAAGAAAACATGCAATGCCATAGAATGAAAACACAAAATAAAAATTAAAGATATTCGCAGCAAATATATGTATTGTACAATGAAATAATAAAATTTATCATCTTTGCCACAGGATCTTTTCGCCCCTCTCTCATTTTAAGCGTGGCCATCTTATTCTGCTGCTGCTGATAAAATCATAGATGACATTTTGGAACACTGCAATAAGCAGATGTTGTAATATGCCTCTAGTGCCAGCTCCAGTCAGAAAGTGTAGGTGAAAAAATTTCACATGTTGCAATGGTTCAGAGGCCTGGTTGGGCAAGTTGTTCTTAAATAGTGGTAGACCTCCCTGCAAGGGCAAACCAAACATGCTCGGAAGTGATTTTCTGAATGGCCTTAAAAGACTTTCTGTCTTCCAGTTTTAGTACTCAGTGGGGTATGTTAACATATCATGAGTCAAAGTTGGAGTTCCTTTTGAAAGGAAAAAAAACCCAACAAACTAAAATCTTGATCAAAGAGGACATATGACTGACTCTGCAATAGGAACACTAACTTTCTGACTCCTGTAACTCATAAATGGTTGAACTGATTTCAGCCAAACCACTAGCAGAGACCAAGCCTGGAATATTTCAGAACACAAAGAAAAGTTTTTTGAAGTGTTATAAATTAATGAAAAAGAATGGCACAAGTGAAAGCGTGTTGGAGGCTTTCCTACAGCATTCTTCCCACTGTCCCAACACCTTTGTTAAATTAACTATTAACAAAAACTAGTACTGAACTCTTACATTCAGTTTAAGTTTTCCTTAATCCTCTCCTATTTTACTGGAAATCCACATATTCCCAACCTTATTCAAGCATCCTGTTTTCAAATGCTGATAAGCTGTCAGTGTCTGTCAGTACCTGACAGGCTGTCTTTGTTCCAACTGTCCATATCTAAACAAATATTTCCCTTCCATTTATCAAACACATTGCGATAATAACTGTCTCTTCTTCACTAAGCAGAACTTCTGTTACCCAGAAATGAACAAAAGTAGGAAGGCAGGTTTCAGCAGTGCTTTCTGAGTAAATTGTGCTTACTGTGTGTCCAGATGCATCTAAAGCCAAGTTATAATTTGACTTTACTTTGTCAACAACACAGCACTGCAAATGTTAGCAGCAAAACGTTTTGACATTATACCGTTTCAAGAGTCTCCCAAACACTGAGTAGTTCCGATACCTGTATTTCAGACTACTTTTCCATATAGCTATCCACTCACGTTTTCTTAAGAAAACTTAATTTTCCACCTCGCCCAAATTTTTTTTCTTACCTCTGGGTCACTTCATATTGTTTCTTTACCCATTCATAGCTGCAAAACCTACAAATCTAGTATCATCAGATTCATTCTCTGTTCACTGATTTTAATTTCCACTATACCCAGTGCCTATAAATTTGTCTCATAACCAGCCTGCATAATTTTACTAAGTTAAGCTCACCTGTGAGCATCTTTTTTTCCATTCTGAAGATTGGTATCATATTAAGTATCGCCTCTCACTGTCAATCCTCATTTACTTTCTTTTCCATGACTTTGAGAGGAAAATTCCGCTGGCTCAACAGCACATAACTTATTTTCCTGAACTCCTTTTGATGAGTCTTTTTAGACTTACTTGTTTTCTAAGATACCAACACTTCTCTTCCTCAAGCCCCAAATGGCAGAACCATATTCTAAGGAAACTACCGCAGAAACAAGGGACTGCAGCTTCAGGTCACCTGCATGGACATGCTTGAAATTGTACTTCGTACGCACTCCGTTTTCATTGCAATTGCTATGGGGCATACTGCAATGGCTGCAGCTAACTGTCCAGGATCTTCTTGGGTCAAGGTCAGCCACATGCATTGCACAATCCACTTCTGAAATGTATGTTTTGTTTCCACTGCTTCTACAGCTAGGCTGTTCTAAAACCTCACTCTAAAGATTTAGAAGTATTTCTTCCATTTTCAGTTTCTTTCTTCATGGCCAGTTTCTTTCAACTTATCCATCTGCCCAGAGTGAAAACCAAACAGGTCATCTTCATTTTCAGTCAGATGATTGTAACCCATTCTCTTACGAAAAGATCTCTGTTTACGTCTTCTGCTTCACTCAGAACCATAGTCACTATTCTGCACGGACAGATGCCTCCCTCAGGCAAACCTCAATGGTAATAATACTTCCCCATGCCTTTGCTGCAAGTCCTCTGGTCAGTCCATCCTAAAACTTCCATTACCCATTTCATCATACCTGGAGACCATATGAGGCTTTTAGTCTTTTTTAGTCTGGTGATCAGATAAAATAATCATATCATTTTACACTTATTTCCAATGCATAAGCCTTTGACTTCAGAGTGAAAACAGTATTAATCACTTTTTGCCTGATCTTGCAGTTCCTATCAGATCTCATCCCATTACTGTTATTCCTACTGTAAAAGCCAGCCAGCTTTTACCATTTGATAATCTGTTTTAAATTTTACAATACCCCTGTAGCTCATGTAACAAAAAAACTTCAAAGGACTATTCCTGCCATTTAGTGGAAACAATAAATAAAATCAGTACCAACCATCACTCTTTCTGGAATTTCATCTCTCCTTTTGGCTCACCACTTCTTTTTAAAAAGAACCTTTTGCTATGATCCCTTTAACTAATGCATTATCACCTCAGAGTTCTTGTACTAATCTCTGTAACTGAACCAATTCTCAAGTGGCACCTTGTTTGATGTTTATTTGAAATCCAACCATACAAATTTCCTTTGTCAAGAGAAAGAGGTATCAAACAAGCTTACTACAGACAGGTATCGAGTGAGATGGGAAAGATCTGCCTTTGGTAAGCCCACGCTGTGTATTTATCAAATTGCTATACTTCCATATCTTTGAATCGTTCTTTCTCTGATAGTTGTGCTGAATGTCTGTACACAGTTTAGACCATATTCTCTTCTTAAATATTGGTACAGAAATGATTGTATCTAGTCCTC
>JANZLQ010000050.1:8935869-8953595 GCA_026212715.1 Elanus axillaris | reverse complement strand
TCCATACCATATGACGTCAGCTCAGGTATAAAAGCTAAATAAAGGGAGATGGAAGGGGGGACATTTTTTTGGTCTTCTGGAGCAACCACTAGGCATGCTGGAGCCCTGCTTCCCGAGAAGTGGCCAGACATCGCCTGCTGATGGGAAGTAGAGAATGATATCATTTGCTTTTTTTCTCTCTGCTTTTCACGCGCGACCTCTGCTTTCGCTTATTAAACTGCCCTTATCTTGACCCACAAGCCCGTTGTTATATTTTCTCCCCCCTGTCCAGCTGAGGAGGGGGAGTGACAGAGCGGCTTTGGTGGGCACCTGGCGTCCAGCCAGGGTCAACCCATCATACTCGTGGTCTACCTCACATCACCATAGGGCTTCACTCAGCAACAGCCTCAGCAACATCTTGCTATAGGAGGAGCAGGTAAATCCTTCTTCCCAGGCCTGCTAAAGATTTTTGCTTAGCATGAAAGACTTCACATGCAAATTCAGTAATCCAGTGTAACTTGATTTTCTATAGTTAACTCTGAAATAGCTCACAGTGTTAAGACCAGTAGATACTGGCTGTAAGAGCCTAGAGGTTAAAAACAAACCCACAGAAAAACCCAAGAACAAACCCCCCTAAAAAACCCCACCAACCATCAACCAGCCAACTCAACTCCCAAACCTCTAGCCAAATTAATTCAGTAGGAGAAGCATCCCTGGTACTGAAGGGATCAAGTTGTCACGCCTCTGAGATCTGGAAAGAAAGAAGCAACATACCGAGCATCTCTCTTCCATAACAGCCAAACCCAAGGATATTTCTGGCTTGTTAAAGCTACTTCCTCTACTCCTTTAGTTGAGCCGCGAAGGAAGGAACCACAGCTAGGACAGAGCTGAAGACACTCATTAGCTGAATACTCCTTGAAAAAAAAATGTTCAGTTTTCAAACTGGACTAAAAAAGGATGGCAGTAAGCAAAATTGAAGGTGTGGTGTTCCTATCCCCCAATGGGTTATAGAATTTTTGGTGGTATATGTCAGGAGATGAAAGCTGTTTTCCTCTGAGAGTAATGTACTTCCTAAATAAAATAACTGTGTATAAAGCACTGGATGGAAGCAGAACGCCCACAGATGAACAGCATCTAGCTAATGGGATATATTCAGCAAGAATTACATCAATACTACTATAAGTTATAATCTATCTCAACAAAAATGCAAGAAAAGCAACACCAAAATACACACAAATCAAAGAAATGAGAATGAGAAAACACATTTTTGTTGCCACGGGAGCATCCGTATCATCGACACCTAGCATTTAGGAATAGCTGTTTTTGATGTAAATAATAAAAAGCCATGTATATCTTCATTCCATAAGAACAGCGAATATTACTGGGATTGACAATGAAACTACAAAATGGGATACTGAAACGATGGGCCAGATCCACTGCACAATTACATCGTTGTATGCTTGTCACTGAACTAAAAAAAATTAACCTTTTAATCTTCAGCTTCGTCCATCCTGATTCATGCTAGGATATAGCCTAATACATGTATTTAGTAAACACAAAAAATTCCTTATTTAGATGAAGAAAGACAGCAGCTTCATATTTTTGAATAAGAGAGATGACCTCAAGCAATATCTTCCATTTACAGTACTTGAAATCAGAGACGTTTGAAGCCTACTCTGTAGAAGATGCACACAAAGAAAAATTGAACCTCAAACACCTTTCGTGCATTTCACTTAAATTCCTCAACTCTCAGAGATCTAAAAAGATTTATCATACTATATTCCCTGTAGATGATAGGCAGCCAAACATTTAAATGTGACATCCAGAAAGGTAATTTGTCCTTATAAGGACAGTCCACATCCCTAAGCGTTCAAGCTGTCATCTTGCACTTTTAAACACTTAGGGTTTTCGGATGAGCAGGGATAATTTTTAACAAAGCAGAGAGGTCTCAATTTGCAAATTGAGTAACTCATCGAATAAGAAAGTTGGATTTGTAATAGACTCTGACAGATGTCTGCACCACGACATGACAGTGACAAAGTGCCTCTGAAATTTTCTTTTCAAAAATGAAGTTTCAGCTTGCCTCCTTTCACCTCTAGGAATCCAAATAATATTTTTTGATTATACAGGTGAAAAGAAATTTGGTTTCAGCTACTATCCATTTACATCCAGCAAATAAGTTATGATTATAATAGCAAGCTCTGATCATGAGAAGCTCCAGCAATAATAATATTGCAGAACAATGCTTAAGAGTCCCTGGTGGTACAGGAAAACAGCAGAAAAAAACCTATCCAAAACAGCTGTGAAGGAAGCTATTTGCTTGAGCACAAAATTAATTTCTGAATTTTAAAATAATATTTTACTGTCTTATTACAAACCACATTTGCAGGTTTCCTTGAATTTTACCTTCGCATGTGTGTGGCTTAATAGAAAATTTATGTTAATTGTATTCAAATGTATGAACACGAACTGAGAGTTCAGAAGTTATACAACAGGAATTTTCCTCAGCGAGCCTGTCCAAATAGGTTAATACTCTGCTAACAAGCACTGTAGTCAAAAAAAAGTTGTCATTAGTATGATGTAATAGTGTTTTCACAGGCAGGAATCACTCAAATACTTAAAAACTTCCAACATGCTACTGGAAAAGGGTATTTATAGTCCCATTTAATGAACACCAATGTTGGGGCGGGGGGGTAGAAATGTCCTCCTAGAGCAATCACGAGGTTTAAGACACAGTCGCAAGTGAAGAACCACTTCAACAGCAGCTGGTTGTCCCCCCGGGCCCGAGAGGCATAGCGGGAGAGGCAAACTAATCCTACAACTGCTGTGAGCCTAATCGCTTCTGGAGACTTAGCAAGTGTCCAGAAGATAAGCATTTTGATAGGAGTGAACAGGTGAGAATGCCTCCGTCCACTAGTTGTTCTTCCTTGGGGTAGGCTGTGGTTGTCATAAGAATCGGAACTTGAATCCTGCTCCAAAAAGCCTAGTCCTAGCACAGCACTGATTCATTCATATGTGAAAAGGGGTTTTCTTTAATCCTTCCAAATTAAAGGATCAGAAAAAAATAATAGCGATTCAAATTATTTCACATGAAAAGCACTCACATATACACTAACAACCCCTAATAAAATGGCCATTTTTCAGCCAAGTATGCATAACCCCTACGCAATTCTGTGCTTTAAGCTGCAGTCTAACTAAAGATGTAAATACTGCCATCTCTCACGCAGCCTGTAAGAGGCAAGGTACCTCCTTAACTACTGAAGACCCCAGTCAATGACAGACATTCATTCTTCTTCAAGGACATAGAGCTGGAAAGAGCGAATAGAAAGTGACAACATAATATTCTTCACAAGATTTCACTCTTTTCAGGCATGGCTCTCTCCACTGCACAGATTTATATAACTTTATATAATTGAGACCTCTCTGGAATCATTAGGCTGCAATGGAAGAGTTTCTCACTCATCCAACCTGGAGAAACACTGCAGAGTCTGCTTCTTAGGATGAACATGTAACAGCAAATAGCATTAAGAAATGTCAATATGGTCTGCTCATTTAATTACCCCCCTCAAAGAATATATAAGGTGGATCATAGAAAAGGTGTAAACATTTAGTGGTTAGTATAAACGCCTTTGTTAAATAATACTCACTGAAAATAAGGAAGCAAAACCAAACAAAAAAACAGGTCCAGATCTTAAACTTGTGATAATTATGGTGGAGATAAATCACTGAGGAGCTGGCCAAAAGAGTCTGGAAGAATAATTGAAATAAAGTAGTGTATGAAGTATGAAACAACTTTAAATTGGACTTTATAAAAACAATTCCCTCTGAACAAGTCATTCCATATCTGCTTACTGAAGTGCTGTGAGCGGTAAGTCCCCTGAAGCAGTTACTGGAAACTTCCACAGGCAGTACACAGCCCAACAGGAACCACTGTTCTGACATCTGCAGCAAGTCCTATAAACTACTTCTAAAAGATTTACTTCTTACAAAAGCAGCAGCCGGCACAGTCTCCCCTTGGGTTCTGCTACTGCAGACAGTGACTGATGAGGGAAAGTTAAATGACTAGTAACTGATATGACCAGTTGTTGATTTTAGTAAATGACGAGGCTAGATCTTCTATATTATTTCAGTAAAATGAATTGTGTTCTTGTTAGTGCAGATTCTCACTAAATAACACTAAGAAATGAAATCATGCGATTTCTGCTCTTCTCCCGCCTTGTCCACCTATTTCTTGTAATAGACTTATACCTTTACAAAGCAGCTAAAATGCATTTAGAACCAACAATGCCTAAAAAATGTAAGACGAGATATAAGCAATGCCAAGAATTTTCAGATGTTTTCCAGAGTGTGCATATTTAATGACAAACTCATTTGATCCGTAAATTCAAGGGATCAAAACCTGGTGAAACGGTGACAGCGTATGGAAGTATAGAAGCATTTTGGTTTTCAGCATCTCCAAAAACATCAGTGAAGTTAGCTAAGAAAGTTACAGGAAGACTAAGAAACTAAGCTAAGAAACTTACACAAAGATCATTAGTGTTATATAAATTCATCCATCTTAAACGCTCTGGCTGTAAATAACATACAACCTACAGACAGTAACGGTTACTCGGTGTCTCTTGAGATGATGAGTTACTTTGCCTTCCACTGTGGGAATTTTCCTGTCCCAGCTGCAGCAGAAAGCATTTGCTACCTGGAAGAACTGTCAATCCCACACATCCATTTTATGTATCTGTTACTGCAGAACTGAACACACTGATGAAGAAAACAGGTGAAACTGTGTGTGCTGTAGGAGATCTAAACACGTCAGCATGTAACATGAAGACTGGTTCAGTTCACAGCCATGTAATTGCTTTGCCAATACACCAGTAGTTAAATAGTTGACGAAATTTGTCTGGAGACATGTTGAGCATCTCAGTCAATTTTCAACCCCCTTAGAAATCTCCTTTAAGGCATTGAAAATTCACCCAGACATAGAAGAGACCAAAGTGGCTACACAGTCATGAATAAGATATTCACATAATCAGAAAACCAGGATCCCTACAATCACTAATGCTTGTCCAGTATAGTTGAAAAAAACCAAACCAAAACACAAAAAAATCCAGCAACAAAACAACCCCCGGGGGGGGGGGGGGGGGGGGGGGNNNNACCCCACGCCCCCCCCCCCAAAAAAAAAAAAACCAAAACCAACAGAACACCCCCAAAAAACCTGCTAATGCCTCTCCAAGGAGATGATGTTTCCGTGGGTCTTCTTGGCCATGTGTCAATACTGGACAGATGAGTGGAAATTCACCAGCTCGCCTGCCTCTCAATGGGATTCCCAGGAACGACAAGCCTCAACAGGCTAGGGCCAGCCTCGCCGCTGGAACGGGATGCTACACCTGTGTGATACTTTTTAAGCTGTATTAGGGGTAATTGCTACGTTCTGCTATTGGAAAAGTCTATATATTGTGGCTGTACTCATGTTGTCGGGCATCTGATCAATAAACTGACAGTCTCCGTAAGCTGTCATGACCTAGATTTTTCCATCCATCCACCAACAAGACCTTCTTTTTGGCTACAGAAATTATTCCCCAGCTCGGAACTGGGTATTCATGTCTAAATTTAATTTTATAATCAAAGAATAACATAGCAACCTTTCTTCATTTTTTCAAACATGATCTCACAGAATTACGTATAAAATGACTAGATGAAGCAAACACTCCCGAATCCTGCATACAACTGAAAACAAGGTACAAACACCAGATTTTACATTAAAAGGTAAACTGTAATTTTAATTTAGACCCCATAAATAAATACACTTCCGACAAATGGCTTCTCATTTGAGGATACAGACTACACTAATCCCACAGTCCAAGCATCAACCCCTTTTTAGCTAAAAGGCAAGCAGATCTGTTCCACGTGGATTGAAGTGGGGTTTTTTTTATCCTTTCTCAGAGTTCAAGGTGCCCTGTACCGCTCACCAGTATCTTCTGTTCCGGATTGTTTATACCTGAAGATGTACCAAGCTTTTCCTGTACTTTTCAGGACTAAAAAGATCCATTTTGATATAAAAGGTTTGGAAGCCAAGTAGGTGGTAAGGATGGCCATCCAGCTCACCACCCTAGTTAGTGGTGCTCACAGCATGATAAAAGCCTGTTGCCTCACACCATCTATCTGGCTTTTACAAAACACCATTTTCTCTTGAACCCTTCTACCAGACAAAGTTGGTCCCACAGTCTATACCTCTTTTCTACACATACTTCTAGTCAGAGGGAAGGATGGGACCTGCTGCTCTGAGATCCTGAGAGCAAATGGACAAGGCTCAGGGGAGTCAAGGCAAAGCAGATCTCTGGCTGAAAGACCTCAAATTAAATACCACTTGATCTAGGTCTGTCCTTCAACAGATACCCCAAAGGAACAAAACCACTATGTCCTCAGGGCATGCATGCAATGGCTGCCCACACAACCTTAAGCCTACTCCCTTGTATACCTGTCTTGTTCAAACTACATTCCTAATCAGTTTCCATTGTCACATTAATCTTTTAACATTTCCTTTTCAACAGTTTTCTACCACTGAATATTCATATTTTGCATATTTTCAGATGTTTTCATTTACATATTTCCAGAGCACCTAATTTTATCTCTTGCCCATATTTCCAACCTCTTTCTGTCCTTTTGTATTATAACCTTCTTCGTATTTGTTGAACATCCTGATTTTATGACCATCTGTGAATGTAATTAATGTAGCATTCAATCTTTCTACTAGATCCCTAGTAAATACATTACATTTACTTGTGCTGCAGATCCTAAAAGCACCTAGTTGCCACATTCCTTAAAATCAATGTTTTATCACTACCCTTTACTGTCTCTACAATTACTTTTTAATGCAATCAACAATTTTCACATGGAGTAACATTAATCAAATTTTGTGACGTATATAGAACTAAGTCCTTTCTTAAAAGCTTATATTAAACATTACTCCACTGAAATCTTAAAAGTTTTCAGCATAACTGACTTTGTTTATTGTTCATGGCTCTTGATCTTTCTAACTACTGTTTCAGTATTTGTCCCGTTACTCTTCTGTACTAAGATACGACATTACACAAGGGCAGTTCTCCCCTACACACATCATGACCAGTCAGCTGATAGAGACTGAACTTACCTTGGAGGTGCCAAAGGAAAATGCAGTATCAACTATCTACAGCTAGAGAGAAGTAGAGTGTCTCTCTCAACAGAGGTGGTGCTCTGAATGGAACGTAAGGGGAAAGAAATAATGCAGTTGATCACAAGAAAATACAATGATGCCACATAACAATTCATTTTGTTCACAGACAGTTGTGAGAGGGACAAAATTAGGGTGCAAGGTGGTAAGCATACCAAAGGAACTCCTCTCAGCGTCTGTACCTCTCTTTCTTAGCAACTTCTACAGCATTTCTGGCCAACTACCACAGGGAATGCCAGCTGGTTGCTCCTCAGCCCCATGCAGCTCATAGACTAGTCGAGCACAGCTCCTGTCCTGGAACTTGGTCTTCCAGGGGACTTCCAGCTAATACAAATTGGAAGGACCAAAACCAATGTAATTATGGAGGCCGACACCACTAATTCTGCCCTGAGAATGCGCTTCATGCCAACACTGCATCAGAGCGCAGCCAGAACTTTGGGGATCTCCCAATTGCGACTCTTGTAAATATCTCAATCCTGCAAACCAGGCCTACTGAGAAACATGCTATAGGCCTTGTGCCCCTTGGTCATATAAGGATTTGAGTATTTAGCTCGAAGTTTGGGCATACCTGAGCTAGAGTTTTTGGCTGATTCCTCTCAAAAATTTTCTCCTCTTCCTCTAATCCCGTCATAGCACAATAGGGCAAGGAAGGATAAAGGAGCCTACGCAACTGTTCTTTTAGACAGATTTACTCAACAGTCACGTTTAGCAAAACATTGTTATCGTTTCTACTCCTCTGCTTCCTTCCACAGCACACCTTCCTTCTATCTCCTTATGTCAGACTTCTAGGGGAATGCAGAAAGGGAAGGAGCAAAGTTCTAGCACACAATCCAGGTGGGAAGAGCACAGCCCCGGGGTGATACTGCTCGCGCATCACGGGGAGGTAACGCAGGGAGGGCTCACTCAGGGGACAGGAGGGGAGTGGACAGCACAGGAACAGTCGGGCTCGGTGACCCGCTCCTCTGACTAACCCTTCTTCTCCTGAAGCGAGAGTCCGCGCAGACCAGACTCACCTCCCATCCCCAAGTCAGTCCTGCGGCACCCTAGAGAGGCAGTTCTCAGAGAAGCCCTGTGAACTAGGGATCCCGAGGGCAGAACAACACGAGGAAAAATCTCCGATTACCATCGCCTTAGCAGTAAGCCTAAACTATGCCTAGAGAAGGTAAATGCAGGCTGGAATATACTCTCCAAAATCGCTGAAGCCAGCAGTATTATTCTTCATCAAATTGCTATTATGAATATATGAGCTGAAATATATAGAGTTACCTAACTTGAATAAATTCTTAAATTGATAGCAAAGTCATTCTGATAGGAAGTCACCAGGATAACTACATTTCCCCTGCCAAACTTCAAATCCCTGTCTAAAACTATGTGATATGTTCTCAAAAAAATAGGACATTCCTAAACTTTACAAAACATCCTGCATTTAGCATGCACAGTTATGAGGTGGAATAAGCACCATGGAAGTTGCAGAATTGTCACCTTGAAAGATACTTTCTCAAAGCAGTTACACAAGCATCTATCGAGTATCTTGTAGAATTGTAGTTCAAAATCTTACTTATTTACTGCTGGTGAACTACTTCAGGTTTCACTTCTCAGCCCAAATTCACACTTCAGTTGGTGAACTTCCCTCAGGTAGTGACCCTGTGTGCACACACTATTATTTCGCTTTGATCATAACCATGTACTTGGGAACCATACTTATGTTTGCCTATAGTTTATGATTAGGAGAAAGGACTAGATGATCTCTCACATTTTCTCCCAGGCCTATCTTTTAAAACGCTGTGATAGCTGTTCGTTTTAGAAAACAGTTGAATCAATTATTCCAAAACTTTTTGCAAAGTTCAGTTCATCCCAAGTACCATCTATAATCATTATCCTGAGGTATCAGGAATGGAATATGTTTCTTGGCAATTTTTCTGCTTATTATGCCCAAACTTCTGTTTGCTGAGATGCCAGTCTGTAATACCCAAGTTAAACTTGACATGCCAAGACTCTCTTCATCTAACTCATGCCTTAATCTGTACTTATTTTCCTAACAAATCTCAATAACATAGTCAGTTATTCCAAAAAACATTCTGGATCTAAACCATTTTATGCTTGCTCTGACTTTAAAAAGTAAATTACTTCTAGAAATATTTTATTCATGAGTAGCAAAAAGTTATCATCAAAGCTTACATTTAAAGCTTCTGATCAACTAAAGAGACCAACAGAAGAGAAATAAGCAAAATAGGTAATAATTTCCTTTTAAAATATTTGCTACATAGAAAAATATCAAAATCCTCCTGTGTCAAAAAAAGTATATCTAGAAGAAGGCAGAATGAATAATAATTTGAATTTGCCTTCAAACTATATTCTAATTCTGTCCATTTTCAAAATAAAGTCTCAATAATTAAAGAACCTGCAACAGACCTACAAAAGAACAGAACTGGAATATCTGGAACAAGTGGTCATGGCAGACTGAAGTCTAAGCACTGAGGTAGTACAGTTTTTAATCAGTGAATTATTATAGTACATTTTCTGTGCAAATGAGTTTACGAGTTGATGAAATAACCAGTATATGAAGTTTACCTCCAAAGGAAATAAAACTTGCTGCCCAGATTAGATACTCTGAAAGCGATGGCAAAAGCTAAAAGCAACCAGTTTCATGTCAGTCTGTCAGAAAGACCACAGAAAAATGAATGTGCAGCAAGAGAGGTGTCAAGGCATAATCAGTATACATTTAAGATGGAAAGCAAGAATCAAAAACTTAAACTGCTGAAAGGGCAACTGCCACATGAGATTTTTATCTTTAATAAGTTTCTCCTACAAAACAGTGCGGAAGATCTATTACAACATGAATTATGATACTATCTGTGAATTAGATGGCTGATGGATCAGACAACATGGGAGTAAACAGCACTGCAGGAATACAACCCCCTAAGCAGATACACTGGTCCAGTAGTCAAACAAATCTTCAGGTCATCATAAAAAATACCACGCACACACGTGCATGCACACACACATGGAGCAATGGGAATCTAGTTTTGATATGAATGGATTTTTCAGAACCTGCAAGCTGTTGGAGGAAAATCATCTAGAAATTTGTTCAGTGAACTCCAATAGCTGTTTCATAGGGAAGATAAACGTAAGGAGGCTGAGTGCTATAATAGACGGCACCATCTAAAAGAGATACATGTAAAGAGCATTAGGATGAAAAAAACCATCATCATTTAATGCAAGGACTAGTGCCTTTAATCCAACAAAGAGATCATATCCTAAGGGATGATATCAAGCATTCATCAGAAAGCAGACTCATAAATATTTTTGGAAGTTGCTGTCTATGTTAGAGAAAATGCATCACAGATTTTCAGCAGTTGATGTGAATTGCATTTTTATTGTTGGGGGGGGGGGTCCACCAGGAGTACTCCAACAAAGAATATTTGTGAAACTGTTCACGACCTCCCTCCCTACATACAGTGGGTTATATATAGAATCCTACTTCTGGTTCTGTCTAAGGTCCATTCACAGACACAAGGACATTGCAATACAACACTGTAGAAGCGTGTGCTCAACTTGTTCAGCAGCAAAGCAGCAAAACTCAATGTCTGTTCTGTTTAATGTTTCAGTGCTAACACAGAGAAGAAAACAACCCTTCATTGTATTAGCCGAGAGACCATATCCAACTGCATCATACACATGTAACAGAGATTCTGCTATTTTCCTACATTTGAATGATGACCCGCACTCCTCTGGTATTTTTAAAGTAGAAGATTAGAAAAAAAGTTAGAAAAATAGAAAAGTTAAGTTAAAACTTCAAAATAGAAGAGCAGCATTCATTATATTAGTTGAACAAGAATTAGATCCCATTAAAGTTCTATAATCTGGAACTAGGCAATTAACATAAAGTGGAAGACACCTCTCTAACGCTCCCCCCTTATCTTCCTCATACCTGAGGAAATACAGTGAGGCAAGGTTCAGTAACACCTAAAAGACTGATGTTCTCTCATGACTCTTCCAAAAGCCACTACACCACCATTCCCAACTCTGATCCTTCTACACAAACGGATTAGTCCTTCATTGCCCATCTCCCTCACTTTTTATTGGTAACGTACGTGCCTCATCAGAAGTGCAGTCCCTACTCCTATGCTTTTCAAAAGCACACTGATTAAAACAAGGCCGCTATAGCAAGTGCGCACAGCAGGCAGTTTCTAAGAGGTCGTATCTTCACTGCATTAATCCAAGGACTGCTGCAGTACATCATTATTGCCATGTTGGCTCCAGACCTGTTTTTTAAAATAGTTGCAAGATATAGTGTATATATTTAATGAAAAATGTATGCACTATTATTTCCTTTTACTAATGTCAAGCCACGGAAATCAGCTTCTAGCTGAAGAATGTCTATCTTCTGAAAGAGGAGCTAAATGACCTTTTACACCACCTTAAAAAAAAAGTACCATGTGCCATTTTGCTGTGCTTGATCTATTTTCATTTTTAAAAAGCAAGAATAAGACATTAAAGTACGAGAAAGTAAATAAAATAAACAGCAAAACTAGCATTACATCCCAAAGTATCTGTCATTTGCTAAAGATTTAGTCACAATAAGCCCATTCCCATAAGTCCAGGTACAACTAATTTTGGTGGTTTTGGGGGGTTTTTTTTGGAAATGGACTGGTTCACCTATGGGACAACACTTGATGCAAGGCTAGTGTCCTTCCAAATCTTATACAACCAAGTCAAGTGACCATTTGGGGTTAAGAAGTAACATCATTTTTCAGCTGAAAGGAATGTTCCTTGCAGTATTTTTCAATCAAACCTCCCATATTAAAGCACCTTTTCAGCCACAACAATTGCATCACATTTGAATAGAGATACTCAAGCTGTCTATCACTAGGAGGTCTTTAATAGGCTGTGCTTTTATAATAGTAAATATGGACCTAACAAAGGTAGAACAGCTAAGAACTGTGCGCTGGCACATCAAGGTGCAGAAAGATACCATCACTGATAACACGTTAGTAACACATGCATGCTTGCAACAGACAAACAAAAACAGAGATTGTGAATTTTGTATGTATTTTTTAATAAATCGATCATCTCTGGAACTAATACAGGACCTAAAAAAAGATGTGCAACAAAATGCTGTCAACTAAAATCATCTAATTTTTTAAATTTATATATAATTCATTATTTTGTAAGAAAAATATGTTTTGAGGCATTGAATCAGGGTTTCTAGATATGCAGAAAATGGTTTCATGATTCAGCATTAAAAGGTCTATACACTTACAGAAGGTTGCTTGCTTGGTTTTTTTTCCCCATTTTCAAGACACTATTGCATCAATGTTACAGGAAAAAAGAAGTCATGGGAAAATTAATGATTATGCATTTTGTGGTGTGGTTTTTTGTAGTTTTTTGGTTTTTTAAGTGTTTGAGAAAAAGGAATCACAAAAGCTACTCAAAAAGGTCCCCTGAATGTCCATTGTTTTTCCCAGTAAGTGCAGGAACAGAAAAATACCATAACAGCTAAATGGACTAACCAGAGAACCTCTGTCTACAGAACAAAATCACTGTAACAAATTGACAGCAACTGGGTTGGTGATGTAGAGAGCCTGGCCCCCTCTGCTGTCTATTTCGTGCTTCTTCCAAAATATTCCTAGTAAACCTATAGACTTAAAGAATAATGTTTTTGCAGTTGTGAATGCCTTCCTCTGGCTTAGACGTTGATGGATAAGCCTGACAACTCTTATAGAGACTAATGTAACAACGTGTTAGACCTGAGAAAGACAAGGTTCAGAAGGGAAAAAGGGGACCCAAAGAGGTTAAAAATCTTCACCCACTGTATTATACTCTTTCAGAGCCTTAAATCTAGATTTTTTCCATGTGTTACTGGGAATCAAAATTTTCTATAAAATGTGACAAATCCCTTTTGGTGACTAAACACTCTAAACTGGAGATAAGATACAGATATACACACAGGTATGTCATAAAGCAGAGACTTTTTACAAAAGTAAAAAATACAAAGTACATTTTAAATGTATTGCTTATAAAAATGAACTTTTACAAAATGTAAGTTATATTTTGATCAAAAGTGTGAATGTAGCATACCTTTAATATGCCTTAAATAATACTGATTTGTTGCTATACTGGAATTCACCCGCAAAGGATTCTACTGTAAAATATAGTACCTTCATTACAGTTCAAGGCTCATTATGCTCCCTTAGAGCTTCTTTCACAGAGAGTCAGAATATTACAGGAACAAGGAAGGAAAAAAAAAAAAAAAAGAGCTTTTTGCATGGCTTTGTCCCTTGTGAACAATGCCCCATGTTGTTCTGTTAAATCCCACGCTCTTGGGACATACATCATTCTCCTCTGACACACATCAATACCAACTTTAGTCTCTTCCTCAGTCCATTGGCTTCTCCTTTCTGTGTTTGCCTAGAGCAGCCTGCTCATGCACACTAACAAAGCAAAAAAGATGTATACCACAGAGGTTACAGCATTTGTTAAAACTGCCTGGGTAAATTAGTCACAGACAACAGTACTAATTAAAACCAGAGCAAACCAGAATAAAATAAAAAATAATTTGCATCAGATATCTGATTTACACTTCTCAACAGCTAAACTAGAGAATTAAGTCAAGACCGAGCAGAAAAGAAAACCTCTGATAGTCAGCCGGTACTGTATACAAGTCCTTAGTCTGAATTCTGCCAAGGTTGAGCCTTCACAAAAAGCTCTTGCTCAAAGCAGAATTGAAGCAGGACCATTCACTGAAATTATGTGGAACACAAACCAAAAGAACTGCAGTCAGAGCAGCGTGGAACCTAACCGGGAAATCAGACTAAGAGTCTACTAGATTGACTCCCAATACAGCTCAATTCTCAGCTCAATTACAGAAAAATAAAGGAAAAAAAAAAAGGAAGCCTCTGCACCCTTTGCAAGGAAATCCCTTCCCTGGCAATTGTTCAGTCAACCTCACCAGATCTTAACACTTCCCTCGCACCCAGAAGAGCTTCTGTCTCTGGCTTGATGAGAAGTCCTGTTTGGAGAAAGATGCACAATCTTCACTTCCTCTCTCCCAGCATTCCTGTCCTTCAGATTAGCATTTCAAAAGCCCACCAAATTGCCTTCTTTCAATATGATGACTAACTGGTTTAATTAGGTAGCTTTCTCCAAGAGGTAGCTCATGACTTCCCATTGCAAATTCCCATTCACTCAGCCCTGCTGCTCACCCAGTTAGGTAGCACGTAACAGTAAGTTCACTTTATTAAGGCAGCTCATCATTATAAACAATTTGTTCTTAACCTTGGATGATGTCACACTGATGTTCAAAGGTACTTTTTCCATCTTTTGAATTGCTGATTTCAGCAGCTTTGAACCCAAATCTCTTCCTTTAAGGGAATTACACTTCAAATGTGACTCTTGAAAGGCTCAGAAGTTCTGAGATTTAGAAAGGAAAAGTTAAGAACCGATTTATATCTATCACTAGCTTCCCTCAGCAAGTGTAATATTCACCAGCTGATCCTGCATTCCCATCCTAGTTGAGTCTTACATTCATCTTCACTCATCAGGTGCCCTGCTGCTAAGACAGCTCCTCTGTTTTCCCACTCCTTGCCATCACTGCAACTGTGACAGCCACAACAGTTTTATCACATCGTCTCAATAAAAGGAAAAAGTCATTATAGTCCTATTTGCAATGCTTCACAAGCTCTCATCAGCCCCTCTGAAGTAAGTTTTACTACGCTCACTTCATAGGTGGAAAGAAAATCAAACACAAAAAAGTTACATTACTGCCCAAGCCACTGGGATGACCACCACTGGAGACGAAAAGACAACTGCAGCAGAATCCAAACTCCTGTTCTGCATGTATTCCCAGAACAACTCGTCTTCCATGGGGGAAACCTGAAGAACAGCTAAGTCTGGCTGGGGGAAGGAATACTTCTTTAGAAAGCAGAGGAACATAAGAAATGTTCTAGCTTTACACTGGTTTGCAACATGTTGGCTAATGCTATATGTACAATAAGTGGTTATTATACTTTTTTACCCAACAGCGCTTAGCTACCTTTACACAGCGAGAGAAAATGAAAACTTGCAGTCTTTGGCATTAAAGGTAAAAATCCTGTGTTTTTTCAATAGGAACAGAATTCATGCCAACATAATCACGAGTAAAAGAACAATTGTAAACTAAAGAATATTCTTCAACTACAACATCTCCGTAAACGATGAGAAACTGACAGTCTGATAATTCAAAGCAACACACACACACACAAAAAGGGTGACCATCAATAGTCAGCAATGATTGCAGCCAAATTTCAAACTTAACAATTTTAGCCTCCGGTCTGGAAAAAAACAAGGAAGCAAAGAAGTGAAAATCAAATAAACCAGAAAATCTCTCGTTGTACTTCACTTCAAACTCAAAAAATGGCTGAATAAACTTCTTGAATTAAAAAAAAAAAATTTACTTGTGAACAGATATGAAGCATGCAAAAGCCATCCCCAGAAAGTTTCAGCTTTCATAAATTTCTGACTGCATTGATTCAGATGGTTGCATCTGATACTGTTTCATAACTATCATAATATATAAACAAGTATCTATATAAGTTAATATCACACTTCTCAGATCCTACAAATTATTTTTCTTTCAAACAATTTCAAGGACTTTATCAAGTATGCTTTCCTCAAGGTCTGCCATTTTCTATTTGCCTATCACTGACAAAGTGCTGTTTGAATGAATTACTCTTACGTTACCTGTTATATGGTAACTTTTTCTGTAAGCATGCTGTTGACCCTACATTGTGTCACTGGTGGAAGACTGAACAGCATTTTCTATATCCTGATTACGTACCCCAGATCCTTTAGATTTTTTTTTTTACCATGTGCTGTGAATTAGCATTAATCTACAGTGTGTGCTGCAGAATTTTTAGTCCTCCATAGATTTACCCATGTTGTTTATTTTATTCTTATTATGAATTCTCAGAAGCCATATGACATATGTTTTGAATGTGGATTAACAGAAGTAGGCACTTCACATATTTCAGAGGACACAGTAAACTCATTCTTGAAGAACAGTAGCATATATACAAAATAATTTTTAAAAGATATTGTCTAATTAGAGTTTTGCTTAACAAGCAAAATTATGCTTCGTAGATGATCCCGATCCAAATAAAACTTTCTACTGATTTAATTGGACACCGGATCAGGCCCAAAAACATATAATTGCATTCTTAATTTCAATCTCTATTTGCAATAAGAGGGGGACCCCCCACACACACTATTATAAAACTAAAATTTAAGAAAATATTTTTATTTTTAAATTCTACACTTTGCCTTCAGATCTCTTTCACACCTGACCAATTTCATCGAAATAATCATTTGGTATCTAATTCCATAGATGTACAAGTAGACAGCATCCTTCTTTCCCCAACATGACAGTAACACAGGTTACAGGAAGAAACTTTACATTTGATTTAAGAATATATACAATAGTAACCATTTCCCTCATCTGACATGAGGGAAAGGGCTAAGCAAAACATTTCCATTAACTACTATTCTTACTTTACATATACTGCTAGAAGTTATTTCACCCTATTCTATTTCTTTGTCCTATTTGTGTTTATTTCAACTTTTACTCATTCACTCAAAAGCGGAAGGAAAAGTCTAAATTGATTTTGAATTAATTGCTTCATTAATTTTGCTCTGATAACTTTATGTATCTCCTGTATTCCTCATCACAGCAAAGGGAAGTTCAGAGGAGAAACAAAGGATTACTGTAGCGTCAGAACTTCCGTGAGGGCTACATTTAATAGCACGCTTATGTTGCAGGCTGCTGCTCAACAATTTGCATTGAAAATGTTGTTTGGTATTTACCGCTGCTGGTATTTTTCCTATAAATGGGAAAAATAGGAATTGGACTGTACTGACAAGTCAAAAGTAGATTTCAGGAAAGAAAAAGTATTAAAATGTCATAAGTATATGAAAAATTTGATTATTTAACTTAGTACATCATAATACAGTTTAATCAAAATTGAGAAATATAAATCTAAGTAGAAATCTTCTGCGCTGATGGAGAATTAAGGAGGAGACATATTCACAATTAAGCTTTGGTTTTGAGGCAGCAGTTAAACAGACTTATGAGAGAGCTCTATCAAAGTAGGTAACCATGTCTCAAATACAAAAATCTGTTTCATCATTTATAGTTTTTATCACATCATATAGCATAACTTTCACATGAGAACAAAGGTCATTTTAAAGCAAACTGTTGTTCTAAGGTAACTTTTTAATTTGAGGACCAAATGTAAATTGCTATGGTGAATGCACGTTAGGTCACTAAAACAACGGTAGCTAAACTCAGATGTGACCTAGCAACCCAGGTGTTCAGGAAAAGTGCTGTTAACAGTAAGGATTGATGATCTAATCAAACTGTCACGCTCAGATCCTCAGCAGGGTGGTTGGAGGGGAGGTGGAGGAGGATAATATTCAGAAAGCAAGCACATGCTTAGTGTTACTTTAAATTGATGCTGACATTTTCAATTGTAAAAAGAAATTTTTTCCTAAGTAATATAGGAAACAA
>JANZLQ010000050.1:8915869-8928369 GCA_026212715.1 Elanus axillaris | reverse complement strand
CCTCCAAAATACTGAAAGCTTAACGCAGATCTTGGGTAAAACTTTAGCTCCTAATCAATAGTAAAACGCTGAGTCCTTTCCACTCCCCTCCTCTCACCACAAGCTTCCGACTACTAAATTCTTCAAGGAAAAGCTACGCTTCTTTCCTTAGGGCTCTTCCAAAGAATGATTCTGTAACTCTCCAGGATCCTTTTTAAACTAAGCACAGGAAGCCATCAATTAAGTAAATTTTTCATTCCTATCCAGTTAAACTACTAATGTTAGGTTTCAATTGAAAAGCTTGAAGTTATTTGCAAGAAGCAGTAGAAGGTGATGACAAAGCTTGAAGGCAAGGTTCAGCACATTACCCTCCGGGGGTTACAGGTAGCCCCTCCTCTGCGTATCCGTATGTACCACCAACACCTCTAACTGGAAACCTTCCTGTGAGACAGTCACAGAACTTATTCCTTTGGAACATGAGTAAGTTATTACAAGATAACTGCATACATATATAGACATGTATGACACATCGCTCCGACTTCCGCCACTTGTTTTTCCCACAATCCACTAACTTCAATGGGATCTTTTTATTTTGCAGGTGCAGGGTAATATTATCCAAAAAAAGCATATCATCAAATGGTTACTATAAGAAATTTCTCTACCCAGAGAAAGAAAAATGTTTCAGAAGAAGGATTAATAGTTCAATTAAATAGAAGAGGGTTGGACTGCTGGACTTGACTCACTTCTACTTTTACATGCAAAATGGAAATATCTGGACACTGTAATTTAGTACAAAACAGCTTTCTAAAGAATATATGGAACATCAAACCCCCACTCATTTTTCCTGGCTACTTTTCTTTCAGACCTCAACAATGCCTTCCAATGACATACCATGCAGTCCTGTGTATTTTACAATATTTACACCGCACACTATTAGCGTTCAATATTCCAAAATTCACGTGGACTTATGCAAGCACATTAAACAACAGGCACCTAGGAAATTCCGCTTTTTACCTCAAAGCAGTTGTGCAAAAAAATACACAGATTTTCTAAGTATGCTATCTTTGAACATTATTTGAAAAAGCATCTCAAATATACTTAGGCTGCCATTACATAGTAATACGTGTTTACTTATAGCTATTGCTCTCAAGCTGAAATCATTACACAGCTTTTCCAGTCAGTTACAATCATTTGAAAAATCATATGATTGTCATACAATATTACTAACACTGTAACATTGATCCCATTCATAAAGCACCCAAAAAAATGCCAGTACCACCTTACAAAACCCAAACATACTATTAGGAAACTTTACAGAAAATGTTTTGTAACACAGGTTCCACCTTCAGCAAGTGTTTGTGCTCCAAGTGACTTTATATATATGAATGATCCTATTTGACTCAATGGGATTACTCATATGCAAAAAGTTATTTCAGAGGCAACTCATCATTTAAAATTCATAAGAAAGATGAGGTAATTAAACAACTGTCAGTAAAGGCCTTTCTGTGGCAAACTGATATAAAAAAAGTTTAAAACAGATGTATCAGATAGAATCCAGTTAAAGTCTTACATGCTACAAAATGTATATTGTACACTACTAATGGTGCCCTGAAAAAAAAAAATCTCCAAAGAATACTTACATGTATTTTTCATATGAACAATTTCTAAATCCAGAGTTGTGCTTAATAGTGTCAAAATTCAGTCTCACTGATGAATGACTTTGTGATTTTATTTTTATTTTCTTGCTCATATTTTTATGTGTGTATGTATATATCTTACACTCAATAATAAAACATCTCTGTTTGTTCTACTTTGCCACAATTTACACCTAAATAAAATAACGACATAACAGAAATTAGAACTTGGCACCATTAACACTACTGATGCATTCACCTTGTCCTCAACCACATTGTCTCCTAGACACAATAAAGGTGTAGCCAAAGATTTATCCTGCCAATAAGATGTAGTTATAGGTCCCATGAAGATTACTGACACTGAAGTACCAAATATGTACTGGCCTTGGACTTAGCAGATAACATGCCAGTTTTGAGACACATTCAAGTTGACAATAAATCAGAATCACAGTTCCAATAACAGGAAAAAAATACCTTAGAGGAATTTTTATGTTAAAACATTCCACTTTTGAGTTAGCTATTAAATGGTAATAATCATAATGGACTAGGCAGTAGGGTTTTCTGTGGCTGAAATGTACAGATATTTACTACAAGGCTATTTTTTAAAACTTCTGTGATTTTCAATTGCACAGTATTTTCCCCTTAAATCAATTTTGCATTCCAAAGAAAAAAAGAAAAGAAAAAGCTCAAAACAAAAGATGTTTTAGTAGCAGTCTTATTATTAGTTATACTTATTTTCTACATCTGCACATGGAAACACTTCCACAGCCTCCGTAACACTTCCCTTTTGTGCATACAAAAAAGCAATAGTTATGGCTTACAGAAAGCTAGAGAGCAAGGTGCACTAGTTCAGTACTGCTTAATAAATTGTAGATGTATTTTTTTCTCTCCCTCTCAGAACTATCTCAATATTTGTCACCAGAAATTCCTTTCTGAGAAGTTGTTAAAAGGGCACCCATTTCTCAGAGTGTATAGGTTATAACTATTTTTTTTCAAGCACCCTTTTGAACTTATTTCAATTTTCTGTTTTTGATGATAGTCATGCTGACAACTTTTTTTGGTCCATCAAATTCTGTAGTGCAATTACATGAATTTACTTTTAATAAATTACCATCTTTGCATATATCAGTCAAACCATGAAGACTAAACACTTGCAAATAAAATGCATTATTAATTTAATTGTCACAGCCTATTTAGCTAGCTTCTATTAGTATTTGCTATAATATGCAATGTATCAGAGGGCAGAATCAAATTCAAAACATGAAGAATAAACCGATTATATTGTCCTAGAGAAATTTAAAAAAGCAAGCTTGCAAAATTATAATCAAGGCATTAATGTTTTAAATAGGTAAGGAAACTACGTAACTTTATTTGTAGTACGTTTATACCCAAAGTGATGGTTTAACACGCTGAAGAAGGATTTCTTTGGCTCCTAAAGCCATTAAAAGGCATCAAACTCTCTCATAACAGGAAGGGAAAGGTGGAAAACAACGGTGGTTTGGTATTTTCTGCACTAGATCACATGGCTTGAACGTCAACCATCACCAGTGAGGAACTACTAATAGAAAATTACACTGCTGTTGTAGCTCTGCCACTACTACTTGACGCTGCTCTACGTGAACCTGAAATGCCAGCTGAAAGGTACTGTAGATAAGAAATATTCAAAAAAGGGGGATGAAGAAATTTCCAAAGAAGAGAGTACAAAGTCACTCAGATCTCACTTGTTCCTGCTGGCCTGGGGGTGACGCTGCAACAGCCTGTGCTAGCAGATGGGGCAGGGGGGTTGCCAGGCTTAGGCAGGTTCTCTGCCCCGCGGCCGAGGGGCGACAGGGGAGGGACCCTCCTCCTCCTCCTCGTGCCAGGCTGGCAGGCCAGCCAGAAAGCCTTTGAGGAATATGGGAAGAAACGGGGAGAAATGGAAACGGCCAGAAGGCTTTCAGAAGAAACCCGCGAACAAAAGCCAGCAACAACCGATTTAGATTATAGCATCCTGCTTGTTTAGGAATTCATTTCAAGATGATGATCACTAAAAATATGCCTCTCAGGCTAAGATACTATATTTGGAAATCTATTGTATGCATCCTTTATTGTGCACAGATTCACTAGGGTAACGCAAATTATCTCTATGTTGTATTTGTGATGATTATACAGTAAGTACCTCCCTTGTAAAAGAACATATTGGTATTGAATGCTTCCAGTTACAAAATAAGCCACCAGAGCAAAACATTTTTCGTAATTGTTGCGCTATGACAAAAGATAACCAGCATAAACTTTAATACGATAACTGCTTTGATGAAATTGTAATTGTTGTTTTGATGCATCATTCTATATTTTAGATGAAATAAAATATCTCAAAACTCTTTAAATAACAATGCGTTAGGGAAATTCTGGTTAAGCACTTTGTAGAGGAAATCTCATTAAAAATATAAGCACAACTTCAACAGGTGCTTAGTCAAACATAAGGGGTATATGGTGTGTTAATTTAAAACCCTAGTCTTTGGTCACTCAGTGATTTAAAGTGTGGCAAACTTGTGAGGGAAGGGTCTAACAGATGACCATTTCCAGTGTCTTTAATGAGAAATGAAGACAACCCAGAAAGGGTTCTCCTACGACTCCTGGCTATCATTTTTTTCCCCCTTCTTTCATATCAAAGCCAGAGAATACTCTTTATTTATGAAAGCCTACACCAGAAGAATGACTCACAAGGCAGTAATACTTGAAACAGTATCAAGTATCCAGCAATGAAGCCGGCAGGTAGGATACCTCCATCTACACAAATTGAATGAGATTACACAATCTTTTGGCTGTCCAAAACCCACCATGTTTCTAGTCACCCCAAAAAGTCAACGAAATAGCAATAGCTATGCCACAATGTGTCTAATAAATCTGAGGCAAAATCTGTTTATCTGCAGAGTGCCATTTACTTTCTAAACACAGATTTTAAACCACAAAAGAACAACCTGCTTGGAAAGAAGTTTGAAAATAAGTAACTGTACACAGGTTAAAAAAGAAATTAATTCATTTTAGAAACAGTCAAAACAGCAGGTCTCTGTTCCTGCCCAAGAACAGTGAGGGAACTTTTCTTTTTATTCCTCTGTGGCTTTGACCTCCGTGATCAACATAAATCTTGGGAAGTCATTTTATAAACCTATGAGCATCAAGGCCAGCAAGAAAAAAAAATATTGTACTTGGAGGGACAGTTACAACTATGGAAATTTTGAGAAAATAATATCACCTGTCAAAAAAAAATGCCCCCAAAAGGTGCAAATCCTACACCTTTTACATAGATTTGCTTTCTAGAGCATTTTTTTCTATTGACACCCACAGACTTGCTGTAAGCACCATGGCAGCAGAGCACTTAAGCATGTCAGCTCCCTCTGTAGTTGGAGTTGAGCTGAAAGTCCAGGTGACTCCATTTTGGGTAAGCCAAATATTCCAGGTAAGATCTCCACATATTGTATAAGGTAAAATAAAAAATAATTTTGAAGTGTTTACCTTTCTTTGGGTGTGCCAACTCCATGCTTGCCCAGTAAATGAGTATTCAAATGTTTCTTCATCACAAACGCCACCCTACCAAACAAACAGAAAACCCAGGAAGATTACTTTTTTTATTGATACTTTTAAAAAAAAAAAAAATACAGCATTTTTCTGTTTTGAGCATGTACTTGAGCATATTTTATTAAAGGTAGACTTTTAAAAACCCCTGCCAGGCTACGATTTCAATCTGGAAGTCCATTCTGTAAGAACAAATTTTCTTCAGACTGCACTCACTTGGCTATTTTTCATATGAGTCAGTAATCACAACCATACATCGCTTGTCAAACGACGGAAATCCTGTTTCTGCTTCCCTTTGCAAGTTAGAACATCTTATACAATATACTGACAATAGACTCTGTTTTACCTAAATAACATTTTCTCACATTGTAACTACAGTTTTAGTTACACCTTTGAATTTATTTAAGCGTAACAGGCCCAACCTGCAACCCTTGTTCATACAAGTAGCTCCATTATTTTTAATGAGTAATACAAAAATATAGCAAGATCAGATGCTTTAATCACCGCTTATGTCTGGTCAGACTTCATTGTATTAATTATTTAAAGAGATATACATGGAAACAAATTAATAGCCTTAGTTATTTTATAGCCTTGTGAAAAAAAGGATGGAAAAGGTGAAGCATGTGGTCTTGAATGCACTTTGAGCAGGAATATTGTTCTAACTGGCAAGGCATTCAAAGCGTCAACAGCAGCAACAAAATATATACAACCTGGCATTATGTTTCTACCAAACAAAACACAGATAATTTATTTTAATTTTGGTGACATACGTAATGAAACAGATAGGAGGCTATCAAGTACCATTCTTCTGCTGATAAGACTATAACATCAATTTAATTATGTCACATGACTGCTTCAAACAATTTAGATATCCGGCTGAAGCTTCAAACTAAAATGGTTCTCTCGATAAGCAAAAATTTTACTGCTGCAACTTTCAGTGTGAAAAGGGCTTGCAAACATTTTTGTTAATTATGTATTACAGCTGTCCTTCATAAAGTTAATTACTAATAGCTGAAAGGCAATAGACTGTATTTGCATATGTACATGAAAGGCATGACATATGCAAAAATATGATTTTAATTAGCATTCTATGATATGAAGGGCTACAAATCAAACTGGCATGTTATAAGATTTTTAACATTAAACGCTGAATTCATCTGGACGTGTTTGCAGTAATGGACAATGGAAGGACTGTAAAACACTAGCACTATGGGGTACAAGAGCCACAAAAGCCAAGAAACAGTACTTTTCCTTTAAAAATATGTTAATGTAGCTTCTCCATGTCTGATCTACTTTGGGCACTTTCACATTATTACAGAGAATCCCTCTTGTGCATCCCTTAAGGTGTAAAAATATAATTCTGACTTATTTAAGTGATAGCAATTTTTTTTTTTTTTTTACAAAATAAGACATTACAAAATATCTTAAATACTTTTCCCTACACAATTTATAAGCATGGCACCATAATCATTACAACTGTGAATAATCTATCACACCATTACCATCATTACTATGCCAGTGTCATCAGAATTACTGTACACAGAGAAAATAATTGTAACAAAAAAATAAGTGTTCTCATAACAGCACAAGGCAAAGTGTACTGCCCTTGCTTTTCAGCAGAAATACTAACCATTTCCACACAGCTGTGAAAGGCACCAAACAGATTTTAATTTAGTAATACTTGTATTTCCTGTTAGAAACATCCATTCTTCCCCTTCTCTAAAAGAAAAAACAACCAAAGACATGACTGCGAGAGGGCAAGGTGCAAGCAAAGTTGTAAAGGCATACTTTGCTATTTACATGGAATATAAAGACCCCAACCAGCTACACGGTATTTCTGGGGAAGTTGGTGGTTGGGTTTTTTTTCTTCTGAGCCTGTGTACTTGAAGCTTCCAAACAAAAGCTGAACATTTCTTATACTGCACAACTGCAGGAGGTACAGACAGATACACCTTCCTGCAAAATCAAAGACAAAGGCCTTATTAATAATGTGAAGCAATTAATCTCGCATTAGCTGCCTCCTCTCTGCTTTATCTAGGTTCTGAGTAACCATTTTGCTGCTGCTACACAGCACAATAAAATGAAGACTGACTCAGTAAGTGTCTCAGCACCTACTAACATTTTAAACTTTTTAATGTAAGGCTTGAAGACTTAAGACTTGAGGAGAGCGGAATGCTTCTGTGCAAGCCTGGAGTGCTCAGCATAGCTCAGGAACCGCTCCCCACCTTACAGAATCAGGCCTTAAAAATAAAAGCAAAGTTGCTATTTTCATAAGAAATTGAGAATGAGGAAAGAAATATTACCAGAGTCAGCTGTTATTGAAACAAAAGAGGTTTTTCCCTTCAAATTGATGCAAAGCCTAAACATCTCGGTTTGGATGCCGAGGTGGTGGGTTTTTTTTAGCTTGTCCTCAAAAACACAAACTACCAACCCAAGCCACACACGCACACCCCCCACCCCCCAAGCGTGGGAACTATTTGTTTCTGTTTACTAAATACTGCAGGTGATTTTGAGAGAGGTGGTAGAGGTGTTTGCTGGCTTTACAAAACAAATACAAAAAGCGTTTTCAGCACATTCAGTAACTCCGGGTTTCTAAGCAATTACTGGTTTAGTGCTCAAAAATATTGGGTTTGCCTATGCTAGTTACCTCTGCTGAGGTAAATCAGTTATTCCTAAGATACTGCCAGAAGCGAATAGACAGACATGACTTTGCCTTGGTGTTTTCAAACGAATCTTAAGGGAAGTCTGGCTGGCACCAGTAAGGACTCAAGGAGCTACTGCTTTCAAGATACATTGCTGTAATACATCTTCAAGTCAAAGGGAATCTTCCCATCCATTGCAGTAAGCACCAATTCAGGCTTCGTTGAATTTCTCATTTCTTTTTTTTTTTTTTCCATTCTAGTGGAAATACAAATATTCAAATTAACTGGTAGAAATTAACTAGTTTCAGAAACACATCAAAAGGGAAGAGGAAAAACCTGTAATTGCCATACTCTACTGTTTCAAATACACACAGGGCAGGCCAGACTAGAGGCCTGGAACCAGTCTTACAAACTCTGCTCTGGACATACTCATCCCCAACCCACGTGAAGACGGAAGTCACAGCCCAGCTGCTCTCCTGAGGGTCAGGTCTCAAAAGGCAGAAACGTTTAGCCTAACACATCCAAGCCATGGGCGCTGGCAGTTCCCTCCATTCATTAGGAAGACCGCTCCTAGAAGCCTCCTCTTGCAGTGGATAAAGGTGAGTAGGTCGGATTTCATTTGCTTGCAGTGGCATTTTGTTGGTTTAACTTTTCTAGTGATTCTTCAACTACTCTGGCTCCAAACTAGTAACATCCTCCATCTTACACACCCTATGTTCAAACCTCAGGATTAATTAAAGACAGGTTGAAAAATGACACAGAGCTTTAGAATAGCATCCAAGCTCCCTACGGACAATTTTTTGCAAATAAAATACAAATAAAACTTTCAATCAGAATTATATGAGCACCTTTCCCCAGATAAGCTTGCAGAATATTCTGTTTTCAGTTTAGAGGAGTTGTGGCTTTGGAGGAACGTGTCCACTCATATTCCATGGCAGTCTTCAAACAGTACTTGGACTCACTCTGAGAATGTCTGTAACTGATTTAGGAGCTTCTACAGACTTCTCTTCAGTTATAAAAGCACATTTTAACATACAAAAGAAACACAGGGACTTTAATTCTGGGAATAAAGAAACATATCGGACAATCTTTACTTCTGCTTTTTATTCTAGTGTGATACAAGTTCTTCAGCGTGTACAATGTTTATCATTGCAGTACCCAAGGAATATGAAGAATGTGTCATGTATTGTCTGTTGTCTCATATCCTCTGCAGGGAGAGAGTTGTGCTCTGTGAAGTACCTTGTTTTAAGAGAGCAAAAGATGCTAGGTTTTATTATGTTTTGAATCTTTTTTCTTCTTGAATATGTATATCTCTGTGTCAGTTAAAAAAAAAAAACCAACCACACACACACACCCCAAAAGGAACATTCTGGACTGTAAAGTCACAAAATCTGTTATTTCCTATGTGCAAGTGCTCAGCCTTGGCCTAGTTCCAGGGAAGGAGCTACATCTTACCCCTACCAGAAAGTCACTTGAAGTTATGTCAACAGACCAGTCATCTTGTAACTGCACATAACTGCTGAGGAGGACCAGCACGAGAATTTATTTTTGTGGGACTCTACAAACAAGGTATCCGGCAGTTGAAGAGCAATTTTAAATCACTTCTCAGTGGATACATTGCTCTCTCCAACTGCTCTTGGAGAATTTATCTTACAGACAACAATGTTCAATGACAGCAGAAAAGTCCAGGAGAATAACAATGAATATCTACCCTTTATTCATATTCTCAATATCCTTTACATCTCCTTTTAACTGTCCAAAACCTCTTTATACAGGAATTTAACCCTGAAAATGCAGGTAAGCTATTGCATGACATGTGCAGGTCCCAAGTGCACAGGATGCTTTAAAACGCTCCTTTAAAGCCTCTTAAAAAAAACAACCCAAACAAACAGAAAAACCCTAACCACACCACAACACCCACAAACAAAACAAAACAAAACAGCAGAATAGAATGCTTTTTTTTTTTTTTAAGTTATTAGTATTTAGTACTTCGTTTTATCATCAGTCTCAGGCACTCGGAAAGGATAGAATGCTTGACCATTTTGGATAAATCACCTGGGTGATCCGACAGCTTTAAGGAATAATAAGAAAAAGGATCTCAAACTTTTATACACCATCACAGAATATCAGAAAATAATATATTATCCTGTCTGCATCAGTTTTTGTTTTCCATGATCTGTGCTTAAATTTCTGTCCTTGTATCTTCACCTGAGGCAAGAAACCAGAAAATCAAGGCAAGCTGCATGGATCATGCCAAGACGGGGGACAGTACGTTCAGGCAAGGAAACAACATGAGCTCAATGGTTCTTGTTACCTGAATGAAGTGCTCTTGTTCTTTACTGTGTCTTGAAATACACTGCAAACCCTAATTGTCTGTAGTTGAATGAGCAGTTCACATGGATTCATGCCAACGGGGGTATCAATTAGTAAGAGAAAGAAATAGTGCAGTTTCTCAAGGAATATCATGGCCCACATGTATTTCAGAATGTTCAATAAAACTTGTATATGTAATTACAGTTTTCTGCATGTACTCTAGATTTGTATGTGTTCTACACATAAAAGTAGAACTTCATACATTCAGATCAGGACTTAGTCAAATAGTACACAAACAGTCTATATGAACTTGAAAAGCTCCTGAAGTCTTAAAGTTATATAAAAAGTTGCTACCCAAATCTTGTCTCCCTATTACAATTCTGTATTCAGCAAGTCAGCTTCAGGAACAAGAGTGTAGAGGAAAACACCGAACTGCCCAGAAAGCAATGGTTTTCTATGAACAAGTAATCTTTTTTCCCATGCATCAAAAGTCTAAATTCCTGAGAATTTCTTCAAGTCCATCATTCGTGGATGTTTGCTGATTCTGAAGGGTCCAGACTGGGGCGCTGATAACTCTCTTGCATGACTGCGCGCAAGGGACTCAATTTAAAAGAAAGTTATCTGGCAGGGCAGAGTCTGGCGTGGAAGATATCCAGTAGTTTGAAAGGCTTCATGCCCTTTGTGACAAGATGTCAGGTTCAAGTAAATATCTGGCAGGGCGAAGTCTAGTGTGGAAAACATCCAAATATCTGAAAAACTTCATGCCCTCTGTGACAGGACATCAAGTCCTAGAACCCTGCATAGGAAAGCTGCGGTTTTCTGCTGACTCATATAGCAGCAAAATGAAGCAGGTCTTATTACTTCCAGCTAAGTTACAGTTATTCTTCTTAATTTAAAAAAAAAAAATCAATAACATTTCAGAAGGTTAACAAGCCACCTGTAATCACCCAGTCTGCTTCGTCGAGAGCCCTGGGATGCATTGCCTTATACTCCCTACTGACCCCATGTGTTCAAGAAGGATATGGCTATTTTATGCTCCACCCTCACTAACACTCTCAATTAAACTGGGAAGTAAAACTCAGATATTTGGCATATGTGGCTCCTTCCTCATCATCTTCAAGTGTAAGCAACTTAGCAGACTGGAAAATGCAAATTTTTTTGCTTGAAAACAGAAACCAAAAGAGGTAAGTGAGGACAACTTTGGCATCACTACCAAGACAAGAACCATATTACCACAGCAGGAATATCGTCGTAATTCATGGAACTTAAAGACTAACAGAGGTTTAAAATTTCTGAGAATTATCAGTCTTTCTGCCTTAAGTTTGAAGGTGGGTTTTTTTGGTTGTTTGGTTGGGTTTTTTAAACTTAATTTTCCACACAACAATTAGGTATGTTCCTTAATTATTTGTTAACTTTTCAACTTTTCCATGGAGATGTTTTGTTGCTGAAGTTCAAAACCCAACATTTTCAAAAGTTAATTTTATGTCAATACAAAATCATCGGTGCAACAGACTACAACCTTCTCTTCTAAAAACGCCTCATCTCATTTTCACTGTTACTTGTAATGAGCCAGCAATGAAGTCAAGGTGCCCAGTGAAAAAAAATGAAGGCAGAAGACAACAACTTATGTTAGTGGAACACCTGTACGCAGCTTGCACCCAAGGTAGACTTGAGTATCACAGCAGCTACTGTTTCCGATTTGCTTTGAACAGGATGACAGACAACAGGATCGTCAATGTGCTGTTCAATGACCTGCATCAATCTCAAGAATAATTTACTGCTGTATCAGACAGATCATTATGGATGAGTTGCGCACTATCAATCAGTCGTCTGTGTTGTTCCTGCATATTCCTGCATCTATCAACCAGAAGAGAGAGACATCCCTCAAAATATTCTTGTTGCTTCCTGCCACCAGTCTGTGTCCCTCAAGATGTGAAAGAATTATTAGCCACATGGCCATGAAATAGTAGCAATAAGCACAATTATCTCCTTTTACATATTCTGGCGGAAGAGACCTGGGTACAAAGGAAGAACAAACTAAATAAAACAGAAAAAATCCTCTACTGTTCCACTCAAGCTGACTTGGAGAGATCCTGCCATCCAAAGTTGCCAAGTCTTGGCACCATCTCTCTTTTAAAAGGTGTATGTTACAATGTAAACCATCTGGGGCAGAAATTTAGTCTGTCACTGCAAGGACTGTGGCAAAAGAGGAATACACTGGCAGTATTTACATTATTTCCTCCCCCACAAGGGAACTCGCTTATTTGTTATTGTGTGCCTCACCTGAAGTTGCTTATTTTATAACTGAAATCAGAAATGTTTCCTGTAAGTTCGCTATTGGGCCCTTCTGACGTTGATTTTGGGGGGGGGGGGGGGG
>JANZLQ010000050.1:8897033-8915769 GCA_026212715.1 Elanus axillaris | reverse complement strand
GGGGGTTGTGGTGGTGGTTTTTTTTTTAAAATACAAAAAGTACCCTTCAATAGCAGATGAAGGAGTAAGCCAAGTCCAGATGGTGCTAACTGTTGTTAAGATAAAGGTGAGAAGAAACTTAAGAGTAGAATTGGCAACTTTTAGATTTGGAGATACAATAAAAAGCAGCTCACATGGCATACAGTAAATATGGTACTGTTTACGTGTACTGACAACAGCTTCCAGAGACCACACACTTTGCTTCCTTAAAGGTGGGAGAAAGCCATTGCACTGTTTAGTGCATAACTCTGCTGAAAATGTGACTTACTTCAAAAGAATCTTAACGCGTGGCTGAACGCATACAGGCTGGATTGCACAATTAAACACTACAGCATGGACAAATATTTCAGTAAATGATGCATCATGATACTCTACATAAGAAATATAGTTTGGACCATATAAAACACCGCCAATACACTTTAAGATGTGCATGCATAAAAAGTGACAGAACAGGGCCCAAAGCATTATCCATTTCACAATACCATAATAAAACACAACCAGAAGGTCATGCCTGCTGTTTCAAGCCATAACAGCACACAAAACCAAGGGAAATACTAGCCAGCTTAAAGCAAATTAGTAGAGGATTTCTCTGAAAACAAGAAGTGGGTCTTTCCTTACGGTACCCTATGACGTCTTAAATGAACAATGGAGAGTTTGAAGTGGTGGCATCCTCTTACTGCCACCAGCCTCCAAGCCTTAGGAATACTCCAAAATTCACAGCAAAATATCATTTATGGTCAGATTAAAAATTAATGACCAGTGAACAGGTCAGACCAAAAAAACCCAAACATAATGCAATCAATTTTAGGAAATATGTGCCTTTTCATTCTCGCCAAACACCTATGCTTAGAAATGAAACTGAGGTTATTCATGGACCATTACTGTAACAAATGTACTTCAATATTATACTGCTGGGTATTCTTCTCAAACAAAATAAAACGTAATAAAGTATTTTTTGTTTTAAACCTGAATTTTCCTACTGAAAATCGATCTACTGTCCATCTAAATAGCCACAATTCTGTCACAGTCAAATAAAACATTGGCTAGTAAAAAAACCAAGAAATAAATAGGAGATTGTTTATTACATGGTATATTGCTAAATTGATAGGTAAGTAAACAAATGGTTCTCCTCTTATTTTGTTTGCTTAATGAGCAGACTAAATATAGCTGAACAGTGGCAAAAAGTTTAAAGTCAGAAGGTGTTCGCTCTGTCAGGAAATCACCTTACAAATATATGAGAAAATTAGTACTGCTACAAGAAATGTTTGTTTCAATATTCAGAGGAGTTAATGAATGTTAAGTGATAATGGTAGACAGCAGCAGTATGTAATTACATTTCTAAACACACCTTACCAAATCAGTTCTAAGCAAAAAAAAAAATTCACATGTTCTATTAATTTTCATTGGTTATCAAACATCTGTAACTGTCACCTCTAACAGGTGTTTGGTAATCTAACAGCTGCACAAAGTCCTAAAAAAAAAAGCAAGCTAGGGGAAAAAAAAAGGCAAAAATCACAATGCACTTTCTGTAGCACCACTATCAACCTCTCTGAATACTACAATGCAGAACCTCTGCCTAAATTCTGAAATGCAACCTTAGGCTCAGTGTTGGGAGTGCCCTGCATCTAAGAGAGGGTACCACCAACATCCAGGAACACACCACCACCAGAGAACATACTTATGCTTAAAAAGGCTGCAGGAATGCTTTAAATGATGCTTATAGCTATAAGCCTTCATTTATGTGATCCAAAAGAGCGGCTACCAGCCTTGCCACTGAGAAACTGCTCACGTCCTCTTTTCTCACAATATGCACATCCAACATTCCTGTAACTCTGGTTCCTCCCTTTTCCATTCCCTCCCTTTCTTCAGACACTGGCCTGTCTCCCTACTCGTGATCCAGTCCATCCCCAAGCATGCTCAGGACTTCAGATACAGAATTTGATGCAGTTGGCATCAGTTCCACACACCATCATCTTGCATCTGGAAAGAGACAGAAGGATGAACAGACTAATGTTTGAAGTTCTTCCAAGTAGATGCAACCTCTTGAGAAAAGTCATGTGAATCACATCTCTAACTGCCCTGAGAGGAGTTTTGAAATATCTGACTTTCTGCACATGGTTTGTACTGAGCTTCCTAGAGAATCTAAGGAGCAAAGACTACATATGTTGTAAGTGCAACAAACAGCCTGCAAGACTATCTCAAAAAAAGGATGTTTCAATGAGTTCCTCTTAAAAGCAGAATGAATAGAGCCAAATACACTTAATTTTAATCTTCTAATTGAACAAAGAGACACTTCTGATGTTGCAGTTTCTTCCTAACTGCTCAGAAATTGCACTGCAGACTTGAGTTACCAGGTTTATGCAGAGCTTCTACAGGAAGAGCTATCTTGAGAGAAAAATCCTCCTCATCAAAAGAATCTACTCTTGCCTGTCTTTAAAGGAAATCAAAACAAATCTAAAGATAGTTGATTGTGGGCTAGAAAACATACAGGGCCTGGAGTAACAGTGCCACCATATATAACTCAGTCAATTCAGCAGCTACAGTGCCTGCGGTCTTCTGCAAAGTTGCGAGGTACGAAGAAAGGAATGAGATGAATAAATTGGTCACTATCTGATGACTGAACTACTCAGAAGTCATACACAATCAGAAGGCATACACAATTTTTATTGACAATTTACCCACAATTTGAAAGCGCTGCTGGTGATAGATGGTGGCTGGAGCTAAGGCTCTGCAGTCTGCTTGATCTGCGAGAGTAGTGAGAATCTTGCCCTAGGTCTTCACTTGACATAGAAAAGCAAGTGCTGGTTGATTTGTTTATTCCTGAGACTTAAATTCAGCTGTAAAACATATCCTTTTTGCCTTACATCCAGGCATTCCACAAGACTGTTTGACTTAAGGTAGAAAGCAAAATACTACAGAATATCTATTTGCCAAAGTAGCTGTAACTGCATAAAAATAGTAAAACGATGACAGCAGGACCTAATGTGTAACCATCAGAAGTACCATCCACATGGATGAACCTTTAACCAGTCTGGTCAAACCAGAACAGACTCGCTCCAACCAAGAAAAAAAAAAAGACGGTAATCCTTTAGATTAGATTGGTTTCAGCCATAAAAATGTATTTGGTACTTGTATACACATAAACAGGTTTGCAGCACAGGGGAAAAAAGAAAGAAAAAAAGTATACCCACCTTGGTTCTGGCTTTCCTCATCCAAGAGTTCTCAAGCCCAGCCACTGCTACCTCAGAGACTAAGAACCACCAAACACTGTACCACCAGGCCAACCATGTTGTATGCCTACTGTATGCCTAACACTTGACTAGTATCTTTGATTAACGTTCGGTTTTTCGTTGTTAAAAACCACATCTTCATTAGTCATTAAGCATAAATAAAAGCTGAGAGTCTGCAATCTCAGCTGGCATCTTCATGTCTCCAGACATTCCCATCGCAGCCACCCCCAACTGTCCCCAGAAGTTGAGAATTGCAACAACTTCCTTCTCCAACCCCTGAAGGAGGCGGCGGCTGGCTGGAGAAAGTAACAGGGACTTTTAGAGGAAACCATGATACACAGAACTCTTACGCACTCTACAAATACTACAGATCTACAAAACTCTCTCAAATTACGGCACTGAACATAGAGTGTACAGATGATATTAAGAACAGCACGGAAGTCTGTTCAAATGAGAGTTCCAGGTGGTAACAGTGGCGTTACTCCACATGTCCCATAAGGGACTTAGTAGGAGAATTATTAGTCACTAAAGCTGCTAAGCGCACAGTCTGGCGTTTCTTAGGTTTGCCTTTGATGCCCAGCAGGACCCACTTCAGACACAGAAGTCCAAAGCCAGGACTGCAGGGATTAATAGAGTACTCACCTGAGATGTATTTGTTATTGAAGCAATAAAGACAAGAAAAACCCCCACTGAATTTAGAAGGATGTTTTGCACAAAAAAAAAAAAGCCATTCTTCAGTCCAGTATGGATATTGCATGCACTAGGTATGAAGACTGTTATCAGTCTGGGAAAACCAGAGGAATATAGATCAGACAAATCAGTACAGTCATAAAGATGATATCTGTGACACAGCAGAAGATGTTCTCTGGCAAAGACTATTCCAATCCCAGCCAGCAGTTAAGATTAACTCTGACCATTTCTGGCCACAAAACAAACACGAGAGAGATGGGAACTACACAGGTGCCCAATGGAATTAACAAAAAAACATCTTTGATCTCAGAGGCCTAGATATACTTACACATATTGAATGTACATATGAACAAACAAGTGAAGGAGAAATCAGTTTTGTTGCAGAGAAAAGATTATGGCATGTTATCTAAAAAAGAAAGGAGAATCAATAAATTACATAAAAAGATGCAATAGAAGGAATCCAGCTTTTTCTGAGCTTGCCAACCAAGTTTCTGAGGTACATTACTACCAGGATAAATTACAGAACTTCAGTTTTTACATATAAAGCAACAACCTGGTCCTATGAAGAGAGAGAAACCACATCGCTTTAAGAAAAACTATTTTCAGTCTCAGTGTCTTTCTGAAATGAAGCTGCAATTAAAGGGTTTTTCCTTTTCTGATCCTTGCTGTCGTTGCAACCACAACCCCATAAAGCCTCATCTCAAGTGCTAGCATGAAGTGATGGGATGCCACAGGTCGGCTTTCGGTAGGAGGGGAACCAGACAGCAAAGGTGACACAGGTACCAACACATATGGTGGTACTCCATTTTATTCAGTATTGCATCACTTTTTTTTATGAATGTATTCCTGTTAGAGCACTGAAATTCAATAAATATGTTCACAAGTGAGGTATGTGTACACAAACACACTTATGTGTCCAAGTGACCACCTGAAAACACGGTATTTCCCAGAGGCTGCTCACAGCTATGGAACAGAGCACGTGAGCACCGACGCTCAACTCTCTGCTCAGCTTTGTGACGTGATACAAATAAAGTGGCTCTCGCTTCGGAGCAAATGCAGCTCCCTGCTGTTTGACCTGTGAGACCCACACAGCTCGCTGCATTCTATGCATCGGGTGGGCTGAGCCACCCCGGGATGGTTTTCAGACAAGAAAGGCCTCACATTTTAGGCAGTTAAAATTATCCTCTGCGAAGACTAAATATATACAAAATGCTTTCTCACTTGTTATAAACAGAAATAAGAAAACAAAAGAAATGTTTCTTTACAATTTCTCAGATTAGCAGAACCCCCAAAACTATTATTATGATGTGAAATGCCTACCTGGACAGACATGGAGACGGAAATAGTCTGATCAGTGTGCAACTTCTATAGTGCTGAATAGTAGGCAACGTTATGTGCAACACATAGCCGAACAGAGGGGTGGAACTGATATTTAAGAAGAGTTACAAACAAAATAGTCCAAAATATTAACTGATAAACACATGCCCGGGTGAAAACGTCCTATTATAAAATTACTTTAAAGAGCCTCAAACTGTTCAGGGGAGAAAAAAAGTCCAATTTTCCACACAACCTGAGAGCGCAGAGTTTTCTGATAATAAGATCCAAGGAACCTGTAAACCCAAGGCTCTAATTTTCTTATGGTGACTGTGTAATATTTTGCAAAGTAAAATTGACTGAGATGGAAGCTATTTTGCATGGTACAGTGGCGATGGCTAACAAATGAGAGTTTTGTGGGCTGAATGTTAGTCCCCTGCCTCATCTGCCACCCCTAATGACAGCAGCCACCTGCTGTTTTATTGTCACAGCTGGAGCCGGTTCACACTCCTTGGTGCTGAGCTCTGCCCATGAGCGCCGAGCTCTCGCCTCGCCTCATTACTTTGATGAACTTTTTATGGTCAGCACCCATGAAGACCTCATCTAGGACTATACAACCTAGATCGGCTTCAGGGAGTGCTTCCAGCTAGCATGAGGTGATAATACACAGTGACACCACGGCTGCTACTGCCTGTCACTTAGTCAAGTCACTGTGCTACACTTCTGGCTCTACAGGGCCCTCAACAGGTAAAATGCCATGAAATTCTCGTGAATAATAAAGTTCACTCCCTCTTTTTCACACTACAATATAGACATCATATCCTAGTAGCAAAATTTCGCTTTTCAATGCTAGATATTAAAATGAAAAATAAAAAAATGTATCATGCTGTTTACTGCCTATAACTACAAACAAGAAATTTCTATATTCCCTAGATATGAACCTGATGCCTTTCTAAAAAAAGATCCTGGCATTAAAGAAAGCAATCATGAAAACCATATTACAGCTTGATTAACACCACCAAATAGTAAAAAAAAAAAGTTACATGCATTTTACAAGAGGACCATTTTTAAGTTAAAGAACAGGAAGCCCAGAAACAAAAATCAAGCCAGTCAAATCAAATTAACCAAATGAATACACAGTGGAGAATGATATATACTACTTCCGCCCCCCCCCAAAAAAAAACCCCTTCACACTTACACATTTATTAGATATGATAATATATCAAATCAAGATAACAATGAAGCAAAGCCTTTTACATCTTTTTACTTAATCAGAGCAGTCTGTTACTATTTTCTGCTAATTTAAAAGCAAATACAATCATCCTTTCATTTTCAAAATTTTTTTCCCAACTAACAAACACTCCAAATCTCCTGAGCCTGTATACAATTTTAAGCTCTATCAGAAATTTTTTTATTGACGCATTTAGAGCAGACTGTTTTATGCTTGATCACTGAAATTTAACCCCAGGTTTACTTTCAGCAGTAGAATAATCTTTTTTGTGTCAACAGAGCTTTACATTCACTCATATTTACATATATCATTAAGATTAATATATGTGCTATTAATAATAATTTCATTAACATTCTGAAATCATCAAATAACATTTTGACTTTTGAATGGCTGTAGGCTATTATAAGCCTAAAACCCAGAACATTTTCAGTATTCATTGTATAGCAATCCAGCTGATCAGTTTTGACAAATTCATGCAATGTTATAAGCCATTAAACTTCATTTAGTTTCATTTAAAAATTCCACCTAAAAATAAAAAGCAACTGTCTTTTTTGTACAGACAGTATGATTTCTAATAAATGCCAGCTCCAAGGATCCTCCAAAGAAACTGTTGGGTGGCGTGGTTTTTTTTTTATTTTATTGAAATGTTTTAAATTTATCATAAATAGAGTTTTTGAAATAATGTTTTTGAGACCACTGACCTAGCAAGAGTTGAACATATCTAATGTGGTATGGTGCGATTCAGCTCCTCCTCAAGGGGCACAGTGCTGCAGATACCCTGTGCTTTGCATAAGACCCCTACCACAGGTGGAACCTTAAAAACGTTGCCGAGCACAGACATTATCCTACATTTCTGAGAATTTACTTACACAAGCCCTTCTTTATTAGCACTTTTTAAATGTAACCTAAACCGCAGCTGAAGAGCCAGAAAAACATAATGATTCAACAAAGGTTTCCATTGTGCCAAAAGCTGAGCACCTCCCACACAGTCCTGAAAAGTATTCTAGAGAACTGGAGGACAGACAGAACCTCATGTAACCAGGGCCCAAAATGTACGAACAACCCCATTAAATATAAACTACACCAATTTCTCTACCAATACAATTTCAACGAGCACTTGTCTTCTGCACAAGTTCAACAAGAGAATTTCTTATAAAGCACAGCGACATATTGATCACATGCTTTGGAGAGTCCAACAACGGAAAGGAAAATTGTTTTTAGAAAAAAAGGAATTCCCTTCTTTTGACTAGATGACGTATCTGTCAAGCGCATGATTTTTAGGACTTGTTTTGTACCCTTAAAAATAGGGTGGCTTGATCGGGGCAGGGTAAGACATTATGAAATGGACAAACTGTCTCAGTGGAACAATCAATGGTTTCAATAGAACAATCTCATAACGGTGCTGGTAATCAAATAAAAATGTCTGAGAGGTTTTTTTTCCTGTTTCCCCCTTTTTTCCTTTTTTTCTAAACCATCCATCAGCTGTGGTATGCCTATTGCATGCTTTGTGATATGACACGCTCAATTCATCTAAAAAGTTTCTTCTATCAATCTCTAATCCACAACAAAACTCTAAAGCCAGAGTAAGATAGGTATTTATTCTGCTTTTATAAAGGAATTTGTTAAAGGATGCACAGCTATCCACACTAGCTCTATTTGCTCACTGCTGTACAAGAAGTAGCCTGCATGCATGTATAAATATTTGGAAATATTTTTCCTTTGCAACACTGTGTTGCCTTGGTATTATGACTGTGTTTTAGAGTTGTATTCTAAAATATAACTTCAATTTACCCAGCGCTTACAGTTCACTGGTCTGTAATTCTTAATATCCCTCTATTTTCTACCAATATTAATTTTAGCCGCTATTATTTAAAGTTCATTTTCCATGCCCTTTCAACTGTGATTTTTTTCCAATGTGACAACAAACTTCAGTGTCATTTCTGATGGTGACTTTTACTGGAGTAAGAAAAACCAAACAAACAAACCAACTTTTAAAAGAGAAGCTATCAGAAAATCATCAGAGTAACAACTTATGGTCAGTATCAAGATGAGCTGCATGTGAACAGAGAGTCTGGAGGTGACAGGATCTGTATCCAATTACTAATCCCCAGAGCCATTCAGCCCCCTGAACAATAAATTTCTATAAGCTGATCCCTTAGCCCACCACCAGCTGGTCATGCTACTACATTCCACCAGTAATGATGAAAAGGGAAACACCTTACATTTTCTATTTAAATCTCTACAATACAGAATAGTCACGCTGGAAGGTCCCCAGACCTCTTTTCTCATCTACTCCACAGAAGTTTTCAAAACTGATCCTACAAAAATAGGAATAGGCATATGAAATTATTTGGCTTAACATAAATATTCTGTCTTCTGTACTTACTCCAAGCAAAGAAGCTTTCAATGTACATATTTTTTTCCTTGTACTGAACAGAAATACACGTCAATCTTAAAAAATGGCTAAACTTCCATGCCTGCTGTTAAAGGAAAAGATATTAATATGAAGGATATCAGAGACATTGCTGAAGAATTGTTCACCCTTTAAAAAAATATTCTCCCTGTTATGCTGCCAGTGCCAGTTGGGCAATTAGCCAATTAAGTATGAATAAGATGTGCCAAGAAGCTCTTTTATTTTTGCCTCGGAATATTTGTGTATCTGTGAGCTGGTGTGTGTTTGTGTTCACGCATCGGTGGAATCTGGTTGTTCATGCCAGGCTTTCTTATCACACTTTTCTGCCTCTTTGAGCTTGCACATTCCTGCAATACAAAACGGACATGTGTCTGCTGATAATGTCAACATACTTAGGTTCACAAGGAGAGATTTTGTGTAACTAGATCTGAAGTAGCCTTTTCTGTGTTCATTACCTGACCGTGTCTGCTTACACTGTACTAGAAGAGCCATTCATGGGAAGGACTCCAATACTGCAAGCACCTCTAGGAAATGTTAAAAGACAACAGATGTGGAAGAAATTAGCATCCGATTACAATATCCCTGGCTAAATACTCTCCCACAAACCCTATTTTTACAGGTTATCTGAAGGAAATTCTCACTTGTCATAGCAGACCAAGTTCAATGGGGTGCTGAGAGCATTCTGTTATCTCTTTAGTTTAGATCTCATTATGCTTTAGACTGCTATACATCCATCTAGGAAATTCCACTTGGAAATATGAGTAGGTACAAAATACATCTAACGCGCTCCGACTAGGGCTACTGCCTAGAAAGCCTGAAGACATAACCAGATTTCCATCTCCTTTACCAGAGTAAAAAATGCTGGATTTTTTTTTTTTTTTGGGGGGGGGGGGGCACACAGGGCAGACCCACCAACTGCAAGCCTTTAACTTAATTCATTAGCAAAAGTACAATCATTCCAAATAAGGATCCTCCAACAGTTCTGATATAGTTATTCAAAATTAAAACCAATGCAAAAAAGATAAACACAACTTATAAATCAAAATGGAACAGTGCCAAGTACAAACGGAAGTACAAAAAACCCCTTTTGTAACACTTCAGAATACAGATATTACCTGGCATTGAAGCTACCTTCTTGAATACCTATTAGAGTATTTCACAAATCTTAACAGTACTGACAACTCATTCAGAATTTACCGTTGCTTACACTAAAAAGACATCCTACTTTTCAAGAAATGTGTTTCAACAGTCCTGATGAAAATGAGTATATTTTGTAAAACTGTAAGTATATTTAAGACTAGTAAAAGTAATTGGCTAATATTACTGCCCGTAATCAGGGGTTAAGGAAGAAGGTTAGGTACAAGTTAGTAAACACAGCATCGATAACAAACTTCAAACTCATAGCTATCAAGTCTCTTTTATCACAGCGTTACATAAATGAAGCACATGAATGACAAACATTCTTACACAGGGATTCACAGCCAGGACTGCCATTTTTCCTAATAAATCCCACCAGTCCGGAGAAGAGGAATGCTGTACTTCGCTGCAGCACCAGTTAGCCCCTGGATATGTCAGAACGCACAACAGTTGCTGTGCCTCAGGGTGAAGCTGGTCCAGCGATACCCCACCACACGCTGAAGATCCAGTCCGTGCTCGGTAACTGGGTTTGTCACATCCCCAGCGGCTGGGCTGGAGAGGAACCTGCCCACAGGAGGGCCAACGTTACTGCTCAAGAACTCCACCTGAGCAGGGCAGTTTTACTAAATGCTATCAACTTCTCCATGGAATCCACGGAATGCATCACCCCTCACTCTTCCCTTTTCTGGGACATGACCCTGAGCAAGAAGGGACCAACACTGCCCACACATCGTTGCCCTCGCTTCTCATACAGCCTGTGCCAAAGGGGAAGAAGGGCTAGCACACGTCCATTGGCAGAAGTGAACGAGCAAATTCTTTTGAGTATTTTTCATTTAAACCTAATTTAAAATAAAAATTCCCTTTTTCAGCATTCTTCTTATATTTTGCTATGTACGTCTGTAGCTCTTACGTTTGTGGTTGCCGAAAATTTCTGCTCTGTCTTACCACTTTGTTAAGCAGAACACAGCATTTCTTCTTACCTTTTTGTAGCTGCATCACTAAAAATAGGATTATAAACCATTCAGAAATGATGTATTTCATTCCAGCAACAAGCTGAATTAAACTGAATATTCGTTTTTAAAATTTTTAAAGATTTTAGAAGATTTAATATTTTTGTTTCCAATCTCTCCCTAAATTAATGCAAACCTACTTCCTCTGAAGAACAGAGCAAACAAGTGTTAGTTTCACTATAGTACATATGATCTAGATACCAAGGTCTAATCACAACATATTTATCACCGTCTAGCATTTGGCTTGTATATGATGTCCACAGGCACTTGTAGTGATAGCTGTCAAACTGCATTCCATTTCTGGCATAAATGAGCATAACAACAAAGACAAGAAATGGAGTGCAGTATAGAGTAACAACACAGCCTGGAATTTAGCCCATAGTAAAGAAACAGTCAAATCCATTATCGACCTCAATGATGGAGATTCATGGTTACAGTGGCAGAATATTTCAGAAGTCACCAAGCTTCATGAGGCTTGTTTCTGCTAAAGGTGCTAAAAATTGTTTTAGACATACAGTATCCTTCTCCCTTCCTTTCTCTTTCACCTTACCAGAAAATCTTAGTCAAGCCATGCATGTGCCTAGAGAAGGAGGTCTAGAAGGACACGGCCAACCCTCCTCAGATTTCAACTGCTTGTTCCAGTGCTATTTAAGCCTAAGCATATTTCAAGTATTCTATGTATTCTCTCAATCCTACTTAGCGGGAAACCATGATTCTCAGATGCAAAGATGAATTTCTAGTCAACCCTTACAAATGCTATCAGCAATAAAGATGAGGTAGTTTTAGTGGCTGGGGAAAAACCAACCAACCCACCCCATCGCACAGAAAGAAGAGAATATTGCTTGGCCACGCATTGCATTACAAGAAAGTAGCGATGGGGAAAGCAGCCAGTAACATCACCTACAACAGTATATGGCCCACTGGCACATGATTAAGTCAAAGTCTTTCCATTTAAACTGGAGGTTCATCTCTCCTTGACAGGCAAATGACAGAGCATGTGCATCATTAAGAAATTACTTGGATTACTGACAGTGCAGGGAAAGCCTCCTATCCTTTCCGACATTTCTGAAGAACAGAGGCCACAATTAGAAAACACACCTACTAAGATTCACTTGTCTTGATCAGATCACACTTTCCTTAATTTTTTTTAAAAATTATTAAATTTATATCTAAGTTAAGTTCCTGACAGCTTGCTGTTTCCCCATCTTCCATCAGTGGGGAATGCTTAACAGGTGAAAAATACATAGCCCCTTTCCTGCAGCAACAAAGTCCCAAACCAGCCTTGGCACTTTATACAAATAACAGTTTCCACATGATCCAAAAGACACTAATTCCATTAGCTCCCAGGGAAGCAACATATTTGTTTCTGAGGACCTCTTGATTTTGAAAGAGAGAAAGAGGACCAGATGTAACCAGAGTGAGAGGCTTAATTTTTTTCAGTCCTTCAATCAGCATCTGGTACCCAAAGTCAGTTTTATCTGTCTGATGAGTAGTCACACCAAACCCATACAGATATACATGAAGAACACCTGCTAAGGCTTCAGAGACAATCTGATACAGAACAGTATAGTTGTTCACAAAATGGAAAAATGGAAAGTAATAATCCTAAAAATCAGTGGACTGCATGCCAGGCAGAACATATCGTAATTCTGAGCTGTATAAACAGAGATGAGTTAAAGGGCATCTAATCTTTAAATTCTCTAAATTAGTTACACTAAATCCTATACTAGTTTAGCTGTTACAGTAAATCCTTAAAATAAATATTATTCAGCAAAGGCCATGGCAACTTGTGCCATATTTGCAAACTCCTGGCCACCTGGAATGAGATCAAACTCATTCAGCATTCTTGAGAGCCTGTTCTAAAAAGTAAACTTTGTGTTGTGAATACATGAGGAATATATTCACCTGAAGGGCTATTCATAAGCAAATATGCAGTTACCTATGGCAGTGACCACCATCAAATTCATTTTTCATCTCTACAGATAACAAATACTCCTGATTACTCAATACATATGTACATATGGATGTGTAATTATATATTGATTAGTTTAGCTTTTAGCATAACATATGAATGTATTGAATTTCTCCAGAGTAACAGATAACATTTTTAAAAAATTATACCAATAGACCATTAGCATTACAAGTGAATTTATTTTCCCCAACAGGGCTAAAGATATGCAAAATTTTCATTTTTCAGAGTTGCGTAGTAAATGATTAACACCAGCTCTGCTCATTATCTTGCTTAACAAAACTTCTCTAAAAACAAATAAATCAAAAATGCCTCTAACATTCCTGAACAAATAAATTACAGACCTGTTCAGTGGCAGCAATGATATTTTAAAAAGCTTGTGCAAGCTCATTGTACAATTTTATTACAAAACTGCAATTTCTAACAAAACTGTCCACTTTTTTATTTTCTACCAGTTTTACTCAAAGAAGTACCTTTTGCAACTCAGGAAACTTTAAAAAAGCCACATATCTGGAAACATTAACCCTATGTTCCAATGTGTTACAATATACAAATAACAATACGAGAACCCTCACTGCCCAATTTACAATGGGATTTGTAGGGAGAACTGCAGTTAAATGAAACAACTACTATCCGGTCAGGTATCAGATTTCCATCACTATGAATGCATACTTTCTATTTCATATTAGAAACACCCTTCTTGTCTTAACACTTAAGAATTATTTTTGTTTCATAGCAAATGGAAACTGAAGTCAGTCTGGAAGTAAAACACCCCTTGTTTCCTAACCTTGCTGGAAAAAAATCTTTACCGAAAAAAGGAATCTCCAATTTTCAAGACTCCCTGAATTGTCTTCCTACTTTTGTCCCCACATTCAGAGGAAAAGCTTTTTTTCTTAAAATATATATATTTACAGAGTAAAACAACAAAGCCTTGTCAACAAACTGCATTTTGTTGTAGTTTGAGGTCAAAATAACCATTGCTGTGAGAAACGCACACATCACAGAATGAATTTCCTCCTCAGAAGAAAGTATCACAAAAATGTTTGTTCTCTCTTTACAACAAAGAGCAAAATGAAACACAACCCATAATGCAACCATAATAAAATGAAACTGTTATCTGTTGCTAGTTCCTTACCAGCCCACAGATTTTTCTTAGCATTAAAAAACAGCATGTAAATTAAGGTGACTGAAACATGCTTTCAGCGAGCAGAGTAATATGGTAGCTATTCATCACCTGAAGTCATAAAACACTAGGTCTTGTCCTTAGCATATTCTAATGAAGCCTATCATGCAAATGAGAGTGACCTTTTCCGTGCATTCTGCAAGTTCACATTTATGTGAGGAGTATATATAGTTTGCCAATACAAACTAGCCAAAGACTGCGTAATTACTGTAATCAATTAGTAGTTAGTGTCGCTCTGCTCATTTGTGGCTAATGTCAGCTAAACCATTTTTGAGAAAACCACCCTGACAGCCTCTTTCTGTTGTTTTTGTTGCTGCTGTTATTCTGCAACAAGAAAGCAAGATACACAAGTCAAACTTCTCAAGATGGAAGCACAGTAGCATTTTTCTAAAATGCTTTCTCTTAAGGTCAGAAATGAAAAGACCTGCTCCTGCGATGGGTAGAGATTCGCCAGTAAAGTTACATATCCTTAAAATGACATTGAAGTTTTCTGCCTGTAAAATGAAACATTAATATTTAAACATTTAAATGAAGGACACTCTCCCATGAGGCAGTTCAGACCAAGTAAGGAAGACTTGGTAGAACTTAGGCACTCTTTTCAATGGATGAGTAAACAGGCCATACCCTCTGCTCAGCAACAGTCTATTTTGTAGACAGTTATGGATAGGAAACATTACTGGAGCTGGTAATTAAAGTAAAAACTAATACTGTCTCAGAAATGGGGAATTTTGTACAGGAAAATCATTTATCATGCCTTGCAGTTCCCCACAACTGAAATGAATTATCTTCTTATTTAGCACATGTCTATTTTTATTCTACAGTATCTTCCAAAGTGAAACAAGGCCCACTTGCTATTTTTCCTATCAAAGTCGACTAGACATCAAGCAAAATTATGCCACGATTTGAAATAAACTGCCTATATAGCATCTGATAACAGAACAGAACTTTAAAACAAGTAAGAATATACAGATCACGGTTTTCCATTCTTTTATACTGACACCCTTTATAACGGTCACTTCCAAGTGGTTTAGGAAAACAAAATTAACTCTTGGCAAAACCAGAACTGTACCTTAAACACAAAACCAGATTTGTGTCATAAGAAATCAATGTGCACTGAAATAGTTCTACTCCTTGATTTTACACCTATGCAGAGAAATGTAAACCTTTTAATAACACTGTCAATGCAACATTGCTATGTCTACACAAACACATGCACTTTGTATATAGTATATATGTAGACTGTACAGCAAAACAGCTTCCAACGTCTTGCTTTTTTTGCAGTTTGATGAATATTTTAATCAATTGTTTTTTCACTCGGCAGAGAACTGCAACTTTCAAATGGATATATTGCAGGGACAAGAAAACATTGCTTTTTCTGATGAGAAAGTGAAGATGAGTTTTGGTTCTTTGCATGCCTGTATTGCACAGCCAATGCTGTCAGCATTTCTATTTTACAAAATAGTCTGCAGTAAAGCAGTCGCAATGCATATAACATTTGGCTAAGTAAAGCATGAGCTATAGAGAACCATTTATAAAAAAAAAGTGACTATCAAATTCTAAAAGTAACAACAACTAAGATTAAAGAAAAATGTCAGAGAATTACTCGTGTGTATTAAGGGAATCGAGATATTTGTGTATGGCACGCTAACATAAAGGTAACTGAACTGATTCAACTGAAGACAAAGTAAGAGGTGAAAGCCGAAGCCTTCCCTTTTCTTCATTCAGATTACAAGAATATTCTTTAAAAGGAAAATCAGCGTGTTTCAACTGTAAACGTAAAAAAAAGACTTTTTTTTTTAAAGCGTTTTTTTCCCCCCAAGGTCTCCTGAACCTCACGGGAAGCTGTCAGGATGGCGAGAGGGGCAGAGCCTGTGCCGGGAGGCGAGTGACACCCGGCACGGGCACCGGGAGAGCGGCACAGCCCCTCTCGGTGCCTCCTCCGGCTCGCCTTGGGTAGCCTGCTCCTGCCCTGCTCCGTACAGTCAAGCGAGACCATTTTCACTGATGGGCTCCGGTGCCAGGGCTGCAGCGAGGGGCAGGCAGGGGCTGGCAACCACACTCCTCCACCTTTTCCATCTCTTCCCCTCATTTGCTGCCTGCTTGTGGGTGAATCATTCAGGATCCAACTCTGAGCACACTGAAAATAGTTATATTCCCTCCAGTTTCACTAGGAGCAAGACTTCAGTGGACTCTTCCAGTTTATTCAACCATAAAATGAGAATACTACTTATCAGCAGCACTGGAAAACTTTTATTTGGCCTCGTTTGTAAAAATGCTCAGGGATATTCCAAGGGGAAAAAAAAAATTTAAAAAATTAAAAAAAAAAAATCTGTTCAGCAAGAAAGTAGCATTACTTACAGCTAAGCTTGTGCCCCAGCAACTTAAGAGGGTGGTTCAGGTTCAGGAAAGCATTTGGAAGAGCCCTAAAGAATGTGGACTTTTGAGCTAAAAAAGCAAAGCTAGAAAACTAAAAATAATGAAAGTATTCGTTTCCATGGTGATTTTTTAGGGGGGGAAAAAAGAGCAATCAAGTCGCAATGAGTAGAGTGACACTGAAGATTTATTGGTTTACTCCCGCATGCTGCTGGAGCCAAGCTCCTCGCGCAGCATCCAGCACGTCCGAGGTGTCAATCCCGACAGGGCGCCCAGCAGCGGGAAGATCGCTCTTTTCATTCTTGTCAGAGCACGCCGCGACGGGGGCATCTGACAGCTACTGAGAGGGACGATGGGGAAGACGAGGAGCGGGGAGCAGGAGAAAGCAAGCAGCGTGCCCGGAGAGCCTCGGGCTGCGCGGCAGCATTGGCGGGGAAGGGTTTGCGGAGCCATCACCTGACCGGCACCCACGAAAAGGCGAGCGGTAGATGCTTCAGAAAGCCGGAGACTCACCGATCACTGCTGATCCACCCCGGGAAGATGCCTTTATGATAAACACTCGCGACAACTTGCGACCAAAGTGCTGTTACAACACTAATTGTCCATGAAAGCTGACCTGCAGCAAAGCAGCAGAGTTCAGTTTCGATAGGCCTGCCTCAAGAGTACAAACGTGATTGGGGATGACAGGAGACATCCACGCATCAAAAATCTCCGAGAGCGGCTGACGTGACTTTGCACGCTGTAAAAAAGCGGCGGAAATCCTCGACTCCTGGCTCTTTGTCAGGAAGGCAGAAAGGACCAGGGGGTGGCATTTTTAAGAGCATCTTTCCAAACTAGCATAAGCTTTGCACAGCCTCGAAGAGCAGGGATGGATCTCTTTTTTCCTCCGTGTCGTCGTTGTTATTATTGTGTCCTTAACCAAGCATAAATCCCACACAGTTAATGATGGAAGATTGCATTTTCTCAGCCAAAGCGATGTTCCTCCTTAAATTTCAAGGTATTTTCTGATTTTGATTCAACTGAACAGTTTTCTCCCCATTTTGTTTTAACTCAGCAAGTGCCTGGACTCGCAACTTTCTGGTGTAAACCCCTTGCAGAAATGCTGGAAGTGTGTCAAGGCAAGGGGGAAACGTTTTTTATTCTTACTCTTTGCTGCAAATACTTGTTTCAAGTATATTTTATAACATAAGAGGATTATAAAATAAAAGTAAGGAAAACAACGGTACAGTTAAGGTTATGGATTTGAGAAGGACCAAATATCTATTTTTTTAAGTTTGAAAATAACTACATTGAAAAAAATAAAAGAAAAACTAAAATTTTAATCATGAGCAACATAGCGTGATTTACTATTGCCACAATGTTTCAGATTTTTGAATGCTTCGTTTCAAAGGAAAGCTTCAGCTTTATTACATTTTGTAATTTACTATTACTGCAGCATGTCAGGCTTTTTTTATAAACTAAGAATGTACATGAGGCACCTTTCTACCACTGCAATTTAAAATCACATTTTGTGATATTAAACGACCTTCCTTATTATATCTTATTAAAAAGTAGTGTAGCCCAAACCCAATATTTTAATTGATAATTTTAGCAGTTAAACTTTTGAAAGTTTAAGAAGAGAATGAAGGGCAAGGAACAAAATTGATCCTGAATCCTATTTGATAACCATAACTTTCGATCAAATAAACAGTTAATCTTGTTTAACTTTTGAAATTGTTGAATGTTTAGATTGACCTAAATATAAAGTTTAAAATTAAATTGATTAAAAATTGAACCAGTTTAATTATTCAAAAGATTTCAAAATTACTAGTGTTAAATATTGAACAGATTGAAAACGTTAAGCTACAATGCCAAAAAAAATTAGAAATGTGACCCAAGAATAACATCATAACCCATGAAGAAGCTCAATAGGTGGGAGGGGTTGGGTTTTTTGTTTGTTTTCATTTTATTTTTAAAATAAAAGGAATAATGCACAATAAACTACTGAAATTTTGTAGAGATGGTAGGACAATAAAATACATAAGACAGTAAAAGACCATTAGAACATTTAGCAGAGGAAACCAAATCAAATGGCTTACTTTCAGAGATAGCACAAGATTATAAACTAACATTACATCACCCAGTTGGTTGCTTGCCCACCCACCCCC
>JANZLQ010000050.1:8849920-8896933 GCA_026212715.1 Elanus axillaris | reverse complement strand
CCCCACCCTCAAATTTCTCCAGTGTGGGCATTTCTTAAATACTTCCCTCTAAAACAAACAGAGACACGCACACTCACACCCTCACATAAGACATCCCCCATAAAACAGCCTTAGGCATCAGCATTGAGCACACATCTGAGTGGACCAGTAGGCAGGATGAAATGGGTCATTCAGGTTAGTTAGTTAGAAGGCAGATGACACACGTCATTCAGATACAGTGGGGTTACCAGTAACAGAAGGCTAGTGGTAAGTCATGTTTATATTTATCCATATTCCTCTTCAAAGGAAAAGGAAGTTTTATATTGTGCCATACATTTAAGATTTATTAGCTTAAAGCGTTGTAAGGCTACCATGTCATTTGTACAGTACCCAATACAAAGGTCTGAACTGAACTTGGTCTGTTGGTATTGCTACAATTGAAATGCTGTATCACTAATAATTTACTAACATATATAAAATACCAAATTAGTTTTATATCCCTATACATATAGGCAAAAAGGCCAAAGACCTCTACTACAACAATTCTAACACATTCTTGATTTTTAAAAAGCTGCTCAACTTCAAACAATTATTATTATTGAAATGCAAGAACCTTGACACACACAGTTTAAAATAGAAATTTCTTCTGACTATACAACCTTAATAGGCTAAACACAAAATATTCTACAGGGACATGGAAAGACTCAAATACTTTTTCCTACTTTTTTGCAATATTAACAACATTCGTCAGCATTCATTTAGCATTTTTTTCCAGAACCAATATAATATTTGAGAGCATATACCATTGTTTTCAAAGAGCATTTTGTACAGGAAGTAATAAGAGAAATATAACCTCTGCATGGCACTTCTGCTAGAAGTTAAAAAGATCTACCGGCAACCAATGCTGAGCTTATACACCATTAACAGAGAAAGCAATGAAACAGTTTACAAGAATACATATTCCAGAAGAAAAAAAAAAAAGAAGGGGGGGAACCCCAAACAAACAAGCAGTAAGTGGGACATCAAAACCAGAGTGTGATCATTAAAAAGAATTAGCACACACCAATCAAAATTAAGGTGCTAAGCTTGCTGCATCTCAGAAATCAGACATGAGATGGAAAGAATATAAAAGTGAAGCCACTCCTTTTTAAATAGAGAAAAAAATGAGCATTTCTAAATGTCAGAATAGGTTGGGGGCAATTAATTTGCTAAACTGATTAGTTTAAAACAGAGATGGGAAAATTCGCCATTTAAATATTAATTTATAAATACACACACATACATACACATATACAGGCACCGCACAACGTTCAAACTAACAGAGCCATTATGTAGAGACAAAGGTGAAAATACATAGAGGTACATAGATGCCCTGCTTCCTAAAACCCAGACATGCCTCACTAATGGTGACAGAATGCTGCTTTACACCAGGGAGTACAAGTCTACAGTTACCATTCACCTGGCACACGGATTTTAAAGACAGAACGTTACAAAGCAAACAAGAGTCTTACTTTTGTTATTGGCACAAGCCTGAAACCAACCCAACTGTTTCTCAGCACCGCTGCTAATACAACCACATTCCCAGATGAGGCACCTGAGCTCCCAAGGGCAGCTCCTGCAGCAAGGCTGGCGTTCCACAGGGTACTTGGGTGCTGCACTGCCCCTTCCCCACATGCTCCCACCTTCCCTGCATCCCGAAAGCTGCTCACTTGGCCAGTCAGTCACCAGGATTAGCCCACTGATCTAACCAGAGGCCAATTTCCTTTTCGCCTAAATACTAATGCCCACTTCCTCCAGCTTACCTTGCAGCTTTCTGAGCCACATTCGACAAGAAGAGGCCAGAGATGTGACCGTGTGGGTAGGAGAGTACCAAGATTTGGCAACCGCACAAACTCAGAGCGGCTTTAGTTTCACAGTCCCTTTAAAGACTGTGGTCATAACAGGTCCCTGCTTTAGAAGATGGAGGGTTTGTTTTATACTAGTTTCACCCCACGTCTAATCTTTGTGAGGTTCTAGGTCATTAGTTACACCACAAATAATAGCTTTAAAAGGAAAACAATGCCCAGAACCTGTCTCCGAACTGAAATCCAAAGATTTGAAGTCCAAACAATCCAAAGAAATGACAGAAACGCCTGATGTTTTATTTGGAGCCAGGCCATTACCTCTCACGGGTGTTCATTCCCGCTACTCATTTCTTTCCTGTTGTCTAGAAGACATTAGCTTGGGTTTCCTGCTTTTCATGATACTCCTACGTTGGCACTACTGTATTGGCGAGACCACACTGTGCAGCTCCGATACTCTTAACACCTGCCATTTTCAACAACCACTATACAGGTAGTACCAGAAGTCTAGTTTTAAAGTATCCTTAATTACAAATGTGTAATATCATCGTTTATTCATGGGGATACAGCCTTTCAAATCTATGATATCCATTGATAATTCTAACAAATGCTCAGTCCATAAATATTTAATGGCCACTTGTGGGTGTTTTATGTTGCTGTCTTCAAAGTTGACCTATTCTTAGGTTTATTAATTGGAAAAGGTTTATTTTATCCTAAATAAGATACATAATTTTAGAATCTTCGAGTAATGCATAGAGGAAATCAGGTAATTCTGTCTCACACAAACAAGGAAAACACATATTTCACAGAAAGATCACAAATCAAGTTAACGAGGGACAGTTTATTTTGTGTTTCTCAGGGTTTCCAAACAGAAGACCGGTTGACAGATGCCTCCATCCTTAAAAAAGCCAACAGCAGTTAAAATTAAACTCCATGGTTGTTACTATTCCTGTGTGCCTGTTCTTCTTTTTAGCATGGGTTTTACCTGGCTGGCTTGAAGTTAAACCCACTGTTGAATCTAAACCTCTCCTGTCCATAAGGCCACATACCACTACGGTGAATGCAACTGAAGTGTCTTGCCAAGAGGCAAGATCTTGAAAAAAGAATATAAATCTGAAATACAAAGCACAGCTGAGGATTAGGACATGACCTATGGAAGAAAAAACCCTCTATTTTCTGTAGTGGACCACTCCCTGTCTGGTCTTTCCAGTCTCATCAACCATGACAGCAATTACCACATTCCTTATTACACCAGCCGTAGCATACACTTCCACCCCAAAGACCCAGCGGTGCTGTGGTGCTACAACCCCAGCACCCCAGTGGACTAAGTCTGTTCGCTAAACCTGCAGGCAGGCATATACTGTCTCTGCAAGGCCTTCAGCTGAAGGTTTTTGACATATAATTCCTCCTACATCCACTGTTACAACAACAGAAATATCGACTGTGCCAACAAAAAAAGCTATGGAGAATACTCACAAAAATTGACCGTTTGCCACTAGAACCTATTACTCTGTAATGACATACGACATACACACTGTGCAACTATAAACCAGAAAGGGCATTAAGTGACATTATTAAGGTTGTAAAGTCAAGCACCTAGGGCTTAGGAAACTCCAAATGTAAGATCGCCTTTGAAATCACAGCCCATTGCACTGCTCATATGCATCTTACTCTGTAGCTACAAAACTTCCAGTATGTTTCAGACTTATTTTCAGTTTTAATGAGGAATCCAATTATTTCAGCTTGAAAATATTCAAAAGTAAGTCTGTGTAAAACAGATACTCACATTTCAATTTAAGGCAGGTATCAAAACCCAGAAAATTTAATTCCAAATTAAATAAAATGAAAGAAGAATCTTTTATAATAGGAAGTGTCAAGGCACTTAAAAACAGGCAAGCCAGGTATGTTTAACTGTAACACACACTTTACCACATTATATATACATACTAGATGATAACGAATAGCAGCAACATCTATCGAAAAGAAAGGAACAATTTCTATAGCTACAGGGCTGCAATCTAAAAATTCAGTCTACTATATTTCAGTCTTTCTTAGAACATAAATTCTGTGAGGAAGGAACTCACCCAGCTATGTATTAGTAAAAGCAACTAGAACAATAATCTCTGATTTCAAGGCCTCCAAACACTTCTCTTATACATATATTCCATAGCATTAAAATACCATGTCATTCAAGTTCAATATTTTCATTTCTTTCATTTGAGGCACATACTGGTTTTACCCAGAATTAGCTCTCAATTTCACATGGAGCCTTGTAAACCTTCACAGCCCTGCTACATTGAATGTTAAGAAGATGGAGTTGCTCCTAGTGCTTCATTAATGAGTGGATGCCCTTAGTGTGAGCACTAAGAGTAGTATCAGACCACAAGGCCGTCTTTCTTAATGAAACACCACTGCAGCAGACACCATTATCATGTGCAAAATGGACAAGACAGTTGGCATTTTGCACCATCCTCTATTATCAACATTCATCTATGGAATTTCTTGATTAAAAAGGGGTACAGCTGAACAGCTAGCCCATGTGTGCAACACTGTCGTCGTCTTTGGCAATAACTGGAATTAGCTATCTGTGAGCAGTACACTAATATCTCCAATAAAATAGGGGTTCTCCACCATTCTTAGCTATCAGAGCTTAGATACAAGAGCCAATCACTAGTGTGCTTTGGCAGCTGTCCAGGACACTAATTTGTCAAGGGTTTTAACCTTTTACAGGGGCACAAGTTAATCTTGCAGCCTAATTTGTGTGTCTGTTAAATGCAAACTCCTTGTGGCAGAGGCTGTGTCTTCTGCCTTTGCGAGCAGTTTCTGTAACGCAGGTACAGCCACAGCAAACAGAACTGATAATCTAAAGCACTAAGATACAAACAGATCAGTTGAGCCAATACAACTCTTAGGAGCTTAGACCTTCCAAGTCACCTTTGTTAAAGCTCAACTAATTTAATAAACTTATACAAAGTCTTCCCTCATTCATATCTACATTCCACATGACAAAAACATATGCTATTATCATTAATCCATTCACTTAGATTTAGTCAGTGACAGAGGAATGTTCATAATAAGCACAAATGCAGACATATTTGATATAGAAGTACATTTGCTTATTGGAGGCCAGAAGACTGTGTTACCAATAATTTTTAACCTACCTACATAACCCTAAAAGCTGAAAATTCCTTTAAAAGGCTGCTTTTAAACACTAAACAGAGATCTTAAACACAAGGTATGCTCCATAACCATAAGCAGTGTTTATTTTTCCTCATAAATCAAATGGAAAAATAAACAAGTTAGTCTTTCACTCCTCTTCAACCATAGTGAATATTCTAAAAAGAGAGGGAAGCCTCAAATCACCAAAGTGAACAGGGCCACTGCCATGCTGGCAACTAATTCAAGACTGGCACATCTTTACCCAAAGGCAGGACTATCTTTATACTGGGGTATTAAACTTCATGACATGTTTGTTAACTTCATCAAAAGCTTTAAAAGCAACACTAGATTTTCCTTTCCCCTCTTTACTTATATTAATACTAACAAACTATTTCAAATGTTAATATCCCTTCAGAGGCCCACATTTCAGGTAGCTTGTAGGCAACGTGGCACATGAAAAAATGCAAGACATCTAACAGCACTATTTAGCACATGGTTTTCACTCTCTGAACTTTGTGACTTCTTTGATTTTCTTTCCTCATTATGGTCACATTCTCCTCAGCTGATATATTCTGTATGCAGTACAGTAATTCTCCTTTTATATACAACACTGAAAACCTTGGAATTAAGCCACTTTCATTTGTGTAAGAGATGCAGAGGCAGCCACTGTCTTTAAGGTATATTTTCTCTTGGACAGTGGAAGTTTCTGAAAACAGAAAATGAAACATAAAAGACTTCTAGCAAACATTTAACTCTTCTATAATGATATAAAAAGGCAATATTTGGAATATTCTTTTCTTTTGAAAATTAAATGATGAGGCCCATTACAGCTACTCAGCAACATATGCTCTCAAGGAAGTAAGTTCTTAAGCAAGAGAATGAAGCGAGCCTCTGTGTTTAGCTAGAACCATATTGGACTTAGTGGACATAAATAAAGTCAGAATGAAATAAAATGTGTATTCTAAATGTATTCTTTTTTAGTTTCATCTTTTTAGGAATTGGCATCCTTGCTGAAAAGGAAGGACAGAGGAGGTAATTTCTCAAAAGTCTCTTTGCAAACCCACTAGATAGGCAGGGCTTACTTTACAAGTCACCTAAGCAAAGCATTGCTCTCTGAGTAGGTAATGTTGCTGTTAACAGATGACGCCTGTCAGAAAATCACATACACTGATAGACCTTGCAAGGCTGCTTATGCTTCACTCTTCCTGGAATGTAGAAAGAAAATACAGGAGACAGCCCTACCTTCCAACTGCTAATTTTTGTGGAACCAAAAAGAGATGTCAGTTCAGTTAATTGTGCAGAAGAGTCTGTCTTCCTTCTCCTTTCTGCCCATGAATAACAGAGTAGTTAACAATATTGACATTTAAACCATCATCATTGGGCATCTGAATTAACACCTCACAGAGATGAGCAGACAAGTTCACACCTTTCAAATCTACTGTGCTAAAGGCACTTCCATAGACATCCCTGTATCAGTTACACTTGGTTAATACTTCTGAGGCAGCATAAAAGCTAACAATTTATTTTTTCTTAATAAAAGCTATAACAGTGAAGAACAAGAAAGCAGTTGAGAAAGTATACTGTAGTATTATGTACCAATACTGTTCAAGTTCAGATTAGCACAAAATCCAGTCCTTCCACTACAGGAAAACTTTTTTTTTTTTGTCCCTTTTTATGAGTTCTGCTCTGGGGTTCCTATCGGTTGTTGTTCTATAAGACTATGGAAAAGCAGTTACTTTTCAAATAGCAATCACTCTAAGCAGCACTTTATACAACAGCTAATCAAGAATTTGGAAGCCGGGGAACAAATTTCTTTCAGCAGCTGCTTCATCCATGCATTTATCGGACCTCACCCAAACACTCAAGGAGCTATTACATGGTTGTATGGTGCTTAACTAACAATTCTACCTTTTAAATACATCCTCATATTAATAATTAGAAACAGCTTATATATTGGATAGCAGTAAACATTGTGGTCATCAGAACACAAACACTTAAGCAGTTCTGGGTAGGTCTGCATGGCATAGCACAATATTTCACATTCAGTCAATTTGCAAATCCAGAGCAAGGTTTGCAGCTGGAAGCAGCGTAAGTACATTATACAGGTGTTCTAACTAGGCAAGTTAGCTATATGGAGGAGCAAGGTATATTAGCCCTGATGGAGCATCAAGGAACGGAGCTAGTTCAGTTTCCCCACGCAGCACCCTATTGCGCGATATGAACACAACCTAAAAGACATGAATGAGCAAGGCACATAGTGCTGAACTTGTGCAAATTAAATTAAAAGACTTTTTTCTGGCACCTTTTCTCTTCTTCGGGGGGCAACAAGTTTTCCTAAACACTTTTCATCAACCTCAAGATGAGTACCTTAAACACACCCTGTAAAGAAAACAGGTTTGCACGTTACAGCCAAGTTTTCCAAACCTGTGAGGGTTACCTGGCTACAGCAATCCCATCCTTTCCTCCTGACAGCACTGTCTGTACCACAACACTCTTAGGTTTCTGTGGCATTTTAGATTTTAAACTATGCTAGGATAGCTAGCTCTTCTTCCTCTCTCTCTATTAATTCTGACTCTTCACCTGTTTTCTATTTCATATTCCCAAAGACATAAACTGTAAAAAAATTAGCTCTTATTTGTACCTAATAACATTCTCAGTTGAGGAGCTTATATTGGAGTCATATTTGCTTGAGAGATACTGAATCCCCTTGAGACCGTCTGCCACAGATATTATCCCTTTTAATTTCCAATTCTTTTTATCACAAACCTTTCTCTATGCTACGAGACTGTGGAGATTACACAATAGGTGCTCTAAAGAGAAATGCTCCAAGATTCTCAAATTTCCATCTCAAATTGCTACTTCAAAGCCAGTCAACTTTGAAGAGTTTTTGTAACAGGGAAGGTCTCGGTGAAGCGAGTATTCCAGTTTGAATTACCTGGCCCTTTAAATTCTGCGTACCATCCATTTATACGCATAATGCTGACTGAGAACTATACTCTCTGCTCCCATCATTTTTTTCTCTGCAGTCTTAAGTGGGGTCATCTCCCTTATCACCAGGGAATCAATGCCAGGTTACTGTGCCATCAATTTAATTGAGGGGAGGGCTGCTTAAAGCTTCTCACATTTCCCATGGAACATAATGGGATTCTGCCTCCTCCTGACCTGTGGTGGTTGAAGGGACCTTCCCCAGGTGAAGGCCTGACCTGCAGCCCAGCCGCCCCCCGCTCCCAAACACCAGCTCTCCCTTAATCCTCCCTGTCAGAGGCGGCTAGGGAGGCAGAGGGGCTTCCAACATAAACATTGCCTCCCCCATTCAGACATTTAAATAGCATTTGCTAATTTTACCAGGCACGTACTCCCTAGGGCATTACATGCATTTAAGAAAATGCTACAATGGGGGAAAGGGAAGGAAATAGCACCTAGCTCTCTAGAGACAACAAACGTGAATAATTAGTCACCATTTTGGTTGGCTGGGTTTTTAAACACATGGTAAAGAGATATCTTGCCAAAGGCATCACTCAGCAATCCCAATGACTGCCATCCTCAGTGTAGTTTTGGAAGCAGCTTAGGACTTCTCCAGGAGAGAGGAGAGGAGGACAGAGCTTTCCTACCACTGTCCCTCGCTGGGTGCCAAGCTTTTAGAAATTGCAGATGAAGCTACGTGTTGCTGCAGTCTCCTTTGTGGCAGCAGTAGAAAGCAATAAGCACTTTTGAAGAAAAAGCGAGACCATCAGAGATCATGGGTTTATTTGCATTGCTAGGATTCTCTGGAATGTTAGGGTTTCATGCTCCTTTTTTTCTTTTTTCTTGCTTTCAATATATGCAACTGATATTCGTGAGAAGTACAATCATTTTCAGCATCCTATGCAATGACATATACATAGTGTGTGCGTATATACGTATATTGCATGAAGAAGATACACCCTCCCACCCAAGACAGCAAAAATATAAGCAACTACAGGAAGAACAAGATTATTATTTTAGCATGGAAACAGCTATTTGCAAAGAAAACACACACAGAAAGATCAATACGGTATTTTTGATACCTAATATGGCTAAAATAACTTCTATCAAGACCAATCTTCTCTCTTCAATGACAGAACACGAGCTAAATTCAAAAAGCGCACTTCAAAACATTGCCTGGTAGCCCCTGAGAATTGAACACAGATAATCTTTCTTTCAGGTGCAGCACATTATCCGATCAACACAACACAAACTGATTTCCATAAGAAATTCTAGCCCCATCATGCACCCTTCGTGTTAATTTAAAAAATAGTCCTTGATTTTGAAATAAAGTTGAGAGTGTAGTGTCAGAACAAAGTGAAAGAGGTATCATTAGCCTTCAAATGTGACAAATAAGAAAGACACAAACAAGTGTCAGGATAATTAAAAAGGCATTGTTCACTTTTTAGAAGAAAAAAAATGAATTGCACAAGAAATATTAAGCTAACAAAGAAAGAGCAAATATGAGTAGAAAAAATGACAGTTATCTGCAAAATTCATAAATGTGTCTTTTGTATAACCGTAATGATCATATTTTATGCTGTCATTTTACATTTAATTGCTCACCCTGGTACTTTACTTCATAGAAGCCATCAGTACCCCACAGAGCCAGATGCTGAATTGCAAAAAAACATACTGTGACCACAGACTTATAGGAAAGTAACTTTGCTGAGCTGTGGTGTATGACAAGTTAATTTTTGCAATTATACTTTTTCCAAGAATAAATGAAACTGCAGGTCATTACTATTCTATATCATTAAAAAGAGGCAGAAAATGTTCTTGATCATAAAGGCCTCAAACTCATTTTATCATTACTTTGACATATGAAAGCAACTTTTCAAGCTGCTTTTCCTCAATGTGACTTAATGAAATAAGCACCACCTCAGCTGAAATATGTAAACATCTTGATACAGTAAGAAGCACATAACTAGAGAATATTGTTATTATTACACAATGCTAACCCATCATATGTCTAGCAGAAAAGAAATTTATCAGCTATGCTTACCCACAGCTCTTAGCTCTGCTGTATTACACTACATGTAAAAGTACCGAAGAGATATGGTTGCTCAGTTGACATGCAGACTGGAGTCGTCCCCTGTTCATTTATCTTCCTACGAGATGTTAAATGTTAGAAATGTTTTTTAAAAGAATTAAGCACGAGCAATATCCATCACTGTCAAATTGTCTGTGCAATCAAACAGCATGAGAGCAGATATCATTATGAAACATGTAATGTCTGTTTTCTGTATCTGTGCTTATGCCATCTGAAGAAAGACTTACTAAGAACTCAAAAGTTGGGTGGTTCTTTGAATTTCAAAATATTTACTGTACGTGAAGAACTCAGAACCTTCCAGAGCATTCTTTCTCATAAAATGCTTTTTCATTTTCTGCACAATTGCTTTACCTTCCCATCACCAAGACAAACTACAACACTCAAGTGAGGAGAAGAAGAGACTCTGCTTTCCAGATGAAGAACATATTTATTAAGACAAAAGAATGAGAGGAAAATGTTCCAAGTGTCATTGCATCTGTTTGCAATAAACATTAAGAACCTTTTAAAAATTGACTACAGAGCTGACAAGAGACATCAGGTTGACAGCCAAAGAGCTGGAAATCCCCAGCTCACCCACTGAACAAGTGAATACAGTGATCCCCAAGCCAAAAAAAACCCCCAATTTTTCAGTATCTTCTCTCCAAACCCATCCAATCCTAAATAGTATTGAGTGAGCCAAATATACCCTTTGTTAGCACATCCTTCAGAATACCTACTAAATTAAGGGTGATTAGTTACTTCAGTTCTCTGAGAATGAGAGAGCAGGGACCAGTAGACACATAATGGAAGAAACTGTCCAATAAATCCTTTGACTGATATTTTCAAATTCATGGAATCAGCCACAGACAAAAATCAAACTGATTTCTTAAAACAGGCTGCATGTCTCCACTCTTGTCCAAGTCCTAGTGCTTTCCTTCTGAACAAGAACCTTAACTATTCTGAAATTATTTATAAATGTTATGGTTTGATAATTAGGAACACCTCTCCCCCACTCTCCATTTTATCTCTTTGCATGGCATCCACAGCTCCCTATGCATGAGATTCTCTCTATTCATATACAGGTTCTGCAACAGCAGTTTCAGTGTTTTCATTAACACACAATGAGCCTTTAAACACACTTGCTATCAAAAAAGAATACCACAAACATTGGACATAGTTGTTTTTTCTCTTCCTTAGGATACTACGACTTTATTGCTTCAAGGAGGTGGTTTTGTCAGGAAGAAGAAATTAGAATTATAGAGAAAAAAAATGTATGGTTTCAACTGCATATCACTGCATACAAGTCTTCTATAGAAATGAAACACTATCCAATTAATTCTGTGCAGCTACAAAATAAGAGGAGGTTGTCCGTAGGCAGACAGGGAACCAAACAGCTCTTAAAATCTCCAGCACCACAATTTTAATCTCAATGCATCCTATTTGCAAACAAATCACTGCTAAGGAGATAAAACTTTACATTGTGAATAAAAGAGTAATATTAAAATATAATCAAAGTACTTAGTAAAGAATGCTTGCCCTGCACTACCAATTACTTTGCTGAAAATTTATATATGTGGCATGGAACTTTTTTCCAAATTTTTTTTTGTTCAACAGCATTTTAAAGTCATGCCTATTTACAAGACAAGGAATAATAAGCTTTCCTTTCCGACGAGTAAAAACAAATTAGAAAACAGGCACTCAGCTATTTTAAATCTAACAGTATCAGAATTCCTGTTACAATCAACTTGAGACATTGCAATTATATTTAAAAAATAAAACACAACAAGAAAACAGAAGTCTACAGCAAATCCATTTACACACTAACCACCAACAGCTTAGCACCTGTATAACCCAAAAACAGCGAAAGGCAACACGTGTTCCCTTTCTGCTCAGAAGGCAGTAGTTAGGAAAACAGCAAGAACCTGAAGCAGTACTTGTAAGGTTACTTACATAAGCAAAGGTATGGTAAAATAATCTCGTCTCTGTGCTCAGACCTTTGTAAACTTGTGAGAGTTAGCAGAGCTCAACTCAATACAGAGACATGGGATTACCTATGTGGAACAGTTCACAGTCAGGGCTTTAACATGTGAAGGACTAAAACCTACCTACTATCTCTCCCCCTCTTTCACTGTCAGCTTTCATCTGTATTCAATATTTTCAGTATTTCAAAACCGCTTTTGCATACCTCACAATATACATTATTATGACTAGAACAAAAAAAAAAAAAAAAAAAAGACTATTATCCTAAGAGAGAGAGCGCAGGGTTTTTTCCAAACCCTTTCCAGCTCCCTTTCACCTTCAAACCAAAGGCAACAATTTTTGACAACTAATAAGTGAATTTAAAATAAAACACCATTAAAGCTCTTGTTCACAAAACAATATTATAGCCACCATACCGCAGTTCAATACAGAATTAGAAGCAAAATTAAAGCATTTGTTAAAATATATGCTTTTTATCATGTAATATAATACAAAGAATAGCAGATACTCTTTAACTGTCAAATATGGATTTTTCATATCTGGCACACAATTTACTGTCACAGGCCCTTTGGTGCTACAAAAGTATTAGTACAGCTATTAACTATTTAATTCTTTAGCTGACACTGTTTTGGGAAAGGGATTTAAATAATTTACTTCTACATTCTACTGTTTAAATTTTGCTGCTAGGAATTTGTGCAACAAAGTTGTAGAAAAACACATGATGCTTGTTGATAGTGATATAAGACAGGATTATTATAAAAACCAATTATATCTTTTCATTCTCTTTTGCTTAATTAAAGCAAGAAGAATCACTATCTTTCTCAGCAGTAATCATGTGGAAGCTGTATAGCACAGATACAGTAATTAACTTAACCTTATCACTTAACTCTATTGGGTCATTTGAGTGAGGCACGGTATCAGAGCTCAGAATCAATGCTGTAATGCTAGCATCTTTGAGCAGTTCAGAGATTGAATAACGCCATCTGTAAATGGACAGTCTTTGTTCCTGCTTAGCTATGCTGGATAAATGTTCCCGCTCATAACTTTAATATGGCAGCTTAACCATTTAATCATTGTACATTAATACATTATCAATATTGTGAACATGTAAGTACAAAATTACTTGTCAAAGTAATCAGATATTACCGATTTTTGTGCATAAATACGATACGTGTGGGATTTTGTCTTAATTATATATTTGCACAAAAGAGGATACAGCCCAGGGTTGTTTTTTTGTTTGGTTCGTTCATTTTTAGAGAGATTGAAAAGAATTATCATTTCTAAATATAGATTTATTTTCCCTTCATCTAATGCAGATTTTTTTTAAATTAAAAGCAATGTTCTGTATTTGCTTTGTTAAATTAACAAAGTGTGCAAAGTTTAGTGCATTTCAGCTATACAGGGGATACTTGGGCACCTGGGGGATTTTCATAACTGAAGACTTGTGCTGTATCACAACAAATTAAGCGTAATTAAACACTCTGTTCAGTGTCTATTGTTAATTGCAGCAGCTAATTTGATGCTTAGTTAGTGTTACGTTCTGAACTATTTCTGAGCACACAGAATTCTTCAGATAAGACTGCTTGCTTAGAGCCCTAAACTTATTTTTTTCCATTCTCGTTTGACAGCTTTTAGCTCATTTATTACTTTTGTTAAACGATCAGAAATTCCCTTGCCAAGGCAGTACTTTGAGGTCCTTCACTTTCACCAAGTCAGACACTAAATCATAGGGGACAATTATCAGCAAATGCTCTCCGACAAGCCCTAAGCCTGCTGAGGTAATGCAGCTGACAAACTTTGATGCGCCATGCCCGTGCACATTATGTTCACGTAGTGTGTACATCTGGGCACCCTTTATGGCGATGCAGCAAACAGCCAATCATTTATTCCACTCTAATTAGCACACATGTAAATCCTCACCAATCAAGCCACTCACAGGGTTACCGTTGTGGCAGCCATACAGCAAGCTGGCAGGACATGGGAAGAAAGTACAAGAAGCAACTATTGGGTTTGATTTGAACCTGCCGTCACGCCACGGCAGGTCCCCCCAGTCCTGACTGTAACCAGCTCTCCCCTTCACAACCCATCATCGAGCTACACGAGAAAAAGGTCATCGGGCAGACTGCCGACCGGCCAAGATGCTTTGATTCTTTAGAGGCTTTGGGAGCACACCTGAAGCGACACACGTCTCCGATAGCTTACAGCGCAATAGCTGTCGCGGGCAAAAGTCAGGCGTAGCTTTAAAGCATGCAGCACAGCATGGAGTACACGTTACCTTAAAGAAGCACTGTCCACCTCAATATTTTAGACCCTGTTATGTCGCCAGGAAACTATCTGCCAGGTGTCAGCATCCCTTTCCTTTGTCGCAAGCCCAGGTGCCTCTGCAGTAACTCTTTTATTTTGAAATAAATAGCAAACGCCTTCAAAAAGACAGATTCAGGCATTCAGAAAAACTACTGACACTGGTTTATATTATGCAACTCCAAAGAATACTGCGTGCTTTGAAATACCTAACATGGTTAGTTCCAATTTCCTAAAATTGAATCAAGTCAGTATGTAACACCCTACAGTGCTATTCATTACTAAATTACAAAATGCTCTATTTCAAAATGGCTTTAAAATGTGCACACTTATTGTCAAGGATACGACAGTTAGCTTAATAAAAATATTCCTCAAAACAGAGAGTATTTCTTTTCAGAAAAAAAAATCTACTTAAATGTTGTACCTTCATGCTTTCAGTGCTTACTGAAAAAAAAAAAGCCACGCTTAGCAGTAGGATTTAGTTACACTGATTTACATTTTTATTCAGTGGACCGGAAGGATTGAAAGACACATTTACTTAATGAATCTTCAAACTTTTTATACTTATGTGTATTTGTACTCACAGTTTATCTTCATCTGCATTTAACTAAACATGTTTATAAATTGATTTGTTGTATTATACAAATTGATGAAGCAACTAGCTATGAGAAGTTTGGCATCGGTTCATTTTTCAAGCAACTTGTCAATAAAATATCACTAGAATTAATCATTTTTGTAAGATTACATAGACAACTAGAACAGAGGAACAGAAAGAGAAACTAAAGTGCGGTGGTCCTTTTCCAGATGAACTAGAGCAAAGACGGTAGGATAAAAAAAAAAAACAGCTTAGGAATTAAGTTAGAGTCATATTTTTAATGAAGTTTTACAAGCAAAAGAAAATTTAAAATGAGATTATTTTCCCTACAGTAACACAAAACCAGGACAATAATGCAGAAAATACTATATGCCTACCAAAAAACCCAAACAAGCATGCACAACCATATTTATCTTGTGAAATACTCAGCTTTTATGAACAGAATTTTTTTTGGGGGGGGGAGGGGGAAGGAAAAGTCTTCCTCACATTATGGTTATGGATGCTTTCCCTGTCTGTTCTGCCTCTCCAGGCCTCTCCAGCTGGTCTCCCCTTGCTGCAGAGCTATCACCATGGGAGGAAGCGGGTTGTAGCTCTCAGCCTGGATGCGGGCAGTAAGGTAGGACAGTCCCTCCCGGGTTAGCAAGAAATTGCTCTCTATTTGAGCATAAGGAGAGAGTCCTTTCGAGGGGAAGGGAAATCACCTTATGAGTTTTATTGGTTTATGAATCCGCTCCTGTGATACCTGTAACTCAGCTACTGAAATCAGACACTCCTATTCTAAATGTACTTCCAAATCAATCGGAAGAGTCATGTTTGCGTGACTGTCATGGCTTTGCCAAGCCCGGAGGGCGGGAAGGGCGGCCCATCCAGGGCAGCCGTGGGGGGGGGGGGACGACTGATGGAGTCCCACACCCTGCCCCTTGGGGGTCCCCAACCCCCAAGGAATGGGGGGGTGGCCCAGGGCTGCACAGAACACAGCCCTCCTTTCCAGACCCTGAGGTAACATTGTGCTCAAGGGCCAAAAAAGTGCGAAATACCAACCAAGGGCGGCTCCTGCAGGGATCGTGTCCTCACATCGCGGGCGAGGAAGGTTCCGGAGCCACAGGGCAGAGCCAGCCCACACACGAAGCATTCCTGCCCCGGCAGCCGGTCAACCCCGGCCAGCACCAACCACTCCTGTGCCTCCGGTGTTCCCTCACGCAGTTCCTGTCAGGCTTTTAGCACGTGGCTACAGAGGGCAGAGAGATGACTACAAATAGCCCCCATATCCCCATAAAGCGACCTGTTTGGGATTCTTACTTAAATATACACCTCTACCAGAAGACTTCCAGTGGGAAAAAAAAAAAAGTCACAGAAGATTGGCAATACCGCAAACGCAGATGGTGACGATGGGCGAGGCCGCAGCCTCTTCCCTGGGCTCCTGTCCAGGGCCCCCGGCTCTCGGTAGAGCAGCCCCTCAGGGTGCCCCGGGCAGGGCTGGCGAGCGATGGCCGCCATCAGGCCCCAGCGGGCAGGGGAGCTCCCAGCTCCAGCCTGGCTGCCCACCCCAGGGCTGGCCGGCATGGCAGAGAGGCAGCAGCCCCGCAGGCCACGGTCAGGTGGAGGGCCACCACCTTGCACCTAAGCTGCCCGTAAGAGCGGCCTCCAGGAATGGAGTAAGGCAAAGGAAGAGTGAAAAGAAGGTCCTGTGGCGACCAACTGCTGAGTATCACGCTGCTCCCTACGGCAAGAAACATCGGCTGCTGTCTCCTGTGCCAGTTAGTGGATAAAGTCACAGCAGAGCAGGGTCTGTGCCGCCCGGCGCTTCCAAGGGGAAGGTGGCAACTACGGCACGTTCCTCCCAGGAAAGAGCAAAGAGAAAGGCCACAGACAAGACCACCTGTACCAGCTCCTTGGGAATTCTGTACAGATAAATAAAAAAAACAAACCACAAACAAAAAAACATGATGATCTTGTAGTCTCCTTTTCAGACGTGTCTACAGAAATTTTTTGTTTGATGCAAGAGGTTTTTGCCTTTCTTTGTTATCCCAGAATGAAAGAATATCATCCACATACAATGCAATAAAATTTTGAACACAAATGCTTACAAACTCCCCAAAGCTCATTAAGTATCCCCTTTGATCTGTTAATACAGTAAATAGAGCAATACATTAAATAATCTGATCTAACATTAAAAAATATTTTTGTGCCTTTTAACTCTTATATAGTTCTCCTTCTATATAAACAAACATTTATGTGCAGTTAGATTTTTCTCTCATTATGTATCATTTAACTGGAAAACGAAAACATCTCAGCAGTTTCCTTACCAAATTTGAATGCAGCTGCTTTACCTCTTCCAGCTATACATAAAATGTTTAAAAGTTGTTAAAACTTGTTAAAAACTCCTGACATACTACAGGATCCACTTGTTTCACTTCATTACACACTGGTAGATGGTCTTCAGTTCTCTGACAGAGTAGTAAAAAAAAAAACAACCAGTAGTTACATCATCATCATCAGATCCCCCAAATTCAACAGTCACGCCAGAACAGCAGCAATGGCCCTATGCCATCTGCACATCACTTCAACTGCTCCGCTGTCAGCGAGCTGGCCAGCCCACAACAATAGTTAGGTCAACATGATCACCCTGCAGCATTTGAAAACCTGACCTTTTTGTCACATATAATTGAGAGAACATTATTCTAGCAGTATGCATGGCTCTAGCAGGGCCACACACTGAAAATACCCCAGCCACCTTACAGAAGTAGAGAACAGATATAAGAAACCATCTGGAATGGCAGACAATCCTGAGAACATCAAAAAATTAAATGAAATACGGTAGACCTCTGTTTTCTTTAGGGGAAAAAAAATCCTCAGTGAGGATTAATAAAAATTATGAAGGGAACTTACGCAATCACTGTAGGTGGCTATCTCAGCTCATCTCAAATGCAAAGGCAAGGAAAGCTCACCGTAAGCTATAAAAGGCAAAGGCAATCAGGCAAGAAGGGCAAATATGTAGGAACTCTAATTAACGAACAATAAATGCATAAAATAAACTGCCAAAAGATGAAATCAAAGCAGGTACTACTTTTTTTTTAATGAGACAATACACTGGTCCACAATTAATTTTTGGTAACAATTTAATGATGACAATGAATAGCTTTTAATATTTTTTCCTATTTCCTATGGGAAATTGTAAACCAGCTTGTTAAAGTAACAAAAAAAATTTTTTCTTCTTTGTTCTTTTTCCTCTTTAAACATGCTTCCATCAGTTTAACAGCATGGAAGACTGATGTGCTGTGTGAATTCTTGCCTGTTGAACGTACCTGAATATGTACTACTAGCAGTCAGAGCACTGCAACCACAGTGCCCAAAGAAGAGATCTTATCTACAGTCTACAGGGTCTGCCTGCTTAAATTAAAGGGAAATTCAGTGTTCTATAATGTCCAGTGAGTAGTAAAATTTTTTGATGGTAATGACATTTTGTGTACTAAAATCTACCAGTCATTTACACTAGACACCATTTGCTCTGCTTCCTGGAATGCACAGTAGTACTTTGGTATTCTATAGAACAACTGGAGCCCATCTATCCAAAATATTTAGGTACCTAAATATTATTGAAAATTCCCATTAAGTAGAAATATCCTAATGTTAATTTAGGTTTTAAAATTCTGCAATAGAAAATTAATTTATTTGAAATTATTGCTGTTTGGGTATTTTTTTTAAAAAGCTTTAGCTGTATAAAATACTTTCTGTAAATTTGTGATTCTTTGAGATGGAACATCTCCTGTTATAGCAAGTTGTTTCACCATACACATACCCCAGGTTGTTTTACCTGCCAAAATTAGGACTGTGGCTTAGCCAAACCATTTACTAACACAAGACAGAAGATAAAAGCGTTTGCAAATCAAGCAAAGTATATGGCAAGTGGCCCATGCAGGCCATCTCGTACAAAAGAAGAGTGAGCATTCTGGATAATGCAAGTAAAGGACTCTCAGACTGCTTTACATTAGCTGTTAGCTGTTTATGAAGAAAAGTACTCTTCTGTTCATCACTCTCAGGACTGTACTCAAGCTAACAGATCACCACGGCTGGATCCAACTCTTCCACGCTTGCGCTCACTATTACTAAGTGGCTAAAGAGAAGGTGGGTGGTTGTCTCTGAGGGTCTTAAGGCTACCTTTACTACCAAGCAGACAGACCACAGTAAGTCACCAAACACCGGGCAGAACTCTCCCATGCCACATGTCTTTCTTCAGCGGCTAAATATGAAACTAACAAGGAATGACAGTCAAAGGCTTGACATGCTCATGTACCTTGGACTATGGACTTATCTCATCCCTCCCCCCGCCTTTTTTTTTTTTTTTCTTTTTTTCTTTTTAAATCTGTCACTGCTACTATTCCTGTTTCAGCCATTCATGTGATTTCACTGTCTGTTATGGCCATCTCCTTATATACAGTGCCTGTAGGCATTAATTTTATTTAATGTACTATATGCTTGACACTCCACATGGTGTTAATGAGTTGCCAGCTGCCTGTTGTGATACAACAAGTAATCGCAAACCCAGTGTCGCCTTTACTCCTGCACTGGTTCGGTTTTCTATTGTGACACATAAATGTCAACTGGTATGATCAGAAGTAAACAGTCATGACAGACAGGAAAAAAGGAGCTGACAGTTGAAGGTGATGATATCCATTAGGCTTCTACAGCTGCCACCTCCTGGGGAGACTGCTGAAGGATTTGAAATGTGGTGCAGAGCTCCTGGCTAACATGGCTCTATGACAAAGAATATGCTTACCTTCAAAATACCTGGCCTACCACCTAACCATCTGGCTTATTATCATTCAGATAAATCCACTTATACGCACAGAAAGGAGAAAGCCATGATGGAACATCAGAAGTGCATAAAAAGGGCAGAAACATTAGTCAATCAGCCCGATGATTCCCGAACAGTTGTTAAGGGAGCATGTCATTGCCTTGCTCACTTAACCATGGACATAAAAGAAAAGAGCTTCCCAAAAAGACAGAGTTTAAGATTTCAATTAAATTAAGCTGAATCTTAAGATGTCCATCAAGAGTAGTTAGAAAGATTATGTCCAAGTCAATCTTTATTCACGTTTCACTCTTTGTGATAGTAGATTAAACACTTCATTTTGCTGAAGAACGAACTTTTACCTGCTAAATGCAGATGTGAGAAAAATCACTTAGCTTAATACCAACCCAGTTTTCTTACCACAGATGGCTCCAGTGGACTCTAAGTTGTGCAAATGCACCAAAGCCTGCATTTGACATGCAAGAGGATGACTGAAGAAATTTGAGACCTCCCAGTGAGTGCAAACTCCCAGCAGACACCAGTGCCTTTTGCTCACGCTCTCCCCTACACTTCTCCGACACATTCACAAGGATGTCAGGGCAGAAAGCAATCCTCAGATGGCACACGTACCTCTAGGCTGCTGCAATTTATGCCAGGGCTAACATAGCTCAACCCAGAAAATTAGAGTTGTAACTGCTTCCATGAGCTCCTCCTTCCATCCCCCACACCAAGAGCAATATTTTTCCTTATAAGAAGCTCAGTTAATTGCCTTTATTATACACAATATTCATTCCTTAGATTTCCATCACCAATAGAGCTATTATAAATTATTTTAGCTGTACTCTTCATGCTTTTATCCCAGTATTGATTTTATTTTTAATGTAAACTTTTAAATTATAGTGCCAGAGAAACAACTACTTACATAGCTACAAAGGCTAAATTAGCAAGACCCGAGAGAAAAAATAGATAGGTGCTGAAGATATTTGATATGAAACATTAAAAGCTAATATTATTTTATGTAATACTAAAATGTAAGAAAATGCAAATGTAAAGGTAGTTCCACCTTCCAGTATACAGCAATAATAAAGTATTAGATTCAAGCTTCATAATTAACTTAATCAGATGGAGTTTTCTTTAATTCCCTAATTCCTTTCCTTCAGCCATCTAAGCGTTACTCAGCTTGAAGAATACAATTACGAAAACCACCAACAGATACTACCAGAAATATCTCCCTCTGCTTGTGTTGCATTAAAGCATATAGTATTTTACAGCATGTCTAGTATTTGACCACTGTAGTATTTTAGATGTATAGGCACACATCCCCACATTTCCTAAGGAGATGTTTTTCTGTGGCTCTTATGCAGGGACATAGGGAATATCTCCTTTAAACTGCTAAAAGAAACAAAGAATTTGAAGGTGTGCTTAGTCTGGTCTCTGTAAACATAGGCACGCATAAATACTGTATGCAGAATCTCAGCATTTGCAATTAGTTGAAGGCCATTTCAATAAAAAATAAACCTTTTATACCATGGAACCAGAGCAAGAGGTTAAATTGTAATTTTTGTCAAGGAGTCCATTTTTACTCTATCGATTTGTACAAGGTGATGCTATGCACTGATTTGAATCTTATATACAGAAGTGATATTGCATTAATTGAAAAATAATTGGATTCCTCCCACTTTATAACATGTGCCTTTACATTATCTAAGTTTTAACCTCTGATGAGCTTTGCAAAACTCACAAACCTAAAAATCACTGATTTATATCTTAATTCAGCTATGCCAAATACTTCAAGATGAGGAATTCCAAAATAGCACACTACACAGACTGCAACGCAAACATGAAACAAAAGCAAAAATGTTAGCATTTTCTTTCCATATATTGTAGCATATTAATTGTTGGTTTTGGTAACGTAGCTTATTAGTTTTGCATAATTTAAGTTTTAATTCATCGTTTAATTTTTAATTAAGTAGTCTCTTTCAAGATGAGCTTTCTGCTTGGGTTTTAGTTAGATGCTAAACATGCTATGCATAAAAGCAATGGCAAGAATGTAATATTTAGTTCATACGATTTCTCTGTGATTTCAGACATGAAAGTAAGCAGTTTTTCAGAGTATAAAATAACAGCAGTTGTAAAATGTCATATAAATTTTAAATAATTAAAGCCTTCTGAAAATATCTGAAAAACTAGTGGGGCAATTGTACAGAGCAGCCATACACTTCTTATACATTTTTGTAATTTTTTTTTGTTTCAGTTGTGTAGTTTTGTTCTGGGGTTGGAACGTTTGGGTTTTTTTAGTGTGTGTGTGTGTGTGTGTGTGTGTGTGTCCCAACCCCCCTCCAATCCTGTAATTTTGCTAGAGCAAGAACACCAGATTTTACAGGGCTAACTCCCTACAGAACATGACAAACTCCACGCAATTCCAAATACGTGAAAACAGGCTAAGCCCTGAGGAAGAGTTAGATTTATTTTTGCACAGAAAGATGAAATTTAAGAACAAAAACTATTTAAAACCACAAGAAAATAAAATTTGGTAGGAATCCTAATTATGTATGAACCTAGCCTGAACGCTTAAGTACAGGCATTAAAAAAATATTAAGAGTAAGTCTTGCTTATTGTAGACTACCTGTGGCTTACTGGAAAATTCACTTAATTACAACATTACGAACTCCACGGACATGACATTTTTAAGTGTTATTGGTTTGATTTTCTTAATATTTATCAAAGTAAGAAAAAAAAATATCTTGTGCTAAGAACACCTGTCAATTCAACTGAATATCATGAGTGCTCTCTCAGAATTTCTCAGGCCCACAACTGCCTGCCTTCATGATGAAGGAAGGTCAACATCAACATACCTGAGACACCCAACAGCAAAAACCAAAACTGATCTACTGCGTATGCTTTTTGCACACAGTTAAATACATAAACACCAGTGCAACCCCAAACATAATTTTCTTTGTGAATCTCTTCAGTGTTCTGAAAAAAAACAATATTGGTTTACATACAGGTTTTTATACCTAAACTACTGCGATTAGCAATAAGGCCTCTAGATTCAACTCCAAGTAGTAACATCTGTAGCATCCAGAAAGTGTCCATAGGCAGAAAAGTACCATCCCACTGAGCAAGATACAGAAAAATACACATACGCGCACACGTGGGCTGTTCTAGTTCTGGAAAATTCTTTGGCTTCATGGTTGAGGAAAGGTTGAGTAACCCCCCTTTGAAGTCTCTAAACCTTGGAGTATATTTTACAACCACGTGTTTACTAGCTGGGTGAACTGCAGTGGAATTCAACCTCAGAAAATAAGAATCCCTCGTAGGATGCACCATAAAAGCTCCCATTCCCCCAACTCCCTAGGAGTTAACTTTCAGGGGTGTTCCTGCCAGGAGGGTGAGATCCCCTGGCAGCACCCACTGCTGCCAGGCTCCTGTTTCAGTGGCACAGTGAAGCGGAGGCCCTGGAGCCTGCAAACTCAGAAAAATTTCCTTGAAAAAGCTGCTGTGAACTCCCAGAAAATTTGCCAGGTAAGAAGGCAGGAAACAAGTCAGAAGTTTGCACTTCCATAGAATGTTTTGTTTTGGGTAAATCCACATTCTTTGAAGAAAATGTTGATAAAATATTTTAACAGCTTACTTTTCGTTCAGCTAGACTTCTGGAAGAAATGAGGAGTAGTGAAGCCTGGCTTGGAGATCTCGCTCTAGAAGTTGGCTTCCCTTAGGGCTGGAGTTGCTCTGCATGAACCGGGCAGTAGCCTGTTCTTTTACATCTGACTACAGGGATCAGTTTCTCGATCTGAAAAAAAGCAGCATCCGGTGGCTGACCCCAAGGTGCACGATAAAGGTCTGTCAGGGAAGATACACATAAAACCAGGCTATGCACAACTTAACAGCATAGTACAGTGTGTGCTTGCTCCTGTTCAACAGGAAACAGGAGGAAGCCCTGTTTTTTCAGACCTCTGCACTGCTACAACAACCTGTTGTCTGACAACAGAAAAACATGCATGACAGAGCAAGAAACTACCAATATATAAAGTTTAGATTAACCACACTGGTTCTTCTGCTCTTCTGGGAGTTTGTCATCATTTTGGGTTTTGGTTTGGGGTTTTTTTGGCTGTGTTGTGGGTTGGTGGGTTTTTTTTAAAAAAAAAAAATAAAAATGGCTAAACTACAAAGACTATGGTCAGCCAAAAAAACCTGACTGAGTTCTGGAAATGTTAGTTGTCTCAGTTTGGCTAGTTTCCTATTTAAACCAAGTGTTTTAAAGAAATTCAGAAGGGCCAATGAAGCTATATTAATTTAAACCATATTTTTGCGTGTGGGTTGAGATAAAGTCTGTGGCGATCGTAATGGAAACCCCCAAACCCAGCTTTAAAGCAAGCAGCTGAAAATATCTAGCAGGAGCAATAGAAGGCTCAGGTTGAGACCCAATGGTATCACTTCATTTATATCTAATTAAACTTTCTGATGGAAGATCTGGATAGATCAGCATTCACCACAGGAAATGGTCACTTAAGGAGGTTATAACGGCTCTCTCTTCTAGAGACAAAACCATAAATTGTAGTATCAACAAACTCTTCAGTGGTTCCCCATCATCAGGGTACTAGCACTGCAAAAAGAAATAAACTTGCTCAGCAGTTCAACACAGAATAAAAGGTTTTCTCTCCTTAAAGTGCAGCAACATAGCACATCTTCTCTACACGTTAAAAATCTGAATAATTGGGTCACTTGGCCTGTGTGAGTAACCTATTTTGCTGTCATATTTATATAAACAAACAATTATTTTTAATAATCATTCATGCTGCTTGACTTCCTAATCTTATCAGGTAACAGTAGTGCACTCCAGCAATATAAAAGAGCCATGACAAAAATCTATCACCTAGCCTTCAGCTGCATACAGAAGTACTGGAGAGAATGAAGATAAAAGAGAGAGATTTCCAAATGCACACACACCTTCCTGATACCGAAGGCCAGGCAGGAAAGGACTGATGCGACTCCTGTTTCCCCACCCACAGAAACCAGTGGCAGCAGAAGATGTCTCTGTCACTAGAAGATGCATCAGAGGGCTATACAGGCATCACTCCAGATCAGTATTTGGGTGGTGGTCATAAGGAGCCACTAAGGCAAGTAAGGTGATACACTTGTGGTAGAACTGGTTATCTTCCATTACTCGTTACTGAACATTCATTTTGAGCCAAATTTATGGTAATTTTGAGTAACAGCAATGCTGATTCCTCAGGCTGCATTAGTGTGTCTATGCCAGATATGTAGCTGAAACACAAATGCCATGTTTAAACCTGGCACTCTGGTTTGCCTGAATGTGCTGATAACCCAGAAAACACGATAAGGATGTAAGAGCTGGCAAACTGAGCCTGAAAGAAAACCCTAATTCTACAAACAGTCACGTTAGCAAATTCTGTCTTCCCGTGATTTTAATGCCTCATGAGTTATTCAATCCCCAGCTGAAGTTTCCATCGCACAGAGCATTCCCTCTGCTGTGAGGACGGGCAAACACAACCAATACGCACACACACCGGAGCCTTTCTTTCCATCTTTCCACTTATCAGGTCTTTTTTTTCCTCCCCAGACACCTATCTCCACAAAACTTTCAGAAACAGAGGCCGTAACCTGAAGTACTATAATAAGGTATAAATCACACCTCAAAGACAGATCGATCAAAGTAGGGGAAGGTAGTAGGCTGTTCATCTCTCAAGGATTTAAGACATTACCTTCGAATGAAAAAAATAAGCATTTTAAAATTTCGTTTTCCTTTCACCTAAGGCCCTAGCAAACAGTATAAATTTTGAGCAGCCATATCTATTTTTCAGTGGCTAAACTGGCAAATGTTTCTGGGCATTACCATATTTCACAAACCGTGAGGGGTTTTCTGTTGTAGTTTTGGGCCCAGTGAGATTCAGAAAGTACAAAAGGGCACGTAAGATGCTGTACATTTTATACCCAGTAAACTCTGATCTGCGATTGATTTATACAGTGTGCTAAGTCTTTATTTCTTTTCCTTTAGCTTGGCAACATAATTTCACTTTGATGGTCAGCCTTTCAATTAATCAAACCGGACACAGCATTTGCAGTTTCTTTTGAAGTCAGAAAGAATTGTGTGCCCAGGACCTCTTAAAATGAGACCACTTATTTAGGTACTTAAAGATGGCTGTCAACACCTAACTCCAGTCTCCTAAGTTTGAAATTGCTGACTTCAGTAATTTGCCCAAGGAAAGTGAACCTGGGGCACAGAGAGACTACACAAAATCTTACCTCTCACAACCAAAAAGTCCTTGGCTCTTAGTTATATGTACAGACAAATCTCTTTCTTGACTGGTTTGCCAGTACTGAAACACATTCAAGTACGTAGCGGTAGACCATTTCCAATACGCTGGTTTGGTCAGAACTGTTTTCTAGGGGGATCTTATGTCCAACTGCAATTACGTGATAATGGAATCCAGACATGGATTTACAGAAATCAGAAGAACGCAGCAAACTTACAAGGCATTTCTCTGTGTCTGACTGCTCAGATGAATTGCATCCAGGTCCGCAAGCACTGGCTGTACTGCGCTTAATTTCAACGCCCAGAGGCAGGCAGCCCAACACGGGGACCGCTGGCTGACGCGGCAGCCCAGCGCACGGCGAGCAGCACTCCTCCCTCGTGGCAGAACACGTTATGCCTTCACAAGAACTCCTCTCATAAACTAAGAGGTGCTACAGCATTAATAAAGACTAGAAAAAGGGAATTAGCGGCTGGGTGGAGCCGATACATTTTCCAGTGCGTCTTTTTCCCTTCAGCTACGCGTCAGACAGCTTGTCTGTACCGACACACAAGCGTAGCGAGCGCAGGTGACGGGAGATGACGTGCTACATGAAGGAAACCACAAAAGTTCACACCAGGGCCTGCAGCAGGCTGGCACCCTGGTCATTAGGCCATAGCAAAGCCCAGAGTACCGCATTACAGCTGTGGCCACTACCTGCCCTTGTTAAATCGGAGCTAGCAGAAGCATGCCTGAACAAATGCTTTGCTTTGCTCTACAGACCTTTTACGAGACGTATGTGAACTACAAAGGTCCAGGGAGGAGTTATAGTGCTAGGAACAGCGAAATGGATTTTACTTTGTAACTTATAAGAGAACACAAAAAACTGTAAGCACTTTTCCCTTCTGTTTAGAAAGCGCATCTTGCTACTTCACTTGTAACACACAATACATTACATCAGAGCATACCAAGTAAAATATTTGCTTTGTGAAGTTTTTAGTGTGTACTGATTTCAAAAACTCCTTTCTCCATTAGAGACAAATGGAGCTCAATATAAGCTCAGTATTTAGTTACCTGCAAGCATACATTGCCATCCATCTAATGCTAGTCTACTCTTCCTTCAGTGAAGTATTTTGTAACTAATATATAGTAAGTATCACACATCCCCCCACCACAATATTTTTGAATACTGCTACCAAATCCATTGTTATACCAGATCCTTGGGCCTATTGTCCTTAACACAAAAAAAATAAAATAAAACCCCTCAGCAATTTTCAAAATGGGGAGGGAAGGATGCATCTCAGGAAATACAGAAACGGCAGCACCTACCCACCCCAGAATAAAATCCAGGCAACGCTGTGCTTCAGTATCACGGGTAGAGATATTACCAAACGCCTTCATACCCGATGTGTGCCTCCACCTGTACAATGTAATACTGTTACCTTCAGATATTTTCAAAACCTGCTGGTATCTAGCTTTTCCTCTAGATTTCGTATTTTGAGATTTGGGTGTGTTGGGTTTTTTTTTTAAGTTTGGATCACATGAGTCAGAACACGTGATGTCCTAAAACGCTACATTTCATTTCATACATGTTGAATTCTGCTTAAAATACTCAGTACATCTCCCTCTCAAGTCTCAACTTTTGCAACAGCAACCATATAGTAAGTCTGCACAATAAACTGGGATTTACAGGTTACTACTGGTTGACAGCTGAGGTTCAAAAGAATTTATAACTACACTACCCACTGCACTAGCAAACAGGGAAAACATAAAATAAGAACCTTTAAGAGAAGTGATCCATCAACTACAACATTTAAAAGAAAGAAAGTGTCAACCAGACCATATCTTAAAATTCTTAAAATTAAGAAATTGCAATTTTTAAAAGAGAAATTCTTTAAACGCAGCTACTAGTAAACTGAAGAATCTGTCCAATGTAACACAGTAGCCTATGACAGCAGCTAGTCAAACACCCAGAATGTTATCGGGGCAAAGAGATGACAAAGTTTAGCACATCCTTCTGGAAGGGAGAGAAACAAAATACTTTTTCCCCATCCCAAATTTGCTTGGGAAGCCTGTATGCTACCTCAGAAAAACAGTCATATGCCTAAGTACTCTGTAAATCCTTATCACAAACCTTTAACGCTAAAAACCCCACAATTTTAAGGAAGAAAAATGGTTTGAAGACAACTGAACTTGTAGGAACACTGCAAGCATACGCCTTAACTGCATTGCATATACTTTCCTGTGAAAAAACAATCTTAAATGATTCAGCATCCTTAATTGCACTGCACCCAGCCTAAGTAATGGTGCCTAGACTGAGTAGCAGAGCTGTACTGTGGTGTATCTTAAGAGTCCTTCATTGCTCACTCGCACAGATTAAGAAGATGGTCAAAACATATTACACATCCCAGTCTTCACACGACTTTTTTTCCTACAGAAAGGAGGTACAAAGGGGAATCAGAAATCTCTGAACCTTAATATGGAATCAAAAGGAAAGGTTGAGTAGGAGCACAAAGCGTTTTTCAGCTCACCAAATGAAATGTAGCCTGTGGTAGACTATTTCACTTCCTTCATATAATTTGCTGCACTTATTTGTGGTGTTTTAGTAGGTGCTCTGGAAGCAACTCAAAGAGCAAAACCACTGTTATGCAAAACACATGAGGTAGCCAGAAATAAAGCATAAAAGCAAAAGACCCGCTCTGATCAAACACAGCTCACCTTCCCTTCCCTCCACACTCTGAGAGAACGTCCTGCTCAGTACCTCTCACCGCTGGGCCACCAGAAAGAAAAGGTCAAACAGCTGTAGCAAATCCAAGGCAGCCAAAATTAAGGGTATCCTTAAACACATTAATGTGGAACAGGTGAGCAGGTGAGTGCTGCCATGGAGTTGATACAATTACTTAGATGCAAACAACCTGTGGAAATATTTGCATAACCTATTCAGTTCCGTGAACTGGGTCATGATTTGTATCATATGTGAGCAAATAGCTCACAAATAGAGATTTATAAACAAACTGCTTACTAGAAATCACCTCCTCAAGTCTGAGAGGCACGTTTAACCAGGAACAGACCAGCAGTTCCTTCCACCAAGCATCAGTGCCTCTAGCTTCGATATTTGTGCAGTCTAACAAAATTCCTGAGCATACACAACTTGTGGTGAATCAATCTAGCTATGACACAGAAAAATAAGCTATTTACACAAACAGTTTTATGAGCACCACAACTAACCACTCAGTTTGCCGTTACTTGGATGCCATAAGTATAGTAATGCACTGCTATCTTGGTTTACTTTTTGCTTTTAAACAAACAAAAAATCTACCAGGGGCAATATTAAAAACTGTATTAAAAATAGGAATGTGAGGAAATCCAAAGACACTTTTGCACATCATGCACAAACCAAGGCATACTACTTATATATGCATACAGAGTACGTGAAGACATATTTTACATCACACAAAAAATTGTGTTTTAAGAAGATTAAAAGAACCATCTAGAGCCAGCTTTGTAGATACTTGGGATGTTTTCTCTGGTCTTCAAATTTGCTGCCGACAACCTAGTCTTTTTAACAATATTTACTATTTCTGACCTGTTTCACTGTTTGCTATGCCTTTCTACCACCTCCCTGCTCCCACTGGAGGCATCTCCTTGGCCACATACTGGCTGCCTTCAGGGAGCTGACCCAGTGCTTTGGAAGGCTGAGATCACACTGCATGCGATGGGTGTCCTGCAGGAACTCTCTGTGCCCACTGATTTTTACTTCTCTTGTGTTCTCTTCTGCTGTCTCTCCTGCTAATACCATTTACCTGCTCGAAAAGTAGCAATCTTCTTTTCCTCTCAATTCTTCTAAGAAGCCTAATCAATTGAACTCCAAGGCAACTGATCTCTACTTCTGTCAAGTTTGAAGGTTGCAAATTCTATTTCAGACCTAAGGAACAGCTAGAAGTGCCCAATGCTTATGTGTCTTTTCCAACTGTATTAGCTGGTCAATTACAAGGTATTATCTCTCCTTACGAACCTAACCTTTGAATTTTCCACACCGCATTGCTCACCTAAAAATTGTACTCTGGTTTCTTCTCTGCTCCTCAGCAGCCACATATCGAGGAGTGCTGAGAGAAGCTCCATTGCAAAGAGACATGTAATTATTTGGGTTAAACATTCCCAGGCATGTAACAAAGTGGTGGAAAAGAGGAAGAAACTAAATGGAATTAAAATTTATCTTACAAACCACAGCCCTCTGTATAAATAAAATTGCATGCCAAGAGTCAAAAGAGTTAGGATGCAAGTTCCCCTTGTATCAATACTCACAGGCAATCACTCACCTTTTTATGGAGAACAATGACCTTTTTTGATACAATGGTGACCCGGCTTAGAAAAGTAGATGGAAAAAAGTATGAAAAAAAAGACTTTTTATTATTCCTTGCAATCAAAACGTAAAAATTTAAATGATCTAAAAAAGCACCTCTTTATTAAAGAGTTGATGAAAGTGTGGGTCAGTCCTATTATCCTTTTAAATTAATAAAAAATTCCTGATCTTTTAAAATTCAGAAGAATAATGTATATTAAAAATATTCTGTAATTACTGCAAAAGTATTAATTAACAGTTCATGGATGCATAAGTAGTGAGATGAAGGAATAAGCCATCTACTGACTATAAATATAAGCTTAAAAAATCATTTTATAGCATTTTTGTAGCTGTATGATGTTAGGCAGGTCATAACACTAGTACTTTCCTCTGAAAACCTAATAATTATTAACCTTTTTAATTTTTAAGCTGAATATTGACTTTGCAATAAATTGGACTAAGTTCAATCTTACAGTCAATTCCAAACATGAAAGAGTTTCTCTTGCAGCCACACTGACCATTAGCACTAATTTACAGATATTTTCTTAGGCTTGACTCGAAAAGAAGTCTGAATTATCTTACAGCAAACGATTTTAAGTAACAGCACTATAATTCATGTATAAAGCACAGAATTACAGATACATAAAATCACTATTTTCTCTACCAAACTATAAAAGGATATTAAGAGTTATTCCAAATTGCATGGGAAAACATTAAAATATACAATACAATCTTCCTTCCACAGTAAGACCCGCAGGTAGAGCAGAAAAGTATGGGATGCAATTCTGTCAAATTCAGCCCTTCTGAAAATGTGGTGGGTTTGCTTCTATACTTCAAGACTGCTTTTGTTAAATGTCTGGTTTTTTTTTTTTTACATTAAAAAAAAAAAAGCTTTCTATTTAGATTTGACCACTGCTAGTTTTGTATGCCATCCTTAAACTCCCACAAATGTCCCTCTTCTCACCACAGGAGTCTGAATTGGAGTGCAGTTAAGAAAGTCCTCCATTCCCTGAGCACAGGGCAGGCTGGCTGATGGAGCAGGGATCTCGTGCTCCTCCAGCCCATGCCCTCCTCTCCCCTTTGCAATCGTGAGCCAAGGCAAATGGCTAGGCTGCACCAGCACCACAGGAAGGACTGGATTTTCTCATCCGCGGAAACCAGAGGGAGGAAAGGAGAAAGAGGTGGGGGGAGAGATGTGTCTCCTGCATAGTGTATGCTGGAGAAATCGATCAACAGGCTGGGGAGAGGGTGGAAGGTCCAGTGGTCCATGAGAAAAGCACTCACGGCACGTGGGCTGTGGGGACCTGAGCTGGGAGGGAAGAATTCACATCAGCAGTGCAGGAAACCAGCTAGGCAGCTAGTGGGGTAAGAGATGCTCTCCCATGAGCTGGAGTGAGAGTCGAGCTGAAAAGGCCAGAGTCAACATGGTTGGAATTTCCAGTGTCAAGATTTCATGGGGACAACAGAATGTGGACCAATACGTTTTGATGAATGAGCTAGAGAAAACCTGTTTGTAAAGAAAAGGAACGTGCATGCACGTGGTGGTATAGGAAGCAAAATATGCCAGCAATAGGGAAATACTAATACTAATACTAATAATAATAATGGAATCTCTAAAAATTACAACTCAGAACTTCTCTATTTCATACCAGCTTCTCCATGGACACAGAGATGTCCCACTGGTGCAGAATGCTCCTCCCAATACCTCTTCAGCAATAAAGAGAATTAATCATGCAGACAGTCATGGCCTTTTTGTGTAACTGCACTCCAGCACAGCATCCGCATCATTACCAGAATCTGGGCACAAATTCACATCCCCAGTGCTGTATCAGACTCCCTTTTACTGTGTTGGGAAACTCACACCACTACAATTCCATACATAAGAAATGAGGAGTATCAGATAATATATTTATGAGGTTGATATTAACTTGCAACTTCAGAAACAATATTGGATTCTTTCCCGTGTTTTTTTACATGTATGTGTAAAGATAGAAACCGCCTCCAAACAAACCCCAAAGCACTGTCGGGAAAATGATTTCAGGTTATCCTTTTTATGTGGACTGCAAACACCGCATGGTCCAAAAGACCATTTGTGTCAGATAGTGTCACATGTCTGTTTAACTAATGGATGGGATAGTTGTTTGATGTTCTCTGGCATGATCCAAAAAAAAAAGGGGGGAGGGGAGAGAAGAAAACAAGCAATACCCAAAAAACCTAAATAACTTCCCATGTATTTCCTTCCTCAGAATTTTTCTAATTATAAGGATAAAATCCTGTTATGGATATTCATCACAAGCAAAAAATACACCATTACATAGATTTAGTAAATTTGCTGGCTGACAGTTTAATTTTTAATAAACTGTCAGGACTCAGGCATCCAGAGAACTGCCTTCATCAGTAAATAACTCAAAACAGAAAAGAGTAAAGTCATTAAATTAAGTTCTGCAGTGGAGGTATTGCTGAAGAAGCAACAACCTGCCAGAGTCTCTCCACTCACCAAACTCCCAGACATTATCTGAAAACCTTGGTAGTCTCTAAGTGACCAACCTCACATTCTGCTTACATGTCATCCAATTTCTACTGCTCTAGACCTCAATGTAATGCAGTTCTCGTGGCATTCCAACCCTCCAATATAACAACGTCTCCCAGTGCTATGCCATCAACAGCTTTTCGTAACTACAATTTCGTTTTGAGTGTGTGTGCAGCAAGGTCAGTAATGAAATATTTAATAAGATCTATCCTAGTATAACCTTCAGAGTAATAACCTGCTAGACCTCTCATTACTTTTTTTAATACCCTTTGCCAAATTCAAGAGCCTCATTTTTATCAGTTCTCACTAGAACCTTACACTTCTTGTTCACTAAAAAGAGACAAGTTTTCCTGCTGATCAATTTTTTCCCCATTTTTTAGGCTGTCTGTTCACACCTAACCTTCTTTTTAAGGTGGTTACTCTTCCTCTGAGGTCTACAGCTCTTTCCTTCTAAGGTTTTTTTAATCTCATGAGCCAGATGCTTAGGCTGTGCTCTGCAGGCCCTTGTCAACCTTCAGAAAGAACACACACTTCTTTGCATGAAGATTTACTTCCCACAGCAGCCACTGGCAAGAAGCCAAACAAAAAAGATCCAGAAAAACTCTTATAGCTCTAAAATAATTTTAAGAACATTGTTAATCTTGGGAAAACATGGTATCCTGTTCTTCCAAAAAGAAAAAAAAGAAAAAAAAAAGAACTCTGTGCATGATAAAACTATCTCACAAGATGAATGTATCCTACCATCAAGAGATCCAATTCTTCAATGGGCTATTCAAACTTAGAAATAATAAAAATGCAGATGTGTACTTGGCTTCTGGTTCAATTTAAATCTGAAACTATACTGTTTTGGGAAAATTGTTTGATACACAAAAGGTCTGATCACACAAACCAAACTGTCAATGAATGATGAACTGGCTGCATAGTGCCAGAGAGTCAGTGAATGATGCAGGTGGCTGTATAATGCCAATATATGACGTCCAACTTTCTGTTAGCTCTAGCAGATTCCACCTGCTTCCCCTGTAAGAATCTGTGGTTATTTTGAGTGGTATTTTTAACTAGTTGAGGAGTTGGATTATAAAAAAATTCATCACTGTGAACTTAGATGGTATTCCAATACAGAGAATGTCAGAGGATCTTATAAGACTAGGTCTCAGTAACTGCTAGAAAGTATACCTCTGGCACTGGACTAGTGCTGAAAGAGAATACTGGCTTGCCTCAATTCTAATAATCCTGACTACTGGGTGGGAACAAAGAAAGCTGGCTTCTGTTCTTGGCTCCACCACTGGCTTGCTAGGTGCCCATGGCCAAATCTCTTCACTTTTCCACACCTCTGTTTCTCATTGAGATAGACAAATAATTTCTTACATTGACAGCTGATGAAAATTAGTATGTAAGCTTTTTATTATTAGTCTATCCACGGCAAGATGCTCCTTTCTGTGTTTACACTTATCTCTTCTACAAGTCTCCTGCCTTCACATTAGACATGAGTACTAGAGGCAGGTAGCTGTAGAGATAACTGATCTTTCCCATACGTCCTGTACAGACTAGCCCTTACCACAGCTGATAAATATTAAAAAGACCAACAATTACTTTAAATGCGCTCACAAAAAGCTTAACTCAAGCATTTATTATCCCAAAGTGATTGTCCCAAAATAAGAAGGAAAAGCCAAGGCTTACAGTAAGGTATACTTTCCACCATCATCTTTCATCAGATGTACTTGTCCTTATATCCTCCTGCATGCAAGCTAATTGTGTACGCACTCTTCTCCCCACTTGCCACCCCGCAGTTAGTGCCGAAAAAGGCTTCTCCGTACTCTGAACCCAGTTTTAACCTCAGGCCTGAAGGTGCCCATTAGCTGGCTCACCTCTGGCCACCAGTCCCACACTGCCAGATCCCACCTGATACTTTAGCTCATATTCAGCTCCTGCTTGGCCATGAACCCTCTGCTAACTCCAGAAGTTACCTCCTTCACCAGTGCATTAGGGTTTTGGAAGATCTGTCTTGGCTGCTTGCTGAACTGAACACAATGGGATCTTGCACTAGTTATCCTACCTACTCAGTTCTGTTAAAAAAGATAAACAAAAAGGTAAATAGCATGTTCTTTGCAGCATTTATTATTATTATTATTTATTAGTATTAGTATTAGCATTAGTATTAATATTAATATTATTGCTGTTATTATTATGTTAATGAGTTCGTTTAGAGATTTGAAGTAGTTGTTTTTAAACAACAGGGTCCTCACGAGTCTATAGAAAAAATGCCTGAGAACTACAATGTACATCAGGTTTTTACAGCTTGCACTTAAACTTATGAAGACAAAAGCATAGAAGAGCATTGCGGTTTTGTTGAAACAGTATGAAATAACTACAAAGACCTGGAAACGAACAAACAAATAAATAAATAAAATGTAGGCACATGTTTAATAAATTCAAGCAGTCCAAAATGACTCTACATACTACTTTAAATGGCAGCAGATTCTGCATAGGCTTAAAGAAATCAAAATAAAGCTGTGAACCATATAGAATAAAGGATCTCAGAAAAGATTTTAGCAATAACCACCATAGCTGCATGATTTCCCCTACCCAAATATCAAAGGAAAATAGCTGTCAAAAGTGTAAATTAAATCACTTTTAAATTGAACAGAAAATTATTTCCTATTTTCCACAGGTTATGATTTGGAGTGATCTTAAACCTCTGGAAAAGAATTTCCCAATTTTCAAAAATTCTGAAGCCCAATTACAAGTAATTATAGCTTTTCATTTTCAACATGATGAAATAATTTGATTCTTTTTACAAGAGGTCTGGTTTAGCTCAAAATAGACAAGTGCTTCTGCAATGAGTTAGTACACAAAGACAATAAAGATCATTCTCAAAAGAAAATCAGGGATACATGTTGGCTATAAATCATAAATGGAGCATTCAGGCAAAAATAGTTTGTGTGTTCTACAAATGCCACTTATTTCCATTGCACATGAGTGAGATAAAGTAAACAGACCACTGACAGTTTAGGCTTTCAAATACAAAATTGGTAAGATTTGAAAGAAGAAAAAGAAAACGTATGGCATAATCACTACTGTTAGATCTAGTTTTAAAGTATAATTTGGAGAAATAGAGTGCATGAATACAAGCTTTTCTATATTCTCATTACAGAAGAAAAGCAAACTAGGACCATATAGAATTAAATTAAGTATTATTTTAAGTATCTTGTTCCCAGGTCCACTTGCTTCCTCTCCCCCCAAGAATTACCATTTTTTCTTCTTCTCTGGGAAAAGAAACTATATTCACTAAATTAGAGATTCCATTTCAGTAAAGCTCCTAAAACCTTTCACAGAAAATCTAAAGCTCAACCAGCTCCAAGTCAGTGCGGCATAGTTCATTACCATAAGGTTCAATGCACTTTGCCTAACACCTGTTGTAAAAGAAAAAACTCCTAAAATTACCGATACATTTGAATAGAATTATATCCACACTAACTTGTATTTGAAGCTAGATTTTGGGTACACACATGACCACCTAGTAAATACTAATTACTGTAGTAAACCTCCACACCTTTAGTTTTTAAGGACAGAGGTTTGCATAACACCTCCAAGTTATAACCAAACTTGATATAACACACACATCCAGTAGCAAGGTTTAAGGTTTAAGCAAGAAAAACTGATATAGAAAATACTAACAGCAATTATATTTAAAAAAATAATAATAATGTCCTATGGCATTTTTGTAACATTAAAAGTGGCAATAGTATTATTAGGTTTAATTCTTTTCCATAATAAAATATATCTTCTTTTTTGCCTAATACTACTAATGGGTTAACAATGGGTACTGTGTTATAAAGTGACTAATATAAAATAAAAACCTATTTCTGCAATCTATCAAAGCACCTGCTTACTATTAAGTATTCCCAAAATGAGTAGATTGAGAATTGGCATATTCAACAAACCCAGGTTTCTCTTGTGGTCAGTCTTATGGAAGTGAAAAATCTGAATTTACAGACAGTATTAAAGGCTTTTAACGCTATCCCAGCCTTTGGGGGTGGTGTGGGAACACCGCAGTTTGACCCACAGCAGATATAAGGAGGGATAAAGCACAGCAGCCAACAAAGCGCCATGCACACTAGCATCAGAAAACTGACATCTACAGCCCTCCTACTCCCTCAGGTAAATGTGTCGCTGAAGGTTGGGGAGGACTAAGCCATATTACAGAATATTACACAATTCTATAATGTGTTTGATTAGTATGTGCATCTTTTAAAGTCATCCCCCCAAAAGAGCAGACAACAAAGCTCATATCGTATTTGCGCAGGACAGGCACCAGGCATGGGATTTTTTTCCCCCATGTTTCTCACCCGTTTCAGAAGGCCAGATAGGATACTACATTATAGGAGTTACATATCCTTGTCTGTCTTGGAAGGTTAAGACAGCAGGGCAACATTTGGCTGAAGGCTGAAGTAGTTCTGAGACTGTACTAGCAAACACTGCCTGCAGACTATCTTGGGGTTTTTCTTGTAATACTCTACAACAACATGGAAAAAGTTCTAAGCAAAAGGGATTTTTTTTTTCTTTCTTATTTCCACTACCAGACAGTATTTATTTTTATTAACGTTTGCGTCTTGCCAGGCAGCTGATGCAATTAAAACTTGAAGTATATTTGAAAAGTGTACTATTTTCTCCAATGTCTAACGGCCAAGACTATGTTCAAACACCCTTGAGTTACCTCAGCTAGCAAGACCCAGGGTATTCGAATTGAAAGTGCAAGTAACAAAACAGGAGGCATTTGGCCTACATACAAAACTAGAATTATTCTTAATTAATTATAAGCAAATCAAGAGAAATTATTCATATTAGGTGATAAATACATGATGTTTTAAAATATGCCAAGTACTTATCCGGCATGTGAAGCTCTCCATCCACCACATGACCCTAAGGACGGGCAGTGGATCAGAGGACAGCTGAGGGGTCTGGAAAGACGAGGGTAACACGGCGCGGGTTGTGAGCCACAGCAACTCACGTGGCAAGCTACATTTGGTCTGCGGGCCGTCAGGCGCCTCAAAGACCTCCTGTTACACTTTCCCACAAGGAAAAGGTAAACATTACAAGCCTTCAGTCCATATAAGAAGTTCAGATCACAGACTAAATACCACAGCCATTCTGATGGAGACCATACAGTCATTGAAATTCATCTTGCCAACTGCATTATTTTACCTACACTAAGGAATATTTAGAATACAAACAAGTAAGAGGTAATTATAGTCTATTACTTAGTCTGAAGAACTGTCAAAATCTCTTTTTTGCATCAAAAAAAAGACTGGCTCCAACCTGATTTACTCTACATCATAGGAGCACTATTAGCTCAGAGGTTTATAAATTCACTATCTTCCCTAGTAAGGTTTTAGACACAGCAACCCAGTAGACATGAAATCCAACCTTGTCACATAGCAAGTAAAGACATATAAGGCAGTCTAGGGCCCAACAGGGCACTGTTTATATCTCCAGAGAGAGTGAAAGGATATCTGTAATTTGTAAAGAAGTAGTACAGTCATTTATTAAAGGAACTTATTTTAGCAACTACAGCCATCCATATATTGGGCAAGAATGTGAGTGATGAAGAAACTTTAAACGTGCTTTGATTTTACAATGATCTGTGCCTTCTACTGACCTACTTTAAGAAGTGGGTTTATGTGGTTTTATCTTCACTGAGAAGCAGACATAAATAAATTATCCACCTCAATTTTGCTGGCATTTTGTTGACTTACATATGAGATGATGAGATTGGCGATGATACACTCCCTGTTCTCCAGCATCTTGGGACAAGTGTTCTTCCAACTGCCTGAATGTCACATGGAGGGATGTACTCTGTGGAAACCAGTGTGTATGTGCATCTTCTAGGAGACAGTGGTATGTTCCGAGTTGTCAGTATATAAATAGTACTCTAATCTAGATGTTCTTTGTTCAAAGCACAAACTCTTTAAGTAACATGTGACTAGCAGCAGTAGAAAAGTCAATAGGAACGAAATATCCTGAAATCAACCCCGATAAAGTAGAAGAAATACACCAAGATACAGGCAACCATAAAATTATATAGAAAGTTTAGGAGAAATGTAATATTCTTTACAGTCAAATTAGGTCTGTCTAAACTGGGGTCATACTTTAGAAAAATCTGGAAAAAAAAGTAAAGTTTCAAGACAAATTAATTAGGATTTCTGTGACCATGCTTTCAGCAAGATGCATATGCCCAGACTCACAAACACTTCATTGACTTAGGCTGTGACACTGCATATTCTCTGCACTTGAGCAGCCTCTGAAATCCATGTTCAGAAGAAGCCCTCCATTGATTTGTCACTGGTTTTTTTCACAGGGATCTATGCAAGTGCAGCACTCTGAGTGCTGCAACTTGTAGCACTGAACATTATTCTCAAAATAAAATTTAATCTGCTGTTGACCAAAATCTTCGAACTAAATTCTCTCAAATGTAGAAGATCAATGACATTGGAATCTCAAGGCTCATTACAATGGCTTTGTAATTAGCCTGCAAAAACCTCTCAGAAACTCTAAGTTGAATATTGTGCAGTTGGGTTTCTCTTCTATGAGGCAAATCCCTGAAACGAACAGATTAGTCACAAGGCCCTTAAGGCAGAAAAGTAAGGAAAGCTTCTGTTCTCTCCAACTCTTAACACGAGGGACTTCCAATGAAATTTAAACATTATAAATAGGCAATACTCTATCATACAATTCATAATTAGACAGTGGAACTAACTGCTACAAAATGTCATTAAGGCTGAGGACTTAGCAAGGCTGGAAAGAGGATTAGACATTTATATGGGGTAACAAAAATATCCAGAGCTCTAATAATTTTCCAAGATCTATTAAATATGTTCCAGAGTTTAACCCAAACTCTAAAAAGCCAAAGAATAGGCAGCTTCTTGCATCTTCCTCAGAAACCTCCGCTCTTGATCACTGGATACTGAAATAGCATGGGTTAACAAGCCCAGTCTGTCATGGCAATTCCTTTGCAGTTTTAAACAAAACAATTGGGCTGATCCACAGGCTTCAGCTCAGAGTGGCTAATGATCATGGTGTGTGCAGTCGTAAGAATCTGGGAACCAAAGGGAATGGGAAGCAAGTTCTCATGGCAGCCAAAGATACATAAAGTGGACTGCAATTACAAGTTTAGGTCTCAACACTACTTTAAGAACCAAGCCACAGAGCATCTTTGTTCAATAGAAAGGAAAAAAAAAGAGGAAAAAAAAAAGTTTCTTTCGCTGTTATGTTATAAACCTATTTTAATAAAACCAACCATACTCATTAACAGTCAAGCATGCAAGGGTAAAATACAATTGACTTCAGCACTGACAAGACTGTTTAAGTTAAGAAGTTTTTCCTGCCACTGCTGCTTTGCTCTTTCCTCCTCTGTAGGCAGCCTTGTCATATCTGTTCCTTTTTCCATGACGTAACCTGTCCTTGCTTCTCCATGTCCCAGAGGATACTCTAACTCTCTAAATTGTGTGGCCTTCTTTGCATTTCTCACCTCCCTTACCAGCTCCACAAGAGACAGGCTGTGAGGGGCCACATCTAGACTGACACCTCACAGAACAACCAGGTACCTACTGGCTGCAGAAGGCAAAACTCAACAGTAGACGTGGGGTGGGGAGGGAAAAAAAGAGAGAGAGAGAGAGAGAGAATCTAGCCATAGCCCAGATAACATAAAGCATCAGTTCACTCTTAAAACCACCAGGTCAAAGGTCTGAAAAGAAGATGTGCAATTAAAATACAGAATTCAAAATCCATACATGCTAATCTCTGTGTGTTAATAAGCCCATCTGTAAAATATGACATCAGGTTCTACCAAATGAAGAAAACACCACACTGATAGCTCCTATAAAACACGGGTCAAAAGACTGGCTTCCTATGTAAATATTTGAACTACATACCATAAGTAACATTTCAGCCTCTGCATGCAATTGTTAAATATTAAGTAAATAACTATGGATTATATGCACAAAGGTGAATGCAAAATGCAGCAATGTTTAAATTAAGATCAAAATAAAAAACAGCCCTTTGGTGTTCTTTTCTTCAGAGCGTGGTGGATAATAAATATCCTAGAACTTTCCAAGGCCTCAGAACAGATTGGATCAGTTTCTTTATGTTTCCTTTTGTAATCCTGTCACAGAAGCAACGTATCAAAAGATACAACCCGCAATTTGGCGGCAAAGAGAAACACTGCGCCTCCCTCCAGTCCTTGAAGACTTTTTTTTTTTTTTAAAGTTCTCTCTCACCAAGAAGCAGAAAGGCAAATCTGAAGACTTGCACTGATTCAAATCAAGAATTTTATTACTCAACTCACCCTCCTCCACACTGAGAACTCAGACTAATCCAGCAGGTCAGATACACTAAGTCACCAACCATGGTTCTTCATAAATTTAGAGGAGGCCTGAAACCATCACTGGTAACTAGTTGTCCAAGCCTACATACACAGTACGCTCCTGAGGTTTGAGGCAGGTTTCCACCAGGAAAGGGACCACCTTATCCACAAACAATACCCAGTCATTCTGTTGACAGGTCCCGACTGCCCAAAACTGCCCCCTGCAAGGATCCTTGTTGGTGCACAGCAACCCATCCTTTGCCGGCACCCTATGGAGACAAGGAATTACATGCACACAACCATTATAAGAACCAGGTCCACAGACACACAGAAGAAATGCTGCACTCAGACCCTGGATTACAGCTGGAATGTAGAGCATGAACTAGTTTTCCCCAGTCTATTTCCTTAACCAACAAAATCCAATTTTATAATATAACCACTATGCATGGAATTAAGAAATCACTTTCAAAATCTTGAGGGCAAAGAAATATCATCTGAAACTAAAGAAAAACTATTTAATATATTTATCCGTATCTATGAAAATATTTGAGAAAACAGAAAAAAAAGTAAAGCTTAGGTGAGCCACTGAAGGCACTACTTTAAAAAATAAACCTTTTTTGCATTTTTGGGTAGTTGAAGATACTTGATTTTGGTTTTCTTGATAAAGTTAAAAGTCCTTGAATGAACTGATATAGTGTAAGTAACATTTAGAACCTTCTTCCTTGCCCTTTTTTTTTTCCTACAAGTGATTAATTTCATGAAATAATGCCAATAATTTTTCATAAACTATAATGCAGTCTAAGAATAGGCCCCTGTATAAATTGAACATAGGAGTCACATATTTTGTGGGTAGATTAAGGATAAAACTGCTAGCTCCATGCTGTGCCAGATGAAAAGGAACTGTTTGAGTACTTTAGAGCATGCATATTTAGTAGGCTATCCAAATTATTTATAAAACTCTGGGAAAAAAATTACTATTTAAGGAAAATTGTATCATTCAGTGAATAAGGAACAAGAAAAAGAAGAAATTCAGGTTCCATTCTCAGCTTCCAAGAGACTGGGCAAATCACTTCTTCCTGTACAGTTTCCACATCTACGCAATGAAGGTAGCATTTACTAATTTGGTAAAATGCTTCAGAATCTGTACATGAAACATCTTGACATTAGGAACTGAGTATTTCAGTAGAAATCAGACCTTCCCACTACACAGATTTGCTGAACTCCTGCAAGAATTCAGAATCTCAACAGTATGTTGAGCAACATGGAATATTTACCACATTCTGTACACGTAAGAAACACACATATATTCAGCTCCAGCTTATTACATTCAGGAGAATCCCAAGGGAACAAGTAGGTGAGCTGAGTAAATACGTGGAGCCACTGAAGAGTCCTCTGCACTCAGACAGTTATAGTTAACAGAAAGCAAACCAACTTTTGCCTTCAGCAATCCTTTAGATATTGAGAGACATCCCAGTCATTGGAGAATGAAGCAGTGATACGAAAGAGCCAAGTACCAAAGAAAAAGCCTATAAAATCTACAAAACAAAATGGGCATTTACTTTAGCATCAGAACATAAATAAGTAGTAATGTTTTAATAAATGATGTAGGTGTAGGGAGCCTCAGCAAGCAGCTCAGCAGTTCCATGTAATACCAGTACTGAGGTCTTCAGAGAGACTTGTCTACATGTTCTTATAGCACTGTGAAATGCAATTCACAATCCCTTCTGACAGCCTCAATTTAGACATACCCACCTTTACAGTAGGGACTATATGCTACAAATAACTGTCACAACTTATTGAAGAGCTTAGTTACTTCTAGGTAACTAAGAAGTCTCTTCATCTTGAGCATGTACAAAGAGACCTCCTAAGAGAAACACAGAAGATATGCAAAAGAAATGAAGAACAAAGGTTTGCCCTAAAAATGAAGCTCATTACGAACTTTTCTGAAAGTGAGACACTATCTTTCAATGGACCTTAATGGAAAGCCTCATTAACTCAGGAACTTGCCACTCAGTAATAGTTGCATTGTTATTAATAATGAAGAAATATTTTTTTAAAAAATACTATGCAGATGCAGTTCTGCAGACATCCAGTAATCATGTATTAAATAACACGGTTAAAAACCGAATTGATGTTTCAAGAAAGAATAAATATAAACTGATCCATAGTATCAGATTTTACAGTGAAAGAAGGAATATTGCTGCTATGAGTGATCTCCAACGCAGGAATAAAGTTTTTATCCAAACCTTAAAAAAAAAAAAGTCAAAAACATGACCTATAAATATAGAAGTTATTTCCAGGCTCTTTCAATTCTCCAGAAAAGGGCACTGCCCCTTCATTGCACATCCAAAACAGTGAGGATATTACTGGAGAAGGAGCTACAGACCTTCACACTGGCAAGTGTAAAAGTATAGAAGAGAGCAAACACTCCGGCTTACTAGGACATTCCTCAGCACCTCTCACTTTTTTCTCTCCTTGAACAGTTGTCCATGGGGCTCTTCATCTGCTTCACAAACTGCCCAGAATATCTTTCTCCTCCTCCCACCAGCTGCCAGCTGTTCCACATTCACATGGATAGATGCAGCAGTTGTTCCATTTCTCATTCTGAAGGATGTTTTAACAGTTGGACTTTTCCCAGTCAGGCTGGGAAGGAGAGACATATGAAAGGAGAATGTTTTTCCTATCAAGCATTGCCAAGGAGTCTATGTAACATCTTATCTTCTAAGAAGAATACTATAAAGCAAGTAAAACTACAACATCAGGAGAACCAAGGAGAGTAGAAACAGGAATAGACTGGTCCTTCCATCTTTAGTGGACAGATGAGGAATGCAATTCCAGCCTTACTACTCTCAGTACTAGCCGGCATGGCTAGAACACATGGAAATGAGAAGTGGATAGCTAGTCAGCTAGGAAATATTCCTGTAGGCCTCAGCACACTGAACAAGTGCACCTGCAGTCCAGCCTCCCAGGGCTCATATGTGGCCCTCCAAGAAGAGTTCAGCTCTGTCTTCTCTATACTGCATATTTGGTGACTGCAGACAGCCCTCTCTTCTTAAGGCTGAACAAGTCCACCTCCCTCAGCTTCTCCTTGCACATCACTCAAGAAGCCTGAGGCCAGCTTCGGAGCAGCTTGGCGGCCCTCTACCAGACTTGCTGTGGTTTATTAAAGTCTTCCTTGTACTGGGGAGCCTAAAGCTGGACACAATATTCCAGATGTGATTTCAAATGCCAGCTAGAGGGGAAGAATCACTTCCCACTACCTGCTGGCTACGCTTTTTTCCAACACAGCCCAGCATGCAAGTGGCCTTCTTTGTTGCAAGGGCACACTGCTGACAGATGTTCAACCCGTCCTCAACCAGAAGCACAGGGTCTTTTTCTGCAAAGCTGCTCTCTAGCAAGTCAGCAATCAGATGGTCCTGCTGTGTGGGTTTATTCCAGCCTAAACACAGGATTTTTTATTTGTCTTTCTTTGAACTTCATGAGGTTCCTATCAGTGCACTTGTCCACCCTGAGTAGGTCCCACTCAATAGCAGCCCTGCCCTCCAGCGCACTGACCACTCCCCTGAAGTTGCTATCATCCACAGACTTGCTAATAGACAAGCAAACCTGTCTGCTAAATTAACAATGAAACAGAGAAATCTAATAAGCAAGGTAATCTAGAATGGCCATCTCCATGGCACTGCAAAGGAAGGAACACACAGATGGAACAGGAGCCCAAGAAAACTGGCTATTGACTTACAGTGTTTTTTGTGAGCATAAGAGCCTACCAGTCCCAAGTATTTGCTGCCTCCCCATAGAAGAGCCTGCTGTCCCTACACCACACTTGACAGAAGGACTGACTTTACAGTCCTACATATTCACTTAAACTGAAATCAGTGGTGGTTTAAGTTAGTATGATAGATTACAAACAACTGCAGTTCAGAACCTGGCATAAGTTTGCTTCTACCAATTTACTGATGGGGCTGCAAACCTCTCAAAATTGCCAGAGCTTACCTGCCAATACCTCAAGAAAAAAATCACCAAGAAGCTGTTCCTGCAAGAAACATCTTTCAAAGTGAATACCCATCTGACAAAATGTATGGCTGTTAAAGTTCAACAGATTTCATAACAATTTCTTGCAGATCTTAACCACCTTTGACTGTCTTTGACTTTTGATTTACCTCAATAAAAGAGTAACAAGATATTTTTGCCCTTAATAGGAACTGAACTGAATCCGAATCCTGAATTTCTCTTTTAGAACATGATAAGGCCTTAAGAATAAGTGGAAAGATTTAAAGATGTTAAGCCTCCAAGAACTCTATGTTCACAGTGAGACAAGAAACATCAGTGAGCTACACAAAATAGATTTTAATGCCAAATCAATCTCACCAAGAGCGATGCAAAGAGACTTGCATGACCAATGCATTTGCTTTGGAATTATTCCAACAGAGGAAACAAGAGGAAAGTGAAAAAGCCAATTTCTACCCACAAGATTTTTCCAGCACCTCCTATAAAACATTTCACTTTCTCCACATAGAAACAAATCCAAACTATGGCACTACGACAGGTGACAGTCAACTGGAATAGCAGAGAGGGACCTTTTTTAACAGGCCAAAGATGAGCTATCAAGCTTAGTAGCTAGAGATGCACTCAAGAAAAATCTTCAAGCCTCCAATCAATACTGCTTGCAAATTCTGTGCTTGATTGACAAGGAGAGAGGGAAGGAAAGGGAGGACAGCCCACTGCCTCAGGTTCCCCAGGGAAGGGAACAACAGCGTGGTTACACATCTGTAAGCAGTCACTGCAGGGAGAGAGGAAGGGTGAAGGCCATGGTATCCCGCTTGCCTGCCTTTCAGCACAGAACGGCTGTCTCTGACTTTGAAGGCTGATTTGTCTGGGATCCCCACAGTCAATGGCAAGAACCAAGTTCTCTACCCATTCTCTGCCCACGCCTAAGAGAAGCTCTTGCTCTATCCTACCTCTGGGAGGGATCCACTTCTCTCCACTGACTGCATATTATGCCTTTAGTGCCTCATCAAAATACTTTGGTTGGGAGCCTCCCAGGTGGGGAGCGGAAGACAATAGGACACAGAGATGCAGCAGATCTTTCCAGCAATATGACCAACAAACAAAGGGATCACCAAATGCAAGATATATCTTTAAAAAAACAAAACCCTGAGTGGACCTGGAGTCAAGCCAGCAGTCCTTCCAAGTCAGAGCAGTGGTGAGTCACCAAAAACCTTATATTCTTTCTGCCCCCATTCTGCATGCACTTCCCTTTCCTAATTTCTGGCTAAACATCTTCTGCTGCCTGTAATGAATACATTTTCTGTTCCTATAAAGCACAAACACTTCTCAGACTAGGCTATCAGCAACCCGTAACAGGCAGATATCTCAGCATCTGGAAGACTGTAGTTTTAAAAATCTGACAAGGAATAATATCTGAACTTAGGTGGTAATTAAACTGTCTGAGCAATGCTAAGAACAGATACATTATCTTTTAATATCAGAAATGAAGTACTATTAGAGAACACAAAGCACCTTTCTACACAGGAAACATACAAAATGGATCCTTCTCTTGCTGCTGGGAGCTCAACAGATACTTGTATGTTTGATCACATATTTGACATCACACTATTGCTCCTACTGACTACTGCCAGCTTTTCTGTGCAATCATGCTTGTATAAATTCACATATCTCATACAACTTTAAATGACTTTCAGAAATAAATTTTCCTATTAGCCATTTATTATATAATGATTCATGGTAACATTTCTTGAATGTTACACTGAGCTTTTAGTCTTGGGAGGCGGCAGGGAAGAAAAACCACGAGACATAAAACTGAATTAAGTAGACCGCTATGCTAA
>JANZLQ010000050.1:8821163-8831163 GCA_026212715.1 Elanus axillaris | reverse complement strand
ATATTAATCGATGCAGATTAGGGTCAGTTATTTATCCTCCAAATTTTAAAGTAAAGTTACTAAAAGCACCACGGAAAACCACAGCTGAATCAGGAGCTTGATGCAGTCCCTACACATAAATGATTAAAACCAAAAATGAAGCACATGTAAACCTTCTGAATTCTGAATAGAAATCCAAACCATGGCAACTTAAGCCTATCAACAAAACAGCCCAGGCAAAATTTTAATCAAGCAATTCTCTCTCCCCGTCAGTACCAAACACCTGCACCGGCAACTCCCAGGCTCCCTTCTGCGCATGGTATCCAAAACCCAGACAACTTTTCTGCCACCTCTTTCTGCCAACAGACAGCAATTTTTAACAGTTACCTTTCTGAACGCTTAGGCCAGTCTTTCCAAGCCGTGGACTGTTAAGGACAGAAGTCTCTTTTTCAGTGGGTAGACTGAAGTTTAGGACTGCCACTTTGCCTTAGCACTACCTGTTAAACCTCAATTTTGGCACCCTCAGCCTGTTTCCCATTAGTGGCAACTCCTGCCTTCTCAGGCAGGACTCAAAGCCTCCCCGCGCTCTCGGATCGAGGTGCCTACTGCCCAACAGAAACACACACATCCTGGACGTCAGAGCAATCTACAGTAAAGTAAAAAATCAGAAATGCATGTCAGCGAAAGCACTAGTTACACATCCTGCGCATATGGTAGTCACACCGCTGTGCATCTTGATAATTACCATTTGGAAGTGCATTGAATTGGACTGCATATGGCACATACAAAGAGTATGTCCTTTATATACCTCGTCTCATCAGCAAGTACAACTAAACCACTATTATAATCCAATTTAGCATACGAATTGCTAAAACCACATTTTATTAAGTCAGAAAGTTGGTCTTGACTTTTCTTTACCAATTGTAATACCAGTCTCAAGCGGAAGAGTCCTTCCACTGCCTGTACCCAAGTCTGCCACTCACTCGCTTTAACTCCAGCCAACTCCACAGTAGACATCCAGGCCAAGAGAGTCTCACACAACACACTGCAGGATACCTACCGGTTGTTTAAAGATGCTGGGAGCCTTTCTGAATAAAAGTAAATTGCTTCCATTTCAAGTAGTTTTCTTAAAGAGTAAAAATAGAGACTAGGTACTGAAGGTTGGGTTCGCAAATCTAATGAAATGATAGATAACTGAACAAAAATTGGCAAGATAATATAACACATATGTTACCTTGCTCCGTATATTTTTCTAGGATTTTCTCATTAATTTGTTTAAAAGTGTGTGCAAGTTTGGAAAGCTGTTATGTATGTTCACCTCATTTTTCTTTACTAAAGTAAACGTAGACACAAGTGCATGATAGGACCAAATGGCAAAATGCAGATAGAGAAACTCGGAATAGCTGCATCTGGAACAGTCGTTTCACATGCATTCATCTCTGATCTAAACAGCTGAACCAAATACATATTTTTTGTTTGGACACATCGGTAGGTATGATGTGTGTAATTAATTGTTCATTCAAAAATGCAGTTTCATGATGCATTTGATGATTTAGGTATACAACAGTTTTAGTTCGCAGAGCTGACTAAAAATAGTGATTTTAATTTATTCCTGCTGCCTACAATTACCCACAACCATGTATTTTTAAATATTTCCAGCCTATAAAAATTACTAATTTTTGCCACTTGTGTTTATCTGCATTTAGACTTTGATTTGGATAAATTAAGCTCTCAAGTGTTCCTTGCTTTATGAAACTCTGCATGTTGTACACTTCAACACAAATAAATGACTTCTACCATTAGAGGTTTAAATAATGTAATGTATTTCATGCTCAGCCTGAAGCTGGATTCCAATGAAGTTGCTAATGCACGTAATGATTAAGTGTAACTCAAATACTAACTGTGTTGTTGAAAACATGACAGGCAATAATTTGGTCTATTATATTCTGCCATTTAATTGCCTAGTACAGACATTCTCTGACACGTTATGAAGCAATGATTTACAATTATTCAAGCTGCAAAGGTCAGAAAGTGACATTATAATCATCTACACAGAGATCCCTTCTAATGCACAAAAACTAGGTAATACCACACAAAAATAGTTTTACTAGAGTAGCAACTTTCTATTTAAGATTTCCCAAACTGCACAACTATAAATAATTGATTTACATTACAGTAGATTAAGGCATCCTTGAAAATACAGTGTTTTTCCTGCTCCTACCAATAAATTTATGAATAAGTCTTTTTTGCTTGCTAAAAGCAATCTTAAGAGCATGCTTTCACTAAAAGTAGCCTGGCACTAACAGTAATCAGTTAAAAAAAATCTGAAAATCTAAAAGAATTTTGAGAACAAAACACACAGGAGTACAGCCAATTTTTTTGAAGCAGGTGGTCAAAGCACATTCTTATCTATAAAGTACGAAGATCTGTTAGCCACTATACTCAATATAGGCGAATATTTTTCTTTAGACATTCTCAAAGCAACCACTGTCATTAAAACATTGAACTTTATACAGATTAAGATCTCTGAACTATTCTTAGCATTAACAACAGCAGCAAAAGTCAAGTTATTTCCATGCTTAGGACACTAACTCCTCAAAGCTTGTTTATATGAGGCTTTAAAAAATAACCAAATTTAGCAAAACAGTTACTTAGCAGAACATCCTATAACATCTCCAGAATTAATTGGGAAAAGGAGTTTCAAAGCAAACCAAGAACTGAAAAGCAGAAGGTAAAAAAGATTAATACCTCCATCCATCTACCAAAAGACCAAAACAAAGCAAAAAAAACCCACCAGCAACAACAACAAAAAAAACACAAGAAAGAACTACTTCAGCAAAATACAGAAAAAACGCAACCTATTCAACCCCCCTCCAAATTCCTTTGTGTATACAAATACTTTTGTTCCTTAAAACACTTGACTGCTATATATGGAATAAACATCATAAAGACATTGCTGCAAATGTCCTTTCAATTTTTAGGAAGGTAGCAAAAATGTTTATGTGCATGTTTTAAACACTGAAAATTTTCCTAAAAATCCAAACCTACCTTAAACCCATCCTCCTCAGTAGACTTTTAACTAGTTATAAAGGAAAGAAAAAAAAAAAAGAAAGAAGCAGCCATTCTCACTTGAAACATGTAACTACATGCCCAAAAATTCTGTTTCTGAAAGAAAAGGCAAGAAAAAGGCAAAGGAATAGCAGATGCATTTTTAAATCAAACATTGCCTATAAATTCTGTTCAAAAACTCAAGTGCAGAACAATGCATTTTTCATGTTCTACCTGAGGCATAAAATTTGAAAAGTGCATGATAAGCCTTTTCAATGCATTTCACCAGGCAAATGAAACAAAAATTTTAAATGCTGGGCAACCAAGTTTTGCTCATCTAACCCAGGGTATCAGCCAATTTCAGAGCCAGACTTTCAAAAATTAAATTCAAATATGCAGCAGTTTGCTACCCGCAGAAAAAAGATACTATCTCTGAAATAATGGGATATATTTTACAGCCATGGGTATGGAAAAGAAAACAATTAACACACATCTGCGATAAGGAAATGAGTAGCAGACGGTTTATTCCAAATGTTAAAACATTAGCGGTGTCCAATTTCTGTGTCATGTAGTTTCTGCTGTGCAGCTAAAGAAAAACAAACCCTGAACTTCAATTAAAAAAAATAAAACAACACAGCAAAATTACTGCCTTTTTCAACAACTAAGTGAATTATATATTGTGTACTTTTTATCATGTAAATATAAGGATCATTTGGAAAATTGAAACACAGCAAACCCTTCCTAAAACAACACCACAGATAGAGCTCTTTCCTTTTTTTAAAAGACAAAAAATTCCAGAGAATTTTTCCCTAAAAAAGAAAAAAAAAGGTGGTATTTTGAGACCACACTACACCACAACGTTGCATTGACATTTCACCTTTAGAAAGTGCCCAAGCAGATTCAAAAGCTTTTGAAACACAATTTATTCTCGCAACTAGCAGAGGGCTTATTACTATGAATCTAAAAGTCAGAGGATAGAGTATTAACTACTATAGAAAAGAAAACATAGTGCAGGACCTTCTGTTTGTGACAAAATTACGGAGTTAATGTTCCTGAAAGATCACTTCACCTTTTAAAGCATGATTTTTAAAAAGGTAAAATTTATAGCAATTAAAGCTAATGAAGAAATGCAGCATGAGCTGCTTATGTTCAGGAACTAATAGGTCCACTGAGCATTTCTAAGATTATTTAGCCATCAATGATAATGAATTGACATTGTCAGTGGTGTTAATGTACCAATGCTCTATAGTGCCACTAATCCGATAGCCAATCCTGGCAATTTTATTTTTTTTTATGTTGCTACTTTATTTTTTTAACCTACACACAATCTAATCCTTTCAATTAAAATAGCAGAAATACACCACAGGCTATTACACTTTTTTCTCTTCTTCCACATTTAGGGATGGCATATTCATCATTTGGACTATGGTTCAAACTGCTCTGATCATTCCTCCTTCTTCAAATCCTGCTCAGTTCTTCAAGACTGTTAGCTACAGTACAAAAACATCTTTTCCAAATAAATCAGTGTTAATATATAATTCTTAAAATACATTTCTGGTGCACATTAAGTGAAATGTGGTGATTATTTACACAAGTATATAAATCAGATTTTTGTAAGCACAGGGTATTGTGGCGTATGTCTCTTCAGGTGATTGTTTTGTCATCTCTAAATAGCACAGCTTCACATTGTTGATGAAAATTAGCAATACGATACTACACAAAAAATGGAAAATGACTACCTGCTTGGCTACCAGGTATGACATGCCAGCAACATACAGGAAGCAGTCAGCTTAGCAAAGTGACTAAAATTTAAGTCCACGGGTTAAATCATTCATACATGTTTTGCTCTCTTGCATAACTGTCGTGAATTGCAACCAAGCGTTGTGTAATTTCTGAGACAGATTCTAAGAACATGTCAATCCTGAAGGAAAGGAATGAGCTTCTGAAAAAAAATGAGGTACTGTGCCAAATCATAATAATTTTAATTTTCTTTTTATAAATGATACAGTATTAGCGATTTTGAGATTTTTTTTACTTTTCCTCTTACAATAACACAGTTAAATGATACGATGATTTTTTAGTTGAAGTTAAAAGTGACTGAATAAAGAACCATTGTCAAGTTTGTTGACAACTTCTGAAGAACAGATCTTAGCCTTAGCTAAACAGTTTTGTGGATCTGTAGTTGTTAACTATCTTCCATGCCAAATTCTTGGCAATTCATATAGCAGAGATAGTAAATAAGATTTTTCAAACAATATAAAATAGCCCACCAAGCATAATGTTCTTTTTAAACACGCTGCAAAATAAGGAGTAGCACAAGTGATTCTACTACTGATATTCAGTGGACTTAAGTATTAGGCTCATACATTTTTATTTCTTGTTTCAAGAAGTCAGCAATTAATTTTCTTAAGTGAGTAAAAACATCCAAAGTATCTCATAATGCTGCATGCAAAATTATTTGAAAAACAGAAAGATGAATCAGTGAAAAATCACTCAGCTGCATCTTCAGCTGAAGAATCACTTGTGCTTTAAAATGTGTAACTCACTTTGTCCTGCAGTAGATCAGTACACTAAGGCTAAAAAAACCCCTCCTGCTGAATATTATCCCCAACATCACACCATACCATTCATGTGTGCACTGCATCATCTAATTGAACCTGTGCTGTTCTACACATTAGCCATAAGACTGCTATAGCAGGTTACATAGGTTTGAGTAAAATGTTTTTATATGATGCATATATTAGTTAATTTCTCCAGCATAATAACATTAAAATATATTTTTAATCAGAACTAGGGTATTAAAATCCAACTTTGAATGTCCTATGATGTACCATATATGCCATGGCATTTTAAAACCTTTTAAACATTTCTGCTAAATTAATTAGTTTTGCATTAAGGAGTCTCAATGCCTCCTATTAAATGCAACACATTTGAAGGACAATTAAACATTATGAACGATCCTTCTGAGGAAATAACGATTAAGTAAAAAAGAAAAACAAGATTTTTTTGGGTAACAAACAAGAACACAAGCATACATAAAAGACTTCAATTTATTTTTAAAGTCTTATGCCTGCAATATTTTAGATCCGTTTGTTTGAAAAATCAGTCTTCTGTTTTGTTTTCGTAAAGAATGAAAACCCTAATGGAGTCCAGAAATCTGTTAATGGTACTAAAATTATAACAGTATAGCAAAAGAAAAAAACCCACACAGTAAAGTCTATATTATATATTTTTTATGTCTTTAAATGGAATTTACAGTTCTCCCTGGCAATGTGAATGAACATCCTATAATTTAGTCAATTTACAGATTACAGGTTCAAATTGACCTTGTAGCCCATAAAATTGCTCATCTTCAGTGCAGGATTAGAAGTGGGAAAAGAATGTCATAACTGTATTTAAGGAATTTACCATAACAATGGAAAGGAGGATATGCATGCATAATTTTAGCCACTCTTGCTCACATCACAGTTTTCAATTCTGAAACAATGCATATCCTGCACTCTTCTCCTGGTTAACCATGGTGGAGACTGTTTCAATTTACTCACCCACAGACATGACACTTGTATTCCCTCATCCCAAGGTGCCTCTTGACATGGTTTCTGGCATCTCCGAGCTGAGCTGTTGCAAAGTGGCATATCTTGCACTTGAATGGCTTTGATCCTAAGTAAAATTTAGCATAAGATATGAGTTGAATTAGAATAATATATCACCCACGGTTAAAGAAATAAAAAATCCTGGGAAAAAATAACCTTTAAAAAAGCCTATCCCACATTTAACCTGTTTGAGATTTTTGCTTAACAAAAAAAAGTATCTATCTCGTACATAAATTTATACTCCCAGGACACAGACAGTATATACTGTACATTACTCATTAAAGTTTCCTTAAGTTCAAGACTGTGGAAATTACTCTCTTAACATTTAATAGCAATTTATTCTTTTTTTTATTGTTATTTAAAAAAACCACAAAATATTAAAATGAGAAGACAAAATAGTAGGTAGATAACCTTTCAACAAGATGGCAAAAGTTGTTCTACACATTTCTCCATTTCCAAATGCTGAAACTCAGGTAATTGTCTTAAAGTGGCTTGATACTGGTGTAAAAAACAAGTACATTTTGCATTTTAAGCAAATACATTTAAAGTAATTTTAGAAGTCTTCTGACTTCGAATAGATTTAACATTAGCATTGGTATTTCAGATTTGTTCTGTCACACAGAGAAAATGATTCATCACCTAGCTATTGTAATGACATGCAATGTATGAATATACAGTGGATAAAATATTATGCCTTTATGACTGTTTTATGGTCAAGAATTTATGATTATTCTGCAAACCAGAAGTATTGACATTTTGGCTATTATTTATTTCAAGAACAAACTTTAATATTAAATGCCTACTGCAGACCAAAGAACTCTGAAATTATTTCTCCAAGGAAGAAGTACCAGCCTATTTCTTGTATCACACAAGTTCAGCAAAAAGTCAAATTATTTGTCTATCTTAATTAACAGTGATCCTCTCTTGAGGATGGAAAAACTATTTTTTTTACTGAAATAGTAAATTGGGCACATGTCAGTCCCCATGTTATTACACAGCAACATCATTTTAAACCATGCTGTAGCACTTTCCAATTTTCTGACCACTAAACCCCTAAATCAGTAAATCAGAATCATAGAACTGCAGTTAAAAGTAAGTGCAATATGGTTACAGAGTCTCCATATTATGTCTGGTATATGTTTTGTGAAGTACTTCTTCCAATACAGTTAAGCATAATATGAAATATGTGATCTTTAATAAATACACATAAAGACCTCTGATAAGAAAAATGTTGCACTGTATCATATTTGATCAATGAACCTTTTTTCTTTGCCCTTGAAAACAGAATATGCTCCAAGAATCCGTTGGTGAAATTGAGGATCTTAGTAAAAATTTTTAGAGTCTTAAATTTCAATTTAATTCCCAAAAGCTGACGAAAAATGAAGCATTTAATTTTAATCTTCTAACTGAAATAAAAAAGTCAACAGTATTAAGCACGGGCAGACAAGGTTGAATATTTCACAGTTCAATGACAATGAAGCCAGATCTCTTAATACTTCCATTTCTACTGTTGGAAGTAGATGTAAAATATATTTAGCACCTGAATGGTTATATCTAGTCAGCTTTATATGTTTAAGTATCAAAAGCAGGTTGAGACTGCAGCTAACAGCAATCACTTTCTATCAATCACACTGAAAAAAACCAGTTTATTTAAATGATCCTGAAAAAAAATAAATTAATCATTAATTTGGTGACAGTTCAGATCAACACTGCATTCTATAAAGAGACCCATGAAAATAAAAAAGGCCTATCTTTGCATTAAATAAAGAGTATTAAAAGTTGATGTTTTAACTTACGATCTTAAAGACTAATTGCACAATTAATAACATCAGCGCCACAGTTGGAGAGGATTTTTGTAAATCTAATGGTGTTTATACTGCTCTCTTTTGTCAAAGAATTCAAATACCATGTGGATTCAATCCTATGTTCCCTTAGTTTCTCTCCTACTGATTAAATTGTAAATTCGTTCCTCATTCTGTTACTGCAGGTGTCCCACAGGGCTCCCATACAAGACCTTTGCTGTTTTCCATTTACATGACTCCTTTGTGAAGAACTCGAGTTCAGACCAATCATAGCTACAGTCTGCTGACAATACAGAAATGTATTATTCTGTTGACTGCTCTCATCCAAAAATCACTGAGGCCTTGAGGTTTTTTTTATTTATTTCTCAGATCCAGAGCTGAATATCTGTTAACATCTCCATTTAAACTCCATGGAAATTCAAGTGCTGGCAGGCTCCAGTCAGTACTTATCACCTGAAACAAAAGCTGCCTGCGCATCTCCCTTTTAGGTTGCTGGTGCCAAATTTGTTCCAGTATCTTCTTGGATGGAACAACTCAAAATTCTATACTTGAGATGAAGACATTAAGACACTAAGAGTTAAACTAATGGGGCAAAAAATCTCTACTTGCCGTAAGGCTATCTGAAGCGATGTTGAAACAATTAACCATTTCTTAGCCATACCTGTATTATCACAAACTTTAATGGTTCTCATATGCTGTGTTAAATGTGATACTGTGGGATTCATACTTGGCTTTTAGTTCACAGAAAAATGAGAAAAATACTTTCAATATAGCATCTTTCCAACAAAATTACTTTAAAAAAAAAGCCACAAGTTTACTTTACCCACAAGTTATAGCATGGCAACAAAGTGTATATTTTCCGATGGTAGCAGTAAACAATAAGCCTCTTAACAGGAGAATTGGGAAAAAAACCAAAACCAAACAAAACAAACCAACAAATTGAAAATAGACTAAATTTAAGAGTTTGGGTCAGACAGACAAAAACCACGCTACTGTTTCACAAAAAAAAGACTGGAGTTCATAGTCCTTAATTTACATTTAGACAATAGAGACCCAAAACAATAAAAAAATTAACTGCCCCAGCTTTAAGCCAGCCAAAGGCACTGCATCTGCAGGCATAGCTGCATCCCTAGCTCAGGCCTAATGCAAAGTGAGCAGAGCCACATGAAACATCATCACACCAACTCCTCCTGTGTTTAGGATGTGGGGAGTAAGATGCCACGCTACCCTGAGCAAACCTTCCATTAGCTGAGAAATCTGATGAGAAACGAAACAAAGATGATGTGGTTGCAGGTGATTTTTCGTCAGATGCTGATTGTTAATTAAGTTTATGGGACCTCCATCAGTTGCAAACTAAAAAGTCTTCCACCTCTACTACTCCTTTTATTTTTCTTTACACTTCCTCATTTTCACTTGTCAACATGTGATGGACTTACTTGTTATCTCCTCTCTAGCAAAGCTTCCCTTTCATTTGCAATGTGAAAATCTCCTACATTATTTAATGGTATTTTGAAACATTATTTTTCTATTAATGGAAATCATTAGTTGTATCTTTCTACAACTTCCCCTTCCCTTCTC
>JANZLQ010000050.1:8804291-8821063 GCA_026212715.1 Elanus axillaris | reverse complement strand
CTCCCCCCCCCAAACTATCACCAATTACTCAATTAAAAAAAAGGCAAGGAGTTGGATATGGTTACACATACATACAAACATATATATATATGCGCATCTGGATGCTGAAGGAAGATTTTTTAACGAGCACGTAATCAGAACAATAAATGTGAAAATGTGCAGCTCTGCTCCTATTGTGTACCTGGTGTTACCGTGGAACAGACGGGAAGCTAGATACTGTACTCTGCCTCATCGACGTTATAAGGAGTGTATATACAGTTGGTGGAGAAGGTCAGTTCCCTCTGCCACCACTCCCAATAACCCCAAAACATTTATCTCTTATTCAACTGCATCCTTGTGATAGAGACTGGAAGAAAAGGTTCTATAAGCCACAAAGGAAATCACAAATATGAAAATACGGATTGGAAGAGAAAGCCTTCCTCCCATTAACTATTAATAAAAGTCTCCACATTACTATTTATGTGAATAAGCAAAGCATAAGAAAAGCATTTCATTTCAAGGTGCCGTGAGAAAGAGGGCAGATAAAACTCTATTCTGTAACCCTTCTGTACCTCCTCTGCACACACCACCGAAAAATGACTTGCAAAATGAAATGTATTCTTTTACTGCTTTGCGTATTTAGGGCCATCCAAAAGCACAATAAAAATATACTTCATGGTAAGACCTACACACAAGATGTTAAAAAGTACACTAACTTTTACTAAATGTTACAATCAATGATGTAACTTATGTAAGTAGGGTTGCTTTGTCATATATTGATAGTTACCTCACTTTCACATCCACATTAACTTGATTTTAAATGCAATTAATACATATAGTCAAGGAAGACTAATGGACTACATTCTGCACTTAACCTGGTGGACATTTTCAAATGGCACAAGTGACCAGTGCAAACCTATTTTGCATTGTAAACGACTAAATAAATCTTAATGGATTAAGAATGATCAGCTATCAACACACAAGGGAAATTAAGTGCTGAAATGCCTACATTGATTATTTTAAATTATTAGCCTTACTCTGTTCTTGAATTTGTATGCTTTTAGTGAGCTTTAACACATTTACAAGACTTATTGACTATAATTACAAGAGAATTCAAGTAATGGACACATCAATTATAAGCAACATGTCTTGACCAGACAGTTGCATAAAGAATTCTAAAGAGAGCTCCATTAGCATCCTCCCCCTTAGTTTTATTCAGTTTTATCTGCCGTAAGAGGGCATATTAAGGGCTTATACAGCTGTTCGGACCATGTGAACACGAGTGTCCCTCTAAAGACTTAATACTGCATTCAAAGTTGGATATTAGCTGAAGCAATAGAGGTAACTATGTTATTGACAGGACAGAAGTAATGCTTAAAGTATTAAGTATGTGAGTTATTGGTATACATGAATACTGCAGTTGTAGTAAAATACTTTGAAAGGTTTGAAATACAATGTCCGTGTTCCCCAAGATTAATTTTAAACTTTGTTGTCCAGTCACGCCCTTGCCTTTTCATAAAAAAAAAAAAAACTTATGAAACTATTTTAGGATTATGCCAGGAATTACTGTTCTTTTATGCTTCTTTTTTCTTACCTTTTTGTTCTCTTCCTTGTAACCATGCACTAAGTTTCAAATACTGCATGAATTTAAACTATAGCTTCCATAATAAGCCATTATTTAAAAGTACAGTAAAATAAACCTTACAGTTTTAATGAAAATATGTTCATTGAAATGTGAATTTATTATTCAAATCCACTCATAAATTCAACCATGGAGACACCACTTGTCTAAGCAGAGCTCAGTGATTTAGAAAAGCTGTCTATTTAAAATAAAGAATGTATGGCAGGTTTATAGAAACATCGCAGTGAATTTTTACATAAATTTAGAACTGCAGCTTATGCATTTTTCTACAAAAATGTTTTTAAATTTTCCACTTAAAATCAAACATAAAAATGAATTGAAAGTGTGATCAGCACAGAAACTAAATCAGATGCTACATCCCTGTGTATCACATCAGCATTACACACTACCTTCCAAAAAGGCTGACCAATTCCAATTCCCCTAAATTATTTCTACAAAAACCTCTTGCTGTGTCTTATTGGTATTTATTTAGGAATGATATAATATCAAATGTCTATCCTGAAGCATTATGTAATGCTGAAAGTGTAACTGAATTGAAATGAAATAAACAATTTGGGTATTAAACAACTGCAAGGAAGAGGAAGTTGGAAAGAACAGCTAACTGTTCTCTCAAACCACCACTGCTTCATTATATAAATTTAAGAACCAATTAATGGTTACAATTTAGATTAAAGGGAAGGAAATCTCTCTATAGGAAACAAAAAGCAGAAGGGTGACTGTGCTTAAAATGTTCTTACATTTTCTGCCCTTTGATCACTGTATTTTCATACCCCTTTAGGTGATTTTGAATTTCACTGGGGGCTCATCAGGCGGTATGAATGCCAGTTCATAAGAAATGTTAAAGAGATTAACAAGCAGAAAAAGACCAATGGTATAATTCACTCTGTTTGAAAGGGACCACTTGCAAAGAGAGTGTTTCCATACCTGTATGGGTACGGATGTGAGCTAGGAAGGCCATGGAATTGCTACTTCTACACATCTTCCCACAATACTTGCAGACGTTGCCTTGGTTCTCTTCCCTCTCCCTGTTTATTTGCTCGGTGTCTTCCACAATGTACTTATTCACTTCCCGCAACAGCTCTTCGTGCTGCTCTTTGATGTGGAGAAACAAGCTCTGCTCCGAATCGAAGGGCTCCGTGCACTTCACACACTTAAAAGTAGCACCTCCTTCGGGCAGCTCCTCCACGCTCGCCTGCTCATTTCGCATGTGCCCGGCACTCGCCAAGTGCTGGTGAAGGTTGCTCTCTGTGTAAAATGATTTTCCACAGAGTAAACAATGAAAATGTTTTTCTTTTGAAGGATGTTTCATGGCTATGTGAACATTTAGTCCGCTCAAACCATCTGCTAGAAAACCACAGTCATCGCAGCGAATACGTGTCGATTCCCCCAGGGAAATTCCTTCTGACTTCTTCTTTTTCCCACCACTTGGTGAAGGATCTGCTTTCACGGTGAGCTCACTAGCTTTCACCCCACCTGACATCTGTCCTTCAGCAGAATGGTCAGTGGCTTCCCCATCTGGATGGCTTTTTAACCTCACTATAGAAGAATCAAACTTGCCAAAATTTTGCATTGCCTTTCCTTTATCATCGGCACTGAAAACTGTTCCTAAAGCCTCATTACTACTTTCTTGCATGCCCTCAGCTGTTGAGCCATCTGCCGCCCAAACACTGTTATTTATAGTTACTTCTGCTTCATGTTGTGCTTCCATAAGGGCTTCTTCCTCCTCCCCAGTAGGATCCTCTTTGAAACTTCTGTCACCCTCTAAACTATGTATATTTTGTACCATTTCTCCAATGTTTCCAGCAAAATCTGACTGCTCTACTGCACTACTTGTTTCTGGAAGAGTTAGCATAAGTGGGTTATTTTTTTTCAGTGATTTTTTTTTAAGAATGCCTGTGTTTCTGCACTCTCCGTCAGAGTTTTCTCTAGTTGCTTCCAAGCTTTCCTCACCTTTTCCTGAATTCAAGTTTGTGCTGCTTGATCTATTTTGATTTTCTGCAGTGCAATCATCATCTGAGTGGAGCAGCTCCTGACCATGCCTACTTTTCTGCAACTCACAAGTATCTGTTTCTTTAACTGATACTTTCTTGTCAAGTTTAACAACTTCATCTTTCTGAGGAATTTGCTGGAATCCTTTGCAAAAAAGGTCTTCTCCATTTTTAGCCGCCTCTTCAAGTTCACCTTCTACTTCATTTTGGGAACTGCCACCTTCAGGCATTCCTGGAGATGCATTTTCATCTAAGACAGTACGCTCAGTTAAGCTTTTATTCATACGATCACCTTCTGCTGCGTCACTGGCACATTTTGTTTCATCTAAACCAGTTTTCGATTCTCCTGCACTGTGGTGGTGCTCCTCTTGAGACAAAGCAGTGCCGCTTTTAGTGATATTTGCTGTGTTTGCTTCCTCCCCAGAAGAATAAACATAAGATTCTCTTCTAATTTTATGTTTCTCTGTTGCTGCATGCCTAATCATCTCTCTGCGAGTAACAGCATAGTAGTCACAAGCCATGCAGTAGTATTCAAACTGTTTTGTATGTTTTCGCTTCACATGCAGCTCTAAAGAAGAAGAAGAATGAGCAATGAAGCTGCAGTGGACACACTTGTTGTTGTTTGCACCCACTGCTCTTCTCTGGAAGCATGGGTCACCATCTTGAGTAACTCTCGCTGGTTCCAGAAATGTATGTTGGTTTATATTTAATGGAGTGCTAGTATGCTCCAAATCTGGCAGCCTGCTGGCATTTACAACTTTTAGCTCAGCATCTCCTTGCTCAACTTCCTGATTGTCTAAGACAGAATTTTCCAGATCTGATGACTGGCTACCATCCTCAGCATGTTCATACAAGGCAGTCATGGGGCTATTAACCTTCTTGCTCACGGATTCAAAATTACTTCCTTCAGGGCTAACGATGATCTCAGAGTTCTGTTTTCCACGTCCTTCTATTTCAACACGACTTCTGTGTTTTTTGGTTGCACAATGGCGTTCCATATCTCCTTTGGTTACAGTATAATAATTGCAAACCTTACACAAATAGCTGTACTGATGACTATGCTTTCGTCTGATGTGAACAGTCAAATTGGTAACACTGGAGGCCAAAAGACCACAATGGGTACATGTCCTAGAAATAGTGCCTTTGGGTTTCCCTCTTTTGGGTGCATTAGCTAAAACCAATTCATTTTCACCAATCCTTTGATCAAGTGGAATGAATTCCTTATTTCTCGAGATGTTTTCTACAGAAGAAGATGAAACATGTATAATTTCTTTATCCAATTCTGTATTCCCACTCCCAGAAATGGAAGGATCCACCACTGTTTTAATACCACCAACACCAACACAAACCTTTTCAATACATTCTTCAAAACGTAGTCCGATGTTGTTTTTCCTGGCATTTTCAAGGTGCTTGCTTCTTTTGATATGCTTCTCCATTCCTTCCTTACTCAGTGAGTAGAGATTACATGCTTTGCAAAGGAAGTGATACTCCTGTGCATGTCGGAGTTTTATGTGCCTTGTAAGAACTGTGGAAGATCTTGTCTTATAAAAACACTTTCTACATTGAAATTGGGTTTTATTCAGAACAGAATGCTTTAGTTCATTTCTATGATTTATGAAAGAAGATTCTGGAGTTTTTGCTTTCATTGATACTTCCATTTCCTTTGCAAGATTTTGGCTATTGTTTGATACTGAGTCGGCATAGGTTACCATTTGCAAGGTCCGATCACTGTTACTCAATGGAATAGCTTGCTGAAATAATGAGCCATCATGTTTCTCATTTTTTTGATGATTTATCAGCTCTTCTTCCATTTGAAAAAAAAGAATGCAAGTTGGACAACTATGGGACATATTATGCTCTTCACTCATATGGCTTCGAAGGCTGATCACATTCAAGCTGGTAAATGAACAGAGTTGACAATTAAATCTACAGCCACCCATCTGGTGTTTACTGTCCTGACAGTGTTGCTTCATCTCTTCCCTGGCTCCAGAGGAATAACTACACATCTGACAATGAAACTGGATCCTTTTGGTATGAAGCTTTGCAGCGTGAATTTCCAAACTTTTTCTGTTCTGAAAAACATGACCACAGTCAGCGCAAGTATGAAGAACAACACCATGATCAGCAGTAAGTTTAACATCAGAATGTTCAGTATCTGTAGTGCTGGAAGAAAGGGTATTTGGCTTATCTTCAGTAAGTTCCTGAATTTCTGAAGTAGTATTACAATTACTTTTAGCGTCTGTTTCTAATTCTGTATGTGACATAGGGCTTGAATCACCAGGTTTAAGCTGTACGCTGGAGCTATGCTTCATGTATACTCTCCGAGTTTCAGATTTGCCTCTCTTACTATTACCCAACAAATTGTACCTTCTTTTAACTTGCCTTTTTAATCTAAAAGACCTACTCTGTCCAAATGAAGACCTTAACAACACAATATTTCTTTTATGTTCTGGTCTATCAAATCTCCTTGTCATGTTTAAACTGCTAACTAGCTTTTTGGTAGTTGGAGGGAGTTCCGTTTTCTGCAAGATATTTTCTGAGGGTCCTGGTATTTCTAGTTTTTCACTACAGACTTTATCATTTCCTTCTACAATGGAGGAAAGCAACGTTTCTTCTGTCACAGTATCTGTTTTTTCAGTGGGAACATTTGAAGATGGTATCATTCCAGTAAGTTCAGTGCCATCATTTTGTTTAGACAAGCTTATTTTTGAGCCTTTCAGTGCACTGCAAACACTTAATTCTTTTGTATCAGCAGTTCTTGCCCTTAATTTACTGGTTCCCGGTTTTGCTCTGACATTCCTCTCTTTGATTGCAGTAGATTGTTGGCTTTTAAAGGATTTTTTTGTCAATATCTGTACAAATCCTCCCCGTGCGGCAAGATTTTGGCGTCGAAGGTGCATCTTGCCAAGGAAATGAGAATTCAGGAGATTTTCCTCAGCACTCTGAAAACCACAAAGATCACAACAAAATACCTTGGATTTCTCATGATCTTGCTTAACATGCATATGTAATGTTGAACTACATTCAGCTATGCAACTACAGTGAGGGCATGTTTGCTCTTCGGATTGTTTAGAGGGGCATTCTCGTTTATGTTTTTCCATATGAGAGCAGGAAGGTAAACACCAATTAGTCATTTTGCCTTTAAGATCTTTGTCTATGTTTCCAATAGTATAGCCAATACTGATTTCTTCTGAAGAAGATAACTTATCAGGAACAGCAGCTGGCACCTCTTGTGAATGTTTATTTTCCATGTGAATTTTCAATATGGCACCATCAGCACATTTGAAATCACAGTGTAGGCACAGGAAATTTGAATTAAATATGTCATCACCAAGACAACTGGCAACTCCCTCCTTCCTTACAGCTCCAGCTACCGTACTACATGCTTCTCCAGCTACAACTTTGTGCAATTTCCTTTCACTATCTTTCATGTCTTCTGAAGAGCTCCGCTTTCTTTTTCTGGAGACATTTTCAGGTTTGTCTGCTTCAGCAACATCCAGGTTTGGTGATCCTGACAGTGCCCTTTTGTGTGTGCCATTCTCTCTTCTTTTCTTTTCAAGGTCCCTGAACACTTCATCTGATAACAGCCTTGTTTTCTGCTGAGACAAAGAGTCACATCCAGCATTTTCTCCTGATGTGTTTCTCTGGGATTCTTCTGTCAACTCAGTTTGTAAACTCTCATCAACATCATCTCTCTTCTTATTTTGCTCCCCATCCATTCTTAACATTGATATTATCAATTGTAAATCATTTGGGTTAGTACCTATAAAACAAAAGAGTTATTATTAGTCTTTCATGCACAACCAAAAATTAAAGGATTCAAGGCAAAATAAAGCAATGTAGCAAATTAAAATAACGGCAGGAAGACAGACACAATGAAAGATAGGAGGCTACATTTTCAGCATGGCGTCTAAACTTATGACATCTAATAATCAAACCAACTTCTAGACACTTGGTTACAGAGCTCTCACTGTGATGAGCACCGTGTGAGTGAGCACTAGGTTCAATAGTTTTTGTGTAATCAAGTAATTTACTACATGCTTAAACTTGGGCAGACAAGCCTAACCTTTGTTTCTGGATGCATATTTAGGACACAAAACACTAAAAGCTTTCAGGGAACTGGCCATGGTATGTTCAACTTTTCCTGAACCACAAATCCAGGTTCCCAAATGTAAAAGCTCCAAGGAGGAAATGACCATGACTGCAACAACAAGCAAAACAAAGCCAACATCAGTGTTAAACATTGTTCAGTATGAAGCTTGCTCTCCTTCCTCTGCTTAGATTACCTGCTAAAGAGAAAGAGGGAAAATACAAATAGAGCCATCTTCTAAAAGAATATGTTGCAAGTATAGTTCCCCATCATTCCTAAAATATCCTCTAAAATGTCATTTCCCAGCTGGAGTTGGGGGGGGGGGGGGTAGGGAAAGAAAAAAAGAAAGAAAAAAGTCATGAAATAGCAGTGCAGAGAAGGGCAATCTTTGAACCCCAGCACAAACTCAAACCATCCAAATCCAGTTGCCAAAGGCTTTTGCTCAACTGCTCAGTGTGACCTCCCTGCTCCCAAAAAGATGTCACCACTAGAAAACTGATGCTACAACACAGTTTGTAAGAGGGATGGGGGTGGGAAATCAAATCTTGACATTTATTACCTTTTCATTTTGATATGAAGCGATTGAGAATTGAAAATGCATTTCATTTTAACAGATGATTAAATACTAAATGTTTATCTATGTGCTTTACACTATGATTTAAACATCAATTTGCTGCAGATCCAAGTATCCAGTTTTTTGTTCAGTTACCCATTGAATGAGGCCATGACCACAATTGTAAGTACTTCCTGACAAGATTAAGTAATTGCAATGTTGATACAGACAACGCAGGGTACAAAAAAGCTATTCAAGTACATGCTAAAAAAAAAAAAAAGAAATTATGCTTATTTTTGAGGACAAAGTAAGAAAGTATTAAACTGGGGAAATATACCCAAATCAGTTGGATTTATTACTTATGGAAGTAAAAAGAATGCTTTTCTGCTTAATAATAACTTCTGGAAGGTCTATAAGGAATTGAGTGCACTGTAGTTGCATACATTGAACAGTTTTTCAACTGTAGGTCTCTCATGGAGCTAAAGTACTGACAAAACTTATACCAAGCTAGCTATACCTAAATAACGAAAGAATAACCACGTCTAGATCACGATAGCCCTTTGGAGGATCCAGATATTGCTTCTCTAACTGTGGTTTTCTGGTTCTTACATGCTATTCTTTTTCTTTGTTCACTAAACCGTGATAGAAACTATCACAATTAGTCAGAAATAAAACAGTCAGGTCTACATTCTCAGCTGGTTTAAGTCAGCATATTGTCAGTATGTTCAAAAACGCTAAGCAATTAATAGCAGAGTAGGATGAAGTCTTTGAAGTGCAAGCTTACCCTGAAAAGGTTTATGAGCACTGTTTGGGATACAGAAAAAAAGATCAGATGAAAATTATGTTGTTTAACTGCAGTACAGTTTTATTTATATAACTTGGAAAATATCATTCAGTTACTTCAGCGATGAGTGCCACGAGTCTATCCTTAACTGTCTGCACACAGCAGTGGGTCTTTTGCCTTGCTGCACCTCCACAGCAGGTTCCCAGCCCACCACTGAGACCTGACCACTCTTCCCTTGCACAGCCTGGGGAAGAACAGCAGTTTTTTTCTTTGCTGTACAAGACAATTTGCAATCTCAAACAAATTCTCCATCTTCTTTATAGGACACTTTCCTCTCGGACCATCTGATTTATCAGAAAACTTGTCCAGCAGTGAACTAATACCTGCATCGGAAATTTCCACGATCAAAGGTTGTATCGGGATAATTAGGGGTTTCTCCATCGACAAGAATTCATGCATTCAAGACATATTAAAAAGTAGGGGACTGGTGGCTCCACACCATACTCTCTTCTGACACACTTCCTGCCCATTTAAAGCCATCCTATAATTTGATTTAAACCTTAAAGCACTGTCACACTGAGATCAACCTCTGACAGAAATCGCAAGCCGCTTTCAGCCAGAGATACAATAATCACTGGAGGTGGATGCTTCCCAGCTGTCACAGGCAGGTATCAGCAGTCTCAGAACATGCCTTTTCTGCCACACCAGTGCAGATTCAGCTCATCTCCATTTGCCATCCACACACCTCAAGAAAAGATGGCTGATTATCTGCATACAGTATCTGCAGGCTTAGCCTTACTTCTTGGCATTTGATCACTAACTCTCGAATAGAAGTTCATCCTGCTCTGTGCTTTACCAAAAATCTTGGCTTGCAATCCCAGTTCTGGCATCCAACCTTGTCTTCAACTCAACTGTATTGCACCAATGCAGGAATTTTTCAAGTGCTTAGGGAAAAAAAAAAAGTATTTCCCTTAGTTTATCTTTGTAAACTGTAGTCACTACTACAAACTAGTTGCTAGGCAAGTGAAAAATGCAAAACACAAATCTCATAGGTGCTGCCAATAATTTAAATATGAAATTAAAATAGTCACCTATGTAATACAAATATGCAACAGAGCCTTACACCCCAGCCTTCTTGCCCAGTTCCTCCAGTTCTCCAAGTCGACAGTAAATAGAGACACTTATCCCTGCCTTCATTTCGTGATAAACTTCTAGCACGCAGACCAGGGATGCACTCCACTTCATTTACAGGCAGTACTCCTAATGAAGTCATTAGCCTCACATCTATCCCCACAACTAAAAAAAAAGTGTTATCAAGATAGTAACTCCTTGGCTGCACAGCACAAGTTAGGTGTAGCAACTATTAACTGGCCTTTACCAGTTTCACCTCTGCCTCACATCTGAGTTTTCATTAAAGTAATGTCCCTCTGTACACCCTTCCCAGAGCTAGATTTGCCTGTGTCCCACCTCCACATAAACTGTGTCAAAATAGCACTCCGTGGGAGTATGCACCTGCATGAAACCATAATCCAGAAAGAATTCTCTATGAAAAAACAACTATGAGGCGGTTGCTGTCATTTCTCTAACATTACCCCTGTATTGATTAATCTAAGGAGTTCAATTGCCTTCAGTTTCTTTTAATTCTCTCCTAAAGTTGCCTTTAGGACAAGAGCACATCTGAGGTGGACACTCAATGGCTACCATCACTACCTTTTGCTGGGACCATCGTCAGCGATGTGCTGAGCTGTGGTCAGTTCTCCACATCTCAGACAAGATCTAGACCACAGCACTGAGCCCTCTGTTTCTCCTCGCTTATCATCTTTGCTCGGATAACACATCTGTGTCTCTAACACAGTTTCAGTAGCGTACGCCTCACCTTCCTTGATGGGAGACTAGTGCCTCGCACCCAAGGGGAGCTGTGGGCAGACCTCTTCTCAGCTGCCTGCGTGCATTTATTGCACAAATGACTACCACTGCTTGAAGGACGCATTCAGCGCACCGTGAGCCTCCTGTAGGCAAAATCAGCCTTCAGGGCTTCCTCTGCTGTCAGCTTCTCTCCCGAAAGCCCCTTCTCAGATTTGCCACAGGACGATGGCAAAGCAACGAAGTGGTCACAAAGCTGGGTGGTCCTAATCCTCAGCCTATGTAAATCAGTTCACCTCTGCTCTCATCCAAGCCACTACACTAATTAAGGGCTAGCCTAGTATTAATACAGGAACCAATGCATCAGAGAAGGTATTGACAACACTCCCGAGTTTGTACAGTCCCAATGACCACATGATACATAAGGTTAAATGGATTTCTTTTTGCAAAATTAACCTTGGCTCAAACCATAGTCTGGCACAGGGATTGTCATCAGGAGCAAAGCATCTGGAATTTTATTAGATCAACTGGTAACCAAACCACATTCTAGATGTAACAAGTAACACTCTGCAGCCACAGCAGCTTAAGCATATCCTGAAGTCCAACTCCTACTTATTAGTGTGACTGAGTAAGCCTTTTGATATCAATGTAATGCTGGAAAACTCATATAGCAGTAGAAATGGGGAAGAACAGCTCTTGAACTACTTATTCATGAACCAACAAGACTAAAAAAATGCAAGATGCAAACTCTCATGCTTTTCCTTCTACCTTCACCTTTTCAAGAAGCCGGTTATGTTTTTACAAGCAAACAAATATCTAAAGCACAACAATACATAACCACTTAATGCACTGCATAAATAAACCAGAATGGATTTGTATAGGCTCCAAGACTGCACCAAAGGCATCGCCAGGTACATACAAGAGGAACACCAGAGCACAGGATCAAGCCCAAGCTCAGCAGACAGCAGTCAAATCTTCAGTATTTCCATAGTTTAAAACCTCGTTCTGTCAAACAGTGCTCTCTTAACATCATATTTGATGTTCAAAATGAAGCTGTTCTAACTCAAAAGTGGGTTGACTTTTTGTAACATAAATCTTTTGTTAATGTTCATATAAATCAAGTATAGCTGAACAGATTCTTAAAGGATATGACCAAAAATTAATTTGCCACATTAGCTTCAGGTTAACAAATTCTTCTGCTTGGAGACAGTCATACATTACCTAACACATTTTAAGGTTCTTTGCAGCACACTGCTGTTCCTGAGTTTTGGAAAGAAACCTGGTGTGGCCTCAACATTTTTGCACAGAAGAAGCTAAGCTAAGTAATTCTGCTGGAAATAGGAGCTAGGTCTTTAACATAGTGCTTTTCTTCAGTAATTTTCCAAGTATCCAAAAGAAGTGAAACATGTTTTTAAGACCTTCAAAAGCAAAATGGTTATGTTACATCTGCATAGGCCAAATATCCAAATCCTTACAGAATATATGAGAAGGCACACACATTTTTAAATTACAAGTCCGTAATACAGAACACTTTGGCTGTGTCACAGAAACTAATATAGCTAAGGATTCCCCTCTTTCATGCATTGGGATTTCCAAGTGGTCAGAATCGTGGAGGTTTTGTTTCAATATTTAATCTAATTTAAAAGATATCCCACAGTCACAATTCAGCACCATCTCACTACCTATAAAGAAGAAAATGAATGAAAAAAAGAAGAGAGAAAAATACCACTTCTTGAGCTGCTACCACCATTTTTTACCAGATAACAACACAGATTTTTGTATTCTTCCTACAAAGCTTTTTTGTATATTGATATAGTATCTGCTACAGTTCTATACAAAAGCATCAGTCATTTGCAGACAGAAGATCTTTTCTTTGATGGAAATAGAGAACATTTTAGTTGAGTGTTTTCTCCATTTTTTTTTCCTCTTGTCCAAAGAACAGTATATAATTCCTCTATGCCAAAAGGTGGAGACAGTGCAGTTAAGATTTTCAGACTAAAACTTGCATTGCCCTAATCCTCAGATTAAATTTAGAAAGTAGTAATCTTAAATTAAGATCAAAAGTACAAGCAATTTAGTGATGATCCAGAAAACTGTAATGAACTGCAAAGTTCCTTAACTTGATGCTCAATACAATTTTATTTACTCCTCTTTTTGGTCATATGCCAGCTCTTTAAGGGAATGGGTAGGGGCATGTACAGAAGAACCCAAAGAAAGTATATTTACAAGTACTAAATTCCACTTTGGTTTTTATTTTTTATGCTAATCCTGGCATTAGAATTCCCAAGGCACTTCTCAGTCAGAGTATGATTGTCTTCAAGTATTCAATACCCAATCTGCAGTGTTTGTAAAGGATGCAACATATGGAAAACAGTTTCTCTTTCTTCCAGTAAAAATTCCTCTTTTTCAGACAATTAATTCTTTCAATGAAATCATGGATACAAGGAAGCAAAATCATTTTAATGAGCTCCTTAAATAGCCTGCACAAAACTAAATGTGAACAAGTCATCTCAACATATGACCTTTGTGTCAAATAAACATTTTCTCATTTTCAAGGGCATAACATCCTTCCTAAATCAAATCATAGGTCTGTCTTATGGCCTTACAAAGTTACCTCACTTCCTTCAGAGAGACTAATCCAAGAGAACAGTCTCCTCCATAATGGAATACAGAAGATAATATGGTTGTTGGTTCAAATGAAACAAAGATCACCTTTATTTTGAGGAGTATTTGATGCTATCCATTACCAACATGTATTTTCCCTCACAGGTCAAGAATGCTGGAACTTTGAGCTTTACGTAATAAGCCTGTTCTTCATGTAAAGCCACTCATTTTCCCAAGACAGCAGAACTTCCACAGGAGACTTCCAAACAAGCTACAGGCTTTCAAAGACTAAAGACTGTGAAACTTCCACACTGCTGGATCTACAATAGTTAAGGTAACAAAATAAAAAGCCCACTTATAGTCATCACTTGTCTATCACTGAAAAACGGCACGTTATCTGCACCCGTTAACTTCATTTTCTCACAGGCATCAGAAAGAACTGTAATGGCATCCTGGGGACACACACCCTGCAATACTACTCACATCCTTCTTGCTCCACCTTCCACCTTTCACCCCTGAAAGTGCCTCTGGGTGGACAGAAATTGCGAAGAGAAAGGAAGTTCTTATGAATTCCTGACATAAAGAATAGATTCTTTAATTCCCACCAAAACAAATGAAGAGAAAAAGGGAAGGCTCCCCTAGTTCATCATCCACTCACTTTAGAAAGAGCCAAATGCTGCTAAATGCAGCACTGACCACTGATTAGATCAGCTTTGAAGAGGAAGTCAAGAAAGAAAGACATGGATACACACTTATTTCAAGTGCTGTCAGAATCAATAGGCATGTATGCCCAAGTTAGAGAAAAAGAGGAAATGCACTAGTATCCCCTAAAAATTGGTGAATAACCTCCAGATTTTCAATTTTTGAAATTTTAAAAAAGTTCATATATTTTTAGTTGTAAATTCAAAGAATTTTTACTGTTTCCAGAGCAAGGCATACATATAACAACAGCAATAAAAATATTCAGCAGAAACTTCTGAGGATCCAAGAAAGACAGTATTCGTACAAGTAGTATTTGTGTGATATTTATGGATTAAAAGCACTGTTTAAGTATTCTCCGAACGCTTGAGAGAGTTTATCAGGTCCATCAAAGAAACTTCCAGGAAAGAAATGTTCATTTTTCACATATAGTAATGAGTCCCGTGGTTTGTGGGAATTCCCAGAACAACACGTTTGCATGCGAGATGCAGTTCTCACCAACTTCACCAATTAAAAGCAGAGAGAAGCAAAAAGTAAATGCAATTTGAATCTCTTTTCTACCACAGGCTGTAGTACCCTCTTACATACAGTGGACCACACTGGAATTCATCAGAGGCAGTACACAGGCACTCTCACTGGCACCTGAAAAAAAAATGTTGGAAGTGTCAACTTTTTCATGCACTTTGGCAGCAAAAGATAAAACTAAGTTAAAATTGCTGTTACTTGCAAACTGGCTCTTGGAAATTTTACCCTAGAAACCTGGTCCAAGAAGCCCCGACTCTTCTTCTTTAAAATACAAGGAGGATGAATTTCCTAGATGGCTATTCTGGTGTTTAATACTTGCCAAGATTTACTAAATTTCCATCAAATTTTGCTCAAAATTAAACCTAAAAGACAAAAAAAAAAGATGCAGGGCTTTGTTGGCCCCTTGTTTTAAACTACCATATCATACAAAAAGCAACAAGAAGCCTCCATCATGACAGCCTGGGATGCTTTTGTCTACAAACACAGCCTGGGCAGGCTTGAGGAGGTAGCAGCGCAGCACAGGTGAAAAGGCCAACACTAATGGCCAACTAAAGGCCAACACAACTCTGCCTGCTGAGAACCAGAACCCATTTTTTGAGTAACTTGAACCAAGAAGCAGGAGGGAAGTACGAGCTAGCAAAAAGTTCAAGTTTTTTCTTGTAGGGAAGAAGGAAAAAAAAAAAAAAAAGCATTCTTTTAATTGAAATGTTCTCTTCATTTTTTATAAAACAAAACAAAAAGATATTGAGCATTTTTCAGATATTTATTACCCAGCTATTCATGGAGCCACAGCTCAATAAAACTAAAAAACCTAACCAATACCATTTTAAATTAAAGGTAGGCTGACAATAGTTTGAATGTATTTTATCCACAATTAATGCAAGTATGCCAAAAATTCACAGCTTAAATAAATAAATAAACAAATCATTAAAAGAAACCAACCAACCAAACAATTACATTCAGTGTGAAGTCAGGACACCAAAACTGTAGAAAAGGCATTAGGAAGGGAAGATGGCAGAAAGTAGAAAGGGAAATTTAACATGTTTTAAAAACTAGTATTTTCTGACTAATCATTTTAATTGCCTTGCCTGTAGCTCTTTAATGACATTCTACTAAGGTAAATCAGGCCCACATGGTTTAGCTTACAGTTTCTATCACCAACTTTTAAATTACTGAGACAAAGAATGCATGTAGTAATCTGTGTATATATATGCACTTGTTTCTCAGTGTTGTCGTGCATCCTGTTTGCCTCTTGTCAGCTGCCTATTCAAGTTCAGCTAAAAAGAGTTGCAGGAGTTTTGGGCTGAACAGGTAACATAAGGATTTAGGATTATTTGTGTGCTAGGTTAACAAAGTTTCCAGAGAAAAATACAAAGTGTACATATGCTTCTGAAGAAAAGGAGAAATTAATAAAAATAAAAGCATTCTGATGACACCTGGTGGCCACTTCACACAAGAAAGTAATTCCATTTCATGTGAGAAAAAGCAGGTCAAACAGAAATGTGTTACATGTTCTTTTGGCCAGCATATCTACGGAAATGACAGCTGATATTACTATCAATTAGATTATATACTCATTGGAATATACATGTTTATGGGTCTGTATATATCAAATTACTCTATTACTGGTATAGATGCATAGACAAAAATTTAACTATTAAAGATAAAACCTCTTTTTCTGTACAATGAAATGGAAGTGAGCACACTGGAAGCATTTCAGCTCAATCCTAGACATACGAAACAACTTTCTTCTCAGTTTTGAAAAGAAACTCTACGCCTCTACTCCTCTCTGGTGAGACCCCACCTGCAGTACTGCCTTCAGCTCTGGGCCCCCCAGCATCGGAAGGACACGGAGCTGTTGGAGCGAGTCCAGAGGAGGCCACAGAAATGACCAGAGGGCTGGAGCATCTCTCCTATGAAGACAGGCTGAGGGAGTTGGGGTTGTTCAGCCTGGAGAAGAGAAGGCTACGGGGAGACCTTATAGCAGCCTGCCAGTACCTGAAGAGGACTTAAAAGAAAGCCAGAGAGGGACTTTTGACAAGGGC
>JANZLQ010000050.1:8759319-8786874 GCA_026212715.1 Elanus axillaris | reverse complement strand
GCCGCCGCGGGCGCGAGGGGCTGCGCCCAACGGCCGCCGCGCGGGGCGGGCGCGCGCCGCCGCCATCTTACACCCGCCGGGTCGAGCTGGGCCGGGCCCGGCGGCGGCGGGTGCCCGAGGTCTCACCCGTTCTCCTGCTGCTGCCCGATCCCTACGCGGTTCTCTCGCCCGGGGAGGGCCCGGGAGACCGGCACCACGGTGCTGAGGGAAGGAGGGAGCCCCGAGGGCTCGCCCGAGGCGTGCGTGCCTGTGAGGCCCGAGCGGCGGGTCCCGAAGGCGGGAGCCGGCCGATGCGGCGTGCGAAGTGCCGAAAACGGCACCTTCAGTGGCGGCGGGCAGAGCCGTGGGGACGGGCGGCCTCCACCCGGGCAGCTCCCGGGGCCGCATTGCCCGCTTACGGGCTCGCCCAGGGGCGTACCTAAAATAAAGTGAAGTTGCCCGGCCTGGGCAGTGGAGGGAGAGCCGGCGGTAATCCGTGGGATAGGTGTTTTGAGGGAGGGGGAAGGAAGCAGGGGAGACAGCGCACAGCAAGTCACTCGCGGAGGTTATCGCTCGAAGGCGATACAAGCCTCAAGCTGTACTGTCAGGATGTTTCAGAGGATGCAGTTCGGAAGGGAAACAGCTAAATAAGGCGGGGGGTGGGGGCGGCAATGTGTAAAACGTTCGGTGTTTTGTAAGCTCGCGAGGAAGCTGTAATACTGAAACACTTCGTGTTCTATCCCCCTTTTTTAGTCGCATGATCCGCATAGTATCAAAGGAGTGTGATCTAAACAGTCTTTTGATGTCTGGTGGAATGCAGCTTCTTTTCCACAGTTGCTTATGATTTCGAAAATGCAGGTTTACCATTTATGTTCTGATGGCGCAGTATTTTTTAGCAGAGTACTACCTTCTACTCTAGTAGAAGTAGATACTAGTAGGTGGAGTATCTTCATTAAACAGCGTTTAGCATTCTTTAAGGCCGTTGTGCAGAGGGTGTCAGGAGGAGAGAATGCGCCATTGAATGTGTTTGGAGTTCATCGACTTTTCCCAGTCATGCAGTGTATATAAAGGCATAGTCAGGCTTACTAATTAGGCCTAACAACTTACAGTTTCATTTAGCCAGTTAGTCACTGGCTAATCTGTTAGCCTTATGACACTGCATTGCCGAGTCTGGAGTGGATTGTAAAGATTTAAGAATGGTTTGAGGACAAAGCAGTCACTACAGCCCGAGCCATTCATCAAGTGGATGAATGAGCAGAGTCTTGGTAAAGAAAGATTGGAATGAATTAACAGGGTTTAAAACATCAAGTATCAGTAGGTGAAGCATCACACGGAACGTAGGCAAGGGAAGGACATCTCCTTGTCTGTCCAATACCTAGGGGTTATAGTACATGCTTTAATTGTCCTTTGTATAATAATAAATGTACACAGAGGAAGACTTGTTAATATGTAGTAAAGATATCTTCGGTTATATCTACATTTGTCTTTATGAGGACATTTAAGAACTTTAACAGGTTATCGAGAGACTATGGAAACCAGTGGCAGTGAAGAACAGGCTGATTAAGAACAATCTAACTGTTCTTGATATTTTTCAGCATAGGAAGATAGGTAAAACAACCTTTTGATGTCCTTCAAGCTCAGTTTCTCTGTGGTTTACAGATTCCTTTCATATGCCTAAGAATTTTTGTAGGTCTGGGCCTCATGGGACACCTGTATTTAAATACTTGTAGTATCCAGGTCACCATGCCTGGTCCATCAGTTCTTGCATCATCTGCTTACTGAGGGAAAACATACTGAGGGAGGAGGCCTGATCATGGGAGCTGGATTTTTGTAAATTGAAATATTTCTGACAGAAAATGAAGAGAGGCAACGTTTTTAAGGAAGAGCCTGAAGAGGGAGCCGTTGGTACAGTAGAAGCAACAATTGAGGCAGAATCACTATTAATAAAACAAAAATCATATCTGTAACAAAAATAATTAATTTTTTAAATTTTAAGTTCTATTTATTAGATGTTTACAGGCATACCTACACTTAATTATCTTGTTTAGGTATTATATACGTAATTTTAAAGTCATGCTGAAAATTTAAATGCTTGTTCTTTGTTCTGAAATATTTATACTCATTAAAGTATATTAAAAATGCAAACTGAATAAGTCAATGATTAATTAGTAAAGCATTAATTAGTCAATAGATTAGTTTATAAATGGATTGTAAACATAGAGGGTATTTATTTTCTAACAAAATATGACATTAGGAATGAATCTGCTGTTGCTATATTTCTTCTACACCAAAATATTGATTTCACTAGAAGTGTTGCTCATTTAAAGAGTAGTACCAGCTCTTACTTAGCTGTGTAACTTTTAATACTCTGTCTACCTTGCCTACTCAATATTCCACGTTTGTTCACATATAGGAAACACACACAGCTTTGTGATTATTATTACCAGAAATCAGTCATTTAGCGGGATGAAGGCAGTCACAATAATCATATTTGCCAACTCTGAATTCCGGGTTTTTTGCACATGAAATTTGTTTAGAAAAATAACCCCATGACTTGACATAGGTCGTGTAGGTAATGTCTCTGACAGGCCTTCCAAAGGGCCCTGCCGAGCATCTACAGGATAGTCGAGTAGCTGACGGTATTGTCTGTAAAAGTTTCTTAATCTCCATTACTTTTTTCCAGAGTAGCAAGCTTCTGAAGAAAAGCTGCATCTGTCTTTATTCTGACAATGTAATTACACCCATAAGAAAACATGAAACAGAATAATTAGGATGTAAACACCAGGAACATTTTTAATGTCAATTACCTATGCATATATATATACATGTATACCTTCCCTTTTTAATGCAAAATTTTTGTTTCCCCCATTGAAGAGACAATCTTTGAAAAGCCTTATCGAGCGATGGCTTTTCTTCCAGTTGAAAAGTGGGGATAAATGTTTTTCTCGGTGTTTTTTGTTTGGTTTTTTTCTTTTTAATTCAGTGCATGAATTATCGGGCGAAATCATACTTTGTGCATACCGGTGACTGAACAAAAGGGCCTCACTGCTCCCTCTTGGTTCCCTTAGGCAAACCTGCTCTGTTGCAGGTTTGTGGGAAACAACCGTGGGGCTGCCCCTGTGGACATGAGGGAGAGAACTGAGCTGCCACATCCATCCCCACTGCCCCTCGTGTAAAAAGGGATGGAGGGCCAGCCCACGGGCCTCCGCTCAGCCTGGATCCATGGGCACGCTCACTCCGGAAAGCGGAGGCAGTGCGGCCAAGTCAAGTCGTGACTGCGCCTTTGTGCTGTGACGTGCCAGCAAGGTCACGCCGCCTGCAGCACCTGCGCTCACTCTTCCATTAAAGGGCACACCTTACGTCGCGTTGCCCTGTGGGTTCGCAGCACAGTTGTGCCAAGTAACCTTTCAGAAGTACAAGTAGTGACCTGTTTTTCAAGTAAACAAAATGCTCGCCAGTTGCTAGGTACCTGTTGTTAAATTTTTCCGTTGTGGTGTGGAGAAACTTAAGCAAACATACAAAAGCGTGATAAAAATTATGTGGTTTCCCAACTTTTCCTGTTATTACAACTGCAATATAAATGTTTGAGAAAAATGAGAAAGAGCGCACACAGGCTTTAATGAATGCTTGGAAGGGATCTATCTGAATTTCTTACAATTTCATGAAATCTAGAAAAAGGAAGTTTTTAGGCAGCTGCAAGAGAAGAAAGTAGGTTTTTGCAATTCAAAATACCATTTATAGCAGCTTAAGTTTGCGTGCAGAAGTTGCAAGAGTTTGAAGAAAGAAACCACAAGGTAACACTTGAAGTTCCCCCCCATATCCTAAGGTTAATACTTAGAGTCACGAATTCTAACAAATGAGAGTCACAGTACCTGCGAATCCTTTTGTCTGGCCCAGGAGGTGCAGAGGTGCATCATCGGCGCCTGCCCTTGCCAGTAACTTCACAGGCTTTCTATTCAGCTTTGGAAGAAATCAAACAGCTGGAGTTGTTCCACCTTGGTGGATCACGGCAGCCTCATTTCCAAATGCAAGGAACACAATGTGTGCCTTAGGAGAAGTGAAGCTGAATTCCTACAGGCTTAACATTTATCCTTTTTACTTTTATATCGGGATAACTGAAGACTTAATTGTAGCTAAAAAACCCACTTCCCTAATGCAAAGCAAAGGCAATATTTATGTGCAGTTTTCAAAGTCATCTTTTTTTCTAGCAAAATTATGATCTGATATTCTGAAAATTGGACTGACAGCCTAAGAAGCTACCGCTAGAGTGTATTTATCTTTATAAAGTGCCGATCCTGCAAATGGGCTGCACAACAGATCCTTGAAGCCTGCAGCACAGAAGCACGGGAGCCATGGATATCTACATGTGCGCCGAGAGGTGTCTTCACAGGGGCACATGAGGCATCAGACTTGATCTTTAATCAGATACTGAATAATCTTGAGTTAACATTCCTCTAAAGCCAAGTTCCAGTACGGCTGAGAAGTGGTAAGAGGAGCACATAACAATTATGATACGTAGAAGTCTAGAAGAATAGTCAACCAACTATTTGCTTAATACCACAGTAGTCAATCTCACAAAAACAAATAGTAATAAATGGTCATATAAAGCAACTCTATATAAGCACAAACAATTAACATTTTTTGCATACACAATACGAAATATGCAAATGACTGACATCCCTTATGTTTCTGTGGGTATGGCTTTCTAGATACAAACGTGAGAATGAGTGTACCGATAAATCAGATGTCTGGTTTTTTTCCTTGCTGCCAAATACTGAGGTTACCTGAATCAGACAACTGGATTTTTGACCCCTGGACACTGTCTTTTAAGTCTTCAGGCTGTTCCATTCAGAATATCCCATTTTAAGATAGACCACCCCCTGGAGAGAACTGCAGGTGAAGATTAATTTGTTTTTCCTGGGCCCGTACGATTCTGTGCACGTTATAGTGACAACTTGGCAAAGGCACCACAGACTGTCATTGCTAGTCTGCTCACCCAAAATGAAGCTAGCACAACATCCCTTCTTCATGGGTTGGTGTGCTTGTTTAAAATGTATTTTCTTTCATTCCACTGCTTTTTTATAGAAAGTGGACTATATAATTAACTTTTGGTATCCAGAACCCCCCAAAAATGGCTTGAGAAAGGATGTACTTGCCAGATCTTGTTGGTGTTTCCACTGTGATTAAATGAAAACTGTCATTTGAAGCCTTTGCTGGAATGTCAGGGTTGCTGCCAAATCGAATGTTAACCCTGCATCCAGAATTTGCTGTCTTGTCAGGAAGGCAATAATGCACAGGAGATGAGTAAAAGCAGTACTAACTCTTAAATTTCTACGTGTAGAAAAAGAGTGATACAAACTTACATTAAATTCAAATGAGGGCTCTGCCACCACTTGTTTCTTCACACCAGAAGATCGCATGTCTGGAGTGTGTCATGTTGAGTATTTTCCAGTTTCTATTACAGAGATTACAGTTTCAATTCTAAGTTCAGGGGAAGGAAAAAAAAAATTCCCCTTTGGCTCCACAAATAAAAAGACATGGCTAGCATGATCTTTGAATTAGTCTTACAGATTTAAAAAAATAATAATAAAAATTTAAATTGTAAATGCATCTAAAGGATGAGGGACATGCAATTGGCTGGCACTTCATGTTATTTCACAGTGAGAGATCACTGAAATGATTTTGAGACAGGTAGCAACATCAGTATTATTCACACCTACATACACAACATCTGGTTTCTTTTAACTACAGCTATATAGAAGTCTGTCTGGAGGCTGACAATGCCAAGACTCCAAGGATTTGTTGTTGTTGTACTGTGGGTTTTTTTAATAAAAAGGTAATTAATTGCAGTAAAATGGAAGAGATTAATTTATTACCCTGTACTATCTGTTATGTGTGAAGTTGTCCAGCTTGCCAGTATCTACAGCTCTGCCACTGTATAAATATTCTCTCACAAACCCACAAAGCAAGTCTGTGAAAGACAAGTATATCAAACAAACATCAAGTCTGGTACATTATGCATCGATACATTAACTTTAAGATTTAATGCAGTATCGGATCAGATCAGAAAAGAACTTTCTTTGAAAGTCACACTACATGAAAAACAGATTTAATCCTTATTTTTAGTCCACTAGGTCAGCGTCTTGCCCACCTGGCACATGCATCCAAGTCCTGCGAGAGCTACATCTGCCGAAGTAAGAACGTGTGTAAACTGTCAGCTCTATGGGAAGAATTTCCTAGTTACACACTGAAGTTCTCAAATGCTCATCAGGTGAGGAACGTGACCATTTTTCTTTGCTGTCAGGATGCATCTTGTGCAGTGTGTACTTTGAAGCTTAAGCAAGGTTTTGTTGGGGTTTTTTCCCCTCCCAAGGGTAAAGTTTCTTAGCAAATAGAATCCAAATTCAATGCCTAGCTATGGTTTTGCAAGCACTTTCAACACATCTATTTACTTTAAGTCTACAAAGAAACACAGCTGTCCTTCCTGCCTGGAGGAGTAAGTGAATGTGGCAAGTTTCACACACAGATCCTGGGAGGAATTATACAGCAAAATGCAAGAATGCTTTGAGGTAGTATTTGCAATTTTTATAACTCTGTGAGAGTAGATATAGTACCTAGGAACCAGGTTCTCCAGCATCCTCCATTTCAAACAATTCATTCCGTGTGGGTTGCAGAATTAGCTGAAAAGCTTTGCAGGAACTGCCGATTCTCAGGCAGGGCTGGAAAGGCCCATTACAACACTCAGTGGCTCTTTCACTTACCTCCTCAGAAGTAGTGGAGGTAGCCAAATGACTCCTAAGTGACTTGAGAAAGAAGATTGACACCCGTTTCAAACTCATACTGCCTCAGTTGAAAAAAAATCAGCAAAGAGCTTTCAAAATTGTATACCACTGTGCTTGCGTTGTTAGCAAGTCAGTTTGAATTTCCTGCTCTATTTGTATGTAACCTAATGTAGCAGTATGGCAGGAACAGCATTTACTGCATACCTGTTTGTCAAAATGACCTGTAACAAGAAGGTGTTCTTCATACATGTTGCCAAAGAATGCAAGTGAGAGGGTTGCTGAAATACTTGGCAGTAGAGCTAAGTAAGTAGACAAAAATACACTCTATTATCAAGGAACTGTTCATATTTTTCTATTCATATAATTATGCTTAAAATATTTATATAGTTATTTACCTCTTAAAGGACATGATGTGTCTGCAGCTCAAAATACAGACATATATGGACATATGTGAAGTTGGACTCGATGACACTTATGGGTCCCTTCCAACTCTGTGATTCTATGGTACAAGGTATACATTTGAAAATCAATTAAGCTTGACCTTGGGGCAGTAAGTATTGGAAAGTACCACACTTCTTCCGTGTTGGAGAGTAACTAGCACCAAAACTATGGTAACATCTGCAGTTCTGACCAATCCCATCATCAGCATCTTTCCAGAGGAATCTTCAAAAAACAGATACATTTGAGAAAGCAAGTGAAAAGGAGAATGGGTGAGAAACAACAAATGTTTTTTAGGATCTTAGAAAATCCCATGGTGGAAAATAGCTGGCAGTGAGCGTTTTGGTTAGCAGAGGGGACAGACTCTGGAGGTAGGCAAGAACAAGGGTGTGCACTTACGTGCACGTACATACACTTACCCATCCGTGAGTTTTGCACGCACAGGTACCCCTCACACCCTAGTAATGAGCAACATGGAGATGAGCCAGGGAGACCAACCGGGATCCATGAAATGAGAAGACTTTGTTCAGGGCTTTTTTCATACATCAGTATTTTAACTTTACCTGTTACTTGCAGGTGGAGGTTTCCAGCAGGAGCAAGGGGAGTGTGGCTCCTCACTGGCACCGGCCACTGCGGCGCAGGCTCCTGTGTCACCGGTAAAGGCACAGCTGCACAATATCTCCCCTGTCCAAACACGGACTATCGACATCCTTAACTAGCAAGGCATTTGATAACGTTTTGTCAAACAAGCTAAATGCTGTATTCTGAGAGGAATGACTAGAAGGAATTAAAGTTGAGCTTCTTGGGAGTGATGTTACTGGAAAGGAAAACCGTAACTATGTGAGTAAGCCTAATCTCCCATTTTCACGGGCGAAGCAGATGGTGACCTGATTAGTTTAGTCTCAGGAGGCTGCTCATCTCTCTACGTCTTCAGCTTCTATTGTCAGCACTTTATTATTTTACTCATTCTCCATGATTTTAGTTGACTGTCACATTTTTTAACCTTCTCTTTTGAGACATTGCTTAAGGATTAAAAACTGTATTTATCTAACATTAAAAAAACAACTTTCACACTTAATCCCACTGATTTTAAATGGAAATCAAAGTGTTCCAGTTTCTTCTTTCACATTAATAATCAGTAGGAAAATACGATCCCACCCTTGCGCATTTGATTCCCTACAAGATGGATGTACAGCCTACAGGAGGGAAGACTTGGGATGACGTACGGGGGGAGAGGCAGACCCTGACCCGCTGCGTATTCGGCTCGTTGTGCTGTTGGAGGTGCTCTGGGGTGCTGCGTTTGGCCGGCTGCCCCTCCACGGGCAGTGTTCACCCAGGGCTTGAGTTGTGTCTGTCGTCCTTGAGGCGTATTTCTCAGGTACCATAGGACATCCCCAATGGCATTAGGCCATATCTGAATCAAGCTCTCAAAGGTATAGATGCTGCTGTTGGACATCCCCACAAAGTTATTTTTGTACTGCCTGGGGGGGGGTTAATCAGCAAAGTATCCTCTTACCTGATTATACAGAATATGATATGTGAAACAAAAAATACTTTGGTTTCACTGTGAAGGGGTGCCCTGAAGTAAACACACATTAACAACAGATGTGTATCTCAGTGTAAAAATTAGTCTAGAACCAGTCCACTTTACACTGAAAAGCCACCTTTTTGGTGTCCCTTTTCTGAGACTGTGTGAACTGTGCTAATAAACGTATGGCAGCATTTCTAGTTTTGCACATAAAGTGGCCAAACCCAAAAGCCATTATTCAGCCCTTAATAAGAAAAACCTCAATCAGTATGAACAAGAAATTTTTTTAAATAACAATGTCACAGGTTTAGATCTTGTAAGTATACTCATATATATATATACACACACACACAGAGCTACATACATGCTTATGCATGTGTACACATATAAAGTGTACATATGATTTCTGTAGTTGATCGTTCAGGATTTGAGAATAATATGTTCTGACATGGGATATGGCATATCTAGAATAAGTCTAACAAATAGAAGTGAACTTGAATCCTATTTCTAACACTATTATTTTAGAGTTCTCTTTAACTTACTGTGGCAACAAATAGCTGCTAATACAACCAAGAAGCAACATTGCTAGAAACGTTATATAACAGTACAGACCTTAGAAAAATGCACACCAATTTTTTTTTTTTTTCCAAAAGGCTGATGAGATACTGCACAACACAAAAAAAAAAAAAAAAAAAAAAAGGAAAAGACAGGGTAACTGGTGGGTGCCCTGGCTTGATCTAAGAGGGAAAGAGTAGCTCTGGATACCCCCATGGGCAGGAGTGACTTCTACAGTGCTTTCTTTCATGGCTAGCAGAATCCAAAATTGAAGTTTTCTACTATTTCTTTCTTCTGGGGCTGAAGGAGTCATGAAGATAGTCTGCATAATACACTGTTCCCACTGTTTCACACACACGGTTTTAACTTGACAGTTAGTGGCTATTTCAGAGCAGAACCTTATTTCAGTGCACTGCTCTGACAGTGCCTGTGCTTATAAAACGATGCTGTCTTTGTTGACTGTATTTTATTTGGCATTCCAAAGAGCAACAGAAAAAATTACACATAGCATAAGCCCACCTTCAGTTACACTTCTTAATGTTGTAGAACCCATAGACAGCATGGACTATAGTGTTTTTCAGAGCAGATTCCTAGAGTCACAGCCTCCATACCTCTTCCATGAGGAAATCTGCCACCTCCACCCTCTCACCAAGATTTCTACTCCTCTCCTCTACCAAAAAGGTCATATTTATGAGTAGCTGTTTCTTTCAACAGTGCTTGAAAATAATGTTTTATGTCAATTGTATGTCTTCAAATGCTTCAGCAAAATTAAGTCATTTACCTTTATGGAGCGATAACTTTTAAACACGGACCGATCTGCTCCAAGTCCTCTGCAGGTGCTGGATTGCTCACCCCTGCAGTATTCCGTACCGTGCTGGTTCCGACATGGTTTCAACGGGTGAAGGGAGCTGCGAGACTGCAGAGGACTTGATCTGCAAAAGTTGACGAGCTTGGAGGCTTGGTCCGTGTCTTGGACTCCTCTCTCTTGACACGGGCACCAAAAGTTACTCTGCCGTCACAGTCTGCCGAGCCAGCACGAGTAAGAGAGACTGAGCTGCGTCCTCCTTCTGCCCTTGACCATCTCCGCAGCCAGCGTCCTCACCCAGCTCTTGCAGCTGAACTGCGAGCCTCAGCCCTGCCTAAGTCTGAAAATGGGTGTTTATCGAGAACCTGATTTGAAACCTAAGTATCCCAGATCTCTTAAAAGGCCAGCTACATTTTTGTCCAGCTCAGAGGAATTTCAGGGGAGCTACTAAAAATCAGAGGTTTGTTTATTTATATTTTGTAATTCAGCCAAGGCTTTTACCTTGATAACTTTTTGCATCAGCTGTTCATACAAGTTAGCCGTGGTACAGTATTCCCTTCTATAGACTCCACATCCCCACCTTATGCTCTTAATCACCTTTATTCTTGCAGAGAGGTAGCAGGAGAGAAAGGAAAAAGAACAACTACTTTCTGTAATTTAATTCACGTAATTTGTTTTAGCAGTAGGGGTAACACTACTAAGTTTTTGGTTAAATCTGGTTCAGTTTTGGTTACACGAATTAACTACGTGTTATGGTAAAAATCACATTTTGAAATTAAAAAAAATACAGATTTGAATTGTGTGATTTGTACTAGTTGTTTTGCCTAAACAGCAAACGGAGTTCTCAACTATTGTTTTCATTTCAAAATATATCATTTGCCTTTGTTTTAATTATCAATGTAAACTGATGCTTTAAAAGTAGTTAACAACAACCAGTTGCTAATTGGGTGGAAAAATGCCCTTCTGATGACAGACTTTGGCTGGAACAGATGTTTACAAAAACTTTTTCTATTGTACAAAAAGAAAGTCACATGAAGGAAACATTATGTAGTGATTCCTAAAACTCTGCTCACAGCACAATTAGAGGAGATTTGGTCTAAATGCGGGGAAAAAGCAGAATCCAGACCTGCAAATGTTTATTTACTATTGCAGTTCTATTGACTTCAGTGATTATTCCCATAAATGGATGTTCATAGGCAAGTCTTCACATCAAATTCAGCAAACTAATTGTACTGCATTTCCTATTTACAGCCTTTGGTGAAGGACTGGGAAGAGATTAACTTGATAGTGGATCTTTCTTCAGACAATTACCTAATGAAATTTTGTATGTAGTTAGGAGGAAACTAGAGCGTTGTGTATTGCTCATATTCAGAAACCGGAATACGAGCTAGGCAGCATGAACATGGTGAGACTACAAAACAGAACTAAAGTAATTTTAATAAAATAAATGCAAAAATTTCTTTTGCCCTGAATTTTAAAACTAAAATGTAACATATTCCACTCAGCAAGAATGAATTATCCCTAACCCTATTTTATAGCATTAGGGATAAGATCACTTGATTAACCAGATCACAAATGCATGCCATTTAGTAGTATGCCAAGTAATAGCATAGCATTAATTTTTCCACCAATTCAGACCCACTGAATATGTAATTTATATGTTTTTCCAGATCAGGAAGTTGGAAAGACTAAGACTAAAAAGTGCTTTGCTGATTTTCTTGTGGTGGTCTGTCAGTTCTTAGTCTCCATGTTGGATCTTTCGTGTAAGTGCCGATGTAGCTTTGATATCTCCAGGAAAAAGGCTGCAAATACTTTGGTTCCTTCGATGTAGTTGTGTCTGTGAAGAAGAAAAGAAGGCAAATGAAGACCTGTCAGGCTGTTCTGCTCTTCAAATTAGCAGCATAGCCCGGTGAAGTTTTCAGAGGAATTTGCAAGATTGGTCACCGCAAAAAAGGACCCAGTGCACAGAAATTCCAGACATCCTCCAAATGGCATTCCTCTGAAGGATTCACTAAGAAAATTCTTTCCAGTGTTGTGTCCCTTAATTACTATTGTCTGCAGCACTAAGGGTGGAGGCTATATTGAGGGGAAACAAAAAATAATTGGAGAATTATTGTAGGATTCGCCAGTTCCTCGAGCTCAGCATGACTTGGCTCAGAAGCTGCGCAAACGTTCAGGCAACACGCTGAACAGCGTCTTACCATGGTGCCTCAAAGAATGAACACAAGTGACAAGTTTATGCTAATTTTGATATAATTGCCCTACTTTTGGTCCCTGTAATATAAATACACCTTTATATCCATTTAAACTGAAAACCATCAAAATCCTTACTTAACCATTAGCCTGCATACATCCAACGGGCGTACTTTGAAATGGATGCTGTGGCGGAAGAGCGCCCATCTGCATCGTTGTCTTTCAGACCAGAGGCAAATTTCATTGGCAAGTGAAATGAAAATTGCCAATGTGATGTTGTTAAAGACCAAGTAGGCACTCCATGAAAAGTGCATAGCAGTGCGCGATCAGTTGGGAATTTTGCTTTCTGCTTGGCACAGCAACAAGTTTGCCAGAGACAGTAGTTTGGGAATGTCCAGTGCACAGCAAAGCTTCCCATCTGGCTGTGCTTATTCGTGGGTACCAGGGGACTTTGGTTCTCCCCCCTTCTCTTATAGCACAAACAGACAAACAGAAGAAACCTGCTTATTTTCTCATTCTGGGAGTGCTCCCCATCATCGGCTGCTCCGATCGGAAGCATCATCACACTTTTCTGCGTTATAGTCTGAAACATTCTGGCAACAGGAACTGTTGAACCATCCCGAATAAAATCTGGATCTTCTCCAAAAACTGAAATACATGGAAAGAATTAGTTCATTATTAAGTGAAATAAAGGTGCTTTCTTCTGCTACCATATATTTGAGCAGATAGCTCATATTAAGAGCTTCTGAGTAGACATTGTTTTGAACGCATAGCCAATTGCACCCTACAGATCTCTGGCTTCGTATCAGTACACAAAGAAACTAAATGGGGTCTTTTGGCTACTTCTATTAAATATACCCCAATTCAGCAAGGTGTGGAGGAAGGTGTGGCTGAGTTGTTCTATCAAAATCAATAAGATTCATAGGGGTAAGCGACTGTAGCACTGAATTGGGAAATCCCTGTTGCCCTATGGATGAGCACAATTCCCCTGCACAGCTGCAGACGTACGAAGAACTGAAAAAAAGAAGAAACATACCTTTTTTTATTGCCCTTCTTGCTGCTTTATAGAGTGGATCATTAACATCAGCGAGCCAGGGCTTCGCACCCAAAGGCATAGACACTTTCAGCTTGTTTGGACTGTTCCTCCTGGAAAAGACACCCTCCAAGTGCTCCACCACCTGCAGGAGACCAAGTTGCAGTCAAAAGCATTCATCTTCTCGCAACTCAAGCTTATGCCCACCTCTGCTCTCGGAAACAAAGAAATGCTAGAAACATTCAGTTTACTACTTTGGGTGTAAATTTGTGAGGTGCTAAGAGGGACTTAGTTTACACAGCAGAGGCCAAAGAAAAGGTTTACCTCTTACCTGTTGTTTCACAACCGAAAGGTCCATGTGGGGGACCTGGCGGATTGAGAATTTGCCAATGACTTTTGCTGGAATGACTGTTTTAATTCCTGGTTCGTGAAAAGCTCCTTCAATCCCATGAATAGAGAGAGAAGGGTAACGCCACAGGTGTAGAAGTATTTCTTCCTTCAAAAAAATAACATTGAAAATAAAAGGGATGACAGTGGAGCCATCTGCAGTTTTTATAAATTGATGTGAAGAAACAAACTTTTTCCATCCTAAAATTTGTATTTGGAGGCCTCTGTATTTTAAAGAGGTTTAAGCTGTAACTTAAAACCATGTGCATATCTTTCCATTTTGAAAAATATTACTTCCTTCAGTCAACATTTGTTTACCTTTAGAAATATTTGGATAACAGCTTTTCATGCACAACAAGAAAAGTGGAGCATTGTTTTAAAAAATCTTGGAAGTAAATTTTTCTAGTGTGGAGAAGAATCAGAACAACTTCTGATCTGACCATCTGTTAACCTTGGAACTTCTCACAGGAGAAACCTGTGACCAGTTTAGCCAGACCCCTCCCAGGTGATAGCAGGGAAGAAATTCTACTGATGAGCACTGAATAATACAATAGGTAAGATGATAATGTTCAGTAGCCAAGTTGATCTGTTTTTCTAGAGAAGGTAAGGAGAATTCAAAAAAAAAAAAAAAAGAAAGCGTTTCTTCTGAGGAAGAAAGGAGAAATATATAAATTGGTCTTCATGTAGAACCCCAGGGCACTGCTCCTTTCCTGTACTCCAGTTTTACGAGACTGGAGCTTTATGTACATATAAAATTTGCACCACTTCATCCTCATATAGGTTAAGCATCAAAACTTATATAGCGTAGTTACATTATACTTCTGTATTACTGATTATTACTGTCTAGCTTAGGCTAATTTGGAAGCTTTTTCGTGGAAATAAAAGCATCCATGTTAGAGCTTATACCACTATAATTACGTTAGTGATAAAAAAAACGAATCACTCCTCTCCTTTCTCCCAGCTGCCACTCTTGTGCAGAGAGATCTTTCTGAGCCAGCCCTTACCTGCTGTTTTTTATTTAGGGTATAATTTCTAAATGCTGGCAAAGAGAAGCTTATAGCTTTGGGTGCTTTTTTGGCATGCTCAGCAGACATCAAAATCTGAATTAAGTAAATAAAACCCACCCAAAGCACATCTGCCTAAAGCTGCCTCCCATTTTGCAGAGCTGAATACAACTTCTTTCCTACTATGTAACCTGTATGCAGGGATTTTAATGCTTATTTTGTTTGGCTGGTTAGGCATGGGAGAGAGAAGGGGTAGTGCAAGAAAGGGGGAGCAATACTGTTAGTTTTGCATTATTCCTTTGCATTGATTATTCATATTTTGGATCACTTTCCCCGGGTCCGGTAGCTTACATTTTCAGCAGATTAATTTTATTTACCTTTTGATGCTCTGTGCTCCTTTATTTTGAGTTTGCCATTGACTGAAAATATCTTTTAGGTTGGCTTTATACATAAATACTATGAATAGGTGATTTAAATTCTTTCTCCTGACCATTTATACAGGTTTTTATGTTACCTTAGTGCCATAGAGGAATTTTTTCACACCACTATTCTTTTTATGTTCCTCTAGATCAAATTCAATTGATTCATATAATTTCCTCTCCTCTTCTGTCAGGGCAGCGATGCTGTCATAGATTCCAGGGATCTGAATATGACCTGTGGGATCCACAAGGCTGTCTACAAAATAAGAAAGAGATACCAGTACAAATGGGACCTATTTCTTCCACTTGGCAGTCATAACACCTTTTCCCTTTTACCTAACTCTTTACTGAATGAGTAAGCCTAGCAACTAACTACCAACAACTGTTTGCATCCGTCAAGCTGTGGCACCTAACTTGATATATTTTTCATATTTATTAAGAAAACCATTGAGCTGCTGTTTGCGCGTAGTGTGTGGCGTCAGCCCAGCTGCCAACATGAAACATCATCCTACTGAGCTACAAATCAGCGTTAAAAAGTCAGGTTTCGCTACATGTGTATATATTGAAGTTGCCGGCCATCCTTAAGTGTTCTTGATCGATGCATGATGGACATCAGCTCGACAGGCACATGTCTGAGGTCCTGGCCTTACTGTGGGCATCCCCTTCCTCAGTTGCCCTGCCACCACAGCTATGCTGAGATTTGGAAACTTGGGAATCGTGCTTCAATCAGACTTGCCTTACTTGGGTCAATTAAACACAGCACTGATCTTCATTGGGCTGATTGCTAGCCGTTGCTCCCCAGCTACTCCTGAGCAATGATGCGTGTTATTACCCAGCAGAGCTATCAGGTCCGTCAGTGGCTCGTGAATGATGCCTCCAAAAGTTCCAGAGTGAAGGTCCTTGCTGCCACATTCAACCTGTACCAAAACCACTGGTTACATATACACACTCCCTACCTTACTCCTCTGCCAGCGTCTGTTTTCCACAGCAACTGATGGTTTCATTTTTTTAAACGAGGCCACAAACAAATAGAAAACAATTATGTGTTTCTATTTATAAAATGGAAAACATCACGTCAGGAACAATCTGCTTTGGTGAAGAGAAGACAGGGCTCTGTCGTTAACCACTGGAGAGAAAAATTCAGCTGTCTATAGCACTTAGAGGCATTTGAGAGCAAAGGTTCCTCTCCGTTCCCTCTTTTGCTTCAGTAAGATTAAATACATCCTAAGCAAAAGACTCGCATATTATGGTTCCTAACATTGCAGAATAAATTCTTCAAGTTCTCTATCCTTTTTATTGAATGCAAAATCTTCATCACAAAGGCAAGAAAGAACCTTACTTGTTTTGCATTAAGAAAATATATGTCCAACCCTCATTCCGGATTGCAACAAATAAGAAGTTAGAGGTCTCTTGAATCATAAGGCTTTAGAATACAGAGAGGCATTTGGTTTATTAAATGGGTTCTTCTTCCAGACACATTTTCATACTCGGGTTTATCATAAACTATTTTCCTGCAACGAACTTGTTTATTCTTCTCAAAACCTCATTACAGCCAACTGTCTGGTAGCAGGCAGAGATCATTTTTGATGTTTTAATAGCATCATTTTTCTTAAGCAAGACATAGAAGAATTGAATCAAGGCTGCCGAGGCTCTTTTGGTTAAAAACAAATTTCATTCTTTTTCAGACATGAAGGTTAATGCAGATTTTTCTTTAGTTCTCGAGTTCTTTAATCTTCTCTCTGAATTCCTTTTATGCTTCATCAGGAAGTTTCCAGATGAGAAATTTCTGCTTTTCATTTCACAGTAGCTCATATTGTCTGCTAAATATACTACAATGCACCATTACTTGCTTCTGCCAATGGTTACAAAAATTTTGTGTGGCTTTTAAACCCGGGGATCCCACTAAATGGAGTCCCTTTGGGCAGATACATTGCACTAAGCAGTATCTGCTGCAAAAGGGCAAAGCACAGAGACGTGGGTTTGGAGCGAGAGAGTCAGGGGTGTAGGGACGATGCTGCAAGAGAATGGAGTTGGTGTGCAGACGGGGCGATGAGAAAAGACTGGGAGAGGGGCAGGAGAGCAATGGAATAGGAAAGGGATCAAGGGGAAGGAGGGAGGTGGAGAAATGATGATTGAAGAGAAGTTAGTGAAAGTAAATAAGGCTAATTGAACTGAAATGAGGAGGGAAATCTGTACAAGCCAAAAAGGATATGGAAGAAAGCTCTGTATTTGTAAATATTAAGCTTGCTCTCAGTCTTTCTCTGCATGCAGATGTAGATGTGATTACAGGTACACCCCTGCTCTCTGGTCAGGGGCCCAGCTCAAATGAACCTCTGTCCTTTACCTCCACAAAGAAGCAGGCATTTCCCCGACTCCCATAGGTAAGGGCAGGCTTCTTGTTGCTGAGCCAGAGGTTGTCCGAAATCACAATATAATCAACATCAGAGAAAAAGCACTGGTTTTCTTCTGCGAGTAGCTTTTCTAGCCCCAAGGACCCTGCTTCTTCCATGCCTTCAATTACAAACTTGAAGTTCACTGGCATAGCCTAAATGAACATTAGAGAAGCCTGGGTAAGGAACAAGCATTTTCAAAAATAAAATTAAAAAATCTTTAAAATCAGAAGCAGACTGGCTTGCACTACACATTGTGTTAGCAAAAGAAGGACATGGGATATAGAGCTTGCTTCAGTAGAAAGGGCAGTGATAGACAGACACTCAGTTTCCCAGAAAAACTTTTTTTTCCCTCATGTTTTTATCTACTTTTCATTTTTGAAGGAAAAGAGTGATACTTTTTTTCCTTCTTTGTGATTTCAGAAAACTTACTGGACTATCTCATTAAATGAGCTTTCTCTCAGTTCTATTAAATATTCTAATTGCTTTGGAAATTCTAACTGTGTGATAACAGTTGCATTTTCACAGAAAATTTCCTGCCTTGTATTTCCACTGTTAGTGCCCATGCGGGAACCACTGTCAGAGGTCCACTGCTGTGGTTTTCCCCGACACGTCATCTATCGTCAGAGTTATTCACATGGTGGTAAAAATGCTGCTGGTGTTTCTGCTATAATTGTCCTTTTAGCACTCCTGAATTCGTTTGCCTGCTAGTTCGTAAGGATGCATTTCCAAGGATAATTAAGAGAACTTTTATTATGGCATAGCGCGAGTTAGAAATGCTGACATGTCCATAGGAGAAATAAATTTGAGCTTAGTTTCCCATTCCAATTCATTTTCTCATTACAGGTTTTAAGATGTTTTCTCTTTTGTTTCAATGCTCAGATTAAACGCAAGAACACCTGCATAGAATTAAGTGAACATGTGTTATGGATGGGTTCACCAATGGTTCATCGAACGACCACAAGCCGTTCATGAATATTGTTGGATGGTCTGTGCTGTTTTCTAGGGAAAGGCTTCAAATGACAAAGATGTCTTTTTGCTTGCTTGTTAAAGTGCCAAAATAGCTATTAGTGATTTGAAAAACTGGAAAGATACAGAAAGACAGCCCCATAACCATATCCACTTACAACAGCTAATATGTAGGCAAATAGCGTGTGTGTTTGCTAGCACTTCAGAGACGCTGAGGTCCATTCAGTACTATTGGTGCAAGAAAAACGCCAGTGTTCCAGAAGGTTGCAAAAGGACTTTAAAAGTCAAGACTTCACACTCGATCTGTGCCATAATGTCATAAAAGAGGCACAAACCTGTTTCTTAGCCATTTAACAAAATGTGTTGTGCAAATTCACCTTAAAGGATGCTTGCTAACCAAGTTATAAGCTTAGACTACATGTTGGTTTAGCTTTGCACTGGAGATACAACTAGCCCAAAATTATTAAATATGCAGACTGATTTGAAGAGAACTGTGTTGGTCATTGTAGTCATTTAGGCACAAGTTTGACTTTTGGAGATATGTTAGTCTCTAAGCGAGTATATTTGTACTTGGTTAGTGCTCCCATTCAAAGCATTTGCTTTGATAAATCTAATACATTGTTGAAAGAACAGCCTATTACGTATGAGCATTTTTAGATACTTACTCTCTTCATACATACACATAAATTGAAGATAACTTGTAGGTAGACAAAATCAAAGATTAGCAGAATGTAACAGCAGAGATGAGTCTTCATGACCAAACTGTGATGTATGTTATTTTGCCATTTTAAAAGCTCTCAAGAGAATAGGCCATCAAAGATGTTTAATGTATGTAATATATATTGAATGCTTCCCCTAGTGTGGTTTCCTCTGCATGGCAATGGCAGCGATGCCATATTTACATTGCATACAGACTGTTCAAAACAGAAATGCTCAAGGACAGATTCTTACTGGAGTGGGACTAGTGCCCTGTATATAGCATTAGAAATAAGCTAATATTTCAAGATATGTGTGGTCTGTTGGAACAGAGACATATCATCTGACTCACAGGAATATAAATGCATCCCTCCAGAGATGATATAATATAATAATAGCAATAATAATAGCAATAATAATAGCAATAATAATAACAATAATAATAACAATAATAATAGCAATAATATCATCCTCATTGATACCTACTAATTTCAAAGCTCTAAATGTTTCCACTGCATTTATCCAAGCTAGGACAGGTCCTTTATTATCTGTTGCTCCACGGCCATAGAGATTTCCTTAAAAAGAAAAGAGGAAAGTTTTTAAGAAATCTTTGAAAATTCTCTTGCCACTTCAATGTAATCAGCAAAATCCTGTTGCCACAGAAGCGGCAGTGGTGTGTCAAGTGAAGTATCAAAAAAGTCAGGATTTCATTATTGACTTGGTTTAAATAAGATGGTGGGTGTTTCTCAACAGACTGGTACACTTTTGAAAAATTTTTTTCCTTTTATATATATCATATTGTGGTTTCTGCTACATGCCAATTTCTGAGCTTCATTTTTATTCTTAGGGGCTGTTTGTTCACACCAGACTGACCTGAAGAGTTTGCACAATATGCAGCTTCTATACACATCAGCCAGCCCAGGCAGGGAACAAGCAGCAAAGACCCCACAGATAAATACCACAGTAGAAGTATGAAGCTACAAGTCTAGGTACACAGTTGTTTTTTTTTCCCCCAAAGCATTTGACCGTACAGTTATATACAGGGAAAGATTTCACTTCCATGCACAGTGATAAATTTCTGGAGGCAAACTGATTTACCCTAGGAAGGCTGTTTGGAACAGGTCCCAGCCTGTGGGAATGGACAACTTAATGGTTATAGCACAAGCCTGGGAATCAGGACTTTTGGGTTCTTGGGGTCTTACTCATCTACTGACCCTCTATCCATCATTTTTGTTCCTTCAGTGAGTGGAGCTTTTCATGTCCAGCTGGCTGTAGTGGAAGGACAATTACATTAAGGGGGGGGCCCTCACATTCTTCAACCACAAATACTCCAGTGTGGCAGGTGGAGGTACTAACGGATCATGAAGCAAGAATGGGAATTGCGAGGGAGGATAATGGTTAATGCAACAACCCAACAAGACTTTTAAAGCAGGAATGGATTCTCTATTGAATACTCTAGAAAGTGGCATTAACCTCACGTGGCTCTTCCACACCAAATATTAGGCAATCACTGATGGGTCTCACAACTCAAAGCTGCTGGATTTGCCCTGAAGATTTCCGTGGGAGAAGTCCTCATACTATGATTAAATATATAGGGAGCCTCCTTCCACTCAGAATCTCAGTCGTGTATTCAAATAACGATACAAAACTTATCACCAGGTACACACCATCGATTTCAGTCAGTGTGTAAGGGTCAGTTTTCCAGCCATCTTCCTTTTTGGCAGGCTGCACGTCCACGTGACCATAGAAACACACAGTGGGGTTTTGTGGATCCTTCCCCAGTTCCCCAAGAATCACAGGAGGCAGAGGGAGGTCCTGGCCATTGGGCAACTGTGCAGAAATGTTAGAAAAAGCAGCTAAGGAAAACCAAACCTTTGAAAACTTAACAAACGGTATAAAATATCCCTGGAATTCTCAGTATTGAAAATCCTTCTGCGTATTCAATTGCCTCTGATTCAAGCAGGTGCACAAATCTGACTTTGAATCCAGCTCTAACCTGCCCAGAGAAATTCAGACTTTTCTCCCCAACTGTTTAGGTTCTGCAGGGACTTTATGGAGCTTTTGTAACATTTTAGTGTTATAAATGCCCTCATTACTGAACTCTTATTTACCAGCACTGGAGAAGACAAAGCTGACTGTGTGCTGTAGTGACAACAGCATATATTGTGACATTGAAATAGCCAAAAGCCACACAAACTAATTTGTGGTTTGATTTCACCACAGATGGAGGGCAGGGGGCCTGTAACCTCAAATACAGAATCAAAATAAAGTTTTTCTGGCAGGAGGCAGCAGCAGCTATTTCAGACGGGTTTTAAAACAAGTTAAGTCTCTAAACCAATCCTGTAATGTACCACTGTGCAGAACAGATCACCACATTGGCCAAGAGAGGCTGGGTATCTCGCAGGAGAGAGAAATAAGTGCAGGAATGTGTGTACTTCCCTTGTATTCACCAGTAATATCAGTCTGCATTGGCCTCTTGCAACCCAATAAGCGTAGCTGCCGCTTGCAAAGCAATCAAAGGAAAAACTCATTTTGTGAAACAGTATTTTGGCCCTAGGCAGAGAAAAGTGTCTCTGGTCTCTGCTCCGACAACAGGTAATCCAGTCCCCACTGCTATCAACACAGACTGTCACTATATATTTTGGCAATCATAACTGCATGCAAGTGTATGCTAATGTTTTAATTTTAAATGCATTCATTACAACTATTAAATGACATAGCCTGAAATATTAAAGTATTGCTGTGCTGCAAGGTCCTTGTGCTAAGACTCTCACAATCCTCCCCAGAAGAGGAAGCAAAAGGGAAATGCTATTAGTGAAACTTTGAATTCCTCTTAGAATAGAAATCTAACAGCCCAGGGCAAGAAAGAGCCGCCGGCTATAGGAAGGCAAGTAAATTAGAGACAAAGATTTCTTTGAGATTAACTCTTGCCTGTCGCTTTCCAACAATCATTAAGAAAATGGCTTGGAGTGTTTGTCAGAAGCTCCCCAAACCAAAGATGATGCTTGAGATAGCTAACCCTTTCTATCCAAGCAACATTTTTTCCTATAAAAGCTACCTCCCTCATATAGAGACTTTGGTGTTGAACAGTGCATTAACTATCAAGCTTCATTACTCAGAAGAATGTAAAAATGAGCCCTGGTAAAAAACTCAGGCCTTTTAATTTTGCAGACTGCTTCCCTCCAGTTAAAAGCATCAACCTGTCCCCGATATGCAGAGAACATCTATTTGCATTTGGATTGTCTGTGTGGTCTCTGAGGCCAGTTCTCAGTCTGAGGAGGGACTGATTTCAGCGGGTATCCTGTAGCTCCAGGACTACTGAGAAATTGTTACCTAGCTACCAAAAAATACCAGTATGTCATAACATACATATGCATACACATAGCACTGAACGAAACAGGTAGACCACACGTGCAAATATGATGTTTTAAATACAAGAATCAGACAAGTACCTGATGTGACCCCAGGTTTACTAAATTAACAGCAGCTCCCAGCGCTGCAAGTCTGTCTGCTGCCAACGCCATCATTCGTATTACTTCTTTCCTCAGATCTGGTTGAACAGAATCGCTTTCCACAGCCACCCATTCCTTAAGATCCTGCTCAGAAAGGAGAGAATGTGCAGTTAAGCCACCCAGGATGCTGCGGCGTTTGGCCCTCGAACACGAGAAGTTATCACATTAGAAGATGGTTTCATGTCTATCCCGTCACAGCGATGCCATGCATGCTATAAGGCTTCAGAATTGAGAGGAATTGCTTAGATGGGTCCCCAGGGTTGAGAGTCATGATTTTCGAAACAGGGAGGGTGCCCACGCTTAGGCATTTGCACTGTCAGCCATGGATCTGAAACCCAGTGGAAGAGGAGGTGGGCTAGACACTGACCGGTTTGCATTATGTATGAATTACCTTGGCGATGCTTATGAGGATTCAGGAGTGCTCATAGCTTTAAAGCATAACTGATACTGACTGAACTAATTACGTTTCTGCCTCTTCACAGGGAACCGACAAAAAGGAAAGCACAAACCAGCACGGGACCAAGACTCCTCTCCTTGTCAAGAGCAAACCTACAAGAATCAGTTCTGATGTAAATCAAATGCGAGAGCATCCTATCTGGTTTGCTTCTCCCACGCGGGTGCGTTTTGGCTCAGTGGAGCCTCTTTCTGCTCACACTCAAAGGATGCCCACAACCATCTGGTTTGTGGAATTCCATGCTAATTCCTCTTCCACCCAAAAAGGTCCCCAGCACAGGCCGTCCCCTCGCAGCCTTGCTTTGCGAAGCACAAGCAGCACATCTCCTGCCAGGCCTGGAGCCCTGCTCGTTACCTCTGTGGCAAATACTCGTCTGGCACGCAGAGCACAGGCCTCCGGGGCACCCGTTCTGCTCTCGTCATTTCACTGCCATATAATTAGTTTCTACCTTGATGAAATCACTTTGATGCACGTCAATGTACTGGAAGATCTCCGTCTCCAACTCTGAAGAGGACGATGAGGACATTACTGCCTTAGGGACTAGCACAGGGCTGAGACGGACGCTATCTGAAAGTTAGGGATAAAATTCAACACGTTAGAGACATCCTACAGTATGCACTTCTTCTTGGTGCTAGAAAGCATAGACAATTGCAAAGTGCTGAGCCTATTAAGTTCTTCAAGTCAGAAGAAAGCATACCTGAATTATTTTATCACCTAAAACCTTCAATTGACTCAGAGTCAAGCTTCTGAAAGAAAAAAAGTGGAAAAATGACCCAAGAGTGCACAACTTTAAAATTTCTGCTTTATAGGTAAATTAGGGGAACCATTTTCTAAAGAAACATTTGTTGCATCAATTTTCAATGCAAAAACCTCAAATTCTATGCTCTGGGAAGACAACCCCAGGGGAAGACTTGCAAACACCAACAGCCCAGGAGACGTTTTTTTTTCATTGTTTCCAGAAGGGGGGAGAAAAAGGGATTCACTGACACACATTGCATATTTTAGATGAATAAGGGAGAAAAATCCTGGCACTGGAGAGTATTAGACAACAAATAGCTTTTGTGGTTGAATAAGAACAGTGTCAATACTGAAACACTTGATAAGTGCAGAAGTCATTTAGTACTTGCAAACCTCTCTGCCATCTTCTTTTTGACAAGATAAGTGAAGATTTAAAAACTCTGAGATTTAAAAAAGTGTTTTTCTACCTTCTTTAAGTTTTCCCTTCCTGTTTCCTTGAAGTTCTTGCTGTAGTTTCTTGAATTGGTGTTAGCAGAGTAATACTTGGATGAGCAAATATTTGACTGGGCTAAATTCAGAATAGCTGCTTTATTGGGCTGGGTGGCAGGATGGACTCCAAGGTCAAAACCCAACACTTTGATTCTAAAAATATTCTATACTGGTAACAAAATGTGCAGTTGCGGGTCCATCCATAATTCCTTAACCTTGATGCATTGCTAAGGTGATATGCTATGGTAATATTAATAATTTCAATTATGTTTCTCTGACAGAGAAGAAAGATTGAAAACCCAAGCATGATGAACAAGAGGAGGGAAACATTGTTAATTGTGGCCGGAGATCCTGGCTGTATGAAGGATGGGCCCCATTTTCCAACCTTCCCTTAGAAGCAAGGTTGCACCCACATTGCCTGTGACATGGGTCACTCTCTGAAGTAAAGCTCTGAGGCAGCCTGTGGCACTAGATGTAATAATCCCCAGTGTCCAGTTCCTGGCAGCTGTTGATGCTGGAAACGCTGGTATTGGAAGAGACCAAATGCCAATTTTGCAGGAGAGTGAAGCTGCAAAGCGCTGCTAGAGATGACTCATTAACCGAGACAAGGAAATCCAAAATTGGGTGGGATTTTTAGGATAGAGAGATTAAACGCAAGCATATTATTTAAGTGTAGGAATATTATTTAAATGCTAACACTTGCTGGGAAAAAAAAAGTGATGATCAAAGTACTGTTTTCTTCTCACATTCTTTTCTCCCTGAAAAGGTGAACCCTACCTCCAAGAGGTGGATCTAATTAACCATCCCCTTCAAATAGTCACATCACCAGTCACAGCAGCAGCAATTTGGCCTAAACCAATTATGATAGGAATTTTTGAAACAAACATGAAAACAAATCAGGATACTTCAGAAGAGACAAAGCAGCTTCTGGGATTTAGCAGCAAAGATGTGGTAGAGAATGAGGTTTTGGGCCTTGGTAACTTGGGTTTGTAGTCAACTTTGGGTAGGGACCAGTAGTCCCAGGCTGGGGTGGTGGTAACTCTGTATGGGTATTGGGTAACCCCAATGATTAGAGTTTCCTGACCAAGATGAGATGCTGGCTCTTGCTGGGGCGGTGCCTGGGTAGATCCAGGAGGGCACCTGAGCTAAGACACTGCAGGTCATGTCCAAAAGGGACCCAAGGTACAGGGAGTACAGGAGTGTTCAGTAAAAGCTGAGCATGGAGGCCATTTGTGGTGTTTGCTTCTCCTTTTCTTGCTGCGTGCTTTTGGGGGACCAGGCAACAGCTCTGCTTGTGTGATCATTGCTCGGTCTTGCTTTAGCCAGCGGCGGGTCCCAGGAGAGCAAAGTTTACCCTCACGCAGGTCCTTATTACAGACGTATTGTCTTCCACCTCCGAGCTGGGTCTCACAGAGGGGGAGCTGGTTCCCACGCAGGCTGGGGAGAGGATGGGACCCATGATGGGTACCTTTGTGAGGGGCTCCAAAAATTGCAAGGCACCCCCAGTCCAGCAGGGAGTGATAGGAACAGGCATTGTACAGTGTGGTCATTCATCCCAAAGCCGGATAAATCCTAGTCTTGCCAACAGGCAGGTCAAGAGATCCCAGCACGCAAAGATTTTAATCAGATGAACATCTAGAGAGACTTCAGGGCCATTGCCTTCATTTATCACAAAGCCTGCTAGATGCCTCAGTTTCACACATAGTTCACTCATTCTTTCTGCCTTGCCCTTTCCAAGCCTTGATTTGGAAAGTATTTGCAACAGAGGCCACTGTATCTGCCCTCATTTAGCCTTACCATAGAAAGCAAGACAGGCTTCTCCAGGTTCAGTTACTTATAAAAACCCCACCTTTTGGGTATGCCACACCTGCACAAGGAAGATCAAAACACAGGTCAGAACATGGCTGCTAGAGTAACCAAGCTCATGCAATGGATAAGTACCAGTGACTCCATCCTATATGATCTTCCCTCTTTCTGTTCAAGTATTCAATTTCGCTGAATTCTATGCATTTTCACTCTAAAAAGAATGAGTATATATACAACTGGCACCTTATGGTGACTTGAAGAAACGTGTATCTTTTAATTTTACGTGAAGGTCAGAGTTACAAAAGGGCTGCTTATACTGGGAAGGTGTGCTGTGGTGCTGATATCTTCTGCTTTTTATCCACATTATATGCAAATGACCGGGAAAGATGCAGATGAGAGATATATGTCTTCAAGCCACGTTTCATTAGCTTTTAACTGTTTAAGAAAATGAAACAAGGAAACTGAAATGCTCTGAAGGAAAAAAACCCCAAACATTCAAACAAGCAAAACATCCAAGGACTTTTTGAAATTATTCTGAGAAACAGAGACAGACTTCAAGAAAAGCTTATAGAATACCACAAAAATAGTTGCTCTCCTAAACAAAAATAAACACGGACAGTGGCAAAGTTGGGAAAATGAATGTGAGGAGACACTTACGCAGTCCTGCAGATTAGCAGAGTGCACCAAATACTAATAATTCAGACAATAAATTAGGTAGCAGCTATGTCGTGCTGTACTTGAGCGAGGGAGGGGAGGAGCAAACGGAACTTCACGTTAATGCACTGCTAATACGCAGACAATGCTGCTTGAAAGCATTTGGATCACAACTGGGGAAGCTTGTGTAGAAAAGGGAGTCAGTTTAATAAAGCAGTAGAAGGATTTCAGGCAAGGCTAAAATAGCTCAGTGTTATGAGGAGGGGAAAAGTGATTTGAAAGGATGATAAAGCCCGTGGGGGGAAATATCAAACAAAGACTTCAGTGTTCAATTTCAAGTGTATTTTATTCCATCTCATTTTAAAAAGCAGTTGCTACCTTATAGAAAAATGTAGTATGACTATTTTTAGAAATAATGCACGACAGGCATGCAGTTTCTCTTCCTTCGTTCCTTCATAGTAAGAACATTCTGTGTCTCACTTCCTCCCATCTCGTTAAGTACTGTTAAAAGAAAACTTAGTGTTCTTCGGTGGCGATTTAACAAGGAATCCAAGTTGATTCTTTAACTAGGATGACTCCTTGATGAAATATCAACTAAACTTACAAACACTTGAGAAGCAGCTCCTGAACATGCTTTGCTGCCCTCCGCCCAGTTCCTGAAGCGTATTCCTCGCTGCTGTCCTCCCTGCAATGCAGCATTTGAGGAGCGTGCGGGGTGGGCTGG
>JANZLQ010000050.1:8746924-8758961 GCA_026212715.1 Elanus axillaris | reverse complement strand
GGGGGGGGGGGGGGGGGGGGGGGGCGCCAATGAAAATGGAACGTTTTGCAACCAAGCCAGAGAAAAACAAAGTCAGAAGTTGCCTAGTTTGCAAATAATATAAAGACCATTTGGCATGAAAGGAGATAAAGATGTGTATGGCAGTAGGACCTGATTTACCACACCAAGGGTGGGCTCCATGGAGAGGAAGGGGCCCCCTAAGCAATCACCATCAAGGAAGATAACAGATAACCGGGTTTTTATGTAACCTCCTTTAACAATATTCACTGATAAGTGGCCTACAGGCGACATGGCAATGCCCGGTGCTGTTTCCAGCAGTCAGCTCTTAAAGTGTTGCAATAGGGGCTGCCTTAAGGGTGTTTTAGAGAACGGTAATAACTAGCCCTGCCCAAGCTGATCCCTTAGAGGAAAAAGCAAGACCCTGTTTATCGGTTCTGCTTCGCTGTAATACAGTTGATATTAAAAAAGAAGGTGCTTACCTCTTTGTGGTCTTGTTTTGCAGCTGCCTTTATGGCTGGTGGTGCGAGCTTGAACTGGAAGGATTTCCTCTCACACCTGCGGAACAGGGACATTTTTATCTCAGTTCACTGATATGTTCCGCAGTTATAAAGGGTTACTCCGAAGTTAAAAAATAACTTTTGGTTTAGTTGCTTAAGTCTGCTCGTCTATCATATAATAATCCAAGCAGGATCCAAATCTCTACCATATCAAGCCATGGGAAATTTTCCCATCTCCTTTTCCTCCTCCTTTTCTCCCTGGAAGTCCCAGATCCTAGCAGGAATCTCAGCATCAGAAAGCACTTCAGCATTGCTGATAAGTGTTGCTGCTTTACAATAGTATTTTGGAGGACTTAGAGAAAAAGAGGTAGCTTTTGTTTGTTGCTTCGATTTGAAAACTGGAAAAAAAAAAGAAAAAAACATTTCTGTTAAGGAGAAGAATTTCTCCCAGGAAGCAGTATTTCACTCTGTGCCCACTGAGAAGTAATTCACTATTTACCTAAAAAAGTCTTCTGAGCCTGACTGCTCACTGGTTTGCAATCAGATAAACCCTGGTCGAAAAAAAAAATCCTTCTTAAAGACAGTTGCGCTGTCTTTTGCTCTTTTCATCGCAAAAAGGTTAATGGGAAAGAAGAGCAGGAGGTACAGCTAAGTACCAAACTACATGCACTAATATGTAAAGCTGAGCTACTAATCTGGTTCATGATGCCCTTAAAATGCGCTGAGCACCAAAAGGAAAATTAGAGTATACATGAAGAATATTTGCTGTATTCTGACTTGCTGGGATGGCATTTGACATCCACATCTAAAGAGTGTTGGTACTAGCTTAGATGTGGATAGCCACACCATCTTCTTGCTGCCAGTTCTTCCATAGAGGGCCTCTAAACTTGTAGCAAATTTTAGCTATTTGTGTTTGTATAGAATTTTCTATCCTTATGGTCCTCTGTCCATTTTGAAGGAGCGGCTCTTCACATGATCAAATTCATTAACAAGCATCAGACTTCAAAGGGAGGTCAAGGTCCCATCTCAGAGCCTTACAAAGACCTTTTCTTCTTTTAAGTACTTGTTCTTTCTTTGATTAATATATAAAATCTCATTTGGAAATGAAATGCAAAAGTTGGAGGGAAATTAAACGTTTATTTGCATTTATTTAAAACAATACTATTTTTGCATGAATCCTGCCTTCCTTTATCCTAACTTTAAATGTTTCACACTGGAGTTACTCCTGAATTACAATAGCATGAGTGAGACTAGAAATAGGTCTACTGAATTCAGTCATTCAACTATTTGCTTATTTATCACCTTATACTACGAAGAAACTATACTACTGTGAAAAAAAAGATTGATGATTACTTTGTAGCTTATTATTTCATTGCTAATTGCTCCTTATTTTATAACCTATAACTTGGAACAAGGTTTAGAGTCCACAGTGTAAGAGATTTATTTTTTTTATGGTCATTATTCCATTTATGGAGTATCATAAACACTACCAACATCGTTTAGAAGCTTTTTTAAATGCAGGCAGGTTTATCTCCTTAATAAAAACACTCTTTGATGGTAGCTTATTAACTACAAGAAATTAAAGAACCAACTTTGATAGTTTGGCTGAGTCCTGGCATGGACAACTCCTTTTGGAATACAGTGAGTGTTTAAGCAGGAGGAAATAGATTAACTACCAGAAAGTAAAAGCAGAACTAAAACAACAGGATAAAGTAAAAAACAAAAACCAAACATCCGTGTCTTTGTTTCTTGTGTCCTTTGAAAGTGTAACCTATGCAGAGCAGAGCTGGTCTCCTACTTTGTGTTTCTGTTACTCCATCAGGGCAGCAGCCTCCACTAGTTACAAAGTGATGGTACAAACGAGAGTAACTTAGTTTCGTTGGCACTTCAACAGAATTAGCGTGCCTTAATTGTTACCTTAATTAAAAAGGTACATTATGTAATCACAGTATTAAGTTTGAGTGAGCAAATATGTAAGAAATATGCTGTTAGGAGCAATATTTCACTGACAGAAATTACATGTTGATTTTCAACGCTGTCACTCTATAAGCAACTACCTCTGGCTCAAGCCGGCTATTTTTTGTTTCTTGAAGGTGTATTGCAGGAAAATGGGAATGATATTGTAATGACCTAATCAGTGGTACCTGGTTATTATTGCAGCTTATTGCCATTTCTCAATATACTGCCTTCATATAACCCAAGTTATCGTTGTCTCCTAGAAGTGTAAGTGTGGAATGAAGAGGACCCTTCACGCGATTCCCAAAATTTCTGTCCCTTACCAGGATTTCCAGCTCTGCTCCCTCTGCGGCAGCAGCAAGCCCTTCCACCCCCTCACTCCTCCCCACTTCACACTGCAGTTTAGAGAGCATTTCCCAGCCATCGTCCTTCAAGATAATCATAACTGATGCCAAAACCTAGGGCCACAAGTTAAGCAATAGTGCCTGCCGCGAGAGGTGAAGTGAGATCGCACTGGTAGAGAAGACCCCCAGGACCCTGAATTAGCAGTTGTTACCTGAAGATTGATGATCACACCTGGGTAGGTCAGTGGAAGGAGATTAATTTAGAAAAGGCCCCCTTAGCCAGGCAAGAGACAGCGCAGTGCTTCACGAGGGTCGGTGGCTACAGACTCTCTCTGTACGGAGCAGGGATGCTCAGCACCTTCCAGGAGCAGGACCACAAACACTTGAGAGACTCTGTAAAGGAAGAGCAGTAAAACAAAGCCTTCTCACCACCTGGGGGATAATTCAGCAAGCTCTCCGTATGCGGATCTCCAAGCCTTCAGGCTTCACAGGATACACCCCGGAGAGGAACAAGTTCTTCTTGTCCAGCACCTTTTCCAGTACGCTGCACTGAATGCTGAGATAGGAGACTGTCCTGTTTTTCCAAGAGCAAGATTGTAAATTCATTTTGCTTAATGATTAAGCAAAAGTATTTTCAGGTATTAATCACACTGAAGCGATGGCAAGAGGTTATTCCCATCTTGATATCCTTCAGGCAGCTTTGCTCAGCCAAATAATAACACCATTCCCTTAAGGGTGATTAATGCTGTCTGTGCAGGTGAGTTTTTTTATCCAGCTAATAACTCAGTCAGTCATTCCCAAGCCGACATCGGAGACTGGCTCTACCAGTTCACAGGGTAAAGTTAATCCTGACGGTGCAGTACTTTGTTTATGCAGCTCTTCACGCTGCCTCTTCCCAGCTCCTCTGCGAGGTCCGGGAGCCGGCAGAGGCAGGGCAGGAGCCACTGAGGAGGGTGATGTCCGTGGTGTCCCTCCACGCACACAAGTTAACTCCGTTCCACACGTCACTGACTTCTGCATCTTGGCTGGGTGTCCCGGGAGCAGCAGCCTCGGAAGAACGGCCGAGGAGTATTTTTCCATTGCAGCCCTCCTGCTGTTGAAGCGTATTTGGGAGAAGGCTGAAGCAAGCAGATATGTTATTCTCTTGACAAGTCACTCTTCAATAGCTTCAAAATAAAGGAACCTACTGTTCATACATGACGGAATATATATATGTATATGAATATGTATACATATAAAATATATATATATGCACAGAATACTGTTGCATCTCATGGTGACAGATATTACCATTGCAAGGTCTTTGTGACTGTGACCTCCTTAAGGAGGGGTGTGAGAGATTTCATAGCCCATCTCTTCTGTCAAGGTGCCACAGACTACATCAAGAGTAAAGCACATGCTTCAAGAACCCAGAGCAGATGCTTATTAAATCGAGGCTCTGCCTCATTCATGTGCTACGCAAGTCTTGCCATCAAGGGGCTGTTTTGTGAAAGATGCAGTAGTGTCTCAACCAAAAAAAAAAAAAAGGCAGATAATTACCAGTCTGGTGCCTTTGGTTAGAAAACTAATTCATATCTGGACATCTTATTAAGCACCTGCACGTAGGCGCGGAGCCTGCAAACAACTGAAGTGGATCCCATGACTAGTGGATCAGGCTCTTTGGCTGAGATGCTATGGAACTTTGTGGAAAACAGTCCCCTACTCATTCCACAAGGGTTTAGACTTAAAACGCTTTCCCTACACACAAGTATTTTTGCTCTCTTTGTTACAGTCTTTTCAAGAAGAGAAGTTTCTCATATGTTCAAAGGCATTTCAACAAAAGTGTAGCATGAGCCTTGACATGGCTTAAAAGGCAGTGATGGCTTTGCATTTTTTGTACTACAGGAACCAAAACATTTTGACTAATGTTTTTAGAGCTCTTAACGTCTAAGAAATGACAGTTCTGAAAATCACTGCTTTGGATATAAGGCCTTAATCCCACACTCTGAGTGCCTAAATCCTTATGTAAGTTATGAAATTTTGGTTTAAATATTTGAGATAATGCATGAAGATGCATAAAGTTGCTATCCCCTCTCTCACTGCACTTCAGAGGGAATTAAGTTTTAGGGTGAACTAAAAAAGAGAAGCAGGGGACATCCCAGGATAATAATAATAATATTAAAAAATGTATTCAAGACCTTAGCTACGAAAGATCAAATGCACAAACAGCTGTAGAGGAACGGTTCCACTACGTGCTCCTCTCCTCTTGCCTGGAAGCCAGTCTTTAAGGGGAAGAGATCTTGACCAAGAAGAAAAGCATCTTCTCCCTGTTTGCAATAAACTTGGCACCCTTTCCTGCAAGATGGGAAATGGGAAGGCTGGGGAGGGAATCACATCTCAGATGCACATTGCCTGGGCCCATGCTGGAGCCCCAAAACTCTTGCACTCCAGATGAGTGATGCTATCACCAGCTTTGGTTTTCATCTGTTTTAATGAGGGTTTCCTGCTCAGGCCCCCAAATACGAGGTTATCGTCACCTACCTTTGAAAGAAGGTGCTGGGCTTTGCCCTGCTACGCTGAGATGAAGGTTAGGGCAGCCCTCAGCTCACAGAGCCGCCAGATCGCATGGATCCGTGTCCAATGCATTGCTACAGGCACTGCTCCTCACCAAGGCTCTTCCCAAACTGATCATCATCCAAACCCCTCCCTAGCAGCAGAGTGCTACTGGGCAGCCTAACCAAACCACCCCAGCCTTTCAAAATCTGACTCTTAACCACAAACCACGCCGGTCTGACACACCGATAGCTTTTGGGTTGCATTTTTTTTTGCATAGTCACATTGTATTCTTTGGCTGTTTCCTACACGCTGGGACAGACATAGTCGACGGTACAGCTGGGTATTCTTTAATCAATCATAGAATCATTTATGTTGGAAAAGACCTTTAAGATTGAGTCCAACCAAGAATCTCAATCCATGACATGCAATTACATAGAAACTACTGATAACGAAACACTGAAAATTTAGAGGTAGTGTTTTCTTCGCTTCTCCATCTATGTGGAAAGCCCACAATACCTGTATCTGTTGGTATGCCTCTTTATCAGAATACAAACTTTTTGTTTAGCAGGTTTTTGCATTTCTTGCACCAGAGTTCAGTATCTTAGACTACAGAAAAGCACATGGGAACCAAAAACCGTATTCTGATGTCCCCTTACTTTCCCATGGTGCCTTCCCCTCATGAAGACTACAGAGGCTAGGAGAGTTTGTTTTCGTGTTGATACCTACAGGGAAACTGGCTAGGCAAGGAGATTTCCCCAACAAAAAGCTACCTGAGGACCTTACACAACAACATAGGCAGGTCATTTAGCTCAAGAAAATGGGGACTGAAGATAATGGCATAATGAAATGGACCCAGTTTTCCTGTCACATGTAGAGAAGTACAAATATGTTTATAATGTCAGCCTTAGTTTCTTCACTTGCAATAAGTCTGCTTTCACCTATCTGATCATTCGCTGCTGGGGTAAAGGAAAAGTTATTATTAAAAGTATTGATAGAGGCAGCACATACCTCCATTTCCAAAGCAGTAATTGCATGAAGAACTCACACAGATAAATCTAACTCTGGAACATGATGGACTTAAGGAGTCCAAACCATCCATTTAGTACCTTGTGAGTGATCTCAGCTGAATACAAAGGTGTCGGAGATGTCAGATCCTTCATCGGTGTGCAGCCTTCCCAGCCATGAGTAAACACGTCTTTTATCTACCTAGACTTGCCCTTTCTTAGCTGGGAGGGGAGAAAATGCTCTGTGGAGATATTAGAAAGATAATGCAACTCATACAGTTGAGGCTGCAAGCAAAGGGAGAAAAAAAAGAGTGCTTCTTTTCTCATAAATAGACAGTTTTCAAAGAGCCACATTTCAAGAAAAAAAAAGTGTCAGCCTGAAGTAGTGCGTGATTCCTTTTAAGGTATCTCAGCATGGTGTCATCTTATCTGGAGATTTCGTTTGTTCCTGTGACTAGTAATTGGGCCTTAAACCGGCTAACAGATTTAGTCGGATCAAGCTCTCAAATTCAGAGCACTGTGAAAGCATACAGAGAATTTTTGATCTTTAAACTGAAAGATAAATGGATGTTATCCAGGTGACATGTGCCACTTTAAGTACTAAATAAGGGGTTTAGAGAGTGGGGGGTTTGATACTCGGTGTGTTCCTCTGCTACTAGTGAGGTATAAGTCACTCTTTGCTCCTGCCAGTCTTGAAAACTCTCTGAATATTGATAAATCTGTGAAAAGTAAGTGACAGACCAAGGTTGTAAGTTTCTACATCATTTGCCAATATACCTGCCTTACCTGAAGTAACCAATCCTCCCTCACCACAGACTACAAGAAAGAGGCTTTTACACCATTCTGCTGTTAGGTTTGAGTTGTAGAATATCTTAGTAGGTTTAAAAGACTCGGGCTGACACATTAATTTCAATCAACACAGGTAAAATTCTATGTGGAACAGATTAATTACAATCTGTATTTTTGCATTATAATCTTATGTGAAAAGTGTGAAATTAAAATTTACTGGTTTGCTCTGTTATAAAGCAAACAAGTTTCTGAACATTCCACAGTTCAAAAATCACCATATCCTCTACTTTTGATCTAGTTCCAAACTTAAAGCAGGCTCTCAGATTCATAGACCGCTGTCATTTTATCAGCCCAAATTCTTACATTCAGTAATTGAAAAAGACTGTTTTAATAAACAGTGTGCCTGAGTGTTAGTTATCTTTGATGGGCGCAGACTCTAGTCATTCAAATTCAAAACCAAACTGATGCCTGTATCCGAGTTCATGAACAGATTACCATGCACTTCTGGATATATTAGCCTCACTTCTATATTGATGTCTACGAATATAACTAGATGAAAAGACTGTTGTATTGCAGACTGTGCACTATTAAAAGAACAAAAAAAAGCCCCCAAACTTTCCTATTCCAGCCCCCTTTTTAATTTTAGTGCTAAGTCTAATTATTTTCAGTATGTTTCTTCTACCTCCTTAAGGACTGCTGGTCTGTTAGTGGCAGGGATTGTGTCATTAAAACTTTCTTCCATATAAATCAAATTATTGGAAGGAGCAAGAGGAGCATTTATTACTGAGGCACTCTCAGCTCCCTCTAATGAGGTCAGAGAAGCTGAACTTGTTTTACATTTGCAACAGATAATGCTAATCAGCTGTTACTGAGCACAGCTTCAAGGTGACTGCTCTGTCCCAGTAAATGTGTCATATTTGCACAGAGATAGATGTGGAACTACAACACATTAAGAAAATGGAATGTATCATCTTAAATTTTAATATTTTACATCGATGACTCAATTACCTGTCATATCCTATAGGAACACTTTCACAGAGCAGGCAATGTAATACAGCATAGTTTTCTATTAATTTAATATTCAGTAACTCCAATGTTCCCATTTTCCAGGGCAAAGAAAACCTCTCAGATGTATTTGCTACTTTTTAGTGTATTTCTATTTTAAACCAATCAATGCGTGAACTTACCTGCAGTTAAAGACAACATTTTATTCCCCCATTTCTCAAATCCCTTCCTCAAAACTCCTATTAACTTTAAAAAATAAGGACTTCTGAACTGGTCTCAAGGTATTTAAATTCCATCTATGAGTGTCAGACAACTCCAAGTAAAGCTTCCAAAAATTATATGCTCCTCTACAAACTTACAGAAGTTCATAACCAGCCAAATTCCATTAATCATCATTTCCAGATCAGTGCAAAGGAACATGAGCAGACTAAAGCCTGGAAGCTAATAAACTGGCTGTCCATACTGTGGGAAGATGCATTTATACATTCACTTACACCTTTCTCATGAAGCCTTTTACTTTATTTCTGAAACATGCTTTCTACCAGTCTCTCCACATTCAAGTTACCTTTATTCACACCTCTTTATACTGAAATTGCCAGACAACAGAACTGGTAACCAGTGTGTGCCTGAGCTCCTGATGCAGTCTTTCCCCTTCTTGATTTGTACTTCTGAATCCAGCTGGTCAGTATTAAAACTGCCTGAAAATAATCCTGAGCAGCACACTGTGCCTCCTCATACAAAAGTTTAGGATACAGCTGACAAGGCATTACAGGATATTTCTGAGGTATAAACAAGATTCAAAGCTGTGCAGAAATAACTCTTTTGCTTCCTTTTCATTAATTCTGTTAGACAACCAATTCCTGAAAATGATGACATGCAGCCTATACTGTATTTTGAATTTATGTTGTATTCTTACAGCTTTGAACTCGAGTCCTCCAGCTAAGTGTTCAATGCATACAATAGAAAAAACTAAAGAGATTTGCCTGGAACCATTCCCGAGTGTCCTTTGTCTGATGCCTTTAACTTCTGGCATTTCCACAAATTAAAAAGTACGTTCCAGCAGACTTGCAGAAATAGCTGCTCTTCCGCCAAAATTTTTACAGGTTGCTATTCGCTCATATAGTGAAGAGGTTAATGGAAAGGAATTTAGAAACAAAAAGTTACCTTCCCCCACTTCATTTAGTGTTATTATACTGTTGCACCAGCTTCCAAAACCTGAGAACTATTGCAGTGGCAACTACAGAGTAAAGTTGAAATTCAAGGTCATTGCCTGCTAGCATTTTCCACATAAGACTATAGTTATTCTAATGCTTAATAAAAAAGTAGAAGAGACTCGGTCCAGTCAACTTATGTAACTATCACATTATAAAGTGAAAGCCTGGTCATATTCCTGGGAAACTCCACGGGTCCCCCTTGCAGGATTAGCTCCCCTCATATGAATGACTGGAAAAAATAGGAGGAGAGGGGGAGCAGAAAAAGCTGCAGTAGTAGAGAATGTGGGAAGCAACAAAGGCCAGATATTCTGCATTCTGTGTGTGCTGTTAAAAAGTCCATCAAAAGAAACTAAATTTTTGCATTTAAAAGGTTCCTAATGATGCATCAGTACAAGTCAATAATGGAAGAGAGACAGATGTCAACCCATTACTAACACAGCAAGATAGTCTAAAACACCACCTTATCAAAGGCATATTTATAAATACAGAAATACTACAGAGCATTCTAGTTTGCAAAAGTCTTTTGCAGCAATTCTACTACGTTAATGCTTTAGTTAGTTTAGTTGTATTGTTGTTTTCCAAGTTGCTGCAAATCTAAGGAAGAGTTTAATAGGTTTCCTTGAAATTAAGCAGCAGCATCTCAGAATTCTCCCTACGAGCACTAAAAACAGTCCAAGAGAAGACAGCATTTATTCTCAAATCTCTAACCTTGACTCCACTATTCACTACATGGACATTAAATCCATTAAGTAGTTCAGAAACGTGAAATTTAATTTCATCATATATCTTAGCAGGTAACCTGAAATTCAGGCATTGGCTACATTTTTGCATATATTAACAGCTCTGATTGGCAATTCCATTTACTTTGTCCAAAAGAACAAGGAAACAGTCCTCCAAAGATTCACCTTTCCATCGAGACATTTAGCATTTTTATATATGCTTTCATTTACCTATATAGACAGTAACAGCAGCCTTCAAAGGATCCTTTCTCAAATGCTACTCACACACATTACTTATGAATGCTTAAGCTTTATTAAGGTTAGTCTTTCAGTACAGAGCAGCGGATTGTGATTGACAACTGTAGGGCCTGCGTATTCACAAGCAGCAGCTAACACAGAAGAAACGTCTCTGTACAAAGACTTTCTTGAGTATCTAACAACTGAACATATTTCACTTCCAAATAACATTTGGCACTTTGTGCTGTGGGTTGAGTTTGTTTCTGTAGATTAGAACTACGTAGTTCCTCTTAAAGTTACCTTGGTGGAGTTAGCTTGGACTTGCTGTGAAGAGACCACGTATCCTCTGTGGATACAACAGGTCTCACAATTCAACGCACCGCATATAGGATGGCTGCTTTTCCAAAGGAGAGCGTAGCACAGTAACGATGACAAAAGAAGCTGCTCAGCTATATTCATTACCTCATTTTTCAGTCTAAAGGGCAGAAATATAAGAGGTCTATGGGCTGCCTCCATGATCGAGGAGAACATAAGCCTGCCCAGACAGAAGGAGGACACTGCATACCAATGTGTCAGCATCAGCTGGCATAATTCATTGGCATGCATTTTAAGCAGTCCTCTAGAAATCTCAGAATCACTAAGGATATGCAAAATTAATAGAAAGATGAATATTTAAAAGTACTAGAAAAACATGTCTTAGCATTCAGGGTTTGTCATAACCTAACATCGTGATGTAGAACAGTATGATCAAGCTAGCAAGGGACTAGAATCAAAATTATCCACTAATAAGCTTCTCTGTGTAGCCTAAGCAGATTTCTCTGAAGAGTGATTTAAATCCCCTGCATAACTTCATTAATTATCAGGAAGGTGATTTATTCAGATTGACTCCTCATAATGTAAAAGCATATTTCACACATGAATCTATTCTAACTGAATGAGTTCAGATAACACCGCAAAAAGTTTGTAATGTTTTTAAGATGGTACTCTGACAGAATAAATAAACTCAGATACTTTGTCTAGATTAGCTCTGTGTTATCTCCACTCTTCACATTGCTTCAAGGTCCAGATCACAAAGCTGAAGTTCTTGAAGTTAAGGCAGTTGATCATGTAACCTTATGGAAAAATACATTTTGATTTAGTTAGTACATCCAAGCTCATCATGCTAAACCAAAGTCTGTTTTGCAAGTTAAAAACAGTTTCAAATTAGGAAACATTGTGCTCAGCAAGCCTAAAATGGATTGCCACATAGCTAAAAATCAGGGCTGTGTTTTTAATGTACATGCTATTGTTTCCCAGTACAGCAAAAATAAAGAAAAGTGACATTTTAAAAGGCAGTTAGGGCTTATTCATTTAAGGATAATAGCTTGTAATAACTCCAGCTGCTCTTTTAAGTGCATATTCCATATCAAGATGCACTGTCATGGGTTTTGCTAAAACACAAGAAATCTAGTGTGCAGTGAGGTATTACAAGCCAGAAGTCTGCATTCTCAATTTTGCAGCACTTTCATCCTGTGGACAAGTGATTGTATAATGCACATTGTAGATCTCCCTCCATTCTTGGAGCGGGAGAACTCGAAGTACAAGACATCTAGACTTGCGAACAGCAGCATGCCCCTGACCAAGAGATTTCCAAATTACCTATCAGGAATCAAGCTATTATTCCACATTAGGAAACAGGACAGAAGAATGTGTTTTGCTTTTTTGGTGTATAGATATCCCCCTTCCTCCCCCCCCACC
>JANZLQ010000050.1:8729242-8745607 GCA_026212715.1 Elanus axillaris | reverse complement strand
TGTCTAGCGAAGAGCGGGGGGGAGTGATAGAACGACTTGGTGGGCACCTGGCGTCCAGCCATGGTCAACCCGTCACAGCTTCACAGATGCATTTCAGTTTTTGTGTTTAGCTCACACTTTGTCACCTGCATTGTACAACAGTCCTGCTATTCCAACAGATTGGGCTAAACCAGCTCTTCATGCAATGCACAGCCGTCCCAAGATGCAGCAAACCAGATCTCTGCATCAGATATTAGTTCTCTAGAAGTCTTCAAGGAGTCAGGTCTGAAGCAGCCAGCCCACAGAAAGGAACTGGCACCACTAGTCCTTTTTGCCTGTGTTGTTCATTAGAGCCAAGCACTACTGCTTTTGTGGTCACCTTAGGCGGGGACAAAGGAGGTTACAGCTAAAGCAAGCTCCACTGTAGCAAAGTAACACATACTGACATTTTCCAACTTTGAAATTATACATCTAAGCAAACCTGAAACCGCATTAATCTCATAAAGGACCCATTACTTCCCCAACTTACTCCTGTATGGTTAAATAGGCCTCTGCATTTTGCTCAGGCCAAAGTCCCATTTTAATCTCCTTTTCACAGGGTTCTGGCACTCATGCCATGCCAAAATATATCTGTCATCTATCCAATCGGATCTACTTCCCAGCCTCTTCTACAAACTCCTTAACACTTTCTCCTGCTTTGGGCATTCTTCACAACTCTGCCACACTGTACTTATTCAGGAAGTGCAGGATCTGATGCAGCATCTTGAATGCAGAACTTGGACAATCAAGTGATTCTCAAGAAATTACTTACAAATTAAATAGGACAACTACAGACATGCTCACTTTCTGAACATAAGTTTATGACATTATCAGCTTCCCTACTGCCCAAACAAGCTTTCTTGATATTGTGAGAAACTAGTATTACCCGAGTCCAGGAACTAGATTCTTTTAAGTTTTGATGCTTTTCAAATTGGTAGACAGAAAATAAGCAATGTGAATTCACCAACAGCCATGGAATTGTCTTTTTGTGTAAGTTACCCCATTTAGAGAAGTCTGAGGTGTCATTTCAGTAAATGAAGAAGCTGCTTTAGACACACTGACTGCTAGGATTAGGTATCCTGAATAACTAACTGATCTCAGCACACAGATGACCTTCAAATATTCAGGCATTCCAGTCTTGTCCTATGTACAGACCGCACGTTGTATCAGAGTAGCTCCACTAAGGACCTGGCAGCCCACTACCCAGTGTTTGTGCAGATGCTTGGTGCTAGCAAGTACAGACACAGGCATGTGAGATGGGTCTCAGGCTGTACCTAGCTGCACATGCAAAGTTCAAAGGTACCAGGTTACTTCCAGCCATCAACTTCCACGACAAACCAAACAGAACAAAACAAACAAGGCAGAGAAGCTTTAGAAGCTTCACAGTGAGAACAGAAGACTCCTCCCTGCCCCAAGAGCCATCCACTATTAAGACTCTAGATCAAGCAACAGTGAAAACCAAAGACATTCTTGTCTTCTGCCTCCCAGGGCAGGAAGCATCACATGCTGCTCACCAATTTGTCAGACTACAAGACTGCTCTGTGCTCTCAGGCACTTCTCAGAGCAAAGCATCACCACTTGAAATACTTCCCTAGCTTAGCCTGCTAGCACTGGTCAGGGAATTCACAAATAGTGAGCCAAATCCAGTTCAGATTAGCACACATTTAAAAGGGGTTTTTTTTGACATAATACCAGAAGTGTTGGAGTTGAATGTTGTCCAAAAGACCACTGGAAGTTGGATGTCAGTCAGTAGTTGCAATGAGTGATGCTCTTCTCTCCCCACTTATACCTACAAATTCCACCCACTCCCTTGCAGTATCATCCATTGTGCTACAGTGTGATGACCTGGTTTACAGACCCAAAATGGAACATTTTCTGAGCTTGATTTTCTCTCAGGAGAGCAGGATTTAGCAACATCTGCTTCAAGTCAACAAGCCGTTATGGAGCCAGAGCCTAAGGAATAAAAATTTGGATTCCCAGGAAGTACAGTCTGTGTAGCCGTGTTGCTCACCTGCCTCTATAACCATAGAAGAATTCCTCCCAAGTTACCTGAAGTTGCTTTCCCTCCCAAGTCACTATTTAACCCTTACAGACCAAGAGCCAAACTCTAGAGCATGATTATTTATTGTCCTTTTTAGGGTGTACAAAGGCAGCTTTACAAAAAGGTGGCCAGTAGTCATTACCACAGTGAATTTTCTTATAACCCAATTCACTGTAAACTGAAACCTGCAGGCAGGTATAAACTTTAAGAGACAAACCGCTCTTCCAAATCACTCAGTCAGCAAGACAGATGCCTCACTACAGCTTGAACACATTCCAGTATAGCCCCGTAATCTGTCACTTCGACTACTTCCAGGACTTACCCAGGAATAAGAACCTTAAACTTGGCTAGCAGTTCTGCAACTGATGTGGCTGCTTAAACAATTGAGAGCAAACTGTTCCTCCTGCTTTACAGGAGAAGTAGATGAATACAGCAAACCACAGCTTTGAAGTGACACAGAGGGGACAAAGATGCAGTTCAGGACTGCTGGCCAGATAAAGAATAGTCTGTGTCATTTGAAGTAAGCATTTAAACAAACATTTTTGGTATACAGTGTTCTTTGTCAAGTGGAATTGCATGCTTCCCTCTTCCCCACCAAAGCAGTGAAGTGTTGGTGGAAAAGGGGAGCCATGTAAGACTTGGTAACTGATGACATTTTGTAAGAAAATTCAGACTTCTGATCCATGAGCCAGAAGGTAAGGTGTCTAACTTAGTCCTTCAGCTGGGAGACTTCATAGAGGTACGCACCAAGCATCTTCACCCCTTGGATATAGTTGTACCTGGGAAGAAGACAGCTTCCATTAGCATTGTCCTAGCTTGAGCTGTATTTCTAGTAGCTGTATATTTTGCAGTATCAGTCCTATGCAGGCAAGAGATGTTACAGGCACTACTGTTGCAGGCAACAGGTACTACTCCCAACCTCCCCAAAACCTCCTTGGGCAAGAGAACGCCACCCTTCAGGTAGGGGAGAGTAGCCAAGCTTGGAGACCAAAGTATAAAAACTGCTTCTGATTTCAAGTGTATAAAACTAGCAGCAGTAATCGGATCAAGATTCAGCTACAGGCCAGTTACCCACCCAGTCATCCTCTGCTGGGGGAAACAGCACTTTCCCTTCTGGAGACTTAGAGAAAAGCAAAAGCCCAATTCTTCTTGGTCCTCTTCATAATACATGCCAAGACCAGCAGTAAACTCAGCCTGGCACAGGGATAAATGGTCTCTTACCTATTTAGCTTCTCATTTTGAGAGTGGGCACCATCATCTGCAGCTCCAACAGGAAGCAGCATGACATTCTTGCCTGTTGCTTCTTGAAAGGTAAGGGTTACAGGAATGCTTCCTCCCTCCCTCGTCAGGTCTGGTTCAACTCCAAAAACTACAACAAAGTGACAGTCTAGTCAGTTTGGAATTGTATTTGGTTTTCCATCACAGATCCTTACTGCTTCTTAAGCCATCAAGTACCAACCACTTCTGCACCACATGCTGACTGAATCTTGCTGTTTTCATCAGCCAGACTTCATAGGTTGCAGAATTGTGGCATTTGTCCCTCAGATGTAGTGCTGGAGCACCATCACTTGGAGGTCAGTTACACAAATAACACTTCATCTGAAAGCCTGTTTGTATTCCAACACAGAAGCTGGATTTGCTCTAGTTGCCCTACACAATCTAGTTGTCCTAGCATAACTGATTAAGAAGGATGCCAGGATGACTAAACTTTGAGGGCTTTGGCCAAGTAAGTGATCTGAACTGCTGACAGGCTCATCCTTATGCAAAAGCAGCACCATACCAAAGGACTTGTTCCAGTGTCATAGGAATGAGCTTGATATCAAGTTTCTTTCCTTCCTGTATCTCAGATTTGAGTTTAAGGATTGCGCACAACATTCTTCCTTACTGAGCCAAGCTTATTATTTAAGTGCAGAACACTGCAAACATGACCTTCTTGGTATTTCTTGAGGTGCTAGAACAAGAGCTTTTTAGTCCTCCCAAGTGCCAAGTGGAAAACCTACTGACCTGTCTTCATGGCCTTCCTACCAGCCATGTAGTGGGGATGGTTGAAGTCTGACACCCAGGGTTTTCCACCGTGGCCTAAATATACTTTGAATTTGTTGGGGCTCTGCAGCTCTGCAAACTTTTTGCTCACATAGTCTTCAACCTGTAAGAAAGATTGAAGAGTCTTATCTACTGTTAGCATTTGTATGAACACTGGTAAAGACTATACTAAAAGCGTCTTGGGGACTTGAAGGTCACTACTACCGTGCAGCAATACTTTCCTACCTATTACTATAACTCCGTATTATTCCTGTGTACCTCTGCTCTGAAGTCAGAGTAACTCCTTTAGGCAAGTTAACAGTATACTGTAGAACAGTTAGCCAATATGTCAAACTCCTATGCTTTTGAATATGCACTTTGGGCAATCCAAGTGCCCTACAATTAAATTAGCATTTACTCCTGAGCCCTTTCTTTGAGTTAGTTGAGAGAAATTGAATAGCCAGGCCACAATGGTCCATTGTGGGACCCTACAGCAAGTCCCTCAATTACCCGAGTTGAGGTACAAAACAGTGAAGATGGTAGCAAAGTAAATAACCAGAACTGCTTTAGAAACCAGAAATATTCTTCCCCCAGGCATGGAGGACAGGAGAAGTTTAGAGACTATCAATCCATATCAACATACATGTTTTGTGACTTCTTCAGGAGTCATGTTTGGCACAAGCCGGATTGAGAACTTGCCAATAACTTTCCTAGGAATCACAGTCTTAGCTCCAGAGGCTGAGAAGGCTCCTTCAATTCCATGAAGAGACAAAGAAGGATATCTCCACCTATGCATAAGGATATCTCTCTGCAGAGGCAAAGGGAAAGATGCAAGGTTACATGAAGTTTGACAGTGTTCCCCTAAGTTATAATTTCTTCAACATAATAAAGACTCTGCAAGAAACAGTGCTTTCTCCTACAGACAATGCAGCTCATTCAAGACCACTGTTATAAGCAGAAGCTGTTACTCCCATTAAGCACACATTTTGGTACAACAGCTGGGTTTTCAGCACCTTAAGAGATTCAGTAACTTTAGTTTGGCTTTCTACTTCTATGGAACTTACAGGACATGACCAGGCTGCTTCTGACAAGGACACAAATACTGTTTATAAGGTGCTCTCTAACACCGCGTGTAGGAAGTACTTTGGAAGCTCTGGTCCCCACTGCCTCATATCAGGCAGGTGCCTTCATCACTGAATCACGTGCTTATCAAGATCAGAACTTTTCTAAAAGCCTCACCGCTGTGCAGACTGAGGCATACAGTGTGTTCCTGCTTTTATATCGTCAGTTGTATTAAACTGACCCAACTCTGGGTTGATTAGAGTGAGCACTATTGCCTTTTTCAGATACACTTCTGCATTTCCTCCTTGTTGCCTTGGACACAGCTGTTCAGTACACTGGATACTGTGAATTCAACACATTTGAGCCCTCTACAGACAGCTACAGTATCTCAGACCTGAACTTCACTGCAGAGATTCAAGAGACTTGGAAATTGTGGCCTTTACATTAACAGTTTATTTTGTTCCAGGTACAATCTGCCTCCAGTTGTCTCTTAAAGAAAATTTAACTGTCACAGTTCAAGTCTCTCAAGCACATTGTTTCTCACTTGGAGATTACAACCTTCTCTCCCAATCTCTCTCCTTCACCCCAAGACCCTTCTTGCACACCTGTAGCTTAGTTAGAACTCTCTTGTGTCTAGCAAATACTGAACAGCTTTAGTTCAGTATCATACATAAAAAGCATCTGACCAGCTCCTCCTTACATACAAGCTATAGTTCATCATTACTTTATAGGAAAAGGCTGAACAAGGAAGCCTGTATGCTCCCAGTTGATACAAACCTCAGCATGTAAGACAAGGTTGAGGATACAAAATTTTTACTCATATCCAAGTTGTCTAAAGGCTCCTCCTGACAGTACTAGGACAGAAGACAGACCTGCACACACAAACCTGTCCTTCACAATGCTTGTTTCTACTTTTTATGATAGGAGATGTATTTACATCTAGGGTTTAATGCTTTAAAAGTTAGTAATACCTATACCTTGCAAGATCCAATGCTGTTAAAGGCATTCATTTGGAGAGCTCCCAAGATGAAGACTTGAGAAGATCAGACATGAGTTTATTGAACTTGAGCCTGTTCAAAGATTTGGGCAGCTGCCTAGTTCATGGCTACAAAACAGGCCTCGCTTGCCAGGTGTAGGAAGGTGTTCAGTATGTCAACCGTAAGTTCATCACAGCTAGATGTCAAGTCGATTTCTCACCTAATGAGAAGTCATCTCTATGACCAACTATATTTCTGATAACCCACTAAACTTCCTACAGATGTAGAAAATCAGATATTTTGTGGTATCTGTCAGATGTGGTATCTGACCTCTAGAAAAGCGCTAGCAGTTCTTATCCAACATTAAGAGAACAGCACTAGGTAAAGAAAGTTCTGTACAAGTTTGAAACGCTACTTATAGACTAAGGAGCAAATTTAAAAGTTATCTAGACAGCTTCCCTTAAATATGGGATAACCTAGGCTAAGTTTCCAAGCACCTAACTCTTTGCAGAGAAACTGCAAGTGTTAAGTATGCAGTAAACTGTACAGTAGGCAAAGTCATCTTCAAGGCAATCTCACCATTTTAAAGACATCAGATGAATTCTCTGCTTAAATTACTTGGTAACTACACAAGTATCCACAGAAACTTGTTTCTGTCTTCTACTAATATAGATAGCTTGAACAAACAAAGCTAACCAGGATAGAAAGAGGAGTAGAGTATACCTTTGTATGATGCAACAGTTTTGTTGCTCCTACATCTTTTGCATATTCTTCCAGGTCAAAATCAATCTTCTCATATAGTGCCAGCTCCTCATCAGTAACAGGTGCCACTGCTTCATTAATGCCTGGGATGAGGATTTTCCCTTTCTTATCTATAAGAGAACCTGTGAACAAGAAGCACCTAATATCAGGATTCAAGCAGAAGAAACAGTATGTCATTGTATGTCACAGAAGTCTTTACCTTCTGAAAACTCTGTAAATGTCATGAAATTCTGACCTCTACCTCCCAGAGCCTACACCACTAAGCATGGAAGGCACTTATGGAACTTGGAGCTCTCCAAAATGTCAAAACGTGCACTTCCTTGCAACTGTAGTTAATTCTAGTGCTACATGTTTAGCTGGCTGTTTGAAGGCAGGATTCCCAAGGAGTTCAGTATGGCATCCATACAAGAGTTTGAAGAAATGAGCTGATTTAATTGTAAACATACAAGTTTGCAGCAAGATTTTAGGGGAAGCTAAAGTACATACAGAAAAAAGATATTCTCCATACAAGGCATCAGCCTTGCATACCTGGCAAGCACTATTTCATTGGTCATTGCTTTGCTAGCATAAGCAGCCCCTAGGAACCTCCCCCCCCACTGCAAACTCATTCATGCTTTAATGGCTTACTCCCATTTTAGATGCAGTCAGCAAAACCTGCTTTTGCTTACCCATAAGAGTAATGAGATCTGTCATGGCCTCATGTACTGAACCACCATAAACTCCAGAGTGAAGGTCTTTGTCACTACATTCCACCTGGTTTGAAGTGAATTAAGAATCAGGTTAACTTTAGCATGAAGATACTGTCAAATCCACAGAACAGACTTTTACCCTAGCTTTTTGTTGCACATATTTTGAGAATGCATCTGATTTTGAAGTCAGACCACTCAGTTGTAGCACATTAAAGCCAATATGCTTTTTATTGCTCTATTGAGTACAAGCCCTTGGTAGCAACTGCCCCAACCTTGGGGACTTCCATGGTGACATGTTTTCCTGCACTCAAGGAAATATCTGGATGAAGATATCTATGCCATGAGATAATCCTTCAATGAAGGTGCTGGCTTATCTTACTTCATACATGTGAAAGCTATCCCTCCCACTCAGGTGTCATATAGGACAGTAAAAAGAAAGTATTTGGACAATTAGTAGAAACTGTTCTACTGAAGCCATCAGCTTCACCTTTTCTGAAGAAAAGCTATTGTCATGGGAAAGAGTTATGACTCCAGTAGAAAATTCAGTTTAATAATACTGGTTTTCCACTGTATTTCAGCACGTACCTCTATGAAGTAGTAGCAGATACCCCTCAAGCCATAGGTGATACAAGGCTTCTTCTTGCCTAGCCAGTAGTTATCAGAAATGCAAACATAATCCACATCTTTGAAGAAAGTCTCTTGCTGAGCAAAAATGAGTTCATCAAGGCCTTCAGATCCCGATTCTTCCATACCCTCTAGGCAAAACTTAACATTTACTGGAAACTCCTTTGAAAATGAAAAACAAGAACAGATTAAGTATGTGAAAACATTGGACTGCTTCAGTGATCAGTAATTTTCATCTGTCATGTACAAAGAAGAATAACAGACACAGGTAAATTAGTTCCACGACAGTGGAATTTGTTAATTATACACAAAGTATTACAAAGTTTGGACTGCGCTTATGTTGAGAGCACTTACACCAACCTTCATTTGATGGAATTCAAACTCTTCAAAAACATTTTAACTAAGCTCTAGAACAACTTGTTCCCAATCCTCTTGACTGTGGGAATGCAGCAGAAATCTGTTGCCAAAAGCCAAGTCACTGGGCTAGGAAAACTAGTATTAGCCACAGAACTTGCATGACACCGTAGGAGAGCCAGAGCTACCCTGTCTATGCAGTCTACCATGTTCTATGCCTCGACAGCACTTGAGAACTGGTAATTCTTCCCACAAGTAATAGCAATTTGTCTTGCAAGATAAAGCAGACACCCTAAGCTATTTCTGATTACACTTCTTGAACAGAAACAGCAAAGCTCCCAGTTTAGTGTTACTAAATTAATCTCCTCTTAGAGTTCAGTGGCAGTGAGACATTAAGCTTTGCTAAAAGCCAAGCTAATTTGACATCCTTACGTGGAAGTGATCACATTTGATTATTCCTCCTGCTCTAGATGCTTGTGTATGCATTTTCCTTCCTACACATTTTTTTAAAGCAAAAAATGTTTAAAGTGCAATCCAAGCATCTACAGGACTAACTTGTCAGCAAGTCAACTCAACCCTCCTGGGACATCAGGGATTTCACAGGACTATTGCATCATTCCTCCAGTCAGCTGAATAAGCAGGCTTGCCTCACAAGGGTTTGTGGTTCGGATAACATTTATTGCTGGAGTCAGCTGTATGTAAAAAAGCAGGATACATTTTAGGCACTTACCTGGTTAGTTTGTTGATAAGCCTCCAAGGCATTCAGCCAGGCAAGCACTGGACCTTTGTCATCTGTTGATCCTCGCCCATACAGCTTTCCTGTAGAAACACAATACAAATTGACCAGTGTAGTAAAAAATTAGGATGAAGCTTCAGTTATCTGGTACCTGCAGGAGAAAACATCTTTTTGCATAAGCTTTTTAGTCCTGCTTGCATTAACTTTCATTTCTGATTCTTCTGAAGTAGCAGGTTTACATCCCGCTTCATACACCCATTCAGGTGGGATAGGTACAGGACTGCAATAGTTCTCCCACTTCCAGAGCTACCCCACCTCTTCCACCAGCTGCTCCCTGGACAGGAGTTGAACATAAGCCTGGAAAAGATGTAACTGCCTTGGGCTATGTCATTCCCATATCCTTCACAATAACATGATTTTCTACAAACACAGCAGTAAGGGTATAGAAACAAGCTACCTCCTTTTAACAGAAACCTATCCAGTATTAGCTTGAATTCTGTAATTCTTTGTTTGAAGAGTAAAATTCAGTAGCTAGTGACGAATCACTTCTCTAGATTCTCCAGATAGAAGTGAATCTCCCCACAAAGGGCTTCAGTCAGACAAGTTTTACAGGCTACAGGGAAATCCTAGGAAATGCAGCATGTGGGATCACAGCAGAGGCAGGTATTGCTGCCATCAGAGCTGTGGCTACAACCTCTAAGCACTAGGTGTAACCACAGTGACAGAACAGGCCAGACAGCCTGCAAGGTAAGGAGCCACTAGTAAATATGCCTCTTACACTACCAGGCTGCACAGGAATAAGCCACAGCCTGACACAAGTCTAGCTCTTGCTATCGGATGAGATAATCCAATTTGGTCATAGGCAGCACAGTCTAAGTTACTCGGTGCCCAAGTAGAAATACTAGTTGCCACAGACACATCTTTTCTTGGCAATGATTAACACTTACGCAACAAGAATGGTTAATGTCCTTCTATTCATTTGACTTTTGACACTTAACACTGAGGAACTGAAACAAGGAAGAGGCTGTTGGTAGCACTAGCTTTCAATAGAAAAGAAAGTTTTAGTCTCATCTTGGCTACTGGCAATATGTTGTTTCAACAGGAGTTACTGCACAATTTCTTCATCCCCAGTTTTGGGAGAGGGACACTTGTGTGGGCACTAGCTCTGTAAAACACAGCTTCCGCAGTACTCATTGTAACACAGTACACAACCACAAGGCAAGCCAGGGAGGCTGCTGTACCACTCCTGCCTTCAGGCATAAGCAGCTGTGTTGAGTGTTTGTCCCCTGTAGTGGTTCAAAATCCCTGCAGTCTGATATGACCTTACAGGCTGCAAGTTGTGAATAGCACAAGAAACGAGTTCTAGAAAGCTTTCTGGCAACAAATTATTACCATGGAAGGCAGCAGTTAAGACTTTGCTGCAGCTACAAGGAAGATAACATGCAAATAAATACAGCCTACACTACCAGAAAAGTAAACAAGTCCTGAAAGCAGCTGAGATGTTGCAGGTCTACTTGCTTACCACTTCCCCTCCTGCATATTTTCTCAGCAGTATTAAACACCCATGTCTTCTTACTCTCCCTCCTCCTTCCAGTCAAAGGTACACAATCTTAGACCAGTTGAAAAATACGGTACTCATTAAAGAAGTGCTCATTAGTCTGTGAAGTTCACCAGTCTTACCTTCTCTTTCTACCAGTGTGAAGGGCTCACTATCCCAGCCATCCTCTAGTGCTGCTGGCTGAACATCCAGGTGACCATATACACACACCGTTTTTTTGTGTGGATCTGAGCCAAGTGTTCCCAGAACAATTGGTGGTAGAGGGATCTCTGATCCATCAGGCAGCTAGAAATAGATGACAAGAAGTTTTATTCAAATGTGGAAAGTCAGTGCCACATTTTTATCCGATGAATGAATTTCTTTAACATTACAGAGGTTATGAGATTAGGGGCATAGACAGCCTAACAAAGCTAAGCTACTTAACTGATTGCCAGAAGCTGTGTGCCAATGAATGCATGACAGCACCATGCCAGTAAGTTTCCTGACAAGGCCCAGTAATAGTCAAAGTGTTCCAAGCCATTCAGAACTGTAAGCTTTCAAGTAACAGTCCTACATCAAATTTTAGCAGAGCAAGCTGTCTGTGTGCCAAACTGCCATATCTAATGCTGACCTAAGCATAGTGATAAACTCCATTCAATATTGCTGCATTGCTTGTCACTGCACTTTCATCCTGTCCACAGTATAGCTCTAGACAAAAGTCTCATGACAGTATCACAGTATAACATGTGCCTACACCCAAATAAGGTCAGCGTAACAGCTGTATTTCTCTATACCAGCCTATGCTGTTAAGCCAAGGGCAGGGTAGTGCTGATGAACTTAGTTCAAGAGTTGAAGTCAGCCTAGTTCTCAGCTATGGGGATACCCCATAAGCAATTATCGCATGCTCTTCTAGGTCAGCTTGTATTTCCCTTCCAGTGAACACATACTCCTAGACACCATTCAGCAGATCAAAATCAGCTTTGACTTTTTTGCTCATATGGGCTCCAAGCTCCAATTTTTTTATCAACAGATTACATGGTCCTTGGCCAGCTGCAGCTCAAAAGTGATTAAAGTGTTATTACACTTACAGTAATCAGTACATGGTACAAACTACTGTGCAGCAGTAACCTAAATTAGATCAGACAAGTTCATCAGTTGCTTTACATTGTCCTCTACTGATATAGCAGCAATGTGCATAATACACTGACTAGCTTTATCTATACTTAATATAAAACTAACTACTAAAGTTAAATTTAATCTAGCTGCAAGAGTTTTCTACATAGAAATGTTACTTGTAATAAACTCTGTAAAATCAGTTCTTGCCCCCAGAAAGTTACACTGATGAAAGGAATAAGTTAGTCTCTGAATTAACTGAAACACTTTTGATGGGATTTTAGGCTGTAGGTAGTAGCAGAGCTAGAGTTACCCTACAGATTCCCTCCCAAGAGGGCACATCAAGTCAGCTGCTTCCCTGCTGGGACCTGTAGTGCTACAAACAAGTGTATTCCAGTTGCCAAAAGCAAGAACTGCTCAGAGAGCCCTGATACACATAGATTTCACTCAGCAGTCATTAGCACCAATTACAATGACAATCTTCTAAAACTAGCAAATGCTCCAGTACAACAGGATTTTGAATGCCACTATCCAGATAGTAGTCTAACAATTTTGGTATGCATCTTATTCTGTGACATGCAGTGACTAGGCACCTCAAAGGAGGAGCGTATCAAGTGGATGGTTCCCTAGGTTGAGATTATCACTCACAAGCACATACATTTCTCAGGTGAAAAAAAGCAGTCTAGATAGCTAAAAATAAGAAGGGGACTCATCCTATTCAGGATCCTTCTGCATCTAGTAAGGGAGCAGTACAATCTTGTGACAAATATAACACTTCTGGAAAGGCCTAAAAGTCTTCTGAAAGACTTATCGAAACTTCCGTTAATATCTTTAGAGTCTGTGGATATAGGGTTCAACACCAGCCTGCTGTTAAAAACCATCTAACATTTTTCTTTGCAGGTGCCCTGTCCATGCTTAGTTAGAAAAGTTTTTAAAACACATGGTTTAACCCCAGCCAGCAACTAAGCACCACACAGCCACTCACTCACTGCTCCCCACACCCCCACAGTGGGATGGGTGAGAAAAATCAGGAAAGTAGTAAAACTCATGGGTTGAGATAAGAATGGTTTAATAGAACAGAAAAGCAGCTAATAATGATAATAGCACTAATAAAATAACAGCAGTTATAAAAGGATTGGAATATACAAGTCATGCACAGTGCAATTGCTCACCACCTGCCAATCAACACCCAGCTAATCCCTGAGCAGCAATCCACCACCCCCACTCCCCCCAGTGTATATACTGGGCATGACGTCACACAGTATGGAATACCCCTTTGGCCAGTTTGGGTCAGCTGCCCTGGCTGTGTCCCCTCCCAACTCCTTGTGCCCCTCCAGCCTTCTCACTGGCTGGGCATGAGAAGCTGAAAAATCCTTCACTTGAGACTAAATATTGCTTAGCAACAACTGAAAACATCAGTGTTATCAACATTCTTCTCATACTGAACTCAAAACATCCACACCAGGTTACTGCCTTTCTAGGCCCCTACCCACAAGACCCTTGTGTGGTGATCCTGACCAGAAAATTATCAGACATCAAGGAATTAGTAATCCACATAGTTAGCCTGAGTGGACTCAAGCCTGTGCTGTGCTAAGCTGCACATATAGCTTTGCCTTCCTGCCTATGTTATGCCATGCGTATCCTTGGGCTGCAGGATAAACTTAGCCAGTTGACCATAGCTTGTAGGCAGTTCCCACTTGGTACTGGTGATTATACCACCTGCATGTCCTTGTCTTTATATAAAGTGCAGAAAGAAATTCTTATGTGAATATCCCTTTTGTCTGGCTGTCAAGCAGCCTGAATAAATAAAGTGGTATAACACTTCCATGAATGGGGTCTGCACAGCATGCTGCACACTGATTGTATGCCTGCTAGGTGCTGCACAGCTTAGGGTTCCCAGTATCTGAAGGGACCTAAGATTATCTATCCTACCCTCTTTCTTTATAAGAGTAGCCCTAATAAACAGCATTTTAAATGATACTTTGTGGAGTCTAAGTGCCTTTCTTACTGGGATCATAAGAAGCCAGCACCTCCTAGTGCAAAACACCTTGTTTTCTAAAGAGATTTCTATTAACCCGACATGGAGATGCTCACATACCTTTTGTTTCCCAATATCCATAAGTTGGGTTGTGCCTCCCAGTTGCTCAATATCCTTCGCAGCAACCTCCATCATTCGCCTAATTTCAGCCCTCTTCTCTGGCCATGCTGACACACTCTGGATTGCCACCCATTGAGCCAGCCGCTACAGAAAGACAGAAAAGCTAAAGGGTTTACTACACAAATTACAGCATAAAAGGCACTATACAAATACAACACCTTGCAGTTCAACTAATACTGTTTTAGTCAAGCTTAAACTTGAGGCAAACCAGCTCTGTCCTCTGCTCAAAGGAGTACTCTAACCATTAATACTACACTCAAAACCTCTCTAAAACCTCACCTCCTTACAGCTGGCCCTGCAATGTAGCACAAAGACTACAGATACACAAGGTAAGCTTCAGAGTATGACAGCTTTTATATATTGTGCCTTTCTGGTTGCTCTTCTTTAAGTATCCAGAAGCAGCTAATGTGTTTCAGACTTCTCGGAAAGGCCACCTTAGCTTTTTCCTCCATGCAAGATCAGCAAGAGCAACTGGCCGAAGTCAGGTTGAACGCTTGGCATAGTTCTTGCCTGAGAGTTTACAGTGCTATACCACTGATTCCTTCACAGGTGAAAGGGATTGCAATACAAGGTGAAATTCAATAGCAGGTTAAACAGCAAAATACAGAAGGTGACCTCTCCCTCTGTACCCTAACATGAACAGTTTCATATGAGAAAGCTTTATACCAGCCTTGTTTATATCTTTCCCATCCCACCACAAAAAGTGAAAGACAGTACCTAGTTAGGCATTCAGGAACCAGTGTCAAGCTTCTTTTACTCCTAAAGAAGTCACTGCTTGCATTACACAGTAATACAGCATTTTCTAATAAATTTACCATGGAGGTTTAGGTCTTTGAACAGAACTCTGCCTAAACTTAAGAAACAAAGGTTACTGGCTTGACTGAAATCAGTCACACCTCCTGCCTGCTCCACTCCCTCCCCAATTACTTGGCATTACTCTATTATTGGGCATATTATATAGGTGTAACAACAAGCCTGAAGCTGACCACCCAACTTTTAATATCCCATAGCTGTCTGTGCTACAGGACATAACTCAAAGAAAACTTACCTGAATATAGACATCCTGGTGACCATCAATGTATTTAAAGAGGGTTTCAAGAGCAGACATTTTCTGACCAGAACAGTGCTGCTGAAGATTCTGTGACAGAAAAATTATTTAGCCCTCACAGGTTTAAGAAGCAAGTCAGTTATCAAGCAGCTACAGAAGACTTTCACCTTTCAGCTGCTAATGCCACACACCAAGCTGTGCCATTATAAACCTTGAGGCCACTCCCTCATGAAATCACACAGTGAAGTGGCTAAACAAAAGCACATTTAATATCAACACCACTGTTTCTGCCTCTCCCCCAAGAATAGCTTTGGAAGTTAAACTGAGCAAGCTTGTCTATAGAGATACTTCAATCGAGTCACGTACTTCACCTTATTACTGCAGAACTACAGGAAAAATGTTACTCAAGTAAAATGCAACTTCAAAGAATAGATTTCAGGATAAGAGTTCAACTAATAGTATGCCACAGGCTTGAATGCTAGTAGCCAGGTACAAAAAAGCACCACACTTTGTGCTCTGCAAAGGAGGTTAAAAGCAGGCAGCTTAAGAACCATGCCTTCTTCAGCTTTAAAGTCCCAATCTGTCACTCAGCCTTCCCAAAGAAGTTCAGAACAAAGCCACAGGAACAGAAACCAGCCCCAGCATGCCACGAGCAAATGGTCAGTGAATAGTTCGGTGCTACCACTTCCTTGTTTTGTTTTAGTTTCAACTGAAGTTCATGTGAGAAAACCCAAGACCTCTCCCCTCCTCAGTTTTCTGTCTTCCTTACAAGTCCAAATTCCACATTAAAACCACATACTGTCCACTCAACCAACAGAATCAACAAGCTTAAACTTAGTTCTCAAGTTACAACTAAAGACAGACAGAAAACAATGACCTTTACAAATACACCTCCGAAATCCAAGTGCCTGGACCACAAGAAAAAAACTCCAGTGCCCATGTAATACACTGAACAAGCACGTTCAGCAGCACCAACTGCTGTGATTCAGTGTTTTGTTCAGTCAGCTTTATGCCAGATCCTTTAAACCTTTCTTCCGCTTCTTTGAGGAAGTCACAAGACAAGTATGATAGTTGTTAAAACATCTGACTTTGCCCTAGGATTTCTTGAACAGCTGACTACTCTACATAGCTGAACTTTCAAATATTTAAATGATGGACATCAGTATCGTGAGCCCTTGAGCTCACGTGGGAACAGTGCAACAATTACAGCTGGAGTTTCAGATT
>JANZLQ010000050.1:8717213-8727419 GCA_026212715.1 Elanus axillaris | reverse complement strand
CCTCCCCCCGCCAAGCGGCCGCACCGAGCTGCGGCGCCGGGGGGGGCCGGGGGGGGGCCGGTGGTCGGACCTTCTGTCCCGGTGGTCTGTCGTCCTTCTGCCCGGGGACATCCCCTCGAGGCGGTCGAGTGCTAACGACCTTCCCGTGAAACGTGATGAGGAAGGGCATAAATGACAGGAGAGAATTATGAAAGATAATAGGGGAGAGAGTAAGGGGGGATATAATAAAGTATAATATGGGAGAAATTGGGGAGATCTTGGCCAGAGCCTGCCTGGACAACTGAATTACTCCAACCAGAGATGGCAGTGTCCTTATGACCTGCCTACATTTGTGCTTTAGACAGATTAGATAGATTTATCTGTGGTTTAGACAGACTGGAAAAGGGAAGTGTAATATGAACGGTAAGACGCAAAAGCAAAGATCACCTAGTGAAGGGTTTCCTTAGCGCCTAACACTGTTGGAAAGGCACAGAGTCATTCCAAGTGCAGAAAGGTAAAAGTTTGGGTAAGGCTTGCTATTACCGTGCACCTCACCTAAATAAAGCAAGATGGGAACTGCTAAAGCTGCTTCTTTCTGTTCATGAGTAATTGAATAGCTCTAATACATATAGCTGTTAACCATGCGTGGATATACTAATTTGGTAACTAATTTTGTTTTATGGACACTCTTGGAAGAGGTGTAAAAATGGTGGTTGGCCCCCGGCCGTAGTAAAAGTATTTGTTACCTACATTACTGGTTCCTGGTACTGGTTACGGTACTGGTACTGAGGGAGGAGGTTCACCAGTCGGTCAAACCTGTTGGGCAGCGTGTTCCTCAGTGCCGTAAACATGAGGAAAAGCGGTGATAAAATTTTCTGAGGGCACGAGGCTGGGAGATGGAGTCAGGACAGAGAAGGAAAATGGAACAGCGTGATGACCCTGAGGATCGCGGAAATAAAACCAAGATGAAATTCGGTAACTTGGAGCTCATGAGCTGGAAGTGGGCGAGAAGGAGCGAGGCATACTAGCTGGTCACGGGAGGTCCGGGAGCTGCTGTGGGACAGACTGACATAATTTGGGAACTTGTTGGGTTGTGCCTGGGGGGTGAGCTAAGTGCTGAGACCCTGCACAAGGCTGCGGCGAGTGTTGTCCCATGTGGACTGACGGGCACCGCTCCCGTCACCCACCGACCATGAGCTGAAATGACAACAGCAGGTCTCTGGGGCGGCCGCTCGGATGGTCAGAGAAACGGGCAGCCTCTGAGCATCCGAATTTGGCCTAAGTCACCGACAGAAAAGAGTGAGGAATGACATGGTTTGCAAGCACGCTTCAGGCTGGGGTTGACGCACAAGGGGGAGGAAAATAGTTATGGATAGTGGCTGTAAGGGCCTGAGGGCATCCATCCCCTCCGACAGAGAAGCGAGGGCTGCCCAGTCGTCCCACTGGTGATGCTGGGGAGAGGCTCGCAGGCGGCCGGCGGGGAGGGCCCCGGCCCGCGGGAGCTGCTTTTGGCTGGGCTGCCGTCACTTGGCCTCACCAGAGCTACAGCTCCCGCCATCTTGGGCCGTGCTGAGCTGGGGATTCACAGGCTGCTGATGCCCGACCCAGCCTCGGCCCATCCCCAGGGAGCTGCCCGGGGCTCCCCGGTGCCCCCCCAAATCCTGGCTCCTGGCTGGGGCGGTGGGACGGGTCCTGGCTGCCAGGCCCTGCCCTGACAGACCCCCATGGGAGTCCCCCACCGCTCCCAGCCCCCCAGACCCTGGGGAGCCCCTGCCAGCACGACGCCTGGCACCGCTCCGTCTTGGAAGGGCAGATGGCCAAATCTACTGCCCGGCGAAAAATGGAGCTTAGAAACTGGAATAAAGTTTCTGTCCACACTTATATTAGGAAAAACCTTGCCTGGGAGCAATAGGAGAGAGGAAGATTTTAAAAGAAGGAAAGGAAACTGCTTCTAAAAAGCAGTTTGTTGCATTCATGAAAGGTATTGTGTGACGTGACACAGGATAATTCCTGGTGACCTCTTTCTATTCCCAATTTCCTGCATGGAAGTAAGTCTTGGTACCTTTTTCCCACATCTGAAACAAACCCCACAAACCAAAAAAAAAAAAATCAAGGACACACGCTCCAAAAATAAAAGCATTAGGGAAGCACACAGTGAAAATATTTTGTATTGTATTATCAGAGTTTTCTGCAAGCTCCTATTGATCTAAAATCCACAAAGGATTCTGTGAAGAACAACCACAGAAAACACACAGTAGGTTACCCAAGTGAAAACAACAACAAAGATAACAGGCCCAATTATCAGCTCTGAGGGCCTTGGAAATTGTCTTTAAGGAAATGCAGTTTTGTTTTACAAGGCTGGTAATTTGGAGGTGAAAAGAATGCATGCATAAAAAACCTTTGGGAACAGAGGAGAAGGGTAGGAAAAGGCACATTTATCATAAATGGTTTAGGGACAGAGTATGACAAAACAAGGTACTTCTTTATAAAGAAAATATAAGGATGCCTGGCCTTCTCTAGTCCAGGTGAAGCTACCTAAACATCTAAGCTGCTCTATTTATTTTTTTTAAATATGTTCCCTTTGAAATAGTTTTGTTCTAAAGAAATCATTCATAGGTACTTGTGCCATTGCTTTTGAATCATGAGGGTGTAGAGTGTAAGTGGCCCCTGAAGCAGCAGCAGCTGAGTAGGCGAGGGGCCTGAAACCCAAGCTCTGGTCTGAGGAGAGGACAACTGCATGAATCAGCTTTGCAGGATGGCTGTGGGCTGTGGGAGGCCATTGCCTTAACAGCTGTGGCCGTCCTCACTGAAAAACTCCACGCGAAACCATGAAATGGGACAGAAAGCTTCTATGGATGCTACAGTAAACATACAAAATCTCACTCTTGTTTCCTTTGAAATTATTTTCAAGCAGTGGTCATGTCCCTGTATGCAGGTGTATGGCATCTAAGAATCTCACATTACTCAATTTCTTTGTCCTTTCCTCTGAGTGAGATAAATACACAGCATTTCTTTTACTGCACTTCTGAGGAGGAAAAATGAAAAAAATATTAAAAGCTGAAAATTTGTTGTCTTCATCCTCTTTATTTTATCTTGCTATTTCCTGCTCTGTCTTCTCCTTCTCCTCTTTATTTTGCATGGTTCTCCTTAGGTGGGTCACAAGCCCAACTTTCTAATCATCAGGTGCTCACATTACTTAGGTGGACTGCTAGGCTGAAAGGAAAGATTATGTATACAGATTTGCAGAACGATGCAGCTTTGTTGGGTTTATTTGCTTTCCTCCACACAATAGTTTTTGGAGTGGTGACAGTAAATTTAAAGCACTAGCATAGGGCGGTTGCAAGTGATGTTTAAGGAATTCCTCACTGATTGCTTTAACCCTTCCTAAACTTAAGTTTGTCCTATTTATATCACACCCATGTACATGCACCCATATGGACATTTTGACTCCATTAACATTGCTTACCTTAAATACACTAATCTGGGTAAATGACTTGAAAGCTTCAAGATAACATTTTTTGCAAGGTCTTCCTTCCTTTCATACTTTCAAATGCAAAGAAGGCAAAGTGTGTTGTTGACTTTTGCAGATTGCACATGTGGGTGTGCAGTAGTCAAGCTGGCACGTCCAGGGGATTCACTGAGGTCAGGCTTTTCTGTTTTTCCCAGGTGCTTCACAAGATAGGTAGGGTGTTTCATATAAGCAACCTGCATCACAGGCCTCATGAAATCAACTTAGGGTCCCAGAGCACCTTTATGAAGTAAAAGGGCTTTGAGAAGTATATGTCAACCCTCTTCTTTTAGGACTGCGATCCCTGGGAATATCTCGTTACCACTGGGTAAAAAAAACATACTTTTCTTCACTCTTCTGGAGTCTGACAGCCATTAAGTTGTCACCAGACTGTTATTGAATACATGTAACTAGCTTGATGTGTCTGTAAGATTTATGTTCAACAACACCTTATACTAACCCTCGCTGGGTTTTGTATCCTCTCTACAGATGTGCACATCAATGTGTAGACTCTGTGGGGTGAAGTCCATAGCCACCTGAGACGCATCAGGTCTTCTTCCAAACTAATTCCTGCCCTCATCCTGATACAAGAGAGAGGTTAGAGATGTTGACAAACTGGAACAAATTAGGTATGGACAAACTGGATTGAGTGGTGGCAGCAGGCCACCAGGACGGTTAGGTGGGCTGAAGAACGTGATGTATAGAAATGGCTAAGAGAGACGGATTTGTTCAACCCGGAGATGGGAAGTCCAGGTGGTATCAAATGGCTGTGTACGAATAACTAAAGGAAGAGTACAGAGAAGGAGACAGATCACCCTCAGAGGTACACAGCAAAATGACAACAGGCAATGATCACAAGTTGCAGCAAGAGAAATATTGAGTAGATATAAGGAAAAAAATGGTCAGGGTGGAAGTGGCTGAGTACTGGAACACATTGGCCAAGAGACTGTGGAGTTTCCACCCATGGAGATATTTGCCAGGGAGCAGCGGGTCCTGGCTGAAGTGAACCAGCAAGGGTGACCCAGCACCGGGGCGCAGTCCCACAGTGTCTGAACGGTGGCAGGCAGAGACAGAGCTGGATGACAGGGTCCATCAACAGCCCTAGACGTGGCAAGCGATGAGCCAGGTCCAGGGTCCAGCCAGAGTCCTGTCAGGAGCAAAAGGAGATGGAGCCAAAGACCGGGGTGGAAGCAAAGGTGCAACATGGGTCCAAAGCTCACGCAGGGGACAGGGACAGGACTGGAAAAAACCAACAGTGCCCTGAAGCACTGTCAGCTCTGCCAAACCCTGCCCACCCCCGTGGCTCCCCCCACCCATGGCCAGGACCCCCAGAGCCAGCAACCTGGTCTCCAGCTCCTTGTGGCCCCACTCTGCCCAGCCGTGGGTCTCCTAAGCCCAGTCCAGCCCTGGGCCCATGTCCTGGCCCGCTCTCAGCCTGTCCAGAGGGGTGGTGGGACAGACTCTGGCTGGGGAGGACATGCCGGACCACCTGAGGAGTCCCCACTGCTCCTGGCCCTGGGCCCACAGGGAGCCCCTCGCCCACCCAGTGCTGTGACAGTGGGGTCACCAAGAGACAACCTATCTACAGACATAGGTCTAAGGTCCATCCAGGAGGCAGGGCCAGAGCTTTGGGCAGGGTGCTGGGCTGGGTGATCTCAAAAAATCGTTTCCCACAAAAACTAATCTGTTATTCAAAGATTCTACAGTCCAACCAGGCTTGAACAGAGTCTTAGAAGGCTTGGAAGAGATATCAGTCAAAATTTGTTTTGGGTTTTTTTGGGTTGTTTGCACTGATACTTGAAGGAAAGCTTGGGGTACGGGGAGAATCCCAAATGAAAGCATAAGACTAAATTAAAAGTTTGAAATTTAAAGGTAATTCATTTGAAATGTTTAAAGAGCTGTTGCAGCAAGCAAAAGGGACCATTTCTCCAAAGTGAACAGAACAAGAACAGGTTTACATCACACCAAAAAAACAGAAACTGGGAATCCATTTTCTAACAGGAAGGATTACAATACATTGTGTACTGAGTCTGGCTGGGATGGAGTTAATGACCTTCACAGCAGTCCGTACAGTGCTGTGGTTTAGACTGGTGACCAAAACAGTGTTGATAACACACCAGTGGTTTAGCTATTGCTGACCAGTGCTTGCACAGTGTCAAGGCTTTCTCTGTTTCTTACTCTGCCACCTCCAGTAGGCTGGGGGTGGGCAAGAGGCTGCGGGGGGCTGCAGCCAGGACAGCTGACCCCAGCTGACTATAGGGTCTGAGATCAGTGACAGTGGATCAGTTCACCTTTTATGTTTTGCAGCTATTAGCACTAAAAGCTGTCTGAGGCAAGGAGGAAATTATGTAAAACACAGTTCTGGCATTTAGGAGCTTCAAGAAAAAAACCCTCATGTTAGCAGGCTTTGGATAAAATTCTTCCCAGGAGTTTACAAGATGGTTGTTTTGCTTTGTCAGATTTTTCCTCTCTCAATTTTAATTATGGGTTTGTTCCAGAGGTTTGCATTAAGGCTTTGCTTTTCTTCCCCATTATTTTAGACAGATGCTCCACTCGTGATGGCCGCAGTTCTGAAATAAGTCATGTGGAAGCAGTTTACTTTTCCATGCAGAACATTGTTGTGGGATCGAGGCCTGTATAACTAAGGTTGGTTCTTGCTCTGCTAGCCGTTTGTCAGTGAAAAGGTGACTATGCTTTCTGAGTGACTTGACTTCTCTCTCTGCCTTCTGATCACAACATCTATTTTTGGCCAAGTATGAAATCTTCCCTGGGAACAGAGCAGGCTACTGTGTTGGACCCAGCAGATGGAGATAAAATTTATGGGCCAAATCCAATGATGGAATTACACCCACTTCTGCTGGGTTTGATTTTATTGACTAAAGGTGAACAGAGCTGCTTATACCTGGAAATTGCCCTGCCATTGACATTCCAGCAACATAAGCCTCACCTATTACCCTTGGCTTTTCAAAACCAAGTGGTAGGAAGAATGTGGCCTCAGAGCCCAAGCTCATTTAGAGGAATAGCGCTAAACTAAACCAAATCAAAATATCGTTTACTGTCCCTCTTTTCCAGTCAGTACTATGGCTCCAGAAGTAACCTTGCTCTGGCCTCCAAAAAAGCAGGGCTGCTTATGTGACATATGTAATTGTAGAGTGCTGAATATTTATTTAGGTGTGTTCATGGCCTTCCTAATCTATGTGTGCATGTGTGCCATATAGTAATTAATGAGTTTGATCCTCACAAGCTCCCTCCAACAAAACTAAGAATGTTTTCTTTTTTAATAGATAATTAATCAAAGTACAGGGCAGATTACACTCTAACCTATGTTTAAAATGTTGAGGTTTACAAGAGAGAGCACAGTGTGGGGTGCGTGTGAGCCCCAGCCCCTGGTCAGGATGCTGTTGGAGTGCACCATGTCCCTACATTGGACTATGAACCCAGCTTTTGCTGTTGTGGACAAAGGCGTGGACCCAGAGGAATGCTGCAACTGGGACAAGAACTGAATCCAAGTCTACAGTCATGGTCCTGTGATCCTTCTTCCCATCCTTCTGTAATGGGGCACCGGTATGAAATGGGGCACCGGTATGAAATGGGGCCTGCGTGGCTCAGCAGCCCAAGTAATGATAAATACTAAAGGACCCTTCTCCCTCTCTCTGCTCTTTCCCTTCCTCTGCCCCACCATTTATTGGCTGCTCCTTTCATCATCTCCAGTATCCTCTCACTGTACTGAGCCTAGCAAGTGGAGGATTTATATTCTCAGAGCACGTATCACCCCATGGCTCTATCCAGTCCAAGTCGGAACAGAGACATCTGCATTGATCCCCCATGAGACCCCACAGGGTTGGGCTGCTGTGCAGAAGAGATGAACCTGCCTCAGCACAGCACTACAGCAGGGTGGCTTTGTGCTGCTGTTGACTTTTTGGCTTGGTTAGCACAAGCTTGAGGAGCTCTGCTCTGTGCCCTGCAATGGTGCACTGGATGCTCAGGATGCCCAGGATGCTCGCGGTTCTTCTCCTTCCTCAGTGATTCCTACAAACCTCTTCCTGTCCCCGGTCTCCTGGCTCAGTGGTTGATGCATCAAACCTTTCTGCAACCCTGGTAGTCTCTGTATCAATAAGGTTGCAACTTTTCTGCTAAAAAACACACTCAGAAGCCTGTTGCAACTTCAGATCCTCCGGTGTCTTCACATAGTACCAAAACTTGATTACCCTAAGCCTTCAGTAGTCATTAGTTGCTTAACTAAGGCAATTCAGGACACCACAGATCTTGAAGTCTCTCATCGTAGGTGATAGATTTATCTGCAAACCATGAGAGCATAAAGTAGAATACAAGGGTCCTGCTGTGCCCTGCTGGATAATTCTTCACTCCTTTTTTCCTGGCTTTATACAAGGTGGCTTTGCCCCTCCCTATAAGTGCCATTTTTCTGAGTCTGTACACTATATTGCAATCTGTTTTCCGCATCCTCTTGTCAGGATGCAGCAGTAACTTGTTGGAAATATCACTGTTAGGAACCCAAAATAAACCTGAAGACTGGCTAACCTGTCTAGAGGGCCGGAGACTCAGTCTGAACTTAGAGAGAGTGGCGGAGAGCCAGACAAAAAGAAACTCTTCTGAATTTAATGTGCAGATTTTCCAAATATCAATGTGTTTTGGCAGCACACTCCCCATTGCACTGCCCAGGAACTGGCAGTCTTTCTGTTTTGGGGATCCTGGGCTCGGAGAGGGCAGGTACTGTTCCCTTTTTTGATTTTGAGGCACAGATGAAAGAACAGTGGGAGAGGCTGTTAATACTTTGTTCGTCCCCAGCACCTTGGAGGACTGGCTCGTAAACTGCAGAGCCAAAGTATCTTGGAAAGTCATTGAATGGGTGTGCCAAATGATTCATTTTTAGCCGAAGTGTTAGTCCAGCTGTGCCAGTGCTCTAAAAGAAGTAAAAAAATGCACCTATGTCCCTTTGTTCAATGTCTGTTCTTCTGCCTAAGAGTCACTAAAGCACTCTGATCTCCTGCCTGCTTGTCCTGATATTCTGCATTAATATAACAAGGCAATGGATCAAATGGGAACAGTGGGATGTGTGCCATGTAACAAGCAAGTGTAATAGACAGGCAAGCAAAGGGTCAATAGCCCGGCTTGATGTGGTCTGACTGCAGATGAGAACCCCAGCCCTTGGAGACTGCTTCAGTCCAGCACTTTGCTTTGGAACGACCACAGAGCCCAAATGCCAAAACCTTTACCCTTTTGCAGCTTAATAGCGACTACCCTGTATTTCATCCCAACCTTTCATCCTAACACCATGCCCACTTTATCCATGCTGAAAGCACATGGAACATGCCGCGTGCGTGAGTAGATGTCATTTTCAATTTCTCCTTGAATATATTTTGGAGAGTTGGGAGACTTTATTTCGGTCTTTTATAAGTTGTTGATTTGCCAAAGCGAAAGAGAAATATTAAAGGGACTTGGCCAGCACTGCATGCTCTCCTCAATGAAATGCAGCTTAAGTGCTTCCCCAGCTGGAATTTTCCTCCAGGGCTGCAGCTCTGCAGGACTGCACTTCAGTGTCTGTTGTGGTTTCACCGTGGTTCCTCTCCCCATCCTTTGATGGATCTCCACTCTTCCCAGACTGAGGATCACATCCAGAATAATGCAATCCTTGTTTTTCGTTTTGGGAGACTTGCTATGGATTTTTTGGTAAGAACATATGCGTGTGCATCTGTACAGCATGGACTGAAAGCAGAATTTGGTTTTATGCAAGAAACAAGGAGTCACAAAACCAAGGAATATTAAATATTGTCTAATAATGTCATCTCTGTGTATTCCTTCTTTTATGTACTTTAGTGTAAATCAAAAGTAGATCTACTGATACTGGATCACAACTAAGGCCTCTTTTTTTTCAGAAGCAGCCTCTTGCTAAGGATGTGGAGGAGGAACTCCGTTGACAACACACAAAGTCTTCTGAGGAGAGAGACGACTGACAGTTGCTGTTGGTGGCAGATAATTAAGGGCTAAGAAGGATAGAAAGGCAAAATCACTGAAGAATAAGGAGAACTGAAAAAATGTAAGTAGGGAAGAAAATGGGATTGTACTGAAGGCAAATGACAGAAAACAGAAGGCATGAAAAGGATAACAACACGTCACTTCAGAATAAAATAAGGAAAGTAATGCCAATTTAATTATAAGAAGTTCTGGAGCAAAAGCTTCATTACACAAAGGCATTTTTCAAGCCAGAGGAATGCTTGCTCCTAATGGCTGAGACAAGCTTTTATGAAGTTCTCCTTTTAAGAAAAAGGTCAAAGTTTTGATTATCTTGTTGTGGTTTAACGCCAGCGAGCAACTAACACCACACAGCCGCTCACCCCTTCCCCCCCCACAGCGGGATGGGGGAGAAAATTGGGGAAAAAAAAGTAAAACTCGTGGGTTGAGATAAGAACAGTTTAATAGAACAGAAAAGAAGAAAGTCATTATAATGATAACAACAGTAATAAAATGACAACAGTAATAGTAAAAGGATTGGAATATAGAAATGGTGCACAGAGTAATTGCTCACCACCCACTGATCGACACCCAGTTAGTCCCCGAGTGGTGATCCCAACTCCCCCCACACCCAGTTATTTCCTGGATGTGACATCCCATGGTCTGGAATACCCCTCTGGCCAGTTTGGGTCACTGCCCTGGCTGTGTCCCCTCCCGACTCCTTGTGCCCCTCCAGCCTTCTCGCTGGC
>JANZLQ010000050.1:8646468-8707788 GCA_026212715.1 Elanus axillaris | reverse complement strand
GAAAGGAAAGGAAAGGAAAGGAAAGGAAAGGAAAGGAAAGGAAAGGAAAGGAAAGGAAAGGAAAGGAAAGGAAAGGAGGAACTGCATGGGAAACACTTTGAGAAGAGGAGCAGCGTGGGTTAATGCTTTGAGTTTAGTTCTGTTTCTTAATGAAGGGATTTGTAGTGCCAATGGTTAGGTGGGAAGGGAGGAATCCTAATGGAAATTAAATGACCTATTACTGCAGCAAGTAGAAGCTGATCATAGATTTTCCCTAAATTCTGTCCAATAAAGGAAAAGAAGCCATAGGCAGCGGTGCTGACAGCGTGGTTTTAATGGCAGCAAGATCCAGTTTCTTCACCCCAGCAGCCAGCTTGAAGTTCAGCTGAGCTCGGGATCGAAGCTGAAGGAATGAATCCTGCCTGCTCCTTACGTGGCTGGGAAGAGCACAGGGGTACGGAGTGCAAGGAGCCGACGAGCTCGGGGAGGTCCAGGCCCTTGCCGTCACACTCCGATGTGTAAACGGGACAGGGACTTGCCGCTGTTTTCGTCGGTTTGGAGAGTGCTAGGCTTGACTTCAGAAGCCCAGGCAGGGATCCGATTTCAGGCACAGGGTTGGAAAGTTGTCTCTGTCGCTGGAGGATAGCTCAGTTTCAGACCCTCCTTCCAGGGGAAGGGTAGCTGGGATTGCTGTGCTCCTCTGTGTCCGTAGGTGAGTCTTCAGGAGCATCGTTAAGGTTTGTAAGCGACAGTTGTCCCGGATGAGGTTAGAAAGGGATGGTCCTTCTAGTGGAACGATTAGAAAATGAGCTCATCTTCATCAGCCTCGAAATAAGTCTTTATTCGTCTTCGGAGCACGGCATGAGTTTTGCAGTTATAGAAAGTGCAATTAATCTACAAAACAACCTTATAGCTTGAGTCTCACGGCTTTTATTGAGCAAAATTTGACTTCCGAGAAAAACTGGTTTACTAGTCACCTGTCATATTTTCAGTAGGAGATAAGATGAGCAATTTTAAGCAAGTGGGTGAAAACTGCACGGTTGTATACCCTTGCGAGTGCTATTTCTGAAGGCTTATTTCCTTCTTCTGAGCAAAATGTACATCTGTGCAGATGTGTACTGCTCTGGGAAGGCTGAAGTAGCACTGGACATTTTGCAGAGACCAATTTTAACTCTCAAAAACCCCACTTACTCTTTCCTAACACCCGTCTCATCTTCATTTACACTGAACACACTAAACCATAGCAATCAATTTCTCTTTTCTCTGGAGAAATCAATTAATTTTTATGCCTTCCAAAACCTTGCTGAGTATTGCATGTACAGAGGAGAAGGACTTGATAACAAGGCATGACTCAGTCTCAGACCTGATCTACACAAAAGTGATGGTGGTACAGTAAGTTATTTAAATTTATACAAATCCCTAGTGGGGTTTATATTAATTTAAACTTTTACAGGAATTTAGACCCAGCTTTTTTAACTTATCTTGATAAATGTACTAAGGATATTAAAAATTATGTAGCCCATTTTAAAGAGAAACAGATGAGCGAACCCAGACCATGCTTGTGTTTGCATTTCTGTGTAGTATGGCTGCTTTTCTGTAAGGCTTTTTGGCTTAGTATCACTTTCATATTTTAGTTTAAAAAATCTGGCACTTAGTGGCATTCAAAGGGCGCTCCTTAGGTAGATTTAAAACTGTCTCATCGACACATCTCAAAACGCAGTCATTAAGACAGGGATGGCAGTGTGGAGGACCATTTCTAGAAGATTTCTTTGGGGAATTGATTCCTCTTTTTATCAGCAGTCATTGTAATGATATAAAATCTTGTATGGTGAAATCTGCAGTTAGTGCAAAGGTTCCTGGGTTGGAAAATAATAAATAGACCATCTTTTCATGGCAGGGTAGTCTGAATCACCTGATTAAATGTTTTCAGCCCACCAAAATGTGTTTTAATACAGTAAAATGCAAGATAGTACACTGGGGTGTACACGAGTACAAGTTACGCCGATAGGACGGAAGACTGTCTTGTAAAACTGTATGACTTTGGGAAGGACATAGAGGTCAGATAATTGCTTCAGCATGAACTACCAGCACAGACTGTGCCTAAAAGGCTGATACAATCCCTGAATGTCTCCATAAAAGAGAATTAGGGGAGGGCAGTTGGCTGCCTTTGCGGCACTGGACAACAGCATTCAGTTCTGATGTCTGTCCTAAGGCTGCTGGAAGGGAAAATGGAGAGAAGAAACAGGGCGGGAATAAAAACACACAAATCATCCCGGGGCTGAAAAAATAAGGATATAGTGGGAGGGTTGGGGAGCTAAGCTTACTTAGTGTACTATGCTTATGGCATACATAAACCACTAATAGTTGGAATAATGGCGGGTGGTGGGTAGTGAGGGCGTGAAGGTGCAGTCAGTCTTTGCTGACCTTCTAAGTTATAATGAACAGGGATCTGATGAGAATTTTAAAGCCATTGAGTGACTCACGGCTCACTACCATCTGTGAGTAGAGAGGCAGCTTGAAAATTGTTCATACTTCTTGATTGCTTATTTGAGGAAGCCTTTTTTAAATTCTTGCTTGCATTGGTGACCAGCAGAGAATGTTACTTCTGGAAGGCTGATCCGTGTTTCATCACTGTGAGACCAGAAACTCCTTGGTCAAGTCCCGTTTCACAGATCCTCATCAGCAAAACACTGCGCAAGTTAGTTCAGTGTAAGAAGAATCAGATTCCGAGACCGCTTGTCAGATACTAGGTTAATAAGCAAAGATTTATGGGTCCAACTAGAACAGTGGACAACTCCTAAGCAGCAGCCAGGTTCAAAAATGACTCATCTCCTATGTCTGGGAAATGTAAGTGAGACTGTTTTTTCCACAACTACTTTTTCTCATTAATGCCAGTAAGAATGACGTGATGGCAACACAAGAAAATAAGCTGCATGTTCCCATGTTTGACAGCAGGTCCTCTGGGCATACGTTCCTCTAGACGCAAGAGGTCCATGCATATGGACCCTGTAAGAGCGAACTGGATGGACCACAGGAAAATTGTCCATGGGGCAAGTGTTCACCCATGTGGCCCCAGTTACAGAAGTAAGTCCTATATGCTCTTACCGTAGTGGAAGAAGAGTTAGGTTGTAGTCTTCTCAATAGGAGAGCAATGATTTAAAAAGTGATTATGCTTACGCTCCAAACAACCCCCCCACCCACGATTCCTTCTGTTTGTAATCTTCTTTCTAAAATCACTTAGAGTTCCAGGTGGTAAGAACTGTTAAACTACTGCTGTTGAGAAAATGACACTTGCTACTTAAAAAGGGAAAATAAATTTGTATTGCATTCATAGGGGTAGATTTTCAAAAGCAAGAACATCGATCTGCGTGTTCTGAAGTCTGTGGACAGCCCACGGAGTCTGCTCGACCATCCTGATGTGGTTGTGGATGCAGATGTGTGTGTCCACCCTGGACACAGAGTCAGGACATTCAGAGTTTGCCTACCTGGCTCTCCGTGCCGGTATTGGATGTTCTCACTGGGGCTGTGAGAACATCAGAGTATAAATAAATTTTATGCCTGTCTGAACTGCCCTCAGTGAGCTGTTTCAGTCAATTTATCACCATTCCTGGATTTTGGACTTCATCCTCCACCCATTCCCCAGTGTGTTGTTTAAGGCTGGACTCTCAACGTTGCCTGGCATCAGAACATATCCCTCTGGTGCGCAACGCAGAGACTGTCCTAGGAAAATACATCACTTGAATTTTATGATCATGTTTCTTGTGTCTGTAACGGCAAGTCACAAGTGAGGTGGGGGTCAGGCAGCCGTTGCAAGTACTCCACGTGCAGGGGGAGCTGCCAACTTGTTTAAATGAAGGTTCAAATGCCAGAAAGCAACAAAGAAGGCAGCTGACACTGTCAAGCTGCCTCCCAGATGTTTGGCTTTCTACACCACCACAGTCTATTCCCCTTTCACCGGAGACCTCTGACCATCCCCTCTACTGATTCGCCCAAAGCGGTCCCTGCAGCTGCACTTCTGAATGCCCGTAGGAATATATCGACTGCCTACACTTTTGAAAATGATGGTATGGAAACAATTATGGGTTGAAGGAAGGACTGGTGAGGGAATCCTTGCAGTTCTTGTATGAATTTGCAGTGACCACTTACCTATCAAGCAGCAGTTCCCATGTTTCCATGGGCTGGTTTTTTTTGCAATTTAAAAAAATAAGTATTTAATTTATTTTAGAATGTCACTTCTGATAAGTAACTATAACACCTGGAAAAGTAATTTTGTCCTATAGCAGTGACGTATTTGAAAATTCTGAAAGTTCTCAGTCTAAGAGGCCTTGAGTGTGCAACCTCCCTCTGAGTTTCCTGGTAGTGCAGAAGGAAGTTCTTACAGCTTCATTCAGGGCATGTTGAGTGCAAGGTCGAAACACGCATGGCTGCGGAAGGTCTCAGCAATCCACCTACCCATGGATTTTCCTCTAGTTTAACTGGAGATGTCTAAGTTATGCTGCCCTGAACCTTCCAGAGAAGTCCTGAATTCCACTGGAAGTTATCTCCTGTCCCTTAAAGTGTTCCAGCCCAGAATCTCACATAGCACAGCCAACGGTGTCTAAAGCTGGTCTTACTGAATTTATATGTGGCGAGAACTTAATAGTAACAGGTTATCTAGTCCGTTTCCTTGCCCCCCAAAGCCTGTCCTTCACCATCCCAAGAATCCCTGTTTTGAAGCAAGATTCACCCTAGTAAAAGGTCTCTAGAGACTTCTGAAAAACCATTGAATAACCCAACAGTCGCAGAAGGTGTGTGCTTGCGGTGCCATGACTCCTGCAAGACTCTCGAGCTTAGGACTATTGCTGATTCTTGATAATTGCTCCACGGGTGTATGGTCCTGCTATGAATATTCTGCTCTTTCACTCCAGTGCCTTGACTACAGCAGCGGAGCCCTAACTGGTGACCTCTGTGAAGACCTGTGTGTGGCACAGAAGCTGGTGTACAAACACTGCCTTTACTATGACAGAGGTAAGAAGGTCATCCAGGCTGACTGGAGAGGCCAGCCCATCATCCTGAAATCCAAAAAGGAAATCTTCTCCAGCTACCAGCATCTCAGTATGCTAGAGGAGGTGGAAACACAGGATATTCCTGAAACAGAGCTTCTACTGATGGTAGCCTTGGAGGTCAAAAATGTCCTGGGGCTAGAACTGTCTAACAATTCCATGGGGCCTCTGTGGTCGAGGAAGAAGGGACCACGTTGGAAAGCACAGGTGGCCAGCATGTGGTCCTTGCTCCAGCAGGAAGAATATATCTACTTCAGTTTGCTGCAGGACTTCAGCAAACACGTGCTACGAATTATTGGCTCTTGTGGACACTTTTATGCTGTGGAGTATCTCACAGCTGGACATGCCTGGCACAAAACTCTTTTTCCCTTGGAAAATGTGGTGGGTCCCTCCCTTGCTGGCCACAGAAGCAGGGTGAGAGCCATCACTGACATTGCTCTCAGCTTTCTCGACATGGTGCAGCATTTTGACAACGATTTCTCTCACCGACTTCACCTGTGTGACATCAAACCAGAAAACTTTGCCATCAGGCATGATCTCACGGTAAGTTGGGTCTTTGGGGTGGTGTCGCAGCAATTTGAGGTCAAATTCTAGTCTGAAAGCGGCTGTGTAAAAATGACACTTCCCTCCTCGTACAGCTTTTGGCCAAGTTTTTGCAAAAAACAATGCATTTACAAGTGACGGGGGAGATTCTCTACTGCTTTTTGTCTTTGTAATATGTGCAGCCACGTTTCAAAGCACTAAATCCTGCTGCTTCTTTTGAGAACTGCTTGCTCGGTTCTGAGTTGTTTCACGTCCTTAAAGGCACCGGTACCGACCAGGTCCCTCGGATGCGGTGAGGGATACCTCCTGAAGGCAAGAACATCTCAAAAGCTGTAAATGGAGCTGTAATTTGAGTCACGGCAACTATTTCTGGTAGTGATGCTGAAAGGAAAAACTGCTTGAATTTGAAATTTAAGGCTGAATTCTTTGGCCTGACACAAGGTGAACTCCCCACATCCAAACATGCACAGTTGTGCTTCAGTGTTCAGCTTATCTGGCCTGGAAATGATCCAAGGACAGCGACATGAAACTCCCTGGTACTGTTACTCCTTGCCTTTTCATTGTACAGCCCTAACTCAGACCTGAATAGCTATGCACGTTTTTCTAAGTAGTGATGTAGCTCAGCACCACATTGCTGCAGGTGTCTTGCATTCATTCTGTGGGCAGAAATTCCACCGGTTTTGGTGGGAACCGTGTGTACCCACTGGAGGCACCTTGCAGTGAGGATGTGTTTGAACCAGGCTCACAATTTGCAGTGACATCAGTGGAGTTCCTGCACTCTGAGCGATTATAAAGCATTTTCAGGGACTTTAATGCTATTTTCAGTACTCACCGAGTGTTAATATAACACTTGCATCTTCAGAGCGCTACACAAAAATTGCCTAAACATAGAGCCATTAAGAGCAATTAGAGTGCTTCCCCTTCACCCTTCCCTTCCCTGCCAGTGTTTATTCAGGTGCAGGGCAGCCTCTGACCAGGGAATGGGTGAGAGCTACAGCAAGGAGCTAAAACAAGCGTACCAGTATTTAGGCGAAGGGAGGTACGACAGGGATTCCTCAAGGCAGGCTTTGCCCATCTCTTTCAGTTACGCAGGGCTGTGACTGCATGTGGCTGAGCGCACTCCAGAGCATCTGTTTTGCAGCCTACTTACAGGAAAAGAGATTTAATTTAGGAAAAGAGAGTGAATACCGGATGTGTCTTCCCTTATGAGTCCTTTTGGTGAGGCTTGCTTCTCCAGGATCTTCCCATGACTTTTGGGGTCCAAAGAGTCCAGTCACTTTCTGGTATAGCAAAGTGCTCTAATTTAGTATTTTCTAGGATAATTAATTAAAAAAAATTAAAATAAAGTGAGTTGCCTCACATACAGCTCTCCCAGTTGTCCATTACTTACAGCTCATTGGTATCGCCTGTGATCACCCCACTGGGCTGGAAGACAGGAGATACACGCGGTCAGAAAGCTGCGGGGAGGAGGCACAGGACAGAGAGAGCTTCTGATCGGTGAGGAAGGGAGGAGAGCGAGAAGCAGAAACCCTAGGGGTTTTACCAACCAGTTCCAGAACAGGGACACAGCAAGGCAGCCTCTTTGTCCCTTATGTTTGTTTTAAGCAATTTTTTCACTTGCTTGTTTTTTGTGCTCTGTATAGGATAATAATAAACATCCGTAATAGTACCACTATTCCTCATCCCAGTAACGAGACTGCTAATGCCCAAAGAAATGTGCCTGGAGTGCAACAGTTTTACTTTGAAGATTGGTTTGAAACGGTGGGGATAAGCCTCCAGCCGTCGCTCCAGCCTTCACATGCTGTTCCTGCAGCACAGAGGGGAGAGATCACTGCCTGGTAGATCATCCAGGGGAATTTTAAGCTGCCATGGAGCTACAGAAGGTGCAGAGTTGGAAGGAGGTCTGGGTGAATATAAAGTGCTCTGGGAGAGCTTCCTCTTTTACCAGCACCTCAGAGACAACTAGAAAGATTGCAGCACCTTAAACATGACTTTAATTCAGGTCAGGATCCAAGCTGGGTCCTTCCCGCATTTCCTTAGGTACCTTCATCATCAATTATAATCATAACAAACCCCACCAAAGGGTAGCTGATTATAGGTAGAGCGTCACCCAGGTCTAGCTTCGCAGGGTCTGGCTGGATGCCCACACGTTTTTGTAACAGACGAACATCAGTGAAACCACTGAGCCCTTTGGCAGCCACACGTTTGGGAACCAGGGTGGTTTTTCCTCGCGCAGCAATTGATCAGATTGTCAAAGGTGCTCGGTGCTGGCAGAGACCCCACCTGGGAGCTGATGCAGTGACCCCAGGACGGGGGAAACCCTGCACTGCTTTCACTGTCTGTCCTCCAAAGATGCGAGCAGCAAAACTGCAGAAAGCTTAAGGAAGTAAAGGAGAAAAGGAAAAAAATTTGCCTGTCCAAACGTGTGAAATTCCTTAGGCTACGTCATCATTATCAAGCTCTCCAAGAAGCTTAAAAATACTTGAGTTTTTTAGCTATGCCTCATCTCGCTAAGAGTTTTCCCTGGGGAAAAAGGAGTAGAATAAAATGAAGATTAGACTGTGTTCTTTCTTTTGCCTGCGGAAGGTTTATTTGGCCTTCTACCAGACCAGACATCTTTAGTTCCTGGGGTTGATCCAGCTGCTGCTCCAGCCCCACAGTTCAGCTTCCCCTGTTATTTGGGAGGTCGAATCTTAAAAACGAGGCTATCGTTTGAGCCCAACTAACTCTGCTTTGCCCAGGTCCCAGACATTTCCCTCCATGAAAACGTGCGTCAGCCACTGCAAGGGAGCGTCTCTGACCCTGACTGCCAAGTGCTAAGGGTGGTTCTGATTGATCCATCGTGCTGAAGCCAGGCTGCGTTCACTGTGGTCACCCACGGTTTGTCTCATGTCCAGCAGCTGCCAGCCCATGACTGGCTTCCTTCCTTTCGCTGTTTATTGCTGTCATTTTTTTTAAGTGAAGCGTTCATGGGTGGAGTGACACTGGCAGAAACTGGGACTACAGCCCTTCACTCCCAGAACGGTCTCACACCTAGCACGGGCAGCAGCAATGCAGACCTCTTTGTGCTGCATATTCACTATTTTGCAAGCTTTGTGTCAGGGCAAAAAAATGGATTGATCCCTTCAGTCCTTGCTTTTTCTGCTGAGACCAACTGCTGGCTGGACTCTGATATAGACCGTATTTCTGGACAAGCAGAACAAGAACCGTGCGCAAGAAATGAGTCAAACGATCGCAGACAGGACCAGGCAAAGCCAGTCCCGACTTTCAGCAACCTTAGGGATCTCTTCCGACAGCTGAACAGACGCAAAGCCACGGAATGCAATGGCAGGTTTGCAGGAGCTGTGCACCTCGCTGCTCCTCTCCACAATGATAAAGTCAGGGGTTTAGTCTGAATGGTGAATTTGAAATGATACCATCTGGCCTGTGGATAATTTTGCACCATCATATACTTAAAAGGCGGAGGTGCCATCTGCATAAGCTGCAATGACAAGTAGGTCGATCTTCAAGTTAGATAGTCCCAGTTTGAGGCAAATCAGTCCAGTTAGTCCCAGGGACACATAGTGCCCGCAAGTAATTCTCCCTTTCCTGGCGTTGTAAACATTGGCTGGTTTTGTTTAAAAAGCGGTATTCGTAAGACTACTGCAGCTCAGTTAAGCAAAATAAAGCCCTTTCATTGCGATTCCAGTTCCCCACTGGCAGATGCTCTCGGCACAGCATTTCCAAAAGCGAGCGGCAAAGAACGCTGGCTCAGCACTGTCTCGCGGGCTGTGCCGTGCCAGTTCTCATGGCTTGTTTTGATCCACAGGTGGTGGCCATCGACGTGGATATGGCCTTTTTTGAACCCAAAATGAGGGACATCCTCGAACAGAACTGCACAGGAGATGAAGACTGTAATTTTTTTGATTGCTTTTCAAAATGCAATCTGAAAATCAGAAAATGTGGAGCACAGAGAGCCAACAACAACTTGCAAGTGAGTAGACACAGCTGCTTTATGCATCCATTTCTTTTAAAATCACATTGACTATAAAAAGCACGGTATGTCCTGGAAGACTGTGAGATGAAGACAGTCAGGTTCTTAAACGTGGCCACGTAAGAGCCAGCCCCGTTCGGAAATCCCATCTGGGGGCACGCAAATAGGTCTTTATATTCACTGGTGGTTATTTGCCTTGTTTTCGCGGTGGAGCTGTTTGCCCGGTGCCTCTGATGATAGGAGAGCGAAGGACGTAGGCGCAGGGGATTAGCGTTACGCTCTCCACTGATGGCAAAAAGCCGCGGCTGTCCATGTGTAAGCAGCGGGGGGTTACGGCTGCGATTCCCTCTGTCGAAGTACGCCGATGTAGCGGAGAGAGGAGTCCGTGGGGTTCTCGGCCCTGGGTGAGGGCTCCTACAGCTCGCCCAGCCGGTGCTGGTGGGAGGCATGAGCCCTGCAGGGAGGTTGGGGAGCGTGGCTGCGGCTCGGCAGCCCTGTGCCTGCTTCTCCCACCCCCTCGGCCTCACTGCTCGTTAAGCAGAAGCGCAAGAGCGGTCTGAGAAGAAGGGTGTAGAGCGTAGCCTTTGAGGTTGCTCCTCTTCTATACCTTCCCCTTCGAATGGCTGGGAGGCATTTTGGATTTGGATGACATTTTGCTACAGTCCCGAAGAAGCAGCAGGGTGTTAGCTGTGGCTCCTGAAAGACAACGGTCTGCTCTTTTCCCTTTCCTCAGGTAATTTGTGACAAAATATTCCGTCGCTGGTTTTCCCCAAATCTCAGAGGACCGTTGGTTTCCCTCCCCCTGCAGCTGCAGCTGCAGAAGGCCGTGCAGGAGTGTGCCGAGCCGGGGCACGGGGACGCTGCCGGGCACCAGAGGACTCTGAAATCTCTCTCCGAGCTCTACCACCTGCTCCGGGTCATGCGGCGAGAACTGCAAAGGGCAGAGTAGGCACAAAAGGCAGAACAGTAAAGGCCGCGTCCCAGCCACTGCTAAGGGACGCTGTATATGAGGCAGTCTGTGTTTTCCTTCTCTCTCTCCCACCTCTCCTACCCCTTGTATTACATTTACAGCACAGAGATTGTTTTTCTCCTATGCAAATGAAACTCATGGCTGCAGGTGCAGCACGTCCTGTTAATATCCTTTCAAGTGTAAAATTGTTTTACATTACCCGGGTTCTGTTCTTATTTTCCTGAGCTAGCGCTAGCCCTCTCCGTCAGCAGTCAGCGCATCGTTTGCTTACCAAGAGCTGTAGTCACTGCTCAGATAGCATCTGTCTGAGTGCGGTGCTCAGGGTGAGGATGCATTTACAGAAGAAAAGCATAAGTGCAGCAAAACTAGTATCAATAATTAAAGTAGTGGATGGGTGGGTGGCTGTGGACAAGCACGTGAATGGTGTTTATTTTAATTTCTCCATAGAATGAGTTTTTTTTTAGAGTAGGGACAGAGTGCTCTGTGTGAAAAACAATCATCTCAAATAGGGAAATGTATTGTCACGGAAGTGAAGAGTTTCTTTTGTACAAAGCAGTCCTTTCTGATGTCCCCAAATGCATTTTCTCTGGTGTGTTGCATTACCTGTGCCACAGCTAACTTTCTGGGGAGAAACTGTGTGAAGGTACTTAGGACTTTTCTAGAGCAAAATAATTATACCCTTCTTGAGTTCCCATGTGGGTACTCATATTCTGCAGTGGAGCGGTATGAATAATGCCACTGAATTTTGCCGTGTGAACAAGCCCTCAGGCACTTGTACATCAGAGCCCTTGATAAGAAGCTCTGCTTCACCAGAGAGCAGAATTACCCAGGAATGCCAACAGTCTGTCCCTTGCTCTGAAGAGAAAAATATCCAGACCTGGAGTTTGCTTACATAGTATTTTTTTAATGAACAAAAGGAAATTTTTTTGTAAGAATTCATTATCTTGCAATCAGTTACATAAATAAAGATCCCTAGATTAACTTAAAATCATTAACTTTGCTTTTCAAATGTGTAGCTGTGGCTGGAGAATCTAACACACAGGTTCAGAAGACACTGCATGTGTTTCGGTCCAATATTGGGGCAACATAACCCTGAGCTGGTTTTGGCATGAAGACATAAAAAACTCCCCAAACAGAAAAACCAACAGCCTGCGACAGCCCCTCGGCTCAGGATGACTCTTCAATACGAAGACTGACATTCCTAGCTTGTGGATGTGGGACACATAACAGCACTTCATCTTTTTTGTCTTTGTATCCCTCAGCTTTACGACAGCGCTGAAGCCCGTGAGCGGTAATTATACATAAGCTTGCAATTTCTGGAGTGGTTCTTTAAAGTGATGTTAAAGACTGCCTGTGACCAGAAAAATGTGAGCTGCTTAGGAGACTCTGACACTTACCCCAAACTAGCTCAAATTTTCGGACTACTGCTAGTTTTTTACTATTTCTTGCAATAAACTACCGTAATTTTTAAAATCACGCAAGCCCTCAAGAAGCTCACAGCGAGGGCAAGGTCGGCTGCCATGCCTGGGGCTGTACTGAAGAGAAGCTGCTGCTAAGCCAGAGCTGCAGCTTAGGAGCTGCTGGCTGGTAAAGTTGTGCTTAGTCCATGCTTCTCCTCTAACCAGGGAGACAGAAAATGTTTCTCTACTTTAAGATCATCCTTTGCAAAAGCAGGAAGGCAAAGCTGAACAAGAAGAAACCCAAATTCAGCCCAAGCCCTGTTGCAAAGTTGTGAAATGGATAGAGGAGAAAATAATGAAGGATAGAATCAGGTTATGGTAAAGGGCTGGGGACAGATAAAGCATCAGGAAGAGAGAAGATAAGGAAAAAGAGATGAAGGAGAAATAGGAAAAGTGAAGTAAAAAATATGGCCTGCTTTGTGAAAACATGATTTATGATGTAAGATTGAATAAACTGGCATTTACTCTGAGGAAGAAGAGACTGAAGAGAAGCACGGTAACACTCCTCAGAAATAGAAAGAGGCTGATAGAAAAAGAGTAGGAGAGAACTGCCCTGTCCAGCTTTCCTTGGTGGATATGGCGAGCCGTGAGCTTAAATTGCAGCAAGGACAATTCAGGCTAGACCTCTGTTACAGGCTTTCTGATAGCAAGGAACGGTGGAGATATGGCACAGATCGTTTAGGAAAACTTCCTAAGTTGTGATTTTTCACTACAGGCGAGAGTGAGTGCCTGTCAGGAATGAGGTACGTGCAGTTACGTCGATGATCCTGCCTTGGGGTAGCCTTTTCTCTCCAAGTCCTGTGATTCTGTTATTACCAGCTAGTATTTGTGCTCTTGTGACCCCCTTACAACAAAATCCACCCTTCTGAGACACGGGGATAGGTAACTCTCCTTTACCTTACATGTGCAAAGCCGTGGGGTGCCCCGGGGAGGGAAGGCACGGCACAGAGATCTCCGACGGCGCAAAGGATGCTACCGAGCCCGGTGGTGTGAGCGGGACTGGTGTGCTCCCCGCACGACCCCCCTGCTGAAGGCACCGATCCTTGCTAGGTCAGGAGTGACCCCGTATATACCCCAAATGTTGCTGGGGAACCCGAAGATCTTTACATTATGGCTCTCTTGGTTCCCTGGTCCCGTTAATTGTTTCCTCCTTCCCACGGCCGGAGGGTACCGGCAGGGAAAAGCAAGGCTCGTGCAGACACCCGGTGCGTGGCAGCCGCGGCCAGGCTCCCCTTCCCGTTTTCAGGTTTGCATTCCAAACAGGCTAAATTTCCACTGGATGTGATGTTTCAGTTTTAAAACGGGTGGAAAAAACGCAGCAAAATGAAAGCCGGTGGCTGGGATGTCACTCTGCTCAGAAGGTCCTTCTCCTTGCAGGATTTAGGAAGGGAAGCTGCCTTGGACAGATTTCTCCAACCCCCCCTCAGGGCCTGGCAGGGACCTCCTTCCCCCACACCACACACTTTCCCAGGTGGTTAGGTTTCACTTCTTCTTTTCAGGATACAGAGAATAGTCCTCAGAAACCTCTCAAGAGCGACACAAACGGGTTATTTATACTGGGCTGGGCCGTGGGGTTGCGTATCACTGATGCAGCCGGCTCTGGCTGGCTTTGGTACACCTTCACTGGGGAGCGGAAAACCAAGGACAATCTGACAGGCTGTGTGAACCTGATTCTTCACTGCACCCCGTGCACCTTGTAAAGTCACTCAAACCTGGGAAACGGGAGAGAAAAACGCTACCAGTGAAGCAAATGAAATATCCCAACTTATTTAGCACAGATAGATACCTGTGACCAAGACAGGAATAAAACACTACTCATGCCTTTATCCCCCTGGGACAGAAAGAAAAGAAAACAAAGACACTGGTTTAGTTGCCATTTACCTTAAGGAGGCAAGTGCAAACTGCGTTATTTTACACCCGTGTTTTAAGGTGTTGCGCAGGTGTTGGACAATGAAGACCCAGGCTCACGCGTCCCTTCCACCAAAGCCCTTTCCACACTGCCTTGCCAGCACTGCCCACCAGAAACAGCCCCGGCACGAAGAGATGCCCAGCTGGCTGTTTTGCCAGTTTCTATATGGAAAAATCTGCAAGTTATCTTCCCAATTTTAGTCAATTCGTACTGAAAAGATTTGCAAAATAAAAAGATGAAGATTGAAATTAATCACAATTTAAAAAAAAACAGTGTTTTTTTCTGGTCTGCACAGTGAAGCTTGTTAGTACTCTCATCACTTTCTGATGTTTAGTTTTCATCCCAATGCAGGTGAGGATTTCATGAAAGCTCAAAATCTTTTGCAGAGACTCTTTCACCCAGCCCCAGTGGTCAGATCTGGAAAAGAGGAGGTCCACATGTAGTTTTTGAAGTCACCTTTGCTTCCCACTTCATTTCTGCTTACTGTTTGTGACCTTAACCTGGTTTCTGCTTGATTTCTCTCACTTTCCAGTATCTCCAAAGCTCCTGCCTACTGGCATCCCTGTTTGGTATCCAGTTCACCGCAGCTTTGCAAAACCATAGACTGCAGAAGATTCTTCACACTGTTCATCCTCTCCATATAAAAGATGACTCCACTTATATAGGTTCACTAATAGTATTTGGCTGCACTGGGAATGGCCACTTAATCCAAGGCAGCTGTTCCCATTCAATTGATCTCAGCCCCATCTCTTTGCTCGGTCAGTCTGTTCCTGAATCCTTTTTGCCCTATAAAAGTGGCACTACCTCTTGATTCATTTCTCCCACTTGCTGCATTAGTGCCTTACTCAGCAAATTTCTGCCGATATTTATGGCTGTCTGTGAAACAGGAGTGGCATTAAGTCATTGTTTATTCCTTCTTTGCATCTCAGTTAGCAGCGTGTGCTTCAACTCTGCAATAATCTAAATACACTGTCTATTCCCACATTTTACAAGACATGAGTCCAGTTGGAGGTCTACTTCATAATCTTTAGGAAAGATAAATTCAACCCTTTCCTCGAGATTTGCACAGAACAACTACTTCTTAAACACAGATTTTTTTCTCCAACTGGCATTGTGTGCTCTGCAAAAACATCCGCCAGCCATAGTCCTGTGCTAGGGTGATGTGAAACGGAGCAAAACGCCTCATCCCAAAGGATTTACATGGTCTCCTTTGTGTTTTGAGGTTGACTTATCAGTGACTAACCCAGAACAGCAGGTCACTGCTATAGCCACAGTTTTTCATATAGAGACTACTACTCCCTCGTGTGCATTCACAGAGCCCCTCTCCACTGAGAGCATTCCGATGCATTGCTGGAGGCAGCACTAGAGATAACAACATATTTGGGACGCGGAGACAAGAGAGGGAAGGGTTTGTTTTCTTTCGATTAGAAACGTTGACTGAATGATATGCTTCCTACAGGTGAAAAATGGGATCAAAAATTTGAAGGAGTTAAGGACTCCTCACTGATTTTCCTTTGTTAAAAATTGTAGACTCAAGCCGCCCTATTTATTTTTTATTTAGGGTTTTGGGTTTTTTTTAAAGAATTAAAGAAGCCACATAGTCTGTTACCTGTCTTTCAGCAGATCATATTGTTGTATGTAATGGGCAGGAAGGTGATAAATTAGAGCTTTTCATGAGTATCAGGCTATAACATTGGAGCCTTGTGGCTGCAATAGCAGTTTACACATCTGGAGAACCAACTGTAAAGAAACCCCATAACCAGTATCAGTGGAAGCATACACTCAGATTAGCCATCTTGGCAGATGCTCTTGGAAGCCTAGTACAGAAGAACGATGAAATCCCACTGTCAGGGCTGACCTGCAGCGAGTCCAAGCAATAAGCAGAGTCACGCTGCAGGAGCCTCGGTCGCTGCCACTTCCTTGGATCCTCAGTGAAATCGGGAGGAAGGCTACTAGGCTTTCAGTAGCAGAAAAAGGCAGCAACACGTAGAGAGGGAAAGAATGAGTTGCCTGGAAGAATGAGAATCCAGACTCAGATCCGAAGCTAATAAGAGATCCTGTACTGAAAAATCAGAGAACGTCAATAAATTGGTTGGGCAAAAGATCCCAAGCACTCCTATTGTAGTTCTTTAAAATAAGAAAGAAGAGCAGCACAGGGGATATAGTGCAGGCATCTCCAAAGCCATTTGTTGTATGTGTCTAAGGATCTGTCAAGTGGACTGCGGAGCTGCATAATGATGTCTGCAGCCTAAAGGCTAGACAGAATAAAATAACTTAACAAAAGCTTTTAGAACTACTATTTACATAAATGCAGAAAACTGCCCTAATTAGTAACAGCCTATGTCGGCCAAAAAAGGAAAGAAGAGTGCTTTTCTCAATAAAAGTGTCATTATGTCTATAAATGAAAGTACGGCAAAATGTTGAAGTCCCTGAAAGGCTACGATCCATAATCCTGTGGCTTGTTTAAAGTTTTGATGCCGCAGGCTTGGGCCCCTGCGCATCAGAGTGATTGCTGAGCTCCTTCAAACTCTGTGATTATTGGTGCCTTCTGCGATATACGCTGAGCTCCTTTTTCTGTAAACCGGACGGGTTTTTTTCCCTACACTACAAATGTGCCTAAGTGGTGACGGCCGCCAGAAGGATGTGCATATGATCCAGTGCATAATCACTTCCACAAGCATCTGCTGCTAGTGCTTTCAAGATATATGTAATCCAAGCTGGGGACTATAGTGAGTGAATACCTCTCATTTTCCCTTGCTGGTTCCTTAGCGGTTTGCTTGTAGCTAGTTAGAAACAGAATCCCCCATCCTGCTTAAATTGGTTATAATCTCTCCAAGATTCATGCTACAGCAGGAAAAGACCAAACTGCATCGAGTTCAGGGTGGGTTCATTCTCTTAAAGGTACGACATGCAAAGCTGCAGGAAGGAAGAGAGGTTAATTTTTATTTCTAAAGAAGAGGTCCTCTGGCTAAATGTAAGTAGCTGGAAAAATAGGTGTTTCAACCAATATCCCACGTACATTTGTGAATTAACATTTGTCTGGATTTGCCTAAGCTAAAGCCCTCTGTTCCTTTCCCATTCTAAAGAAAATTTAAAAAGCAGAACGTGTTTACCTCTCCAAATTTCACAGGTATGCCAATTACTTCTTTCCCATTTCTAGGTCAGACATTTCAGGTTGTGTCTTTGTCCTTCGGAAATGGATTTTTTCCATTATCCATAGAAAGTGAATAACTGGAAAAAGACAGTTTCCCCAAATTAATTTTTTTCTCTTGTTCAAGGGTTGTTAAGCACCATTCAAATCTTGCAGAGAGTTATCAGTGGCTAAATATTTATTACATGAAACCAGGGCCTGATTAATGGAACCAATGTCTAACAATAGCTGAATAAATATCCATGTAATTACTCCAGGGTTCAGAATTTTGCTTTTAATGGAACGATACTAGTATTATCCTATCTGATTATAGATTACATATGTACAAGTAAGTGCTTTGCCAAACTTATGTTCAGATATGCTTTCATGTGGATTAAGTCTACAACTGACTCTTGGCAAAATTGTGTACCTGGACTGGAGCACAGAGGGACAAAAAATGACCCTTACACACTTATATCTATGGTCTTTCTTTTAGTCATCATATGCAATTTTTTGTGGAGTAAAGACAGTGTGTGTGCACACAGATACTCATGCATTTGTTTGTTGAACTGTAACTTCATGTAACAAATGCTCAGTGAATAGTCCACAAATGCTCAGTATTTTTATTTTTCCTATTATATTCTACAGAAATTGGGAAAATGCAAGTGTAATTAGCAACATGAATGAGCGTCACACCGTGTAGAGAAATAATGAAAACTTAATGGAATGCTTAATCAAATTCTGCATTTTTACTTATTGATTTCACTGAGCTTTCTTAAGTAATTAAAGTTAAATGTGTTGGATCACATTCTAGTCTCCAACTCCTAGAAAATATCGGATGAACGGAACTACATTAGCCAAAGCAATATCACTGAAGAGGTATTAGATAATGCAAGCATACTGTGTGAATTTCCTTTGCCATTTCAGTAGATACCTCTCAAAGGTGAAGAAATGGAGCCAAGAGCCGGACAGGACAGTGATAAGCTCTACTGAAATGCCTGCAAATGGACTCAGCAAATAGCAGGGACAGATCTTCAGTCCCACCTCATTCTTTTTGCATTCTTTTTCCCTTGCATGCGCGCTTACATGAATTCACATGTGCTATTAGCATGTTTCAAGGCTCAAGTTGGATTTACACCAGCATAAATCCCTGGCATTTCGGTGCGTACTCTTGATCCACGTCAGCAGGAGAGCCGGAGCTCCTTGCATTTTAAATGGGCAGTGGTAGGAGTAACACTGCCAATAAGCTCATTTAATAAATATGAGAATACAGAAGTTGCGCTATAGCCAAGATCTTTTTTCTTTCCCAGGCCGAAATCTCACTATGCCATCTCAGAAGCGATCCAGGGATGCTCCTCAAGGACCACAACACTGTCCATCGCTATCGCTCCACGGATGCTGGCTCGGCAATGGCGTCTGGTGGCTGGTGGTGGCCAGCTACCTCCGCTGGGCTCTAGGGCCGGGCAGAGAGCTCGGGGCCATGGCTTCTTCTGCTCTCCGGCACCTGGGCGGCAAGCAGATAGATCAGGCCAACCTGCTGGTTGAAGGCTGTAGCTCAGCCCCTCGCCTCCGATAGCGCTGATCGTCAGGCAATGAGTTACGGGCGTTCGCTCTCCCAGTCCTTGAGTCCAAGCTCACTGGGAAATACAAGCCGCTTCGCCAATGGATCCTCGCAGGGTGCCGGAGACTCGCCCTCCGGCACCGTTCCCAGTGCCGAGGAGTCTTCTCCAGGGAAGTGTCTCTCCTAACCGGGGCCCTTCCCAGTCCTGGCACAGCGGTGGGGCGCTGGGTGGGGAGCTCACCCCACCGCTCGCCCTCCTGCTCCTCTGGCACGGGCTGCAAGAGCCGTTCCCATGCCTCGGAGGAACGCCGCATTCATGTCAAGAAAGGCAGTGAAAGAACACAAAACAAAGGCGGTACCGTGGAAGTTCCTCATCTATTGATTTCGCCCCGTTCCCACAGCTGCAGGATTTTGACAGCCTCACACAAACTTTGCTGAGAAAGACCTGCTCTCATAATGTAGCCCACTGCCAATAGACTGTAGGGGTGAATTTAATGCTTTCTGCTTTTCCATGTGGGAAACAGATAAGAATTGTCTAAATAATCACTACAAAATAAGGCAGTTTTTCTGGAAAGCGTAAAGGAAGAGAAAGAATTTGTTGGGCTCCATCCTTTCATTTTATAGACAGCAAAGCCCAGCAAGGCTGTGTTTAATTTGTAGTCCAGGACTTCACAAAGCTGTCAGCCAGGTCAGATGCCATCTCTGGAAGCAAGAGGAATTTCAGTGCAGGCACACACGCCTGCTAGGGCGTTTGGACAAAAGTCTGGTAGCTGGAGTGTGCAACTACACGGCTATAAATATTTAAACTAGGTGCTCTGAGTGCATGTTCTCAAGCTGCAATGATGCTGGAGTGCAGAGCAGAGCTGGAGCAATGCCAAATCAATAGGTCCGGGCTTTTAAAGGGTGCTTGTACATATTTCTGTGGACACTTCTGGTACTATGAAGCGCTATTAAAAGCAGAAGATAACGGTGTCTTTTCATTAGAAGAAGAAAGCCATACCAAAAAAAACACAGCCTCTCTCTTTCATAGGAATAGGGAAGATCATTATGAGAAGAAGCTGAGAGCACGGGGCCCATTTGGCGTTGAGAAGCGACTGCTGCCGTACAGCTAACGAGACCGTGTAAAGAAGCAAAACTCTCCTCGGAGATACGTGGTGGCAGGGCGAGAGGCAACAGGTGCAAGCCGGCACATGGAAAATTCCAGCTCAGTATTAAGAAAAAGTTTTATACAGTGAAGAGGGTCAAGCACTGGAACAGGGTCCCAGACAGGTTGTGGAATCTTCGTCCTCGGAGATATTCAAGTTTGACAGGACAAGGCCCTGAGCAATCCAGTCTAACTGGGCCTCCTTTGAGCAGGAGGCTGGACTAGGTGACCTCCATGTCTCAGTGCCAGCATGCAGCCTTTCAAAAATGTCAACCACAGTTTAAAAATCAGAGAAGCATAATGGTCTTTCCTAACTATTACTACTCAAAATACCCAAATGTTTCTTGTCACTGTGGCTATGCTTTATGTGAAGGAGCCAAAAGCACATATTTGGTCACTATCTATCTAGCAAGTGGCACATCCAGTTGTTTGCAGGCATCTTCTACGCTAAGGTGAAGCACAGATTTCACACTCTGGCTTAGCTAAAGCCACCTCAGGTTCTGAGGAAGCTGAGGAATGGGGAAACAAGAGCTTTTGGAACGCCGAGGAGCTGCAGAGTTGCATTGCCAACAGGAGGAATCCTTTGCAAAATTCTTAAAGCCCAAGACTTAATCGCCATCTGAAGGTCTAGGACGATATGATCAGGGTTTAAACATTTTGTTGTCTCTGTTAGGCTAAGTGGGTAAGGACCTCGTTGTGCCAGGTGCTGGACAGGACCAGAGTAATAAACAATGCCTGAGTTTCCATTCACATTTGGACCCCTCTGGCCTGCTCTGTAAAAGACTTTCAGGGGCAAGAGTGGTTATCAGTGTAATCTATGTCCACTGCAAGACCTCCACATGAGAAAAAATCAGAATCAAGCCCAATAGTTTGGTGCCCTTTGGTGTGACTTAGGTTCTTCCTCCCAAACATAACCTCAGTGCTGAGAAAACCCCACCGCTCCTCCTTTATCTTAGGCACAATTGCAAGGTTAAGGACGAAAAGAGACCAGCCAAGCACTGGTGGTACAAAATTTTAAAAAGTAGCTGTCTTGTAACTAGCAGAGAATTATAAAATAAATTCTGCAGAAATACGAAAATAAATGCCTTCTAGTTGGTCAGATGAATAAGACATAGCAAGATTCTAAATAATGTATCACTGTTGTTAGAAGCTTGAATATTACTGCTCTTTCTCCCCAAAGTAGTAGTATAAGTGGCAGATACAAAAGGGTTGTTGCTTTGTATTTAGGGTTGGTTGTTTTTTTTTTTTTTAAAGCGTTATGCCAAGTTGCTGTTTTCAAACACATGTCGATGCTGGGAAGAAATGGGCATGTATCCATCTTCCCTTCGGGCCAAACCATTTAACCAGAACTGGGAATACTGACAAACTTTCTCAACCCCTCTCTCTCTTCAGTGCAATTGTACAAAGCGCCCTTTGCAGATCTCTCTATGAAAATGGCCAGTAAAAATATCATGCTGCGTGCTTCCATTTATCAAGTGGAAAATTATTTTTAATGTACTCCTGAAGAGAGGTAACAGGTAAGTAGCAAACGTTCACACGGTCATTATAAAGGGGTATGTGTCAGGCTATAAATCAATAGCTGGCTCAATGCCATTTGCTTCTGAATGGAAACCAACTATTTTTTGCAGAGCTCTGCTCACAGCAGCTGAGCATCAATGCTAAATTGTGTGTAGCTATTAGGGAAAAACCGAGCATGACAACACAAATCATGGAGCCCCTGATGAACATCTCTGCACATGGCTGCTTCTTCTAATCACCAGCAGAATTTAATGAGACACCTGCAGTTTATAGATACTCTTGTTCCAACATAAATTGCCCTGAGAGCACAAAGTCTTCTTTTAAAAAATATTCTTCAGTAAAGCATAAACCAAAGACAGAGAGTTCATTGTCACTAATAGCATACTCCTCATTAATTTATAATTGTATGAAACCATATTCCCCCATACATGACCTACAACCGATCTGAGGCTTAAGTGAAAGGCTGTTAAGATTTCCTAATTAGCAGGGTTTTCAACCATTTTAGCTTTCATTAATAAAACAGTGCTGGAGGCCTTGAAATTGACCTCTTGCAAGGCTGCAAAACCAGTAATTCTTCATAAATCTGACCCATATCGGGTGAGGGAGAGGACTGCATGCATCCCATGGGTCGCTAGGTAGGAACAAGCTCAGACAGGTTGGGATTCCTCCTCTGCTTGAAGCTGGAATGCCATCCCCCGGCTGCAGCCACCGATGCTCCTGCCTCACCTTCCACCGCCACTGCAGGGAGAGGGCAGCCCGGACTGCCAAAACCCATAGAGGCAGCTCATCAGAATGCCAGAAAAGGTAAAGGTGATGTATACTTTGTCCTTCCTTATCACAATTGCAGACAGGAGGTGATAAAAACCTTTATTTTCTAATCAGCAATGCATTCTTTGCTGCATGGCAGAAGAAACGGAGAACGGCATCTGCTAAAAAAGAAAACAAAACCGGCTCCTCTGAATCAGGGAGCTTAAAGGCAGAGAAAAAGCTTGTTGCTGAGAATTAGGGGTATTGTCATCCACCAAGTAAGCAGCTGGAAATCACTGGCGTGAATTGCTGCATCTGTGGTGCACCCCGGGGCTTTATTGTCTTGGACCAGAGCGTGGTGTGGCCTCAGCAAAGAAGCCTGTCAAACCCTTCAGTAGGTGCACAGGCCTCCCAGGAATTCGGCTGTGAGCTGGTTTGTTACTACTGACAACAACATTTTGACTTTTTAACATGTGGGATGAATACTTGCGGATCTTTGGTCTAATTTTGTGGCAACCTGTAAATAATCTGAGAGTTACCTTAAGACTTTCCTCAGAAGGGTCCTCAGAAATGGTTAGCACGTTATAAATTGTCATCTGTGCTAACACAAGCCTGCTGCTTGTAGGAGGAAAAAGAAGATTTGTGGCAGTAGTTAGTGGAACAGCATTTAATAGCAGTGCTGAAAAAAGTAATAGAGATTTCATTCTGCTCCTCTTTTGTTGTCAAATATAATCTATTTGTCAGTGGCTGCCTCTCCGACATTTCATATCCTCTTCCCTCCACGGCCAATAGCTGCATTTCACACTATGCCAGCTGGTGTAAATACACACATCTCCAGTGACGTGAATGGAGCCGAGGCTTTTTACACAGTCTGAGAATCTGGTGCTGAACATTTTAAGCTGGCTGTGCAGTTATCAAATGGGACGTGTCAGGGAGGCACTCGGAGTCAGACAGAACAGTTGTCTAACGGCCCTGCTATCAGGAAAGCCACAAATGCTCTCACAAAAGCAGTTCTGGTGGAGCTGGTAAGCATCTTTCGCAATATATTCCTTACAAAGAAAAAAGAAGGGCAGCATGTTTTTATTCCTTTCACATTATTCAGAGATTTTTCTCATCATCGGGACAAGAAAATGTCAGAATAAGTTTATTTGAAAAATGATTTTTTAATAAAGTAAATGGAACCTTCTTAGCTAATAGTAGTGAAAGGGAATAATAGTGGAATTTTCATTAAAGAACACTTCCTTTGAAACAGTACAGACCATTGGGAGAGGAAAATTAGCAGTCAGATCCTCAGCGGCTGCAATCTGGCATCATTCTAGTGACAGACTAACGCCTCGTCTAGCGTCGCGAGTGAAATGACACAGTCAAGTTGTGCTCTGACATATGTATTTGTTATGCACTACCTCGTATTTGTTACTTGTTACCTCAGAGCAGAGAAGTAAATTTATTTTTAATAATAAGAAATAAGCAGGTGAAAACAGCAAACTTCTTGAGGGTTTGGCCTTCCTTAAAAGAACAGAACCAAAATAGCCTACAAAAAATACACCTTTCGGGCTTTAATCAAGCCTCAGAGGCTCAAAACCTCATTCCTATGGCCGAGGGGACTTTTTACATGCTGAGTTCTTACCAAGCACAGGGTCATCTCTGTATCCCTTACACCCCAGGGGCCAACCCCGTGGGTGCCCTTCGCCAGCGCAGCCGAGCCTGTAGCTGTGTCACAGGCTGGGCTATCCCCATAAACCAGTTCACAGTCAGCTTCTAAAAGACGTGACAAATACCCTACCTCCAAATTACGTGAAGGTAACCTATTGATTTGGATTTTTTTTTCATGTTTCAGTGTTTTCCCATGCTTGCATTGCCAGCCGCTTCTGTCACTGTTACAGCCGCCAGGACACAGAGGCTGAGAACTCCACCAACATTAATGCATTGATCCTCGAGCAATACCTCTACACAGCAGGGCTTTGCTACTGTTCCACGTGTCTCAAACAGCTCTCATTTGTAATAACATTTAGGGAGAAAAGGGAGTAGCTAGGCTGTTACTTGGATTAGTAACAGCCGTGGAGAGCTAGGTACGCTGCGGGTAGATACTCCAGCTAAGGACTTACATGCATCTCCCAGCACAAGCATCTTTTACGCCTGGCCCGAACGGACAGGCTGAAAGACACAAGATGCTTGGAGGAAAGGTAAGAAAGAGTGAAAACCTGACATTTGGGCCCGCATTTTCAGTCCGAAGCCTCCAGCCCCTGTGCATGCCTCGTGTTACCACCCTGGGCTGGCATCCCGCCTGGCCGGCAAAGCGTCCTGAAGCCCAAGGTAGTGCTGGGGTTGGCGGATCTAAAGCACCGACCGTCTCTGCGGCGCTGGAAAAAGTCAGGCAGTGGGATCTCCGAGGAGATCTCTGTGCCTCCCTCCTTCAGTCCTTTCAGAAGGGAGGAGAGGAGCCGCAGCAGTGCCTCCGCTACGGCTGCAGAGGCTGGAAGTCGGGTAGAAAGTTACCGAAATCAGCCTCCCTGGGGTCAAGAGCACGCCTGGTGCAAGTTCCTTTACTTTCCTTTGCGGGCTATAATGGTGAGGTGGCATTTGGCAATGTTTCAGAAGAAAGGAGGTGATGAAATGTGTGGAATCATGCAGCGGGCAGGAACGGAGAATCAGGTGAATAAACATCAAATATAGAGCCCAGGGAACAGAAACCCTTTTTCCTATCAGTCACATCACAGCTGAGGGGCCCGAACTAATTCCATTAGGAAACCCAGAATACCTGAGGGGCACAGGAAAAATTTGAAACTTAGCAGGAAATCTGTTCACAGTGAAGCCACTGAGTGAGCTGGCGAGAGAAAATACTTGAAGGCATGGAGCAGAGCCAGGGAAAACAACTGTCGACCAGACATTGCAGAAGATTCTGGGGATAAATTGCTCTAGAGAAGTGCAGTGCTTCTCAGGATTGGATTCAAGGGTACTTAAGTATTATTTCTTGTGTAAAGCCTCCACAGCCAGTTGCTTGGGAAATTTTTTAGCAACTTTTCAAAGACTGAGAAATATCCATTAATCAAAGCAAATCTTTTGCAAAAAAAATGTATCTGCTTTAAGAAATACCCATAGGAAAACAAAAATGGCACTGAACCAGTATATTTTTTTTTCCAAATTACCTATTAGGCTTAATGTCTAGGATCTGTTGTTCTGTGGCTGCTCAGCAAAAGGAGTGGTCCAGCAGATGCCAAAATTCTCATACCTAGGAGTAGCTGCCTCAAAGCATATGACCCCACAGTTTCCAGAGCCCTTTTGCAAAACCAGCATTGTAGAAGCCCCAACTCAAATGATTATTTTCAGAGAACAGACTCACCATTTGGGAACTGGAGACTTTGAGTAAAAGGGGACTTTGAGATTCAGAACTCCCCGTAACATTTGGGATTCCTCTCTTGCTGTGAATGATGCTCACTATGCTGCATAAAACAAACTCCCAGTTTGAGTGTCACTCTTCATAGCGTTTACAAATATGGGCATGCCCTCCATTAACAGAGAGTTTAATAGTTTTTTAGTATTTTTTGCTAAATAAAATCTTCACGTTTTCAGTACTGAGATCAAAGCATAAGTAATTCTTATAAACATTTTCCCTAACCAGCATTAGAAATCAATTTGGCATTTGTTGTATCACTTGCCCCACTCTTATGTAAAAGCCTCCTATTCTGTTTTGTATATAATTTTATTTCGATTACTATAATTTTGGTTGCAATTAATCACACACATTAAAAATCAGCTAGCCTTGAATAATTCTAAAAAGCTCAACACTCTGTGCTGCTCATTCTTGATAATTGATGCATTAATGCACACCTGATTTAAAGTGCATAGGACAAATACAAAGTGCAAATTACAGAGCCAAACTGCAATCAAGGTTTTCATGGCTCTGCAGCGTGTGGTGTGGTATTCACCAGCTGTAGCCCAGGGGCCAGTGGGCTACATTTAAACCCTCGTTTTTTTAATTTATTCTCAGCGACCGGCTTCCCTGGGAGTGAAATGGCAGACTTAGTATGTTCGCTGGAAGCAAATGGCACTACAAGGCTATATGAACTCAGAAAGACCCGAATCCTAAGGTCTAGCTCCTCACCAATGTGATTCCCAAACAGCCCCTCATGACGAGACGAGTACATCCTCCCACCCAAACACTCATCAGGCCATTATATTATTAAATTCTATCAGATGATGTTAAGTTTTTCTAAAATTGAGGCAGTAATGAAGTTTTTACAGTTACAGTTAGATATGGGCCGTATTGGCAGATTCAGAGCCACCTTCTTTCTCCGAGATGCTCGATCCCCAGCGTACTAGGGAAGTGCCCTGCAGGCTTTGAATCGAGCCTGCGATTCCCCACCGCAGCCCTCCAAGGCTCTCTAAGACTACATTCAGAAGCAATTGCTAGATCAGATCCTTAATTTGTACTTGACAATGTTCAACTCGTACACACAGTAGGTGGGCGGGGGAATTTGATGGCTTTCAGATTGTGTGGGGGAAAGGAAAAAATACACTTTGTTCTGTATTTGGCGTGAAAATGATTAATCTCTTTTATATTCTTTTAAGTTACAACATGGATGTGGAGCAAAAGAGACTTGGATTTTAATCTTTTCACTGAAGTAAAATAATTAAAAGGGTTTCACAAACTCATTTATTTCCACATGAAATATTCTATTTCAGGCATGTTTGAAAAAGTATTCCAGAAGTTAGCGATTTAAAGCAAGCAGCCGCATACTGATAACAGGGGAATTATCTCACTGAGGCTTTAGATCACAGGAATCCACTCAGCAAAGGAACCAATTTTTCTCTCTAATTTTGAAAAAATAACCCTACTGGTTAGAGTGCTAGCCTGAAATTAGAACACGTATCTGCTTCTTTTGCAAGAGAAACATTATAAAAATGGGTTGAAAGAGCTGCAGATCTTTTAATATCTCACAAACAGTGATTTACTGTGAAGAGGAAAGCTACTGAATTCTCCCTCCTCTAATTACTATTCACTTGTTACGTACAGACAGAAGATGTGCCACTGTTCATATGGGTATTTTAAATATGAACTCTACGCTTGCTAGCAAAGTTATTGTGGCGGAGGAGGGATTGCAGTGGGTTACGTATGCTCCCTGTGCTTGCCATGCAGTCCGAGCAGTGCCTGTCTGCGGGTCTCAGAGTGGAGACTCTACCACCTCAAACGTCTAATGCAATAAGTGCTTGTAATGATTTGTTTCCCACGTAATAGCCTGTTCTTGTACCTTAACCCCTGACAGCTCAGTTTTATCAAATGATAAAATGTTTTATCACATGAGTCAATGCTTACATGGAAAATATGTTTTGGGAGAAGTGGTGGTGACTTACAAGTTGGTTGCTCAATCTGTTTTTCTGTCCGTGGGCTTGTCAAGCATGAAGACAATCAAATCCTGGCAGCATTTGCATTTGATGTCCATCTAGAATAACTTACTGGGTCAAAGAATTATCTCATTCTGACACTTGGGGTCACCAAGGGGCTTTCTGGACCAAAGAGTGCCAGTGGCGGGCAGAACATCTCTCAGTCAATCTCCTTGATGGCCCGTCAGGATAAAAACAGCTTCTCTCTGCTGGGAGAATTTTTCACCTACAGATGTCTGCTGTGACATGTGGGGCCACAATTTTCTTGGCGACTTTTCAAAATTGGGCTTTTTCAAAATTATTTCCATACTCAATAGTTGGACACTTGGAGTTTGGCAGACTTGGAGAAAAGGATCTGCAAGGGAATTCAGGGTTCAGAAAGTCACACTTGCGTTATCTGTATTTTAATTTGCCCTGAACACAGACTTAAGCCCAGAAGGAATGATTAAATTTTGTAATTCTTCTGTAGATCACAGGCCATTGACTTTCCTACAGTTACCCTTTGTTGAGGCCCCCAAAATATTTGTTTGATTACTCATTTCTTCCATGTGAGATTTGATTGTTGATTTGAAGACATCCAGACATGGAAAGCCCTCCACTTCTCTTCGTAGTTTGTTCCAATGGCTAATCACTCTCACTTGTTTCTCAATTAAATCTGTCTGATGCTGGCTTCCAGCCATCTATTCTTCCAATGTCCTTCCCATGAAGCAAGACAGCTTTGGGTAAGTCAGGGTCAGGCACTGGCAAGCTACGTCTGCTCAAGCAAAATGCTCTGCAAGAATGGTGGTTAGCATTTTTACTTATAAACTCTTTATATATTTATTTAAATGAATTGAAATAAAAAAACTTACCGTGAATTAGCATTTTGTAGCATTTTAAAATGCATTGAGCATTATATGAGCATATGGTTTTATTTTAATATTTCTCTAGGCAGGTATTATTGAGAATTGGCAAAATACAAAAAACTGTATTTGTTCTTCTGCTTTGTATAACAAACATCCGCATTCTTGTCTATCTCTTGCGTCTGTTTATGAAGTTAGAGAAATCCATTGTCTAAGGAATAGGCCAGAACAGCACTGGAAATTCTGAAGAAATACCAGCTGACAGTCTGGCTGACTAAAGAGAATGAAATAAAACTCAAACCTTCACCTGTCTGTAACAAAACTCATAGGGAAAAAAATTAAAGCGCCAAGTTTGGCATTCAGTAGCTATATTTTCATTAGAAATCTGTTCCTTTTCTGCTAACTCTACCCTGAAATCAAGGTGGACAGAGAAACTGAGGCCTCAGATGCCCAGAAGAAACAGGAATTACTCAAAAATGCAGAAACCACAGCAGAGAGAAGATGAAAAAATCTGGGTCTGCGTCCATTGAAACCTATGGAAGTTTTGCTCTCAGCGGTAACCCATGCTCTACTGCTTTGAATGAAATATTTCTTCTACACAGTCCCCTCAGATTCAAGAACTGTTAATGTCAGTCCCCACGTTAATGTTGCTGTGCTGGTGTGAGGCCCTCTGCCGTCTGTTTACAGGCTGGGTTTGGCAGGACAGCACGATAAGGACATACTGACAACCTGAGACGAGCACAAGAATGTTTTGTAGATCCACCAACCTCGAAGCCCACAGAGATGTGGAATCAGGCAGAGATCCCAGGGGCAAGGGCAGGAAAAGTAAAAATATTAGAAAAAACCAAAAACAACCTGCAAAGTTCTACTCTAGAAAGTTACTGTCATCTTTCTAATACAAGTTTCAAAGACCCCTACAAAACAAACTAGCCAAGACTTATTTTAATAATTGAAACAATGGTCTAAATTCTTGTTGTTCTCCACCATAGAAGAACAACACTGCACTTAACTAATCGTTGTGAATGAATCAATTACATAATTACGATTAGTGCAGTTATCCGATTATGCCCTTTCACACAGCTAAAGGAAATCAAAGACAATCCACATACATTAATGTGCTGCACCTTTTCTGCAGGATATTCTGGCATCGCATTAAATGCTATTTCTAGAGACTGCCTGCAGCGGATTTAAATTTTGCTTGGGTTGAATACAGGAAAGATAATGTTACTTCAGTCTCTTAGAGTCATCTGGGTTTTGTTTTGATCATATTTCAGGAATATTCACATGCTTCCCATACATACTGTAAGAGTATTTTCGTCACATAAAGTTCTCCTTTCTAAGGTCATTTATTTTAGTTGCAATGCAGCCATGCTGATAAATGGGAGATGAAGGGGCATGAGAACTTACTTCCCCATTTATTCACAAACTCTAAGCAATAAAATGTACTCCCCAAGTATTAAGAATAGTTTTGGGCCAAATCTTACGTATGGAAACTCCCATGACTTTTAATTAGCAGAGTCAAGAACTACAGGATTCATCTCTGAGGCCACCTCTCTACCCCTTTATTAGGTTAATCCTGAGGGTAGCCGAGGCTGAAGCACTCCTGTATCCATACCGCAGACCTGAGCAGACCCTGAGCAAGGGGTCTACCTCCAAGCCCTTGCAGCTCTCTCCCCGCTTGGTTACATCCAGGGCCCGAACTATCTGGCCCCACATAAATGGCCTACATTACTATTTACCACTGCCACTTAACACAGAAGGGAAGAGGTGGGGAAACCCCATCCTGAGCCCGCTGCACTAGCCACCAGTAGCCAAAAACTGGCATTGCATGGAGCAATCAGCATTTGCACCCTCAGGTTACTCTGAGCACATGCACAGATGTAGACTTTATTGCATTGCAAATGTCAAAGTCCACTGGTATTGCCTCAATTAGAAACACCTTTGCTCTCCTCATTGCCATGCTTTGCTCAGACCTATGCAACACGGCTACCAAGAAGGTCTCTGTGAAATCTCAGTCCAGTGTGGGATGTCCTGGAAGCCACTGCACACCCAGACCCACCAGGAAGGCTTTGAGAAGACTTGCCGTGGCAGGAGAAGCACAAACAAGGCTATCTGCTTTTCTAAGAAAGAGAAAGAAACTGTGAAACCCACTGCAGGGCGTTTTGTAATCGGGGGTATCACTAAGAGTAGGTCTGAAGGATGGGTCCTTTCAGAAGGCAAAAGGAGAGAAGGAGTAAAATCTTGAAAACAGAGAAACTAGCTGCTTGTGGAGCTGTGCAGGGCTACTCATTTGTGTCAGTCCCTGCCCTACCTTCTCTGCGTTTTCTTAGCCTTCATGTCCTCCATACACCTACCTACTCATTGGGTTGACCTGGTAGTACCATCTTGTTAGATGGCTTCTGTGTCAACACTACCTCTGGCAGGGATGGGGTGGTTTTGCTGGTATATCCATCGCCCTGTCTTGGGGTGCTACAGGATCACTTTCCAGATATCCATATACACAACCGGAGGAATATACTTGGCAGTGAACACTGATCATTGCGCACAAAAGGGTGTAGGAGCTAAAAGAAATGATGGTGGTGCAGCCAAGGGAAGAGCATCATCTGTCTGAAATCAGCAGCACGTTCCCTCACCCTCGGACCCTGGAAAAGCCACTGCTCTAAAGGATAAGTCTCAAGGTCCCTCTCTCAAAGGTCCCATCAAAGCACATCTTGGAAGAGGAGACAACTGGAAAACTTCCTGGTCCTCCCTGGATCTTTGCTTGGGCTGATACAAGTGTGGAAGCCAAGGCAGGGGTAAGAAAACAGACTGGTGACAAAGATTTCTGTCTGGAAAGCTCAGAACGCATCGGACCTGGGTAAGACTGTGGAAGAGAGCGAGCCTCGTGCGGGAGGCTGGTGCTGTCTGACTTTCTGGGGCACCCCAGGCTGCTCAGAAATAGATTTCTAGCACGTACTCACAGGCAGAATTAGCCGGTGCCTGGCCCAGGAGGGAATCGGCTCCATGCGACTCACGTAGCACCATCAACCAACCTGGAAAAACACTGCAAGCCTGGAATGGGGAAATGGAGGGGTGGGTGTCAGGGCATCAGGGGAGGCAGCCAGCGGGCCAGGGCCTGGGTACCGAGCGGGATCAGCATCTTAGCACAAACAGTTTGCATTCAAGCAAAGCCCATTCCTGTCAAGAACTTTTCTGAGGTTGCAGAAAGCAGCTGTGGGAAGCACTGGCTTGCTCCGAAGTGCCGTAAGGGGCTGAGTCCCAGGACGGGAGCATGGCAGGCGCCTTCTGCAGCTGCGGGAGCACTTGGACGCACAGGAGCCGCATCGCCCTGCCATCTCCTGCGGCCGCTGGCAGGGAGATCCGGGTCCAGCGGCTGGCTGACCACCCCTGCAGGAACATGGAACCCTGTTTGAGCGTGAGGGGGGAGGCTGAGGGGCAGGAGAGAGAGGGTCCTGCTGTCCGGCGGGGGCTGCCGCCTCGTCGTCCTGCCTGGGAGCCCTGCTCCTGGCACCGCTCCGCTGGGCTGGCACTGCTGGCCAGGGAGAGGCTGGCAGGGACCGAGACAGCGGGGACAGGGACAGCCCGAGGGGCTGCAGCCGTGTGGGTGACCCACTTGGGAACAGAGCAGGAGGAAAAGCAGTAGAGCGGCAAAGAGCCGCAAAACACCACCGTGAACGGGAGCGTGCGGCTTTGTGAGACAACAGGTTGGAAGCACGACCGAGAAGCAATGGAAGTCGATGCAGAAAAGACAAGGATAAAAAAGACATGAGCAAATATATGAGCAGAATACCTATGCTCACAGTTTCAAGTCAAAATATATATTTTTCCCCCAAGAATGAAAGTTAGAAGGGAAAGGTAAAAACCAAATCTAATGTGTATGGCTATGAATGAAGTACCTCAATGTCAAAAGACCAAGATGGGAAAAATTAAAGCTTATTTCGATTCTCGTTAGATTCCCTTTTTGAAAGACAACTGGCTCTGAGACTCTGAATGCATTTAATCACATCTGTCCTATTAAGCAAGAGTGAACCACCTAAACCGTATGAAAATTATTGCTGGCCCAAACGTGACTCACTGGGAATGAAAGCCAGCCCCATTGATTTCTTTCTGTAGAGCATTCCCAAAAGTGCATTATTCACACTGACGTTCTAAGCACGCTGTAGTTCATGAGGCTGAGGTGGGAAGACCCTCATTTGGATGCAGGCAGAGAGCTACACCTCTGGACGGAGCACGCAGAAACTTGTGGGAGAGGGGAGTGACAAAAATGACACAGAATTCAATCTGAGTGCCACCATAATCATAAAGGAAGACATGATTAAACGTACAAAGAAGTCGATGGTTATCAGGTGTCCTAGAATCAGTTATATTTTGATACTTACCAGCTCTCTGTTCCTATCCGTAGCCTGTGCCTCCAACTATGTGTCTCTCCCGTCTGATCGAGTATAAGTTCATCAGAACAGCAAGTGTCACATCCAGTGATGCTAGGCAGCTTCCACATTTTTACAGACCTTCTGAGCTTACATGACTGTTATACCTAAATTGATAATAAGACGTATTATATCTTAATGAAACAGTGAGCTACTGCATAAACATTTTATCCTATGTTCACAGAAATATAAAAAAAACACTTGGTGCATTCTATGCTAAACTTTTTTTTTTAATGAACATGTTAAAAGGCTGCTGTGTTATTATTCTAAATTAGTCTGAAAATACTTGCCCTGATTATGCAGTAGTAGGCATGTGCAGTTGATTTGAAGGAGCTGAACTCTGCATCAAATTTCCCCTGGGTACTGTGTGAAACTGCACAATAAATGAGTGTTGCTGTAACTTAAACAGATACTGACTCTTCCGAGACATGAAAATAAAAATGTTGTGGTGTTAAAATGTAGCTCTGACAGGTCTATTACACTCTTCACAAGGTCTGATAGTTTTCTTCTGTGTCTTAAAAATTAATGAAGCATACTTTCAATGTTATCTCATTACCGATGCACAACTCGGTAGGTTCAGATGAGATTCCAGCTAGATGGGTATGCCCTCTATGTATATGGGAATGGGCTCAGTTCACCAAAAAGCTTTCCTTCTCTGTATCTTTATTTTTCTACTTAAGCTACAGAACCTTTCTGTGAGATCTTCCACTGTGTTCTTCTTTCCAGTTACCAAAAAGATTGCTTTAGATCTCCGTCACGGGTTACCAATTCCATATGGTAGCATAAAAATAGGGGGATTTGACTGAAATTTGGATTAAAAAACCCAAATATTTTAAACTGTGAAGCAGAAAAAACCTTCTATAGCGCCTTTTAAACTTTCCAGTGATATTTGAAAAGATCCAAGCAGATAAGAACTTTCCTCCATAAGGATTCTTAGAGCATTCAGAGTATTGAAACTGCCAGTGTAATTGTTATGATAAACTCCTGCTGGCTTATCACCGAATGACAATGCAGAAAGTAAGTACTTTTAGCTTTTTAATTTGGACCCATTTAAAATTAATTAATCTCTGTAGTTGTATGACAAACATGCAAAGCAGCTTTCTAAAGGAGTGTCTCTGTGATTTAACACTTGCCCACTCCCACCCAGTCAGCTCCCTCCAGCCCAGAAGTCTGGGAAAGTGGGTAAAATTGGCATTTCTGACCCAAAGGCCGGCAGATTTGGCTCGGCCAGGCGGGCGCAGGATGTGAGGGAGTGCAGTTCAGCATCCCTCACCCAGCTGGGGCCTCAGATTTAAGTAGATGCATGCATGCCAATAGCTGACAGATATATACACACCCAGTATTCCCAGTAAGGGCAGAATCCCCAAACTGATATTTTTTTCCTTTACGTCTGAATGGTGGTTTACACGACTTGAGCTTATGCTGCTAACAGCAATCGATTCATCTCTAAATGAGAATTAATGAAGATGTGTGCTTAATACCAATCTGGTCTGGCTGGGTGCCCAGGTACTGGGGGCTATGCATTTTCTATTGCTGGAAGGCATTTACTCTCACTGATGTGGAGAATTTGGATTTTATTGTTCTTTCTAATTAAAAAAAACCTGCAGAGGCACAATATCCAATTAGTGTTATAAAACTGAAAAACAATAACCCAAATTTGGTCAACAGGACAAAGTGCTCACTTTGTCTGCGTGGCATTTTAGTGAGTGCATTCCTAAAGGAGCTCTGAGATCTGATATAAAAGGAAATGCTTTTGTTGGCCTTCAAAGCGTCTGGTCTCCCAGGAAATAAAGCCTTACAGAACTGAGTCTTACTTAAGTCTCTCTTTCAACAGAAAGAGCACTACAGAAATTTCCTGGTTAACAAATGTTTGAATTTACGCAAACTTCAGCTCTTTACAATGCTGGTCACATATATGAAAAGATGCACGGTAAGCTGAAGAATGCCATCTGCTTTATGGAAGGTCCATTTTTCTTCTTTCCATATTATTTTCCATTATATGAATGGTAGAAAAAGAAATGAAGTTCGTTTTCTGGTAAATTTTTCTCTTGAAGACTGAAAACTACACATTATCATTTTGAATTATAACTTACCACCCTTTTTGGCCTTTTCAGCAGAGGTTTAATTCTGCTTCATTTACCTCATCTGCTCTGAAATATCCCAGAGCCATGCAGCTCCAGTTGCAATTAAAATATTTCTACTGCATAATATAATCAAAAACGTAACATAAAAAATTAAATAGGTATCTGCATTGGCTGTGTAGGCATAGGTATCTTTTGCTAGGACCTTGCAGTGGAATAACCCTTCTTATTTTTGTTCTGGAAAGCCTTTCGGCACTGAGCAGTCTTAGCTGATTTCCTTGATACTCTTCGCCAGCTGAACTGAGACAGGTGGCCAGCTGCTCTGTAAGACGAATGTTTATTCTTGGTAAAATCTGTGCTGCGATATCATGCATAATTAAGGGAAATGCATGTTATTGGACTGTGGAAGCTGAAAAGCACACAACCACATGCTTTGTGCTTATTTATGTTAAGGTTCAACTTCAGATCATCTACCCAGCTGACCACTTCAACTCCCAGGGACGCCTCCCAAGGACCCACGCGCTGGAACAGGTAGGTCCTGGCACATAGGAAAGAGGGAAAGTTTTACTTTCTCTACTAAGCTGGCATCACCCAAGATTTCATATGGTAGCCACACCGCAAGCTGCAGCTATCAGCACACTTGGCTAACTGTTGATTTATTTAAATAGTAGTTGACGGCTTAAATAATATTTAATTAAGCTCATATACTGCTAGAGACAGCACAGTTAAAACCAGCTAAGCTTTGGCAGCCTGTTCCTGTTGATGTAAATGGAGTTTTGTGTCATGGACAAGGAAATCAGGAAGACAAAATTAAAATTATCCCTCGCACATCACTCCCTGGTACCTGGCGACAGGGAACTACCAAACACTGTGGCCCAATCTGAACTGTCCATACTAGAACAACATTTTTCACATTACACATACTCTGCATGTTTATAAACAACTGTAATGAAACATTGCTATAGGTATGTGTGTGTGTATACATGCACACATGCTCTAACACATACACATATGCGTGTGCATGTATTTTTATACATATATATATTAACACATATATTGGGCTGCTCTCACACTGGAACACAACTGTATCTGTTCCCAAAAGTAACTATATGATCCCAGACAATGAGCTTCATCCTGCAAGAAGATCAGACGTATTAGCTTCCAATACTTCTGAACTTCTCTTGCTGGAGCAAGCTTAAATCCCTCTTTTACATATTGGGTGTAAGGAGAAATTTGTTGTCATGGTTTTGAACAATAAAAAAATCATTGCAAGAAGCTATGTGTGTTCCTGATGGAATTGTAAGCTCTTTAGGAACAATTTTCACATATTTTCCAGCAAACAGTTAGACTGTTTTGTCCCAGATTCTAATGCTACCCTGGGGGGATTAAGCTGCTCAGAGGTTGCCTCAAGTTCTGCACAGATCCCAAGGAAAACATACTTGCTCATCCTGGCTGCAAATTTTTAGGTGAGAGGTTGAGCTGCTGCTCTGTGCTGTCCATGGGCCAGCAGAACTACACAGTTTTGTGAAGAGGCAGGAACACTGTATTGTTTTTAGGGCTGGGACGAATCATTTTCATGAACTAGTCCAAGAGATGCCACAGAATTCTTCAATTCATGGCTCTCCACAAAGCTAGGATAAGCATGTTGATGCAAATCAGCATGCAGCCCAAAGTCCTTAAATGGCCATATTTGCTAAGGTACTTTGTGATATAGTGACATAGTGCTTTTAGAGGTCTTAATCTGACTATTTTTAAACCAACAAGCTGGTATGAAACTGGCACTGAAAGAACTAAACAGCAAGCTATAAAGCACCTATAAAATACTTTGTAAACTTCTCAGTTCAGATGTGATAGAGCGTTTGAGCATATGCCAATTTAAAGTATATAAGTCCCTCTGGCTTACATCTGGGAAGACTAGGGAGGAAAAGAACACCGTCAGCTTATGAAAACACATGAGAAAAAGAGCACTCTCTGGAAGTGTGTATTTACTAAATAATGTGAACTCATTACAAATACTTCAACTGGAGCTGTCTGAATCCTCTAACACGGTGGCCAGAGAAAGCTTTCGCAAATGTAAATCTGATTCGATTTAGACATAGAATCAGATGATTTGAAAACTGATGAAAAAGCTATAAAACACTATAAAACCTAGCAGGCATCAAAGGGTAGGTGGTATCTTCTGCCAGTTGATGTCTTACCAGTATCTCACACCTGGGGACTGTTTTAACCTTTTACATTTCCACTTGTTCCTGACGTACATGTATATATTTGGGGGCAGGTGGAGGGGTCTGTTCCTTTAACCTTGAGAAACTGAGCCCACAGACATCACAAACGGAGACTCCAGGTGATCCTAGACATTGAGGGCTCCTGTGCTTTGACAGATTTGTGCACCTGCCAGAAGCGAGGGTATTCTGCCCAGTTAGTAAGAACTAGTTTAAAAGGAGAAACTGAGATGGGCTTTTACAACCCCTCCATATAAACAGTGAAGGGTAAGGAAGGAGTCAAGGTCCCTTCAGCATCGCCAAATCCTCCGCAGGCAGCCACAGCACTAATCCTTCCTCCCCATTACTGGCATTTCCACCACCACTCCTGCATGCAGCATGTTTCCGCTCACTATCAATACCTTACTACACATTTACAAGGAGTGCGTGGGTGGGCTTGAATAACAAGGTCCTCCCCTACAGCATAGACTAGGAAGTATTTGGCAATTTAGCACAAGTAAGTACTTCAATAGTTTATTTTAAATGGAAGAAATTTGAACTGCAATAATTAAATTTTCTGTATTTTGAGTATTGTAATAGATAACACAAAATTATGTAAACATTTGAAAATGCAAGGAGAATGCAAAATGACTTATAATACAAGGCAAATGTTGGCAACTGGCAGCATTTAAAAAGCAACAATAGGAAAGAGATCAGATGAAGCATTAATTTATACAGGGTAATAGAAATGCAACTCCTCTACAGCCTTTTCGTATTGCAAGACAAGAAAAAGATCAATTACATATAGTCAAACCTATGAAAGAATAACTAATCCACAGCATTTGGAAAGTAGCTTTGTATACCAATTCCCAGATGAAATGTAAGTATAATTTGATTTCTTGCTGAGCATATTGCTCTGATTTTTGTAATACTTGTGTTGTTTTGTATTTTTTTATATTACATATGAGAAAGTTACATGTTGTTGAAGTGCCCACTTCCTTTTAAACACTATGTTAACAGTCACCATTTGAAAAAAAACAAAACAAACCAAAAGTTATCATTGTAGTAGGGCAAAATCTTGCTTTGAAAAATAAGGTAAATAAAAATACAGCTATGGCAATATAAACCTACAAAGGTTTTCATAAAGGGCATAAAGTTCTATTGTACCAATTCCTTTCAGAAAAAAGTTTTGCAAAGGTATATCCAAAGCAAGTGTTTAAGTAAAGTTTTATATCGTTTGAGTTTAGGAGCTAGTGTGACATTTGATTCTTACTTACCAGGTAACACAATAATACTCACTTAAAAACAGCGACTATGGGGCAACAATCGCATATATGTATATATTTGTAACTACACCTTCAAGTAGGTCACTGGAGATACATTTATGCTGGTAAAATTACTGAAAGGGCAGCTATACGCATTCTGCATGAACTGCTGAAGAATGGCTATCTATGGTTATCTATTAGACTTAAAAAAATCTTTTACAGAGCAGTTTCATTTCTGAAAATGGAAATTCATTAAAAATTATAACAAGAATCAAAGAAGCTTGAATCAAATCCAGCCTTCAGATTATTCCCCTAAGAAAAAATGTACCACTTATTTTCTAACCATTTGACTTGACAAGGAAAAGTTATTTAGGAATGTTTTACTGATGAAACAAAGAGGACCAGACATTGTAGCAAAGAATTAGATACAATTATATCACAAAAAGACAGACTTGAAACTTCAAAATAACTTGGAAGAATGATTAAGTGTGTAAGCAAGTACTAGGACAGACATGATGTGATTCAAAAACTAAGCAATTAGCTAAATTTTCAAATTCATTAGCAGCTTATTAACCTAAACTGTGTGGAGAAGTTATTATTCACTTGACTCTACACATTTAACCCTCAGGTTTTTATCCAGAAACAGGTACCAGTAATGTGAAATTAACAGAGCAAAATTCACAAAGCTCAGAGATCCTCAAGTATGTTAATGCCCTCTTGGGAACCTGAATGGAGGAAAACATAGAAGTTTAGATCACAAAAGAAACCAAAAGACAACTCAGAATTGTATGGCTAATATGCAAACAAATGTTGCTTTATTTCCACATTTGTATTTGCAGTCTGTTTACGAAGTTTGGATTTAGGGCTTTCAAGTTAAAAGTTTGCATTTTTATACAGAAAAAAAAAAGAATTTTCTCCTTGATAAATCTATGGTACTATGCACAGCTTTATCCTTCCTCTTAGGTCTGAGTTTTTAAATTTAAAACCCTCAAAATATTACAATCAGTTGTAGTGCTGGAAGAAGGCACTTTGATTGCAGAAGTCTATTCACACCTTCTTAACCAGCTGAGATCAGGTAGCCAAGCCACATTCTTAAGAAACTCTTACAAGAAAGTAAGAGACAGCATCTTAAGAAACTGTTCTTTAGCATTTTTAAATGGTCAGCCATGCAGTAAATTGGATTAACCCTAACCTGGAACAGTCCTGCAGGAATGAAAAATGGATAGGATAATAGCAATAATGTTATGATAGCATCTTTTTTTTGCAGTATGTCTCAAGTATTTAGGTACCAACAACCTGCTACAGTACAGAGTCCAAAGGTTATTTCTGCTAGTAGATTTGATTAGGAAATGAATTTTCCCCCATCATAAAAGAAATTGCTTTTTCATTGAAAGACTAAACGTTTTCAGAATCCTTTTTCAAAGAAAACCCAAATATTTTCACCACATACAATTTCCATGCAAATATTTTCAAATTTAAGTTAAAACTGTTTCTTCATAAAACCAGCTCAAGGTATTATATTTACATGGTAGCTTAAAAGGTATTATTTTAGCCTAATATTTCACATCAAGAAAGCATATGAAAGATGTCTTTGTTGAAATTTCTGTACCATAGCCTTCTAAGCAGAAGAGAAATTCCTGAATGTTGGCTTGGGCCAATCCACCTTTTAGAAGCAACAGTCCAATAGATCGCTAGCCCTTACATGCAAAACTGCTGAGAAATTTCACTTAATTCCAGCTGTGTGGATCCCCTGCCTTCAGCTTGTGTTCATACAACATCTTTACAGTAATGGCAGCAATTACTTTCATGTAAAATAATGCTATTATTACTACATGAAATGAGTTTTGGCAACTAAAACCAAAGGTCAGTATCATATGACAACACATGAGCAGAGCAACAGGAAGAGTTATGCAGACAGTGGAAAAGGCTTGGGGACTTCAGCGCTGCTATTTTGAATATGTCTGTTCTAGCACCAACATTTGTAATGATGCAAATCGTTCTTTTAAAACATCTTTCTGTAATAGCATATACTCTCCTTTGGAAGCTCTGCTCTTCTGATTGGTCTTAGAAGCCAAACTTCCCTTTCATAGTAGTTTTTGACCTTGGAAATGATAGGATGACTTCCATTAATAAAAGACTAAGCACGGAGACTTTTTAAAATTTGACAGCAACTATAAAATAGCTTTAAAAGAATCTATAAATCTCTTCTGAAAACTCTGTAATCATGCATGTCTTTATTTAAACTGGATAACTATTCAAATCTGACTCTTGGGATGGTTTTGAGCTCCATATTTAGACATTTAGCTCTCTACATATGTGTTAGATGTCAAAACTCCTATTAAATTAAATGGAAATCTAGTAGACATACCCAACAGACTCTACAGAGCTCACTCAGTAGCAGATATCCTGCCCCCAGTCCATGGGCTGGGCACCTCAGCAGCCTCAGAGGTTCCACTGGCCCAACCTGCATGGCCTTGAAAAAGAACAATGTACCCAGCATAGTCCAGACCCCTAAATATGGGGGTAGGAAGGGGGTATCTCACACTCATGCTTAATATCTAGCTACTCCTTTTATGCCAAAGAAAAGCCTGAGTCCTTCCCCAGAGAATGAATTAGAATGTTTTAGTATTAAAATCAAATGTCTAGTTTCTTAAAATGTTAAATACTTCTCTCACATTGCTTTATTAACATACCCGCTATTTTCACCAGCAAAACAAGGAAAAAAATTAGGATTATGCTGTGAGTTCCTGGACAAGTTAAGAGGCTGTGCAACTTGGCATGTCAGTCATAAAAACTGACCCTTTTTGCAAGATAATAGTAAAAAAATGTTTTTATTGTCATGAATTATCGATCCAAGTCTTTCCTGTTGACTACATCATTGAATTCCACTGTAAGACCTTCTCACCGATAAATCTTGTTACACAGTAAATTTGAAAACTTACAAGTAATTCTCAAATGTTCAAATGAAAACATGCACTCTGAATGCATGTGTAGTAATACATAATAAAGAAATTCAGAGCACAGCTTTTCAGAATCAAAATTGTAGGCACTGGTCCAATAGCAGAAGTTATTTTAGCTCTAGTTTTCTTTTTAAATCATCACCACCAGTGAAGAACCCATACCAATGGGATTCTTAGAGATCATATTTTAAACACTTTTTGGAAGATGCTCTTTCTTGTCTAGGGTTTAAGCATCACCTACCACGATCAACTTGATCTTGTGGCATTTAACTCATAAAAAAGAAAAAAAAACTTTTTATTTAAGAAAAAAAAGTTAAGTTCTGACCATTCTGAGAGACACCATTCCTGTTCATCACTCCTCAGTGAAAGTCACAGACTTTGGACCTACAGATATCTATGCTGAATCGCTACAACAGATCACCTCTGAAGAAGGAACATGCCTTAACTGCCTGGTTTGAAGCAGGAGAGATTTAATGTTAGACACAAGAATAGGAGATGAAGGCCCTATATGGAGAGCTTCCATCCATACAGTGGACTTTCTTTAGGGAAACCAGACAACTGATACATATGTTCACTGGAGGAAATTTATCTACACAAAGAAAGGAAGGACATAAAGTGAATCTCTGAAACAAAATGCACATTTGGCTACTTGTTATCAGTTACGTTGAAACCAAAAGCCAGATTAAAAGATGCACGGTTTATATTTTGGTTCTTATTGCTATGATTTTCTATTTGGTTTGTATAATACACATTTTTGTGCTGTTGTGCCTCTGTGACCACCTTGCTTACATCAATATTTTCTTTTGAATAAATATACTTCTATTTATCTCTGAAATAGTTAACTGTATAGGCTACTTCTTCCTGCATGTTTTAGTACTGATAACTTGTGATATGCATTAGGTCAATAAAACTAGCAGGTTTCATATGCTATATGTATCCTTAATATCCAAAGGAATATTCAAAGGAAAAGCTTGTTCTGTCCTGCAAGACTATTATCAACAACCACCCATGATGTGGGTTGAAACATCTGTTCACAAAACTAAATTTATTCATTTTGTATGATGGACCATTTTGTCCTTGGACTAGATCTTAGCACCACAAAAGCATTTAGCCACCCCATTTCATGTAATGATATTAAATAATATACATAGCTTCACTTTAACGGTATATGATTTTAACTTCAGCTCAAATTCAAATGAAAGTCAGCAGCACAAAAAACAGCTTTATTTTAGTCTGAAAGAAAATGAGCCAATCAAAATACAAATTTAAGCCAAATTCTAAGTTCTACTAAATACAAGATGCCTTTGTATTTAATGTTGCTTGTTTCACAAAAAAAACCCAAAGATTTATTTGCTAGTATCCAACAAAACCAAGAATCTTAGCTTCTGTTACCTTGTTATTTTGCTCTAGAAGCCGTTTTTTAGTAAAGTGATTCCTTTGGAGACAGCTGATATCATTATAATGATCCAACAGTAGGAACTATTATAGACATGTGATATTATTTTAATAAAGAAAAATATTTAAAATTTGCAATGAGCATACCCAGAGTTTTCTTTCAGTACTCCAGAACATCCTAAATTGAAGGCTTACTTCTTTTGGCTTTCTTCAACTTCAGATAACCTTCTTCTTTCTGTTAACAAAACCCAAGCAAACAAACAAAAAAGGCAAAAAACAGTAAAGCAAACAAAGCAGTAACATTAAGCTAAAAGCTCAACTAAAAAGCTGTTTTCTGAGTGAAATGCTTAGTAGACTGATACGAGAAGTAATTAATAAAAGTTTCTATTTTGCAACGTATATATGTACAGTGGGTAAATAACTAAAACCAGAGCTATTTTGAAAGTAGCCTTTTACATGCTGGCAGCCAAGACTTTCAAAACCAACTCATCATTTTTGGTGTCCAAACTTGAAATAATGACAAAGGCTTACTCTTCAGAGAAGCGTTTAGCAGTGTCCCCAGTCAGCACCATTGTATTTTAATGTGGAGAGAGAAGGAATCAGACTAATGAGCATTGGAGAGTCCATCCCTACCCCAGTTAATAGACAAGTCCTGAGACTCCAGCTGAAGCTTCCCTAGAGCTGTGAATCCAGCTCGCTTGGCTCCAGCAGTGGCTGGGCTGAACTGGCAGTGTGGCAGGCAAGTGAGAACTTACTGTCTCCTGCCACTTCCCAAAAGTAGTTTGCAGGGCTCAGCCTGGCTGGAGAGAGAGGAATGGCATGGGGCACTTGTGACTCATGACTAGGACAGGACAGGACAGCAAGACCAGCTACAAGCTCTCTGCTTGTCCAGCCTGCCCAAGCTGTAGAGCTAGCTCCATGCTCACAAGCCCTAGTGTGGCTGAGTCATTCCCCAAGGCAGGGAAAGGACTTCAGCACTTAACAGTTATTTTTAGTTGCTGTTTTTCTCATTTTCTTTGTAAGACTGACTCCTGACTCTACCGCTGTAGCATTGCGGTGCTGGGCCTGCTAGTGACTCAGTTGTGGCCCTGTGGAAGGGCCTTTCCCAGCTGCAGTTGGATGGGGCCAGCTCAGAGCAGCTGGGCTGGCGTTTCCCACACCAACTCCTCTCTTCCCTGCCGCAGCCTGAGCTCTAGGGTATGAGTGCATTCCTGCTGCAGGCCCCTGAGGCTGCTCTATTGGCCCTTTCTGACCTGCATGGATAGCACAAACCGTGCTCTTTTAATTACCATTAAAAGTTACACAATTGTCTTGTGTTTGGATTTAAAAGCATAAAAAAAAAACCCAAACCCCAGATAAAATCTAATGTTAACAAATGCAAATTAAGTGGAAGAATCTGAATTATGGATGCATACTCCCAAGTTCTTAATCAACGGTTAATAACTATGTTGACAAGGTAAGTTTATATGTTGCAACATCTGACTAGGCAAAGGCACTTCAGATCAAGCATGGGGTAATGAGACCTCAGATGGTCATGCTTGAAATGAAATATAAAAGGCACGGGAACATGGGTGAAAAGGGACTTAAGTATGTGCAACTTTTCCTCCTGGCTTATTCTGTAGAATTATTGCACAGTATTTTCAGTCGGCTATTAGCAGAAATAATACATATCTAAGTAAGAAAATACAATTGTACTGAGCATTGGAGACTTGGGACCTGTTCTTCCTAATGGGCCTTATTTCTGGGTAGTAAAAATGTATAGAATGTGGTTGTAAGGAGAAGTAGATGGAAGACACAACTGAGTTTTACAGAACTGATACTTAGAAGTCTAGCCCAGTGATAGGTAAAAGCAATATTTAAGAATCATGAAAAAATATTTTGAAGAGGGATTTAAAAGTAACACTACTATCATTAGAGCAGCATCCAGACAAAAAAGTATTTAAAAAAAATAAATTCATATTAGGAACTTACTAATTGCTGCTGCTGCCATCTAGTAATACCATAACAACTTAAATATATTAAATAATTAAGATAATTCAACTTTTAAAAACTCAGAATTAATTACAAATAACCTTTTGGAACTCTACAGAATGTTACTGAATTCAAGCACTTAAGACGAGACACTTACAGAGCCATTGAGAATGCCCATAGTTATACTGGGCAGGATAAAACTGTTTTCTGTAGAATCAGAAAATCTGCTTCAGAAACATATTTACATTGAGTAACATTATTAAATGTTTTTATTTTAGTAGTATCTTTTGCAGAACACAAGCATTTTAAATGCACCCTTGAAGTACAGTAACATAAACAATGGTTAAGGCTAATTTTATCCTGGTTAAGGTCAATTTTATCCAGAGCAGGCTCAGTAAGATCTCTTCGTTTCCCTGTTTTAACTGAAATATGCTAAAATGAAAAAAAAATATTCATTTTTATGTCTTAATTCAGGTCCTTGTAGACTGGATTAAGGGGTCTATGTGTGGGGGTTTTTTTACCTGTCTTCTTCTGGCACAACCTTTCTTTACAGATGCTTCCACGTTGCTCTCCTTGACTGAGTAAGTCAGTTTTGAGGTCAGTGTTTCACATGTCAGATACTCGTTCCCTGTAATCATCTTAAAGTATAGAAGTTTATACCTTCATTAGCAAAAAATTCCCAGTATTTTTCTACTTGTTAAAATGGCCTACTTTTTCAGAAGGTGTCCTCATAACAGAAAGTTGAAATAACCTACCAAATTTTATTTTATAGGTGAAAAAGCTGATAAGCACAATACATTTCATCCATGTGCCCAGTCTGTGGGACATCATCCTCATAAAAATTGCACTGAAATCAGCTCAGCTATTTATCTTATTGAAATGAAGACAGAAGCATAGAAAATTTAGGTTGTAAATTACCTCCCGCAGTCATCTAATCATAACTTTTACTCAAAACAGAGCTAAATTCAAAGTTAGATCACATTGCTTCGGGCCCCGTCCAGACAAGTTTTGAGAATCTGGAAGGATAACAACTCTACAACCTCTTTGTGCAACTTGTTCCAGTACTTAACCATTCTCATTCTGAAGATTTTTTTTCTTTATGCCCACTAGGAATTTCTCCCGTTGCAACTTGTGCTTTCAGTGAAATTGTAATTAAACTTATATTTTCAAAACTTCCATGTTTGTCTAGCAGCACAATGCCTTACACACACTGTAGTGAGCACTACACAATTGCCAAGGTTTGAGATTCCTTACAGGAGCTGTTCATGAATATGGTTTCATATGAAGACAGATGGAACACCAAAAATTTCACCATGTTAACCTCACACAAATCTTGATAAACTGTCTTAAAGAAAGGAAAACCAATTATCTCACCTTAAAAGTCCCAAATAAAAAGTGTATATCTCAGACAACACAGTAAATCATCTTCCCTTTGAGAAAAAAAGCAGCAGTGGAAGAAAACATTAACTTATATGGTAGAAATCTAAAAAAAACCTATTGAGAATGAAGGTAGAACATGATGAAAGTCATGCTCTTTATTGCCTAACATTGTTTTAGAACATACTGACTTTGTGAGAACCAGTGAGAATGAGTCCTGTTATTTACCTTACCTGTTCAAAATTAGACTTGGAATGATGACTGGTTGTCTTAGCAATAAAGTCCTTAGAATGACATGCTGCTTTATTTTCTTCATTTTTGGGGATGCACACTGTATCATTTAAGACAGATTCATGAATATTTAACTCTACTTCTTCATTTGATCTCTTTGTTTCTTGCTGTGATAAACTGGAATTTGTCATTCCGTTGTCTAATTTACAAATCTGCAAATGTACTTTCATTGACTGTTGTTTCTCAAGAACTTGTGTGGTATTTTGACTTGCAAACTTTTTTCCCCTTCTTGCACTGGAAGTAGGAGATGGATATGTATTCAGACTCGGGTTGATGTTCGATTTCTGAAGCACTGACCCAACATTCTTAAGAAAAGGAGAATTTGCCTTTTTGTGGTTGACTTCACTTGAATTCCCCCCCAAAGCCGAGTTATCAGAAAAATCAGAAATAGTCATTTCTCCACCAGACTCTGTCTTCCATCGAAATACAGGTATACCATGTTTTGTGTATGTTTTTGCATTCATTACCTGAAGTATGCTGCTATGAGTAGGATTTTTGACTGACATATTTTGAATGGGTTTGTAAACCTGAGTTATGCTAGACTTACACACACTCAGCATAGAAGATGAAACACCCATAATTTTTATTGGTGAATGTCTTTCAGCATGTTCTCTTCTCCTCCCATCCATTTTATTTGTGGTCTTTCCATTCATTTGCATCAACTTTCCTTTGAAAATTGGTATAATTTTGCTGACTTTTTTGGGGGGTAGTTCAAAGGCTGAATTTGCAGGCATTCCTGAAGATTTCACAACTGGTAACTCTGGTACTTCTGGTATTTGCCTCTTTTTCACTGATTTCTCTGTTGCTCCAATGCTAACCTTTTCTGTACCCTTACGGCTACTCCAAGTGTGTGTCTCTGGCTCTTTGAACAAACGCTCCATCCAGTGGCTGTTTTCCATACTGCACGGTGAAGAAATTCTAGGCAAAGTCAGTTTCCTTGGAGGAGCCTGCGTAAGAGATACTACACAAACCATCTCACCAGCCAATTTCATATGCTTAGATTTTATTTCCTGCAATACAACAAGAGTTGCTAAATTCAATGAACTGAATTTAAAAGTCTGATAGTGCCACCTAATGCATCACTATATCACATCAACCAATATACATTACAATATATAACCATACTTTTTCCTGTTTTGAATTATAATGAACTATATTTTTAAACAATTTTTTGTTGCCACTATAAATGAAGATTTGTTTTCTCGTCCCCCCAGTTCTTTATTTATAAACTATGCTGGAATATTGTATTTCTCAGAAGGAAAGACTTAAATTACAGTCATTATCTTGGTTTAGTGCTTTCCAACTGGGTGATGCCTACCCCTTTTGAGGGGGTCTGCAGAGAGTTTGACTGACAGGGCTCCTCGTCTCTAAAGACTTCTAAAGGCATCTGTATTCTGAGCAAAAGACAGTTTGGATGTCTATAAAAACTGCAGATGACAAAGAGGAGCCATTCTAGCTTTGATCACTGAAGAGACATAAACAGGAACCGCTTTCTGAAAGAGGATTATAGTATTTTAGAATCTCTGCAATTTCTGTCATTATTCTTTGTTCAGAATTAATTACTTCATTTCTTCTTTCACACACTACTACCAAAGAAATTTGAGTCTCAGCCTTTGTCGCAACTTCAAATTAAAGAAGTTTTGATTGATTGCCTCTTTTCCATCACCAGCCATGGAGTAAATCTTACAGCTTGAGTATTTTTAAATGTGCAAGTCGACAGAACTTTGTATTTTTCTTGGTTTTGTTTTGTTTAGAATAATAATAAAAATATTGTATTGTTATTATTGTTGCTATTATTATGGAAGAGGTGTGAGAAAGTTCTGGATATCCACTGTAAAATAAGGTCTATAGAATTGCAAATATTGATATAAACTAATGAACACTAAGTCCAATTTTTAAATGTATTTTTGATGTGAACAGCAACATAATGGCAAATAGCAATATGATATTTAATTACACATTTAATTAAAAGTTGATAGTTGTTTGTTGTGAAAAGCATAGTTTTATGCTCTTACTGTGTTCTGAATATGATAAAGACCACTTCATTCCATGAACAAAATACATGCCATTAATGTTTATAAAAAAAAGGTACACGCACCAGAGCCCTGGAGAGTTCCTGTGTAGCATAAAGTGCTTTACTTGTCATCTTTACTGGAAATCCACATATATGTGAAAGATTACACTTCATGTCGGAAAGAAAAGAGTTCAACACACTTTCTGAATCTGTTCTAGGGAAATACTGCACTGGCTGACTTCGAATGCAATTTAAAGGGTACCTGAATAAGTAAGTGTTCAGGGATACATAATAAGCTTCTTTACACATCTATAATTATGATTCATCTTCACTGAGAAGAAAGCATGAACATGTCTAAAGCTTTTTCAAAAAGGTGAACAAAAGCACTTATTTTCTGAAGGAACTGAAGCTTATAAAGTTACAGGACTTCAACATGATTATACTGTACTAACCTATGACAGTAAAGATTAATCCACATAGGTAATCCTTAGCCTAGTCTTTCCTAGCAGGAAAATTCTCTCTAAAACAAGTCTTTGTTAGCCATATTCTTACAGGAATTTAACTCTTCCTTTTACATCACCATTTAGAGTAGCATTATCATGTTTACAGAAGCTGTGAAGCAAACTGTTCTATTTGACTTACTATTATTCAGTACTAGGACAAAGAGACTTGATTAAATATTTTGTTCCAATTTGTCTAGTGAAACAATTCTGCACTGACTTCTATGACATTATGAAATAAGAAAATGTGGCACATTCAATAATGAAAATTTAGACCTTCGTTAGAAGTGTAGTGGAGGAAATGCAACAAAAATATTCTGAAAGGATACGTAAAGAACCTTTCCCCTATTGGTTTGAAGTAAACACTGAAGTATATTTTTGTCTCTTCGAGATCCTCTGGAAGAATATATCCATACTTTAAAAAAAACCAACAAACGTGTATTACAGATACAGATACAGGTACAAACTCAATAGGTAAAAAAAGGGAGGGAAAAACAAAAGCAGTGTATATTGTTTCTTACCAGATTCTTCCAGTGCATCTGAAATTCTTTATATGAACGGAAAGGAGATTCTGGAGGAATTATGTTGCTGATATTTATGATCTGACCCATTTTCATGCTATGCATAGGTAAAGAAGGGATGCTTAGAAAGGGTGTCATAAAACTCAGCTGAAAATATATTGGACTTTTAGGGGAAAAAAAGGCAAATCATTTTTGGCACCGAAAATATTTATGGATTATTTTTATATTTTGAGGACTAATACCTTTAGCTTATAAGTTTATGACAGAACAATAGCACTATTTCCTGAAGTATGGAAAAGAACTTGGCATCTACAAGTCTAATTTTCTCGTCTGTAATACTCATTACCAGTGAATATAGAACAAAAGCAAATACATCATCACTTCTCATATTTTTACAATTAAAATCATAGGTGAAAATAGAGGTAGTTTTTGGCAAAGCTGGAAATATGTTTTTTCTTTATATTGACACTTTCTGCTAAAATAATATTTCAGAAAAATTAATTCTCTTGCATATCACAGATGTAGCAGATTACTAAAATTGTAATAATATTTAAATGTGTAATTTATGATTCACTGATTAATTTTTCTCATTTTCTGTAACACTGAGACCATAAAACTAAAAAGAAAGATTCCTGAACATAAAACAGACTGTAAAGCAAAAGTTTTCTTATGACTAGTATCAAATTCACAATTCATTTGGGAAACATTTCAGGAAACATTTGTTTCTGCTGAAATGTAAACAGACTCCTACCTTGGCAAAACATAGCACCAGTTATTTGATATGGAATGTTGCTGAATAACTGTATTTTCATTGCTGTCAAACAGCTTTAAGGTGTTTGCTGAAATATCAAAATCTCCCAGCTTAAAACAGAAAAAATAAGTTATTTGCAAATAATTCTACAGCAGTACAAAATTAAAATTGTCCAAAATAATTGTGTATCACAATATACTGAAGCTTATACATTATTAGCCTTTTATCAGCTCTCACAGACTAATAATTTCAGAAGATATTCCCATTATCAAATTGCACACTAACTTATATTACAGCCTACACTTCCAAGAGTTATGCCAGTACAAGGTTTAAAGGTTATTTAAATTAGTGACATTTAAACTTTATTTGAAGTGTTTTAATAAGTAAGAGTACAGAAGGAATTTCTCAAACTAAGAACTGTCTCACTTCCATGCACATTTTTAAAAGTTCAAATCAGAAACCCATGTTCAACAGTCCAGTAACTGTGTATGTCACTTTGCCTAATCAAGTGCAAAGATCCAAGTAACAGAATTAATGGGACATATAATTTCAGCCTGTGAGAAGTCAAAAAACACCACACATTTTCACAATGTGAAAATATTTGACTGTAGAGGCCAATCAATCAAACACTGAGATTTGAGAAACATTTTCTCTTTCTATGGTCTACCAGGGTTTGCATTTATTCACTGACAAGAAAAGCTGGCCATTTCTGTTTTAGGAAAGTATTAAAATGATCAAACTGATAATGAAGCCACATCATGATCGCTTCTATCATTGTTTTGTGTAATTCTGGAGTAGGAGTCCTATAGATAGCATTAATATTTATGCTGTCCAGCTAGGTCACAGAAGAAATCCCATTCTTCTATTCTAAGAAAGAAGAGTTTGGATCAGAAATACTTACTTTGGAAGAAACCAGCAAGCCTGACAAATATGCCCCTGTATGTATGGATGTATTCAAAAAAGGTGACATGGCTGCCACAAAGGAAGGTAAGTTTTCAACCTCAACCAAAACCATTTATTAATTATGCTTACAAGCAGCATAGTCCAGGCTGCTCCAGTATTTTGGAGGCTGCATAGAAAAGGAAGCAGATTCCAGAATAATTATATACAGGGACTTTAAATGTAGTGCTGACAACTTACCTGTAGCTTTGCTTTTAAGATGTTACTCAAAACTGTCTATGTATTAGTGAGACAGTGAACGCCTTCTAGAAAACACTGCTAGAAGGAAATCTAGAATCATAAAAACACCACTACTATATTCTGCTAGCATTTTTGAATGGTCTCTTAGACTAGAATCTCAATTTTACAATGCTTGCTAGAATGCATCAATATAGATATTATATGGATGTTATGAACTTTTAACAGATGCAGATATTCAATGAATATGATTACTGTCACAATGCAATCAGAAATAAGTGCTTCTATCCCCATCACGCTAATTGCAAGTCACCTAACAGAAAAGAAGGTAAAGATTAATAAGACAAAAATAGAAAATATACCTCAGGGGGTGGCAACCGAATTGAGCAAGCCTCCACACTGATGCAAAGCTGCCTCTCTGATACATTGAGGTCCATAACTAAAATAAAAACAAAGCGCAAAGCCCTGTTTTGAACTACAGTTCACCCATTGGACAGAAAGTTAAAGCAAATATTTATTTAAAGTAATTGTTAGTCAAAATGCTGCATTTGAAAATCAAAAGGCTGGACTTCCTCAACATGGAAATTAAAATTAAGTCCATTTTAACTGTGAAAAATTAAAATAATAATGAATTACCATCCACACAATACACCTCTCTAGGAACTCATGGCTGTCCATGCAACTGGATGCTTGATATTCATATCCTTGATACACAGCCATTTTCAAAGCCAATGTAGTTCTTACAAACATTGGCTGTACTGAGTCATCAAGCCCAGTATTACACATCCAGAAGTGGTCAATAGGAAAGACTATATGAGCAAGGCAAGCATTTACTGACACATCTCTAGAACATTCACCCAGCTCTGAGCAAGCTGTAGCAGAGGAGCTGAATGTATTATGTTCCTCAACATATGTCCCTCTTACAAATTTAGGAGCCAACATCCCCCAATGTAATCTTTGACTTTTATAGTGGAATAAAAATATTACTTTGTCATTTTTCTAACAGCTAAGCGGCATGCTTTGTGACTTTTGTGAACAGCAAAAGTAGTAGATACAGGACAGTCACTAACTTGTTTTCCCATCTGTTTTTATGGAACTTTCACACCACTTGCAAGACTGATAATTTGAGGCAAGTGCATTTAATTGTAATAATCATAACTTTTAAATGGTAAATTTCAATCTATGGCTGTAGAATAACAGTAGGAAAATTACCTTTTTTGTGGGTAAATTTTCAAAGGTGTAGTTGAGGTGATAACTATTACATAGAGACTATCATGTGCCATCAAGTGTATTTTGACAGACGTTATTTCAGAATAAAATACAAAAAGACATTGTGTTGGTAATACCAAGATCATGCCAGTATGAAAGTAAATAACTATACCTTGCTCTCACAAGTTTATCATTAACAAAATACTGTACTTACCAATAGCATTTTGCCTTCCTGAATGAGATAAAAAATCTTTACCTTAATAAATAAAATAGATAGACATTATTTTCTAAACCATATGCCAAACATCTTAATGTAAAAAAAGAGTAATCACACAGTTTTGTTTGTGTGTGTGTTACGAACGCTGAAAGGTTTGTCCCTTTTAAGAAGAGAAAAAAACCCTCTACCAATTAACTTTCACTGATTTATTAACCTCTTATAAAAAAAGAAAGATATATGAAAGTATATTAGTGGACAGCAATTTATACATCTTTTTTTTCCTCCCAGTAAGGAATTTATACATTGAACTATTTTTAATTGACTAACAGTTAATAAATTTCTGAGGTTCAAAACCAAATCTGTATAGCATTACTACATATTTTACCATATATCATCACTTTTCCCCAGCTTTAGCAATATATATGATTAGACAAGCTGCATGTACCAGGGTCACATTGCTGTTAGTCAATGTCTTTCATTTATATCAGTTTTATACCAGCTACCATCTAGCTTTCTACTTCTAGGTGCTGCTACTGAATAAGTTGATTTCATTCAGAGTGCTATATATTTTGAAGATACTGAAACAGGATACTGTTAATATTATGGCTGGAAATAAGAAAATAAGATACACACTTTTCTCAATGTATATTTAGAATGATCTATACAATTGCTCTACTTAATAAGAGCACATCTGAAACACATATGTTTTTCCACACTTTGGTACTTCACATTTACCCTACAAAGGAGTTAGTAGAAAGATATCAGGCAAAGGAACTACTACCTAAAAAGACAGAGCATGGTTGAAGGAGGTGGTCTGACAGAAAAACACTTCTATATTAGAAGAGCATGCAAACTATATGCAGAAGTGCCACTGATAAAAGCATGAATCTTAATAGCAGACCCAACTTTTAGAAGACATTTACTGTCCAACAATATTTGGTTTGGAAATTATTAATCTGGTATGTTGCATTCAGTTGAAACAATTATTTCAAAGATGAGGAGGAAGATGAAAAAATGAATTATATGTCCATTCAGATTGTTAACTTGAATCATCAAACTTGGATAAAGGAACAATAAAAATGCAGTCAAAGAAAAAAATCATAGGATAAATGAATGAAATAATTTAATATAATGAAATAAATAATGGTGGAAATGAAACAATGATGGAAATTAAATTATGGAAAATAAATGCAACAATAAAGAACTGAAAACTAAATGCTTGATCCCTGACCCAGGTGAGTCAATTACCTTGTACCAAGAGATGACCAGCCTTGTTCCATCTGGGTGCAAGTCTGGCTGTAAGCGTGTAGGAGAGACAGGTTTGGAGAATGTCTGGACTAACTGTTTGTGGTGCTTCCAGCTAATAACATCAGTGAGAAAAGAAAAATACATTAATAATTTAACAGATTTTTTTAAAGGCTTCAGTCAAAATTTAATCAAAGATACTGCTACTGCATCTTGGAGCCAAATCCTAGTATATGTTACACATCTTTACTTTTCATCTACTCAGCTACAAGAGAAAGTTAGCACAGTATTTGATGTAGGCATTTATATTTCATGCGTCATCAAAGTAAGGTGCACTACAATTCATTTAATGTTTTCACTGATAATAGACTTGGGGAAAAGACTAACTGGACTATATGGAGTACTTTACTAGATAGCCATCTCTTTCCAGACAATAGGCACAACATCCAAAATTTACATGTATTAACTCTGCTGTCAAACTCAAGACGAGAGGAGACATTTTCTTGCAATCACAAGAACAACAGATAAACACAACTTTGTTCACCAGACTTGCCTGACTGCTTGCCTGTCCTGCACAGCTTTCTGTTGACAGCATTGGTCAAGAAAAATAAACTAATTACAATGGGTTAAAAAGACTTAACTAACACACATCCAGGAGGATGTTTCTAATGAGATCTTGCAAGGATCTGCTTGCAGCTCATGGTTATCAAATATACTTTGTACTACTAATCTGCTGGTGTTGGAAAATCAAACAATGACAGGTCAGTTACACATATCAACATAAAGCAGTCTTGTAAGGAAAGCATATTTGAACAGTATGTGTCTTACTAATCCAGATATACACTTACACTTCTTGGAACAAATTAAAATACACCCAGCTGGCTGTGCAAATGAATCACGAGAGCTACTGGCTTTGGTTACAGTCTTTTGATGCAGAAATCTTAGTGCATCCACACATACATTCATAAACCCCACAAACATTGCATACTAGAAGATAGTAAATCGTATGCATAACGGTCTAAAAATATATCAGCTGTTAAACTCATGGGTTCCATTTCTTCACTATGCTTATGGTTTTCTTTGAGACTGTCCTATACAGGCTGGATAAACCTCAAACGTGAATGCGGAGACAGTTCATCTGTCTGAACACCCCCACCTGTGGAACCTACACAGCACATGCAGAGGGGGTGACACCAGCAGGAGAACTGCAGGTCTTTGGCCCAAAGGGCAGGTCTGTCGCTGCCTCGAGGTCAAACCCCAACAACCCTGAGCAGGATCAAGATCCTACTGCAGCAGAGAAATGTAGTGAAATTGCTTAGGAACTTCTTTAAACTTTTGACTCTGACAACATATACTGTACCCAGATTCATAAAAGACATGTTGTCTATGGGACAGACTTTTTTACCCTGAAACTTGACTTCTGTAGTGCAAATTGTATGCCCTACCAAAATTATTCATGTCTGGCAACAGCAATTGCAGACAAATGTAACAATCTTAAGAACTGTGACATCTTTCAGAACTTACAGTAGCTCCTTGTTTCTCTACGTAGGCTTGGCATATTCCTGATTTGTAAAATGGTATCTAAAAATAAAATAAAAAAAAATTAAGTGTCTGAAACTAAGGGGTGTTTTAGCAAACAATAAATTACATTTTGGTCCATCGGTGACTTTGTCTAAGAAAAACGTGCTAAGGAATAGTTAAAGCAAACACCATATCCTGTATTTTAAAGGAGAATGATAACTAGAATTCGTTCAGGTATTTGTCATAGTGTAATCTCATTTCCAGTGAGCAGTGAAAGATACATTAACAAGCAAGCAAACGACTGCCCACAACAACACTGCAGAACTCTGCCCCTGCTGCTCTCACTGTGAATTGGGTGGCATCTTACCAACTGAGTCCATTCTGTTCCACAAAAGGTTCACCATCTAAGAAGGCCATTTTATCAAAAGAGTAGGAGACGTAAGCTGCCATCTACATTACTAATGCATAAAAATAAAAGTTTGCTTTAAATGACATAATCCTTGATAGTCAAAGAAAACACCTCTTAGAGGAACATGCATGTACGTGTGATGGATACACTTGACTCCTAGCCGTACTTTGGTTCAGGCTGACCAAGAAGCAATGGGCCTCACATCCTTGGGGTGAATTTGCAAGCTGAAAAGCCCCTTATTACAAGATTAAAAAAGTACAGAATAAGATATAAGAGCTAAACCGAAGATATCTGTCTTGTCTATACTACTGACTAGCAGCCAACTACTTCACCCTATAAATATTAAAATCAGGATGGGCCCAATTTGAGCTCTCCCTGATAGACAGCTGGCCTACATGTCAGGTGACTCTCCCCTTAGGCAAGGATGCCTCACAAGGTTAGAGATTCTTCACCTGAGACTAAGAGATCCTTCCTGACCCAAGGCGGAAAGATTCCTTATCCATGACAAATCCTTGGTAAGTGACTGATAGCATGCTATGAAGCATTACTAATCCATGTAGCTACTCAGATATTACAAACATTTGTATGGATAATTCCATTAGACATGAACCACTGATTAAGTCTGAGACCAACATCAGATACAGCCACATCTAGGCTCCAAAAAGCAGTTCAGAAAGCAATGGGTTCCACTCTGAACCTCATGATTCAACGGCAGGTTCCTCTTTACTCTTTACACCTCCCATCTCTGTATGAGTCATTCTAATTCAATTTTCCTTTGTGTGTTTCTTCCATGCAGTAATTAATAAGATGAACCTTGCCATCAAACTTACTGAACCTTGTCAAACCAGTGTTAAAACTTTGTTAAATTCCATAAAACTTACTGAACTCTGTCAATTTATTATTTTACCTCAGTAAAACATATTGCTGCTTCTCTCTTTTGAGTGAGATGAATTCCACTCATCCTAATGGTATGTAACTACATATACTTATTTACACAGTGATACTGACCGCCATTACAACTGAAAGTTGATTTAGTGTTCCAGTAACAGGTGCAGAAAGGATGTCTTGATACAGGAATAACAACTGCCTATAAAAAAAAAAAAGAAAAAAATATTTTCCATACTTGATTTTCTCAGCTTAAATCTATTTTCCTCATCTTCTGCAAACATAATACATTCCACTTTTAATCTGTTTCCAGTGGTTCAGCATAATATATTGGACTAGTCTAAGTTACTTGCTCTTAACCCACCCACAGCGGTCTAAGACAAAGACTACAGGCCTTTGGCACATGAATAGAACTCTCTAAAAGTGTTTCTTTTGGCAGAATTTCTCATTTCTTCGCTTTCCTATTAAAGGGAATGACATAACGCTTGGTGAACACTAAGGAGCGTACATATGCTTTCCAAGTATTCTTTCCACTCAGTCTCAACCTACACAAAGTGATACAATAACTCAAAAGATGTTCCTAAAGCATTCCAACTTTGCATGTGAACACAGATTAATTTTAACTATTTATTAATTTGAAGTAGGTGGCCTTGTTAGTTTCATCTGATGACATTTAAAACATAATAGAAACGTGGGTTTTTTTCCCCAATAGCCAGCACGTCCCCCACAAAAAAAACCACCCCTAATTTGAATAATTTTATACTGTTTGCTGCTGGCAAGAATGTTGCTGATTTTATTACAGTTAACTCCAGTACTGCTAATAAAATCTTTGAATAACAACCACAAACAGCTTCTGAAAATAATAACCCTCAAAACTCTTTACCTGCAAATCTTTATCTGTGTATTCCTTGTCTCAGTTTCCAGTATCTGAGAACTCAGTGTTACTGTAGTGGCACAAAGTTTTTGTAGCTCTGGCAGACTGACAAAGAACAGAGACTGGTGCCTGGTGTCATTCATGTTATATTGTTGATTGCCTCAAAGCAGCACTTGGGTCTTGAAAGGAAAAATTTTATTCAATTTTATAAAGCAGACATTTGTTTAAAGAACTTTAGAAGTATATGGTATCAGGTAAATGAATAATCAATTACCTTCTGATTAAGGTTATGTAGGCAATATAACATGATTTCGTCAACAAAACCAGACAGCTCAATATACTTTTGCTATAAATAATGCATTATACTTGAAAAAATAATTATTTACAAGAGTTACAATATTCAGAGTAAAGACAATGACAAAAGCATCCCTTCCACCTTCTTCTCAGTCTAGGTTGGGGCTGGAATGTATCCGGGATCCAGGAGCTAAGGAGTCCCTCTGCAATACTGGTCCCCTCCTGTCTGGCAACAAAGTTTAATTCCCAGGAGCTCAACAGCGATCTCCTCACTAAGTCAGACAAAGACCGTGCCTGGCCTGCAGGAGAGAACGAAAACCACAGAAACACAGAGGAACGTTGGAAATCTTTCCCTTTTTCCCTACAGCAGGCTCCTTTCCAAGTGGTACAGAGAACTTGTGTACTCCCTGCTTAAATACACCTCTCTTCTCAAGTGACAGGTGAACACTGTATTCTAACATATGCAGAACTGAGTAGTCTTATACCAGGGTGAGAGCCGTACTAATCCAGAATCACATTCAGCTATATGATTAATAATGAACACAAGACAACGTGTTCTCCCATTCTTGCTCTCAGCAGAGAAATGTATGAAGAACAGTATTTTGTCTTGGTGGGAATTTTTAATAGGTAAACTCCTAAATATTTATCAAAAGATGGAGAAAACACAGCCAATATTTGGAGTGGACTGTGATTAGACATCTAGTGGTTCTACCAAAGCTGTCTCTCACTTCCTAAGCTTTGCCTTATAATAGAAATTATTGACTATATTTTGTGCTCAGGAGTATGAGGCAGTTTTGGGCTCAGGCCACAATCATTATCTTGGAGTGCACATGACCTAGTATTTCAAACAAAGTCAGAATACAGAGTACATGTATGTTCACTGCCACACCACTGAGCAGATGTGCTGCAACTCCATCATTTTTGGAACTTCCTAAAGAGAACCAGAAAGAAGAACCAAAAAACCCAGAACTTCAGACTGAGAATGTGCTCCTTTGATGCAGTACTAACAAAATTAATGTGCGCGGGAGTAATATAAACTTACAGCTGTTACCTGGCCTGTTGGATGCCTGTTGTATGCTCCAGTGTATTGCAGCACAGGCCAGGCTCAGTGTAAAGGAACTACAATATTTGTGATAAAAAAGAACATCTAGCATTTCATTATTTAAGGAAAATACACCTTTTAACTGTAGCACCTTTCTCAAAGTGTTTCAAAGAAAAACAGGCAAGTACAAAGTCTGATTGTTATGAAACGCCAGGAGCAAACACTGCACACCAGAAAAAGCTGTTTTAATAGCTCTCCCCCCCTCCAAACTCTAAAATCCTTTTGGGAAGTAGTCGTACTAGTGCAGTGAAGATAGTGATAAGTATTTTGTTTCCAAATTTTATGAAGTCACCAGGTATTCACCTGAAAAGCAATTTTGCAAATCGTGATCAAAAAATGATAAACTGGAAACATTTTTTGAGGAACAATGTCAAAGACAACTTTGCTGTTCCGATTTTGCTTTGCCTTGCTTACAGTGTAACACCTTAAAAAGATTAACCTCAGTCATATCCTAGAAAAATCACAAGGTCAGTATTTTATAACTGTAATTTAAAAGAAAATAACATCTTTCCTTGTTTCTTACCCTTAAAGGAAAACACGTTTCAAGTTTTTTATAGCAATCATGAAAAGTAGTTTTTCAAAAAATGCCAGCCAAGACTATCACTTCATTATAGAATTTCAAAAGCTACTGCTTAAGGGAAAGAACCATTTTAAACAAATGGGGAAAAAAAATCTTGTCCCTTTACAAACACAGAAAAGAAAGGCTGGGTCCTTAGCTTTCATAATGTTTAAAAGAATCCTAAATGGCCAGATGGGGACTTTTGTAGCAAAGATGTTGTCAAACACATGCTGCAATGCTCCAGTGATCCGCTTGCTGTTTGAGGCCAACACCCCTGTGGGAACCACTAGCTGTATTCAGTGTAAGTTAAATCTTCCCAGTCATCTTAAAAGCTAATGGGACAGAGTGCTTGCTAATGGCTTCTCCCTTCAGGGAAGAGCATAAAGACAGAAGTACCTGTTAACATAGAACTACCAGTTAAGATAGAACTCCCATTTATAAATCATAGGAAATAAACCCAACAGCCTTCTGTACAAGCAGGAGAACTTAACATGTGTGGGAGAGAAGTTACATCTTAGAAGCTGATAATTACAACACATGAACTTGAAATCACCACAGTGCTCCTGCTAAGCTGAACGGGACATCAGTTGGACAATGGCCATCACTGGTTTTCTGTCAAAACAGACAGGTAAATCACAGAGCTTGGTGGTGATATCTGTTGTTTTCAGCAAGGACCTGGAAGATGGAGTGAAGAGGTTCCTTATTAAAGCTGAGAATGACACCAAGCTGTGAGGGACAGTAGCTACTCTTCCCGTTAGGCTGACTGTAATGAACTAGAGACGGGATCTGAAGATTGTGGTGACATTCAGCAAGGGAGTATGAAGCTGTCCTGCACCCAGGTAACCAACAGCACATGCACAAGGTACGAAGCAACTGCCTAAGCACCACCATTGAGGACAGGTGCCTCGACAGGTCACACTAGGTAAATTTTATGTCACTGATGTTACGCTGTAAACAAACCCCACAAAAAAACCCCATTCTCTAATCACGCCGGAGCATGTACATGGGGCTGTTGCTGTTGAGGCACCCAAGCAGTGCATAGGCATGACCCAGCGCCAGTAACGATGGGGACAGGGGTGGCCAAACGAGCAAAGCATCAACCGCATCTGAGGTCAGAGTGAAGGAACCAGGGTTTAGCTTCAACAACACTGAGGAAAACCAGGGCTGCGGGTGGGTGAAAGGGCGTCACCAAGAGACGGGAAGGGGAAGGCGCTGTGCCCTCAGCCCACAAGGCAAGGCAGGGGGGGATGTCACCTGCAGCCCTCGGGGGAGCTCTCCCAAGGCAGGGGTCCCACCACAGCCGGCAGGATTTGAGGATCCGTCAGGAAGCGCCTCTGACAGGGACGCTCCTCAGGCCGCCTCCCTCACGGGCTGCGCGGGGCGCGAAGGCAGCCGCGCGCGCTTCCCGCCTTCGGCGCGAGCCACCGCCGCGCGCGCGCGGGGGCGGGGCGCGGGGCGGTGCGCGGCGGGGCGCGGTGCGGTACACGGGCACACGTGGCTCAGCCCCCCCAAAAAGGCACTCCCCGCCGGCGGGAGCGGGCACTTCGTACCTCGGTCCCTGCAGAAGCGCCGTCGGTCCGGTCGGTCGGTCGTCGGGTGCCGGTGCGCAAGGGGCCGCGGTTGGCTGCGGAGCGGCGGCTCCCGCCCGTGCGGAGGCAGCCCCGGGGGTCGGGGCAGCCCTACCTGCCGGCACGATGAACCTGACAGCCGAGAACCACCGCGTCCCGCTGAACGACGGGAACAGCATCCCGCTGTTGGGGCTGGGCACCTACGCCGACCCCCAGAAAGTAAGTCCGGGGGTGCCGGGACGCCCCGCTCCGCTGGCGGGGGCCGGTGGCGGCCGCCCTCGCCGCAGACCCCCCACCCCGAGCCGGGGCTACCCGCCCGTGTCCGTCCCCCCCACCACCCCTTTTC